>OY282582.1:44067516-44170016 GCA_958299025.2 Drosophila histrio
GAGGATGAGCAAATAAGCCAACAAATAAACAGGCAAACAAACAAACAATACGAAACGAAACGAACAGTCAGAAGAGCACACATACAACATAAGCCAAGATATGTGGCAAAGCATGCCAGAAGGAGTGGGAGAAGATACGGGGCAACAAGTGGTGGGGTAGGGGAAGTGGAGGACAAAGGAGGGGCAAGGAGCGGAGGGCATATTTGTTGAGGTGTAACGTGGGTTTGACTGTAAGAATTTTAACTCGAAAATCACATAAACTGAGTGTCCCCTGGACCAACTCGTTAGAGCCATTGTAGTAGTTCTCGCTTGTGTGACACGCCCACATTAACCCATGGTTACCCCTTTTCCCCCCTTAAGCCACCTGACACCAGCTGCCGCCTCTTCCTTGTGTTGGCATGAAAAACCTACTTCATTATTACGCTCGATTGTGTTTGCCTTGTTCTTGTTCTTCCTGTTGCCGTTCTCGATCCCTTTGTTGTTGCTGTTGTTGTTGTTGTTGCAGATAGTATTTTGCTCTAAAATCGTGTCACGATATACTTGGGTATTTTATCTATTTAAATGATTTCGTGAGAGCAAGAGGACAAATATTAATCAAATAAAGATGACTACGCAAAAAAACGACAGCTCACAAATTAGATAATTTACCAATAAGTTCGAACAATTTTAAGGAAAGGAGATTTAAATTATGAAACGATTTGTTGAAAGCCGTCTGGCGCATATTTAATGTAATATTTTATTTTAGTTTATTTTTGTAATCATTTCTTGAATGTTTAACATAAAAGAAACAACTGCACTTAACACTTTTAAACTTCACTTATTCAGTTTTACTATGTGTAACGAATTAATGGAAGCAGATAGTATATGTATTATTGATCAGCATCAACAACCGAGTCGATCTAGCCATTTCCGTCTGCCTGTCTGTCTTTCTATCTGTCTGTCTATCCGTCTGTCTATCTGTCCGTCTATCTGTCTGTCTGTCTGTCCGCCTATCTGTGTGTCTGCCCATGTGTCTGTCTGCTTGTCTGCCCGTCTGCCTGTCTGTCTGTCCGTCTATCTGTCCGTCTGTCTGCTCGTGTGTCTGTCTGTCTGTCTGCCTATCTGTGTGTCTGCCCATGTGTCTGCCCATGTGTCTGTCTGTTTGTCTGCCCGTCTGCCTAACTGTATTTCTATTTGTCTGTCCGCCTGTCTGTCTGTCTGTCTGTCTGTCTGTCTGTCTGTCCGTCTATCTGTCCGTCTGTCTATCTGCCCGCTTGTCTGTCTGTCCGTCTGTCTATCCGTCTATCTGTCCGTCTATCTGTCCGTGTGTCTGTCTGAATGTCCGTCAATCTGTCTGTCTGTCTGTCCGTCTGTCTGTCCGTCTGTCTGCTCGTGTGTCTGTCTGTTTGTCTGCCCGTCTTCCATGTCTGTCTTTCTATCTATCTGTCGTTCGCCTGTCTGTCTGTCCGTCTATCTACTTGTCCGTCTGTCTTTCTATCTGTCGTTCGCCTGTCTGTCTGTCCGTCTATCAACTTGTTTGTCTGTCTGTCTGTCTATTAACTTGTTCGTCTGTCTGTCTGTCTATCTGTCTGCTCGCCTGTCTGTCTGTCCGCCTGTCTGTATGTCCGTCTATCTGTCTGTAAGTCACAATTATGTTAGAAACGACAGGATCAAATCACTGTACCACATAGAACGCATAGGAACAATCGGTTAATAATCAACCTACATAATTTTTTTTAGCTTGACATTGCAACTGTAGAAAAATAAAAATAAAATAAATATATAAAGTTGAATTCTATAAAAGATAGAAATAATTTTATGGACTTAAAAAAATATGTAACATTTTAAAATAATCTATAAAATTAATAATCTATTCGCAACCAATTTGTAGAGACATTACGTATTAGATATCTGTGTACCGTAACTATAATGATTCTTTTCATATTCATTATTTAAATATGAATCATAGTCGTGAGTCTGTCACGTGTTAAGACACGCACTCATATCTAGGCAAATACCCAGATATTATATACGGCAACGGGGAATGATGAAATGTGCAGCAAAAGAGATAGAGACAGAGAGAAAGACAGAGAAGGAAATAGGGCAATGAAATGAACTAACATTTCATTTGTTGTCCTTCACATTCTCTTTTCACACTTTCGCAGGAAAACAAAGTGAGGCGAATGCGTCCATCCCTCAACAGGGGAGCTCAGAGTTGCCCCCGAGCCAAGAGACTAGAGATGGGCATGGAGCAGGAGCTGAAACGAATGGTGGTAACATTACCTTTCGCATTGCAATGTGTGTGTCCTGTCATTCGTCCCGTTTCCCGTTTCCCGTTTCCCGTTCACCGCTTTCCGCTTTCCTATCCCCATCCCTTGTCCTGGACAGGAGAACACCGCAACTTTAGCTGTCTGTCAAATATGCTAGAGAAATATTTCAAATTGTGGCTGCTAAAAATTGAACATACTGTGCGAACACAACAATAACAACAGCAACTGTTTTGGCCACAGTGGGGACTCGGTACTGTGACCCGACAACCTGGCGACCTGGCGACCTGCTGCCTTTCAAATTGCCAACCCACTTTTGGCGTTGTATTCATTTCATTTATTTATTTGGTATTCAAAGCGCAGGTTGCTTCACTTGCCGCTTGCCACATGCCGCCATGCCACATGCCACATGCCACGGCAACAACCACACGCCAAGAATTTCATTATTTGCACCTTTTGTGCAATTTTAAAGCAAATCCACTACAAAGAAAAAAACTCTTCAATTATTCATTTCGATGCTTTTTTCCAAGATATTTCCCGCGCCTTCAAATAGTCGGCCACTGAAGTGAGTACTCGTGAATAGTCAAACTGAATACTAGAGTGCAGTTTAAGTACTGTCAGGTAATTTCAAAATAATTCACTTAATAACTCAACTGTACGCTAATAAAACAAATGTTTCTTTTCGACGAAAATTCTTTGTGGAAAACAATTTTTTTATTTTTGGGCGCTGGGAACTTTAAAAAAAATTAGAATAAACTATTGGTTGTATTCCAAATATGATCTTGTATTTTTTTTCTGTTAAAGTTGCATAGTTTTTATTAAAATTATACATTAAATACGAATGATCTTGATTGTTTTCAACAGTTTATTTTGGATTCCACACTACCTTTGACAGAAATCGAAGAGAATAAATTTCAAACACACACATTTAATGCTGTTACCTTGAGCTATAGCAAACATGATATAAATCAAATAGAGTCGATGGTAGTTCTCCATTCCCATATTAGTTATTATATTGTAAATACATTTGTGTAAAATGTTCAATTTATATAAAGTAAAATTAAGTAAAATTATCAATATGTTTATTAGTTATTCACCTCAAAGTTTGCAGAGTTCCATCTCTAGTCGCATTGTTTGCTTCCCTACGTAATGTACTCTGAACAATAGGCAATTTCCACGACGGCTCATTCAATGCCATTTTCAACATTCGGACGGAATGGACATTCACCAGCATTCAATCTGAATGTTGACATTCGTTGTCATTCACCCTGTCGAATTTCAGTATTTATTTTATTGAACACACAATTTTATCGATTTATCGATATTCACAGATGTCGCTAGTAAAAAAGTGAGCTCAAAATGTAAAGAGTCATCTAAGGACTGTAATATATCAAAGTAAAGCCTGTTTATAGACCGACCAGCTGTTCTGACAAATGTTAGCTTACAGTTACACATTTGGTCGTCGAAATCCAAAAATCAGGCACATTCAAATGTGAGAGAATGTGCAAAATGTTGGTGCTCTTGGAAAGACCCTATAAGTTTGTCAAAATACTTATGTTTCCGTAATAGAAAAAAAATGACCGACAGACCTTATAAAGCCAACATATTTTTGATCAGCATGATTTTCCAAGACGATATAGTCATGTCCGTCTGTCACTCAGTATAAAAACCCAGATGTCAGAGACTCCTTCAGCTAGACGCACCAAACTTGGTTTGTCTATATCCAATGCATAGCCAGTTTGTTATATAATTTTACCACGCTCCGAAATATATTTATAGAAGTCGAATTAAAAGAATCATTTTGGAACATGAGGATCAGGATTGTGAATTCGTTCTGAAAATGTCAGTGTGATCGGATAATAAACTCGGGACCCCAACCGAAATATACCCTGTAGTAGTACAGAGCACCGCTCAAATTCGCTCCCGATGTAATTCACTTGAAATTAGCTTTTTTTCTATTTGTGATGAAACTTTCTGGACTCATCGACCCCAAGGTACACATCATGTGTGTTAAATCTCAAATCTCTAAGGGAAGAAAAGGCAGAGAACACTGACGTTTTACAGAATAAGCATGGGTCATCTCACAGTCGAGTACGCTCGACTTACCGACTAATAACGTGTATGTTTGAGTGATAAAATACCTTAAAATTGTATTTAAGGGCCTTTAATAATATAATAGATTGCTATTAAGTTATTTGTATGCTCACTTGTGAGCTCAGTCTATAGCAAAATATTACGTATACGCAATGTGTAAATTATTTATATTGAATTATGAACAATTATCACTTGTTGGAATTATTGTTGTTGTTGTTTTGTTTAAGGGTGCCAGAGGACTTGACTCAATTTTTTTAAAATCTAAATCAATTGAAGTACGCGTTAAGTACTTTAACTTTCCAGATGAAAGGGATATTCAATGGAAACGGTTGACACAATGAGCTTTTCTTGAATGCAGTTGCTTTTCATTTGCTTTAGTGAACAGTGACCAATCACTTTAAGAAAATATTCACATCCAATGATTGCTGTACCACAAAGGCTTTCTGGCTTGTCCTAATAAATTAATATCTATATATAATCTTTGATATTAGTGATATATATTTGAATGTATCCTTTTCCCGGCTCATCCTCCCCTCCGCCCTGTCTACACCCATGTCCATTTCCGAAGAACGAGTGCAAAATGTGTGCAAGTAAAAATCAATTTAAGTCAAAATTAGATTTTGAAAATCAACAATACAAGGCACAACATAAACACACACACACGCACACACACACACACATGGCTGACTAGCAAAAACATTAGTGGGAGTCATGACGTATTTTCTCCCTCCCATTCCCCCCTCTATACCGTCATCCCTTTCGCGGAACGTAACCCACACGCAAAGTTTAAATATGAGTTTGGAAAAAAGTTTTCTAAGGCGTAAATATTTTGTGGCAGCCTGGCTGGAATCCATCCCGTCAATCCCCGTCCAACTCCCACGTCTTGAGCTAACTGTGGGCCAAAGGATCTGAGATTGTGAGACGCGGACTGAGGCTGTTTATCCTTTATGCGCGGCACACTTTTGGACAGTGTACGAAAACTGCCGTTCTCAGTGTTTGATTTATGCCGGTTGAATTTTAAAATTTTTCCTCTTTCGCAGAAAACATCTACTAAAGCAACAAGAAGTGAAAACTGTTAAAGAACATATTTAATACATTGACATTGAAATGCTCTTTTTTTATTAATTTTAAAATTAAAGTTGCAGTTAGTCAAGTAATTATTTTCACAAATTATAATCACTTATTTGGTCAAATACTAATTTTATTTGCAATTAAAAATAAATAAGAAAAAAACATTTTTATATATTGAATACTTTGTTCAGCAAAAGAAGATTGTTCTTGTATATTTATGAGTATATTTTCATTTACTTGTTTTAATTCAGTTATAACATAAATAAATACTGAATCGAATATAAGTATTTCTATACATCAACTTCTTTGGAACTTTAGTAAATCTAAACACAACTCAAATATTATGCTTCAATATCAGGCAATAAAGTTAAATATTTGCAGTGTTTGCTTTTTAATAACTTAGTTTTGGGTAAAGAATTTAATTTGGAACCGATCAACCAAAGAATAATAATCATATTTCTGCACAGTTTTGTCAAATCATCAAATAATACATGTATATAATATATTTTACTAATTTCATAATATCATTTCATACAAATACCCGATTTACAAGCCATCCACTCTGTAGTTATAGTATACCAAAGTTTTCAGAATTAATATCATTCAATTCTTCACAAAAAGTCGAAAGGTTACATAACGGCTAACAAAATCAAAATACCCTTTGTACCAAAACAAAAAGAAAAGGCAGCAGAAAAACAAGCACACGCCAAATCCGATTAAGTTTTCAGCGATTTTTTTTTTACTACTACGGAAAAAAAGAACAGTCACCCCTGACCTCTTATATGTGCGAATTTGTGTGTGTGTGTGTGTGTGTGTGTGTGTGTTAGGGAAGGCAAAGAGTTTTACAAAAGATCAAAAACTTGCACCGTTTTCAGACTCAAGACAACGTCGCGTGTTGCCTCTCATTGTTTCCCAGCCTCAATGGAAAGTGAAAGGATTCAATTTGGTGAGTGGAAAAGAACTTCACGCACGCCATCAACAACAAATCAAAGCCTTTGAAGTCGTTTTTCCCATTACAACCTTCTGGAATTTAAGGACGTATCTCACTTAAACAACTTTGCCAAATAGTTGGCATCCTGAATTATCAGATCTATGCTTGAAGAAAACATAAATCTGGTAGTTTGCCCATACAAATCTGCTAATTGTTTTGAGACTCTTCTGAGCGATAATCAATCCCTATGATGAACTTCATTCAATTAATGTGAAGAATATTTTAAAAAAATTAAAGTAATATATATTCATAAATCAGGGATCGCAGATAAGAGTCATAACTTCAACTAAATCATATCCAAACATAATTATATAGATAAATGAGATAATCTAAAATGTATGAAATGCTTAAATTATTACATTTAATTTTCATAATATATTCCAAATGGAGCGCGCGCGACTGTAGAATACCCTGTGTATATACGCTCTCGCCCTGGCCAACAATTATGAAATAATTGAATTAAAACAAGTATTTCAATATCTCCATTATTTATGGGTCAATCGCTATGAAACTTGCAGCAAATTGTTATAGTCTGTTACATTGTTAAGTTAAGCCGTGTTGTCTTAACAAATATTTGTTTAAGCAATCGCTAATATTCATTTTACATTAGCCAGTAGCAGTCAGCTTTCCACACAGTGCATAGCTTTCAGTGTAGCCTTCAGCTTTTTTGCTGCACAATGCATAGCGCCTAGTTGTAAGTCCGGCAGACCCCATAAAGTATATATATTCTTCATCAGCATCACCAGCCGAGTCGATATAGCCATGTCCGTCTGTCCGTCTGTCCTGCTGTCCGTCTGTCCTGCTGTCCGTCTGTAGTGATGTATGAGCGCCTAGATCTCAGAGACTATAAGAGCTAGGGTCACCAAATTTGGTGACAATACTTCTGTGACCCCCGAAAAGGTCAAGTTTGTTTTAGAATATTGCCACGCCCCCTCCCGCCCCCAAAAATCTGAAAAACCCGAATAACTCGAGTAATTTAAAAGATACAAGTTTCAAAATCGGCATACATAAAATTTACTTTCCTTTCGATGCGTACTAAAAATTTCATCAAAATCGGACGATAAACACCGGAGATTTGAAGCAAACAAATTATCGAATGTACAATGACAGGAAATGTGCAGGAAATGTGCAGATATGTTAAGATTAACATTTGTATGTTAAGATTAACATTTGTATGCTAAGATTAACATTTGTATGTTAAGATTAACATTTGTATGTTAAGATTAACATTTGTATGTTAAGATTAACATTTGTATGTTAATAATTCAAGTGTAACATAAGCGATTATATTTAATTAATCGGAAGCTAATCTAAGCAGCGTCAAATATATTTAGGTTTATATATAAGTCTGTAAGTTTGCAATTGTTATTTCATTGTTGAAGAATAAGTAAAGGGTCTCTCATAGTCGATTTCGACTGTAGCCTTTCCGACTGGTTAATTGACTAGGGAACGATATATAAAAACTCTTACTATTGGTTTTTTTACACAAATCATAAATTGTTCAGATTTTTGATTTTTTCTTAATATAGTCAAATATAACTCATAATTCTGATTATTATAATAAACAAAAAGAAATAATTAGTTTTTTTAGAAATTATAATCATTAAATCAGAATATTTCTCGTAGTTTATGTCAAAAATATTTCGCCACAGATCAAAGCAAGTGATAGATTTATGCAACTTGAATTTAGTAGGTACTTAGAGAGAATATTATGAATGCCAGTTAAATATATAAAAAATTGAAAAAGTTTCAACATGTTTGAAGCAAAACGGTTGAATAATCGGATAGAATGATATTTTATTCATTCCGCTTGGATATCTCAGAAATATATACAAAGAATTAAAAACGTATTCTCTCTTTTCAGTTCGACTTGAAGTTTTTAACTACCATAAATATATCTTCAACAATTTACTCTCTGACTCGAATTGTCATGTTGATTTTCACGCCTCGTTGTTGTTATTTGTGCTGTAGTTAGTTGATAATTTTCGGGTATCGAGATCTAATATTAGTATACAATAATTTCGCTTGTCGTTTTCCAAATCCTTAATGACTTTCGTCAAGTTGTCAAGGCGCAAATGTCATAATAGATTTCTTCACGCGTTTCGTTTCTGTTTACCCAGTGGTTGAAGGCCCCCTGACATCGCCTCGATTCCCCCTTGATTCTCTAGGCCCCAGGCCGGAACGCACTAATGCCTTTTTTGTTGGTCAAACCCCGCCGGCATATTCCTCCCCCCTCCCTCTGAAAGTCCATAGAAATTCCCCAATGAAAATGCGTAGCTCGTTGATTTTGTTTGCTGATAGGACAACGCTGTCAGGAAATTTACTGGAGCGTTGGCCACAGAAATCAGTGGACTGTGTGTGTGTGTGTGTGTGTTTGAGTTTGCTTTTGGTAACCGGAAAATCAGCCATACAAAGTGGGAAAAAGAAAAAGAAAATTCGCAGTCAGCTAATTACCAGAAAATCATTTAATGGGCATTCAGCCCAAAAATAATCTTAATAATTCGGAAAGTGTATTGAACTCTAGAAACAGGAAGAACAAATTCTTAACTTCAATAGTTTTTAAATGATAAAGTCAAGTTAAGTCTTCCAACATGGAAAACAATGTAGAGAATGATACAGAGTTGATTGATCTTAAGATTCAGATCAATCAACTCTGTATCTTAAGATCCAGATCAATCAACTCTGTATCATTCTCTACATTGAGTGAGTTAAATAATTGTTTTGTCAACATAAAAAAATAATATTTTGTAATATATATAGTATATATTTTATTGAATACTTAAACCCAGTAGATTATTTATTTATTATTATCTTTTTCCAAGAACTATTAACAATAATAATAAATTAAGAAAACAAATTATGTGCCAGAATTTTGCAAAATTAAATAGTCTTCTTTTGCCTTTGTCTATGCAATTTCTTGACAATCTGTATGTATCTCATATTTGTTCAGTTTTCAATCAAGTTTAAGCTATAAATTTAAATGGTTAATTTAATATATATTGTTTTCAATTCTAATTTAATTGTTGTGTCGGCTGATTATAGTTTGACATAAATTAAATAAATAAATTTCAATTTCAATTTCCATTCTTTCAAATCCCTTTTGTCAGGAGATCCCTCAACTTTTATTTCAATGCTCGACGTTTGAGTTTAACCAACTTTTTACTTAGACTGAGCTCAAATATTACTAGAATTATCACAGCTTTTTCAAAACACGTAACTACACAATTCTTAAAAAATAATCCCTGAGTTCTTTCTTACTTCTCTCTATTTTTTTTAACATACATACATATAGTGTTACTTATCTTTCATTTAAGAAGTTGATAATTTGGTGCTTTGCTTTAAATTTTACAAAATCATTCACAGTTTTGATTTTTAATTAAATACTTTGTCTGTATATATTTTTAATTGTCCATAGACATCGTAAAAGGGTTTCTCTTTTCATTGTCTTTCCTAACGATCTAGTTGGCTGACAAAAAGTCAGTTACTCGTTGCTCTTGATGAAGCTCTAAGCTCTTTTTTGATGAATTTTCATTTTGCTTTTCACTGCAATAAGTGACAAGGAATCTCTTTGAAAGTCAAAGAAACAAATAAGTATGTTAACAAAGAAGTGCACAAGTGTCGAGCCAATTGCTCGACTACAAAATACCCTCTGCTGTGTGATGCACTAACCTCTATTGGATTCTTCTGTTAAGATTAAGGCTTTCTTAAATTTTAAGCAAGACAATTAAATTAATTTTATCAATCGTGCTCCATTTCACTTAATTTGTAAGCGTATAAAATTACTTAATAATTTACAAACTTTAAGCTTATACTATATGCATATACTAGAGCACATTGATGAGATTAAAGAGACATATTTATACATGATTTTGAAAAATCACTACGAAAATAAGTATTATGTTAGAACTAATTGATTGTATCGAACATATATATAAGTCGAGGAAAGTTGAAATATATGTTTTGACTAGTGCAACAAAAGGATAGATCCTTTTGATATTGTACAGCACTAAAAGAGTGGGATGACAGCATATGCTGTCGTCAGTGTGTCTCAGTGTTAAGTTGAGAGAAAGAGACAACAATAGGAATCTTTGCGGTTGTTGTTTTATAAAGAACTGACGAGTCGCTCTGATGGATTGCGAAATTGATGGAGACGGTCAAATTGTTGACAATAGAAGTCAGGGTTAAGTGTTTGCCCGTATGGAAGCAGCTCATGGTAGATGCTTCCCCTCCAATTCCACCAAACTCACAGCATAGCCTTCCTAGCTGTTAGTCCTGGCTTGGCTACCGTTTGAGCTGATTCACCGCGCTTTGACCAGGATCGTTTTCTCACAACAATGTCGTATGTGATCCATTTTTCATCACCAATAACCATCCGCTTAAGAAAGAGGACGATTTCATTACGTTAGGCCAAGGATTCGCTGACGGAAATGTTTTTTTTAGACAATTCTAGCTTCTTACTCATTCCAGCTTTTTGTAAATGACTTAAAACTTTCTTGTGGTCAACGTTAAACTCTTAGGCGATGCTTCGGCTGGGACTCAAAAAAAATACCAAACCTGTTCTGTGATTTGTTTAAGACAGCTCTACCTGAACATACCTGAACACACTGCCAAAACAACCCATGTTGAGAGTAAATACAGGGTATATGTAGAGAGATTTGTCAGTTGTTTAATGATATTTGAAGCGCGCGTCTCATAATCGATCTATCGGCCGAATCGAAATGTAAATGATTTGCCAATTCACCAGTAACGTGTGGTAGCTTAAAGAGTGGGGAGAGGATGTCTCTAATCCCACTCAATTTCCCCTCGTCCCTTTTTCCAACCCCTCACTCTTCACAGCCTTGGCCGTAATCTAAGTACTTCCTCAATTTCAGTTGCCCGAGCAAAGTTGCAACGCAGTAAAAAGTAAAAAGGAATGCAAAAAGAAAAAAAAGCGAAAAATAACTGTAAATGCGAAGCGAAGAAGTAAAAGAAGTAATAAAATTATTTCTGCCAAAAGCAAAGCTAAGGGAAATTCCCAAGGAAAAGCTATAAAGCCTCAGTCCCTGTCCGCAGTTCCGCGCTAGATAAAGTTTTAAATGCCGCTCCACGGCAAGAAGAAGCAGGGGGTAGGGGCGGAAAGAGACTAAGACACTAAGAAACTACCCAAAAGTAAACGAGACAGTGGGACAGACAGACAGACAGACAGACAGACAGACAGACTGTTGGACAGTGGGAGAGACAGGCATAAAAGCAACTTAAAACTAACATAATAAAAGACTACAAAAAAAAAAAAAAGAGTCGTTGGCACACTTGAACACGACTTTGCCCAGATACAGTTTACGCTCGATTTTGCCCTCGACCAGAGGTCAGTTGGGTGTTCAAGGTTTCTGGCTTTCAGGTCGATGTTCCCCTGACCATTACACCCATCTGATACTCATTGATTTCTGACTCTGATTGCCAAGTTAAGAAATTGTCTCGCGGCGGGCGCGAACGCATTGAAAGTTGTAATTAAAACCTTGAAGCCAACAAACGAAAACCCCAAAATAAAAAAAAAAAACAGAACCCGACCACATTCCAGCTAGACCACACCCTAGAAAACTCTGACTTCTACTTGACCACAAATGGTGTCGTATAGACCAAACACCCTGTTTGTCTAAGTTTATCAATTACATGTACTTATTATAATCATTTACAAGCTAAACTTTGGTTTTTTTACTAAAACTAGTTAGTTGATCAAACAGACTTTGTTTGTGCATTAATAGGGTATCTTTGCTTCGTTTAACATATGCACACAACTTTTAATGTTTCAATAAAAACATTAACTCATCATATATAAGGCTGAAAAGATGAGAGTCAATTTTAATTTTTAAAATGTAAATTGTTGTCTATAATAAAATGAAATAATATTAATTTTAAAGTCAGAAATAATTCGAAAATATAACGTTCTTTAATTAGTATTTAAAGTGAATTGTTTATGATATATACTTACTAGTCAAAAGTTGTAGCTTCTAAGCGTTAAATTCATTAAGTTGATTAGTCCGTTTAATCACATTTTTATTAGTATGTCTAGGGTATGGGAACTACGTTCCTTAGAACAGACATAAGAGCCTCTCTGGGAGTCTTTAAGATATGCAAGCATTTGCAAAAATCTTCATATATTTTAAAGCACAAGTTCAACAGATACATGTTGATTTGTTTATTGTTCATGCTGATTAATCTGACTCTGTCAGCAATTTATTGATATTTCCAGGGTATTTGAACTTCGATTATTCCTAGAGGAATTCCATTTTCAGCATCGCGTCTTCAAGTTGCCGTCGTCACCAGCAGAAAACCAATTGAGGTACGAAAATTGCAAACTTTGTCCACGCCAACGCAGCAAAAGCCCTGCGGAAATATTGATTCTTGTCTAGGTCTTTCCCCCCTTTCATGCCACGCACCCCTCCTTTACCCCTTTACCCCTTTACCCCTTGGCAGTTTCATTCATGTTGCTATCTTGCAACCTCCGTCTGTCTGTTTGTCTGTCTGTCTGTCTCTCTGTCCAAAGTCAGGCGGGCAGAGGGCAAAGGGAGGTTACTAAAGTTAGCATTTCTCGCCAGACTTCTTTACAGTTTTTCACTTGGAGTGTGTGTCATGCTAATTATAAATCGAAACTTCCGGCGACACTTTGTCAACTGCAAAAAAGTTCTACCCACTTTTGCCTGCCCCCTCCATCCCGTTTCTCCCGTTGCCACGTTGTCGCCTGTCCTCGACTCGCACTTTTTGGCACTTTCAGCGATTTTGTCTTTCGCAATGTTGCAAGTAAATTAAATTCACGGCAAATCAATTTAATAAATATTTAAAATGGTTCAGCATGCTCTTCGTAAGATAGAAAACTCTTCACATATGTGGGGCAAAACAAATGGCAAATTTAGAACAATTCCAAGAATATCGATCAATGAAGTCGATATATTAAAATCAAAATAAATTTAAAATATTGCTTTTAAACTATAAAAAAAATATCTATTTTTAAATAATGTTTATACCCTGTGCCCATTAAAAATTGGTTAAAAAAGGGTATAATGAATTTTTGCAAATGTAGGTAACAGACAGAAGGAAGCATCTCCAACCCTATATTTTCTTGATCAGTATCAATACACGAGTCGATTGACACCTGTCCGTCTGTCTGTCTGTCCGTCCTTCCGTCTGTGCGTCTGTATGAATGCGCGGATCTCAGCAACTATAAGAGCTAGAGACAGATAAATTTGGAAAGTAGATTCCTGAATACCATAAGCAGCTCAAGTTTATTTTTAATTTTCGATATCTCAACCTCCGCCCACGCAAATCGAAAAAAACTAGAACAGCCTACAGATTACTCAGTCTAATATAACAGATAGTTGAAGTATGAGAAACGCTGAGCAATTTGCTGCAAATTTCATCGCGATTGACCTATAAATAAGGGAGATATTAAGAAATTGTATAATACAAATTGAAAGTTAATAATTATTTGGTAATTTCTATTATAAAAATTGAAAATTAAAAATTATTTTTCAATTTTTATTATAAAAATTGAAAATAAAAATTGAATGCAAATACCTTTTGAACCAAGTGGTGTATAACAAAAATGTAAAAATATTGGTTATCTATTAATACCTTTCATATAATACATCACATGTCCTTGAAGGACGAATTTTAAGAAATATACCAGAATCCTTAATATTCGTCCTTGAAGGACATGTGATAAATCATATGAAAGGTATTGAATCATAGATCACCAATATTTTTACATTTTGCAATACACCACTTGGATCGAAAGATATTTGCACTCAATTTTTATTTTCAATTTTTATAATAAAAATTGAAAAATAATTTTTAATTTTCAATTTTAATAATAAAAAATTGAGAATAAGAGTTTTCTTATAATTTTTTTCAATAAAAATCAACAAATAATTTTATGTTACAATATATATTTTAAATATCATATTCATTACGGTCCCTGGTTTAAACTAATATAAAAGTGTATGTTCATTTTTTAAAGTTATTTTCTCGATCCCCCCAATCCTTGGAAATAATGTTAAATCAAATAAAATTGTTTGAATAACTCTAGACTTACACAATTTTTTTTTGTATGGTTTCAGTTTTAAATTTAATATAATTGTTTATTTTAATTGTCTAATTGTCAACTGCTTTTGGTTGACGTTCAATAAATAAATAAATCAATGAATATGAGCTTAAGAGCTTTATTTAGAGCTTTATAGAACCCGACAATTTAATTTAAACAATATCAGTTCCAACCAGTCAGAAAGGCTACAGTCGAAATCGACTATGAGAGACCCTTTACTTATTCTTCTAAATGGAAATAACAGTAACACTAATAGTAGCCCATAGCGCGTTGTAACATCAACACGCTCTTCTTCTTCCTTTGTCCCGACACTGAGTAATATTGAGTTTTGAATAACTTCCGGGATTATTATCCGATCGTAATGAAATTTTCAGGATACATTAGGACCCCGATGCTTGTCCTGTGTGCCAAAATTCAGGGCTCTGTAATACAGATTTAAAGTATCATCGATTGATCTTAATTCGAAAGTTTTATCCAATGGAATAGAAAGTCTGACTATCAACTATATTTTGTTTATGTAAAAAAAAACCTTTAAGGGATATAACAATTTAACTTTAAAGTCCTCGACTGAGCTACAACGATACAGTCTGTTGTAGAAAAAGATGAACTATTATTTAAATATATCAGATCTCATCTTCTATAAGACAAAAAAAAAACAATCACTGACGAGTTAAATTATACGCCCACAATCTGATCCACAAGTTGACATAAATACAGAAATATTTCAAGGGTTTAATCGAAAGTTTATTATTGTTATTTATGAATTAACTGCGGTTCAGTTTGTTTATAACTTTCAGCCAATTTGAAAATTTGATGCTGAGCTGCAGACGACGCGACGTGAAATCAAAGCGTTGTTAACGCCGAATTGCAGTCAACTTGTGCAATGGTCGGTCATTAAATGTCTGTCAGAATGTCAGCGGCGTTAAATGAGTGTGTCGTCCAAAATCGAATTACCTGTAGCTGTCGCTCAGTCAATCTGCCTATTCCCCCCCCCCCCCCACCTATCCCACCTATCCCACCTATCCGACCTATCCCACCGATATCCCCTTGGTATTTTCCCTAGCCATCTACACTTCAGCCGCTTTGACATTGATTGCTTTTAGTCGAACTGTGATGGTCGAATTACTGCAGGGCAAGAGAAGAGATGATTGTGGGGATTGTGGTGTTCTTTGGGCGGTTTGTGGTATCGTTTTCGTGGTTCGCACAGTCACTGTCAGCTTTTTGATGATTTTAAAATATTTCATTTAGTGAATTAATTATGAATTTTGCGGTCAATTGACCGCATGTAATCGACAAGCTCTTTAGCAACTGGTCATACTTTTTATATGCCGAATTAAAGCTGCATTACATAAGCATAATGTTGGCTTCAGAAGAGCGCATTTTATCTGACACTGTTTTTGACCGTCAGTGAATTTGCCATTCACATTGTTCGCATCGGTTGCCAAACAATAATCCCAACGATTTTTATTTCCACAGTTTCTGGTCACACTCGCAATTATTTCATACAAATATTCTTTGACCGAAACAAAAAAAAACCAATGGAAAATGGCGGTGAAAAGTCGTCAGTTTTAATTTTTGAGTGTTTACACGAAACCGACGGTGTTTTATTTTTTTAGCAAAAAGTGTCGGTGAAAAAATGGTCGGCAGCACCGAGCTTAAATTATATTAAGGTAAACAAAATTATGATTCGATTTGCCAGCTCACAGAATACGTTTGGTTGATCAACATAAGGCTTCTGTTCGGATACAAGTAATAACATAAATTTAATGTTTTTTTTTTTTTTTAAATTAAAATGAGTCTGTTTAATATGCAAAAGTTAAGTGAAAGTGTACTCGTACATAGGGAACTATGGCATCATTAATATACTGCTTGTAAATCAATACTGTTGTGCTTAGGCAGACCTTTAGTACATAGCATATGTATCTACATCTGTCTCTATAAATATCTGTATCTGTAGCATTTTCATTCAAAGAACTGCGAGTATTATTCAATTTGTACTGCACGCTGTGGCTGAATTGCCGCATTGCATTGTGCCACAATGTCTGAGGTCCTTTGGCACCATTTTGTGGCCGCTTTATGGCCAGGCCACAAGGATGCGCATCTGATCCCTCGGCAAGAACACTGCGCGACCTTTAAATCCACGTTGCCACGTCCAATGTGGCTTCAACAATGTTGTCGTTGCCAGCGAAGTTGCCCATCTTTCGTGCAGGAATTTACTTTTAATTTTTTAATGACACATTTAGAAGAGGAAATAAGAGTGGAAGAGCTTGGCAGAGTGGAAGGGAGAGAGTGACTGAAAGGGAGGGAGGTAAAACCATCCCAAGCAAAACTTGAATGCTCGAGGCGAACGCAAGTTTCGTCTTGATTTGTGACCAGCGACAAAAGCTGAATGAATAGAGACAGATATAGAGTGAGAAAGAAAGATACATATAGTGACAGAGAGGTAGGGGGGAGGGGTGGTTCTGTCCAATTTGTATAAGTGGCAGTACGAAGATGGAAATGGAGACAAAGACGCGTCAAGTTTCCCGGCAGGGAATTCATAATGGAGCGATTTTCAGGTGTTAATCAATTAGGCAATGTCGACAGCAGCAGAAACACTTCTCACTTTCCTTCACTGTCCGTCTCTCTGTCCACCCCAAAGCGTCTTAGAAATGCATAAAGTGGCCCAGTCAAATCTTGGCCAGAATGCGGTTTGCTATTAACGTGAATATCGAGGCGTGTCCTTTATTAAAATATTTAAGCGCACGTCAGAAAGGAAAACCAAGAACAGGACAACTGGACGACTGGACAGCAACAACAATAGTTCGAATCCTTAAAGGAAAATCCCAAGGGTCTCATACATTGACCGTAAAGAAAGAAGGAGTGTGCATTTATTGATGTGTATGTGTGTGTGTGTGTGTGTGTGTGTGCATGTGTGAAGATAAGCAAAAAGAAAACACTTTTAATAAAAGTTTGACATGAGAGCAAAACACAACGCAGTGCACAGTGGTGCTAAACTAAAGCATATTCTGCACAGTTGCCAATTTGAGAATTATTTATAGTTCTCTATCATCTGATGAAATATATTATATGTTTTATCCATAATATATCAGTTTCTTCTACTCTTTGCATAACTCCATTTATCTATGCAAATAACTAGATCCACTGCTTTAAATGCATTTTAAGTGATTCTATATTTAAGCGAATTCCTTGGATAATATCTTATTAAAACTAAGTTAAAAACTGATAGAAAACATTACCTACTTCAATATATTTTGAATAATATAAGCAATATTTATAAAGAGTATCTATAGAGTTAAATGATTATTGAATATATAGTGTTTAAAGATGGATAAATACAGAGTGATGGATATATATATATATATAAATATTGAAAACTATTTGACAATCAGGAATTGATGGTAAGATATATTGATATTCGATTCAAAGATGAATAATGCAATTACATATTATTAAATATATAAATAAAAAAATCCGTGTAGAAATTCATTATTAAATCCATAAATACATATACAAAGATAAGTTATAGGGATCCCCATCAGTACCGTGCAGGCCTTCCACAGGCATGAAGTCAGACGTGAACTTTCAGGCCCGGGCCTGAAATTGTAATTTCCATCACGTGTTTTCGACACATGAATTTAACACAGGCATATCGTTGGGACTCTGGCCTGAGGGCGTTCGCTTACTGATCATGCCTGAATCAGAGGTGAATCTATATTCTAATTCATACCTAAATTCAGGTCAGAATTCATTTCGGCGTTCGCTCACCGACCGTGCACTAATCAGGTCTGAGTACGTGTCTGACTTTTGACCTGATTTCATGACGGCGTTCGCTTACCGATTCTGCCTGAATTAATTCATTCACACTCAATTGTTTTATTATTTGATTTCATGTTAGTTATTTACTATCGAATCTTTTTTACTTAATAAGTATTACATCAAGTATTCCTATTAGTTTTTTGTGCCTTCAAAAGAGTCTTTTCCGGTCCGCAGTCCTCAGTGAATGAGAAATGATTTATGAAATAGAAACTTATGTTAGTACACAAAGTTACCTATTACAATATATTCTTAGAATATTACCTTACCAATTAGCTCGCTGTTAAATTGAGTAAATCTATTATAACGTCGTCGCTTAGGTAAATAATGGTGTTTACCTATTGGGGAACATTACTCAACATATAAAGAAATAAAATCGGAATAATGCTTACCTTAGATTTTACGTTGATTGCATTATTAGTCACTTGCACTAACATACTCTCAATACATGCCGCTCTTCTAAACGCTGTCATTTTGTATGCTTCTTCTTACTTCGATCACTTCGGACCTCGTTTCCCATTCATGTCTGATTTCACTTATGCAGGAAATCAGCTATGAGCTGGAAGTGATCGATCCAAAACGCACTGAAGGGGATGATCAACTTACCTATACATAGAGTGGGATTGGAAATGACATAAGGAGAGGTAAATAGATAAATGAATATATTAGTTATTGGCTATATTTACGTATAAACATGTAAATTGACGCAAGATTTACAAAGATAATGTACTAAATAAAATATTATTTTCTAAATTTAATTAATTAATTTAATAATATAAGAAAAATGCACCATTCTAAGGTACAATTGATTATGTCCTTGAAAAACTTATATGATTTAATAGAAATATAATAGTTTTTCTTCATTAGAAATTTAAGGGAATTTTTAGAATCATTCCCAAAACTTTTGAAATTTTCTAGTTAATTTTGGTAGCACTTTTAACCAGTGTGCACTTAACTTGACTGCTTTGTTGGCATTTTCATGTTGTTGTTGCTGTTGTTGTTGCTGTTTCTGCTGTTGTTGTTGCTGCTGTTGTTGTTGCTGCTGTTGTTGTTGCTGCTGTTGTTGTTGCTCTTGCCTTTTGAACCCACAAACTATGTGAAAGCCAAAACTATCGAAAGGCCAACGGAGGTTGCAGAAGCCACACGCACACACACACACACACACACACACTCACTTGTATAGCTCTGTCTCTGTCTCTCTGTCTGTCCCGTTCACTCGCTCTCACTGTCGCCGTCTTTGACAATGCCAATTGGTGGCAACGGTTGCCGGTTGTCCTTTTTACAATTTTATTGCTTGTTTACGAGCTGCTTTTCGAGTTTACTTCACTTTGCAACACATCCCGGATCGCTACCCAGTCCACCCTATCCCGTTCTGCACTACCTCCTCCCCTCTGCTCACCCTTTCGCCCCCTTTCTCCCCCTTCCCACCCTACCTCGCCCCTTCTTCAGGCCAACAGTTGCCACGTTTTTGCTATGCTTCGGTTTTTTGGGTTTACTTTGGCAACGCTCTTTATCACTCCCAATATCAACAACAACAACAACGTGTGGTTTAGTGTTCATTGTTGTTGCTGTTGTTGTTGTTGTTGGCGGTGCTGCTGGCGTTCTTGTTCTGCGGTTAAATTGTGGTTATGCCCAGTTGTGGGCGGTTTCCACAAACATCGAGAAACTTTTACGAGCATATAATCGAAAAAGTTTCTCCCACTCCTTTCGATTTTTGGGACACACACACACAGGGTGACAAACTTGAAGTCTGTGTTGACATCGAATGCCCCGAATGATAATTCCATCAATCGCCTTGAAGCCTCGTGGCTTCCACAGATTCCATGTGTTGCAGATAATTAACACACAACAGCAGCTGATTGTGAACCATCGACCATCGACCATCGACCATTGTGAACTGTTAAGCGTGGTCTATTCCATCAGTGTTCCCCCCTCAAAATAACAATGTCTCTGTTTGGTCGAGAAAGGGTCAAAAGCATTGGGTTTAATATTAGAATTGATCCCGCTCAACGATTGGGGATTTGGGAACATTGGGAACTCTGGGAGTCAGGGAGATTCTAAACACAATGCCCTGATTGGCATATACAAATGTTTTCCATTGTTCCACTTTGTTGTGGCTCAATTACATGATTGAAATGCCCATTGGGAATGCTTTCACATACTAGGCAAATGGGGTCTCTCTGTCTTTTCTGATAATACTATAACAATATACAATATGTAAACACAAAACTGAGATCCCAAAGTTGAGATAACAATAACAACAATGTCATGTATTGACTGTGTAATCATAAGTGTTTTTTTATTATTATATTTCCAAATTTCTACAAAACCTATGGTGAAATTAGGGAATTGATTCTATTGTTAATGTTATTCAAGGGAAATTCAACAAACAGTCGAAAATATTGCTTCATATTTAATTTTGTGCTATTGCATTTCAAAGAAAGTTTTGGAGTCGTCTTTAAGCTCAATAAAAAGTTAACTAGTAAAATTTACTGCTGGGACACACTAATTATGTTATTAATGATTTGTTTAAGGAAACTTAATTAATTGATTCTATTACTTTAATTTTTTAAAGATCAAAAATAATTACCTATTAAAAAATGAAATGTTTTTATTATATTGAAGAATTTATGAATAAAGACTAAAGTAAAGTTTATAATGTCGTGCTTTTACACTTTTAATAAATTAGTCAGTAAAGTTTTCATTCACTAATTAAAGAATTAGGAGTTTTGCAAAAATGTGTGTATGTATGTATGTATTATTTACTGTTTAATACATTTTTCATTATTTCATTCATTTAATAATAAGTATTTTAAAATTATTTATCAATAGATTTAGTGTGGAGAATTTCCGTAAGGAACTATTATTTGACAGTCTTAGCATAATTAATTGTTAATGCAGTGAAATGTTGCCAGGTGCATGCCACATGAGTTGCAAAAGAAGAAGAAGATGAAGTTGAGGAAACATTAATAAGCCAGTCATGGAAAGAGACAGGTAGAGAGAAAGACAGAGAGAGAGAGAGAGAAAGCAACTATAATAAGCAACCACACAACAACAAATGCCTCAACAAATGTTGATGATGATGATTAGGTTAATGTTAAGAGGTCTGAGTAATTTGCAGCTAATTAAGTCAAGTAGCTCTGAAATGTTAGCTAAGTGTTAGTGGGAAAGGCAGACGGAGGAAAAGAGAAAGGTAGAGGACCAGACTGGTAGAAAGAGAGGCAACAACTAGAAGCTATGGAACTATGGAAACTGTGAACTTGCAAGGCTTTTGCATTTTTCAGTGCACTCAAATTATGGATTTCCAAATGCCAAAGAATAACTGGCAAACATCCTTTTAACTTAATATTTATTGCAGTTGACTGAATGTTGTCGAGACTTAGGCAAACAGGACAAGAAACAACATCAAATACAAGAACAATGAAATTAACTTAGCAGTAAAACCAACGAATTTGATATACACTAAAATCCATAGATAAAAGTTGACTTTTTAACTCTGAAATATTAAGCTAATTTGTAAATTTATTAAAGATTGAAGATCTTTTTTAAATAATTAAGAGCTAATAAAAAGCACTCGGTTGTCATCCCAGATTTGCAAGGGGAAAATTTAGATTACGAGACATGCATGAATTTTGATTAATACTAAATTATACAACATTAATAATGTTATAAATGTAGTGAAATGTCGACAAGACAGTTAAACTATTTTCTTAGCAATTTTTGTAGATAATTCTATTATTATTATTATTGCTAATTTAATTTTAATTTATTTGTTTTATTTATTTTATATAATTTATTCATTTTACTCAATTTATTTTTTATTTTATTAATATTATTTATATAATTTAGTCCAAGTATTTTAGAATTTATATAATATCTATTATATTTATTTTATTACTTTTAGTCATTTCATTTTATTTATTTCAATTATTTTATTAAATTTATTTATTTATTTATTTTTAAATAACTTTATTTATTTTATTTGTTTTGTTTATTTTATTTATGCCTTTGACATTATTTATTTAAATTTTCTCAATAATTATTATTAATTTTAGTTATTTTAATTATTTTCAATATTTTATCTATTTTACTTATTTTGGTTATTTAACTTATGTTTTCTAATTTATCGAAAATAACTGAAAAACGTTTGAAAATTTGAGTTAATGATATGAATTTCCGATTCAGATTCGTTAGTATTTTGTCTTCGTTGTATTGTTGTAGATATCTTTAGCCAATGTTTACTGTAGTAAGAGCTCGCTTTTTAGCTGTTTCATGTTGCAAGTTTTACGTGTTAGCTGCTACTTTTCATTCGTGGCAAGGATATTAGATACAGTGTAGAAATGCATATGCATACGACTGTCTGCTGAATGTGTGTATGTGTGTGTGTGCGAGTGCGTGTGTGGGTGTGTGTGTGTGTGAGTGTGTTGCCAACAGAAATGACAAATGACTTTTGCTTTTGCCTTTGCTGTTGTTGTTGTTGCTTCAAGTTAAGTTAAACCAACAAGAAAGTTAAACACTGACAATGAGATTTATGAGAGAATCCTTACACACACACACACACACACGCACACACACGTACATACGCACACCCACTATAACACACACATACACTTATACATGTGCTGCCTGGTTGCACGTATGTTGATGTGCATTAAAGCATGACTAACCTAATTCAATTGTGCTGCAGGATATGCGCCAACGTCCTGTATGTCCCAGCCAGTCTATCTGTCTGTCTCTGCCACAACCCCCCCCTCCCCCACTCCCCCCTCTCACTCTACCACTGTGTGAGCATCGTCTAAATAATGTCTGTGCTTCGGGCAATGCCCGCAACTGTCCAGCAATGCGTTTGTCACATTAACCCTGAATGTCCTGGCCAACAAACAGCAATGTGTCTTTGTCATAATGCCAACATGGAGGCTCTACAAACGTTTCCAGGTAATCTTATAAATGGGAAATATCTAAACACTTCGTTAATTTGGAGACACCCTTGGAAACTTTCTAAAATTGTATGCATTTTGAATTATTTTCGTGTTTTTCTTAAGCTATTTCCGTACTTTTTTCCAGCTTGTATAGCGTTCTTAATACTAACAGCATTGCAAGATACTGTCATGTAATCTTTACTTTAGCTTCATCACTGCCGTTAATATTACCAGTCTGTTCAGATACTCACTAAATTGTAGAATTGTAACTTTAACAGAGTTCTTGAAAATAAGAAAAGGAATAAAAGGAATGTTAATCTTAACTCTCAAGTAAATTGGAGACAGTTTCGATAACTTTAACAGCGCTGTACTCATAAGTAAATCTTACCCACTTTTTCTATAGATTCAATACTTTATTATATTATGAATTATATTATAAATCATTGACACGTTTACTAGTTCTAACAGTCGACTAAAGCAGATATACAAAATAAAATAGTTAACAAAATTAAGTACAAGTTTTTTATGTTCAATAACACAATAGAAATTCCGGTTATTAGTATTTATAAACAGAAAGTCTAATAAAACTTAAAACATTAATTCTGAAACTTTAAATATTCATATATTTCACATCTATTTTCTCAGTTGGTGAGAGCTTTAAAAAGAGATTGAAGTCAATCGGACTTTGCCAACAACTTAACACGTTTCCGTAACTTTGTTATGGGTTTATTTATGGCGAAAATGTTTATAGATATTTCAAGCTGATCAATTTCACACAACACTTTCCCATCCTTATTATCTCTTTAAGGGTCGTAACTTATTAAAATCCCATCAGACTGCTCAAAAAATATGATTTCGTAGCACTTATTAAATTGTGCATTGATTGCAAAAGAGAAAGTCACTCAGTCAGGCGTATGGAGACTTTTTTATATGCAAAAGATTTTAATTTCCTTTTTTAATGTATATTTTTCCAGCTCATAATTCTTCCTTTCTTGTTCTTTTTTCGCACGCTGTTTGTGTCGTCCCACTGGGCGTATACGTAATTTACGAAAAACGCTGCAACGCTTCGTATAATTATATTTATTTTTCCAATTGAGTAAATTAATTAAATTATGAATATATATTTTCACTGAAAAATAAAAAGAAACAAAGAAAATCTTTATGAAGTGCAAAAGTGGCAATAAGAGGAAATTAAAGGCAAAAGTTGACATTACAAAAGCAAGCTAAACAATTTGTTGAGAATGCCAGGGAAAAGGGCAATTCCATTTCCGAGTCCCTAACCGAGTTCGCATATCGCACGAAGTATAGAAAATTAATATGAAAGTGCAATAAGTATGAAAAACCGACATAGAGATACACTAACTATAAAACAACGTTAATGTGTTTATGTGAACAATTTTTGGACAATTGTGATGAGCATTTTATTCAATAAATTTCATTAATTCAGACATCTAATCGAAGCAGTCGGTGAATAATTGCTTTGGAAATACAATTAACTATTAATTAGGTGATTAGAAAATTTACAAAATATTCTATATGGGTAAACTGTGAGATATTGTCTGATTTGTGATTTAATTGATGAACTGCAAGTGAAAATATTGTGATTTATGCTAAGGAATATCGAGTATCTTTGGTGGAAAATGTGGTTTGCTGAAATTCGTTCCCCCATGCAGCTGATGGCACTCGAAATACCCTACCTTGAAGGGTATACTGAAAGAGTCGCCACATGTCTTTGATTTGATTTGCGAGAGGTAACTGCAAACTCCTTGAAACGCTTTCAAGTGTCGCCTTTTTTTTTCAATTATGTTATGTCGCACATAAAGAAAGTGGCAGAAAGGAATTGTATGAAAGAAGGAAAGTTGCCGATATGTAGGTAGCTTTTGTAGAGGGGTTAAAATGTGAGTGTGATAACAAAGCAACAGCAAATAGATTCCAATTTGATTGATAAATACAGCGTAGTGTGTGTGCCTAAGTGTGTGTGTGTGTGTGTGTGTGAGACAGTGTGTATGTCCGTGTATGTGAAAATGGTGCTACAATCGAAGAAAGGGACACCAGGAATTACATGACAAGGCAACAAAAACCATCAACGACATAGTCAACAGAAATAAAAATGGAAACATAAAATTGTTATAAAAGCGTTTTAGGGGGGGGGGGAGATAACAGAGAAAGGGGGAAGAGAAGGCAGGAGGCGTGTCTATATGTTCCCTATAGAACTTGAGTTCATGTGATGAATATATTCGGTACCATTTTAGTACGGAAAATTTCATGCGGTTAGGGATCACATCCCCATAGAAATGGGCGGTCAGCTAAAACTTCAGTATGACAGATTTTCGCTACATACACAGGAAATTGCTGCGGCAAAGTCAGCTACGAATTCGATCTGTCTTTTAGAAAACCTGGCCGGACATAAATAGTAAGTTAATTAGAGAATAATGAAAATATATTTAATTATATATTATTGCATTAACTTTTATTGAATGTTTCGTTTCATCAATAATATAGACTAACCTATTTATTGAATTTAAAAAGTTTGTTAATAAATAAATAAATAAATGGAATACTAAAAGAAACTATTTCTGTGTTTGATTTCTGCACGCAGTGCATAATTGTACATTGCTGATACCTTACAATTTGACCGTATAATTTCCCAAAAATTGCCCACAGCATGAAAGATGCCGGAGTTCTTAGCTGAACCGAGCAGGGACAGACTCAGGAAGATGTCGTAATTCGTAGCTGACCCAGTCGCAGGTATTTCCCTAGCTTTATACCGCGCTTACCCCGACTGTTCACGTGTAAAAGCGAATGGAGGTCTTACATAAGATCGCTGCACAGACCCCCTCAGCGCTCAGGGGCAAATTTGTACACTTTTACGGGCAAAAAGTTCTATTGGGTTATCTGTTATGCCTCCGACCATCCTTGCATTTCTCTTGTGCTTCTATTTTTTTTTTTTTTTCATCGACTCACACAATCACAATAAGTGGCTGTTACATTTCACACCAAAACATTGATGGAGCATCCGCTGGACCAACGGACCATGGGACGAAATCGAACCTGAGCACAAACCCAAACCGTAACCCATTCCACAAACCAAACCCAAACCCGAACCAAGTACACAGAGAAAAACACAAATGAAACTCTCACTGTTCACTATTTGATTTAACTATTTTTACCTGCACTTTTGCCACCATAGACATTTTTTGTTCATTTCAGCTTTGTACATTTAAAAATGTTTTAATATGGACATATTAATTTTAAGCATGTTTTATTAGCCTATAACCGTTTGAAGCTATATTTATTGGTTTTTGTTGTTAAATGAGTTCAAAATAAAAGGTCTTATGAATTTATTTCAAAATGTTTTCCTATAAAATCAAATCTCATTAATGAGATAATGATTACGATCGGTATTTCTAAGTTGTATGTACCTATGAATATAAATAATATTATTTTGAAACCAGAATGGTTTGATTTTATAAGAACAAAAGTTAAACAAAATTTCATTTTCACTTAATTTACTTTCACTTAGAGTAAAATTAACAAAAAAAACTAACTACGGAAATGTTTACTGTGAAATTTCATTTAAATAAACAACAAACAATTTGATTTTTAATTTAATAAATAAATATTATTTAAATTGAATACATTGATCTTTATTTGAATATAAACTTCTTGCGAATTTTTAAATGAAATGGAAGTTTTTTTCACATTGTCCTTGAAACTTAAGTTTGTTTTTAGTTACATCAAAGTATATTGTACTTCATATAAATCTGATTTATTAAGTTTGGAAAGTTAATACACAAATATTTATACAACATATTTCTTTTGTATCAGTGTAGGAGAATTCAGAACCCAAAGACGAACCAAACAAGCCGCAGAAATAGTTGAGCAGTTGTGGCCAAAAGAGGATAAAATGCTATGGTTAGTGGTTCCTCTCCTTTCCCCTTCTGCATTCCCGCTGTGCCTTACCCCCAACTTGTTGTTGTGTAACTGTGTCAGCTGCTTGAGCTGTAGCATAAAAGGAAAATCACAGAATTTTACAAAGATGTTTATCATTTTCACTTCGGCTGAAAGTTTTTCAACGTCCGCTCGCTGACTCTGTCTCCCTCTTTCTATCTATTCATCTCTGTCTGTATGTTGCGGTGGTTCGACACCAAATATTTTCTGCATACAGATTTCGCAAGTAGATAAAGTGGTACAACAAAAAATAAAAGAAGAAGAATCGTGGAAAGAAATAAGCAACTGGCAAAGTTAAGGCAAAAGCACCCAAAGGACATAATCGGCAATGGCCCAAAAACTGAGAGCGGACGTTGTAAACTCGCAGAGCTGGCAAAACGAAAATGGAGAAGAAAAGTTTCACGGAAAAATGGGAAACTGTTGCGATGCCCAAATCGGAAATAACGGCAGAAGTGGCAGTTAAAATTGTGCTGGGAATAAATCTATCATATAATGCAATATTACAGCGTAATGCCATCGATAAACCACACACAACACCCACACACTCCCACACACTTTCTCGAAGAAAACTCCACCAAAATCCCACCCATCAAGGGGCCAAAAAAGAAATTGTGCGGCGTTTCAGTTAAATGAAGTCGATTATTTGGTTGCCGCTGGGAATGCTTCAAATATGATTGACCAAATCCCAGTTACATATTGTGAACAAAAGTAAATGGGCGGGGAAAGAAGAAAAAAAATACTACAAGAGAGTGGGAGTAGAAATAAGTTGGCGGAGAGCTTACAGATAAGCTGAATATGGAACTAATTAAAGTGCTGTATTCAAACGTGTTGTGAAGTTAAAGATACCTTGTTGTGTTATTGAAATAATTATTGATATAATTAAATTTATCAATATCATTATCATTATCATTATCATTATCATTATCATTATCATTATCATTATCATTATCATTATCATTATCATTATCATTATCATTATCATTATCATTATCATTATCATTATCATTATCATTATCATTATCATTATCATTATCATTATCATTATCATTATCATTATCATTATCATTATCATTATCATTATCATTATCATTATCATTATCATTATCATTATCATTATCATTATCATTATCATTATCATTATCATTATCATTATCATTATCATTATCATTATCATTATCATTATCATTATCATTATCATTATCATTATCATTATCATTATCATTATCATTATCATTATCATTATCATTATCATTATCATTATCATTATCATTATCATTATCATTATCATTATCATTATCATTATCATTATCATTATCATTATCATTATCATTATCATTATCATTATCATTATCATTATCATTATCATTATCATTATCATTATCATTATCATTATCATTATCATTATCATTATCATTATCATTATCATTATCATTATCATTATCATTATCATTATCATTATCATTATCATTATCATTATCATTATCATTATCATTATCATTATCATTATCATTATCATTATCATTATCATTATCATTATCATTATCATTATCATTATCATTATCATTATCATTATCATTATCATTATCATTATCATTATCATTATCATTATCATTATCATTATCATTATCATTATCATTATCATTATCATTATCATTATCATTATCATTATCATTATCATTATCATTATCATTATCATTATCATTATCATTATCATTATCATTATCATTATCATTATCATTATCATTATCATTATCATTATCATTATCATTATCATTATCATTATCATTATCATTATCATTATCATTATCATTATCATTATCATTATCATTATCATTATCATTATCATTATCATTATCATTATCATTATCATTATCATTATCATTATCATTATCATTATCATTATCATTATCATTATCATTATCATTATCATTATCATTATCATTATCATTATCATTATCATTATCATTATCATTATCATTATCATTATCATTATCACTATCATTATCATTATCATTATCATTATCATTATCATTATCATTATCATTATCATTATCATTATCATTATCATTATCATTATCATTATCATTATCATTATCATTATCATTATCATTATCATTATCATTATCATTATCATTATCATTATCATTATCATTATCATTATCACTATCATTATCATTATCATTATCATTATCATTATCATTATCATTATCATTATCATTATCATTATCATTATCATTATCATTATCATTATCATTATCATTATCATTATCATTATCATTAGTTTAACTTTTTAAAAACAACCCGAACTCACAATTATATCAGTCCTTATTACAGGCATCTTTTTCAGAAATATCCGCATTTATCCTTATACATACATATATTATCTATTTATTTATACGCTGTTCTATTTGATTTGTTTATACTAACTATAGCCCCCCTCTCTTTTATTTCTTTCTGCCATCTCCATCTCCTGGTTGAGCAGGTCTCTCATTTGATTTTCCAAGCTGGCGCTTTCAGTTTTCATTTCTTTGTCAAACACGTTACGCAAATATTGGCACAGCTCCCACAGCGACGGCCAGGCAAACATTTGGCGCTGTTACCGTTACCATTACCGTTATATATACCGTTATAGCCACAAATGTAACGCCAGTGTTAACGTCAACGTCCTGTCCACAGCTTTAGCCTCAGTCCCAACCAACTATCCACCTACTCCGTTTCCATTCTGTGTGTGTTTGCGTCTCCTTCCTGTTTCCACTTCTATCATTAAAAAGGGAGGCAGGATGGCAGCAAGGGGAGTGGCATGACTGTCACATGTTTAGATAAGGCCCGAGCACACACAGCTCGTGATAGACTATCAACTATGTATGTGTACTTCCAAAGGTACGAGTATTTAGTTAGCTGGGCAGTTGGTAAGTTGATTACTCGCGTAACACCAACATATGTCCCATATTTGATAGACTATGGGAGCTACTATAAGGAGGGAGCAAGAGAGCACACCAGCTTGATCTAAGGATCCCAAGTGCTTGACAGATACAATATATATTTCGTATGGGTTTCAACCTTCATATCATAATATTCATATACATAGAAACAACTAAATTTACTCTACGAGTAACGAGTAGAAATATACATTTAAGGAAATGTGTGCTCGACTACTAAGATACTAATGCTCAAATAAAATATACAAATCACAAAATATAACACACACGATGATAATTAAGATAATTTTATAAGGAAGCGTGTGGTATTATTTAAAGAACATTTTACATATTACAAACTAAGCTAACACAATTTAGATTAAAGTCTGCAGTGTGTAAGTATTTTAGTTATTTTGAGATATGTGTGTACTCAGTTACAGAGTTTAAAGGACTCAGGACAAGTTTGAATTGTACTTAGATCATTCATGAATTTAAATACCTCTAATAAAGGTACGAAATCACTTTTAGGTTTGAAAATACTTAAATATTTAGAATCATTCTTAGTGAAAAATAGGAAATGAGTTTTTGTGTTTTAATACTTAATTTTTCCCCTCTCTATAGCACCTGATAGTTTTCAATAAACTCTTTATACATTATATTTCTAACTTCTGCGAAATTTATGAACAATATAATATATTTCAATACTCTATAGACTTTGAATAACCAGAAGGGTGTCATTGAGTAGTGTTAATACATTTGGGGTGGTATATCCCTGTGCACATCAATCCCTGTGTGGATCAATCCCTAGACAATAACAGCGAGCAAAGACAACAGCAGCGAGCAAGGACAATAACAACGAGCAACGATAACAGCAGCGAGCAAAGACAACATCAACGAGTTAGAGCAACGTAGGCGAATTCACTTACAGGCGAATTCGGATCGACATAACCGAGCGACCTAAGAAGATCGGAGACCGAGACGCCGAAGGGAGTTGCAGTTCGGCCTCTGACGTGAAAGGTAGCGAGAACATCAGCTCAAACGACGAATGAAGTTCACTAAGTTTATATATTAAAATACTATTTTTACTCAATTATAAGTACAATAAACCCTGCCTACATAAAGCAGATAGAAATATGCATTGTCGACCTTATAAACTATCTTATGCTCAATTAAATTGTTCTATCTATGCTATCTATATTCCTAAACATACGTATAACCTCATTGAACTCAGAGTTTATCAGAGCTGGACTTGTTAAATTTGTGGACTACGCAATTGGGTTTAATTACATAGTATAATCCAGTTAAGCACTTCGCAATCTAGTTTCGTTTTAAATTCAACATAAGTTCATACAGTAATTAACGGTATTTGTCTGGGGTAACGGCCAAAAATGTGGGGGATTTCCCTTTTAGTCATTGGTTTTATTTCGGCCATAAAGTTAAAGCGCAACATTTGACCACAAATTCAATCAGCTGCTTTAGCTTTCCTCCCACAGTGCAACGGCCTCCATTTGTATGTAGGCAAATTACAGAGTTACCCACAGACCCACATACCGAACCTGAACTCGAACCCGAACTCCGTTCCCGAACCATATACAGAATTTCCGGACTCTGACCGTTTGTACAGGTGCATCTAAATCATTCCCTCGGATTTATAGAGTGCAACTCAAAAATGCCCCTCGTACTTATTTGCCGCAACGCGGTTTTTCAGCACGTTCCACATGCCTCGTGACCCAACTGACCTCCCGTCCCGTTAGACCCTCCATTTGACCCTTCTCCCCACGTGCTTCCATGTGTGTAGAAATGCCTGATGGCATTCTTTTTTTTTTCTCCCCGTTTTCATTCCCTTCATATTTACGCCACCTCAACCTCCTCTATTGGTTGTCTCCTTTTTGGACAGCTGCCACACACACATACACACACACTCACACACACACACACATACACCCCAGAAATACTGTACATAAATTATTTCAACGCTCCAAATTAAGCGTACGTCATCGCCTTTTGATGGTTGAGGGTCGTCCTACCAAAATGTCCATTCAGTCGCCCATGGCTAGCATAGAGTTGAATTTCTTTCATTTTATACCCTTCAAATTATGCACAACAGATATGATGAAGTAAGTTTGATAAGCCCTAACATATTTACAATTTAATGTATATTTTATTTGCTAGATATATATTTAACAACAACTCACTACAGTTTTTGCCAACAGTTATCATTAAATAGTCTATATATACTTATATATCTTTCTTCAGCATGAAAAGGATTATTTATTGTAATGTGTATTAAATAGAGGCAATTATGTAGAAATTGTTGAAGTATTGGTAAATTGTCTTGCTTATTTTAGCAATTAACTTCTTCAACTCAAAAACATATAAATCTAGAGATATTAAATGAATTTTTGTTATTAATTATTAAACAATGTATAGAAATATAGGCAAAAATAATTAAATAATTTCATTTGACTGCTGGGGAAACAATCAATCACGATTTCACTTCATATGCAAAAAAGTCTTGATAGTCAAATTTAAAATAAATATTAATTTTTGACTCTCCAACAGAATTAATACATTCGAAATTAGCAAATTCGATATATGTCAATTTATTTCTGTTTTATAACTTGAGAAAATAATTTTTAGAGCTGTCGGACCAAAACTAAATTTTCATCCATACTACGGTCCATTTGTTCTATTATTTTTTATATTTTTAAATGTAAATGCAAAGTACAAAGGCCTTTGTAAATGAGCAAAACACAAATTGGCGAAAACACAAAAAACAAAAAAGTTGCATAAAATATTTCTCTACTGGGAAGTTTTCAAAACTGAAACAGATAAAAAACTTTTCGTTCTCGATTTTTATTTAAACGAAAACTCAAAATATATAGTTTTGGGAACTATTCTCTAAAAATGACAATACAATATTTTAAAATAAGAGAGTACATCTTAGTTGTAAAATTTTGTTCTTGTGTATTTTCTCCTCATTATTCTTGATTAAAGAAACCAATCTTTTTTTTATCAGTGTAGTCCAATTAAGCACTTACATCGATAGATAAGATAACAATGAAAAATGTATTAATTATTTTTCAGTATTGAGTATTTTTAATTCAATGGAGGACTGCGAATCTATATTAGTCGTTTTTTTAAACAGCAAGGATCGGAGCTTTTTTCCGAGTTGAATTTTAAAATGATCCTCAAAATGTCAACAAGTCATAGAACAAAACGAGACATACTTGACATAAATCGAACGTCTCAAGCCGTATTAAATTAACTTTGGAAATAGGTTCAAATAAATGGATTTCTTTTTCCCCAAAGTAATATAAGGATAAATCAAACTGATTGGGTGAAAAAAAGGATGTGGAATTTTTAAATATAAGCTCTTCGTAACTGATATCGTATCTAATCCGCAAATTGGCAATCAATCAGTCAATCACTCAGTTTCTTGTGTCTACAGGGTGTCTGTCAGTCACATCTTCGATTTTCCCTTGTTCGCACTTGATTTTTTTTTGTATTCCTTTTCCTTGCACGGACATTCAACAATTCATTTTTTCACAGTTGTTGTTGTTGTCGTTGTTGTTGCTCGACGTGTTGTCGGCCGTGCCCATTGATTTTACATGTTGTGAATAAATAATGAATGGCCATTCCATGATGTGGTAAATTGAATATGGCGTGAAATTAGCTTAAGTAAATGGAATTATGTGGATTTCACAGTCGACTGCCTGCTTTACGATACTTTAAGGTAAACATTCTCAAATTGATTTGCAGTCCCCGAAGTGAAACCCAAGTTCAAGTTGAGCTTTGCGCTTGCAGTGCATAAAAAAGCGAGAAATGGCAGTATTAGCCTAATCCAGTTTGGCCATAAAACTTGGCTCTTAAGTCAACATCAGGTTAAGGCAGCACATGAATAGTGTATGGTATAAATATGTACACAAAGCGAAAATATTCAGTATTTCAGGCTTAAAAGCACACATTTGTTTCTTACTAAAATTTAAAATATAAGGATCTCGATCTTAATTCACGGATGATATCTTAAGTCCAAATTAGGTATTTAAGTATTTCAATATTTTGAAAGCTACTTGCAAATATTTAGGAAACTTGATAGACGGTCAGCAAACGAGTTAAACTTTCATGGGTGCTTTCTATGTTGCTCCCTTAGAATTCTCAAGTGGTTCTGGCAGCACAACATAGAGAATAAGCTTGGATCGTTGGGTAAGCTTGCTCAAATGGTACTGATAAGGGAGATTGGCATCTCCTGGAGCAGTTGTATACCAAGCCTAGTTCCTCGCCTTTTGGCAAGTACTTTTGTGTTTTTAAATTGACCAAGAATCGGCTAAAGAATCACTAAATTCCTCCAACTTGATTTAAGTTTTTACGAGCTTGTTCTGTGAGTATTCGCTGTGAATAAGCGTTTCAAATGCTAGTTTCGTAATTCTATTAAGAATTTTCGTACTTATTTCCTGTAAATCTAGTTTACCTTGATTCAAGTTTACTTTGTTTGCATACAAATAATTTTCACTTGATCAATTACCATTTTTCACATACATACATAAATTGATAAATATGTGTATTGCAAATTAAAAATATGTGAGCAAGTGCTTTTAGTCTTTAAAAAACTGAATAGTATAAAAATACTGGATATATTTTTTTTCCAATATCACATAAAATGCAACCAGATATTTTCCACAAATAGCTGATTGAAAATAATAAATTAATATTATTTTATTGTCGCATTTCGTTGTTGTAAAATATTTATATCATTTATAAAAGGTTTGTGTGTAATTTAATTAATAAATACAGAAATATGAAATACGAAACAAGTATGAATATATAACAAGCCAAACAATCGCGGGGTGCGTGCGACAGTAGAATACCCTGTGTGTTATTTAGGTACGCCAAAGATTTCATATCATTGCAGAGCACTGTAATTATTTTTTGACTAATCGTCGACTATGACAGCTATATACAAACTTGATTAAGATACATAAAACAATACCAAATACACAATCTGGTTTGGTTTGGTTGAGAAATCTTCAGAGACAACTAATATTTTTATTCCAAACTTTAATTTTCGACAGATCTTCCTATGGCAGCTATATGATATGGTGATCTGACCCTTCTGGTTCCGACATATAAAGTGCCTGCAGAAAACAGACGGTCCTGTACCAATTTTCATCCAGATAGTAGCTCTAAAGCTGAGATACTAGTTTGCATAGAAATAGACAGACAGATGGACAGACAGACAGACGGACAGACAGACATGTCTTTATCGATTCGGCTGTTGATGCTGATCAAGAATATATCTATTTTAAGGGGTCAGACATGCCTCCTTTAATGCGTTACACATTTTGTAATTTGTATTTTATATATTTGAATTTAAGTATAGTCTATTATTTTCTCCCTGTGTATCGTATGTCGGTTGTCGTGTCATGTCATGAACTCCACTTCTGCTTCGACTGCGACTGCGACTTCGACTTCGACTCCGACGCTGATGCAAATCGCATCGTATTAACCTTCAACATTTTCATTTTCATTTTGAATATTTTTAGCGACAGGAATTCAATTCCCTTCCCAGACGCCCTGAAACTTTCCCTCCCTCTCTCTCGCTCTCTATTAAGCCACTCATGGTCTCCTGTTCCTCTTGATCCGCATTTGATTTGTCAAATGCCCAGACAAACAGCCTCGGCAGCGTCTGGGCGTAACTCGAGTGCCTGCTTCCTTTCCTGGAGCCTCTTTCTACTCCTCTTCCTTCTACTCCTCCTCCTTCTACTCCTCCTCCTTTTACTCCTTCTACCCCTCTTCCTCTACCCCTCTTGCTCTCTACTTCGCTCACTCGATGGCAGCGACATGCAAAAATATGCCGGACAGTCAGCAAACCCGACTGTAATATACCCTGTGACAGTACAGAGTTCCGCTCAAATTTGCTGCCGATGTGTTTATTCTATAATTCGTTTTATTCGATTTGTGGGCGTGGCATCATGATGAAACTTTTTGGACACATCGACCCCAAAATATTCATCATGTGTGCCAAATCTCAAGTCTCCAGCTACAAAGCTGCTTGTGTTATAAGCTTTTTTTGATTTGCTTGCGAAGGGGGCGTAACATCCTACATTGAAGATAAGCTGGATTTACCTGAAAATATAAGCAGCACAAGGAGATCAAGTTCAAGCTTCTAGCTCTTACCATAGCTGAGATCCTTTTGTTCATATGGACGGACTGACGGACTGTCGAACTGACGGACTGACGGATATGGTTTTGTGGACTCGGCTATTCTTGCTGATCAAGAATATATATATACTTAATGGGGTCTGCCAAACTTTCTTCTACCTGTTCAAACTGTTAACAAACTTAATATACCCTATACAGTGTATAAAAAAACCCAAAGGGGTCTCAACGTTGGCCTCACGAGCAATGACACTTGCCACAGACACACACAACGAGACACACAGACAGACGGACAGAGTGATGTCAAGAGAGATAGAGAGAGAGAGAGAGAGAGAGAGAGAGAAGGGAAAACATGTGTATGTGTATGTGTGTTTGGTTCCGTATACCCTTTCCGCCAATGTCATGGATAGCCTCCCAATACATCTTTACCTCTCATATCATTCAACTCATCTCTTCTTTAGCTCTTCCCTTCGTATGTGGACTCCTTTCTTTCATTTCTTTTCTTCTCCATTTTCTCTGACTCTTTACTTTTTTCATCTATTCCCCATCTCATATCCTTAACTTTTTCTCTTCTCATTATCTTCAATTTATCGTAGTTTCTTCGTCTTTCTCTATCTCTTTCTGTCTAATCGCATTTTCTTTTTCTCTTATCTTGCAATTTTACATTCCTATGTTTCTGCATGAATTCTGTTTTTCCTAATCACTCTCTTCTACTACTATCATTATGTACTATCTACTCTTCTTATAATTTTCCTCTTATTTTCATTTATTCTTCGCCTTTCCAATTCTTCTTTTCTCACTTAATTTTACCAATATTATTTCATCGGTTCTAATTCTATTCTAATTATTTTTTCTTTCCCTCATCTTACATTTTCATTATATTCTACTTAATATTCTCCTTATCTTCTTATTTCTTCTTGTTGTATTATTGTATTTACTTCTTGTCTTTTCCTTCCCTTTTTCTATCTCTTTTAATATTCTATTCCATTCCTTACTTTAAATATATATTACTCTTCTCTTCTCCGTCTCCATCTACCCTTTTCAAATTCTTATTTTATTCTTATCCTTATATCTTCTCTTCTGTAGTTTTTCCCTTATCCTGTCTTCTTAAACGTTACCTTTTACCCTCCCTTTTTTTTTAGTTCCTTCTCAACTTTTCCCACTTGTCTTTTCTCTTAATTTATCTTCATTATTATTCATCTTATTTATTAATTATAATTTTCTTCTTTTTTTCTATTAGAGTATTGGCTGTTCGTCATACAACAAATGCAATTTCTCATCCGTTTTAAGATGGTCTGCAATTTTAGGAACTGTTTTAAGGGGTTCAGGGTTGAGGTTATGGTTCGGGGTTGCGGGTCAGGGTTTGGCTTTGGGATCTGTAGCTGACTCGGAGCTGAAATGACATTCACTGACACTGAGCACTCGTCGCTTGGGATACTTGCAATAAAAATAAAACGTTTTTCAAATAAGCGCTACGGGAGTTTCAACTTCAGCTACCATTGTCTGTGTGTGTGTGTGGAGTGTGTGTGGCGTGTGTGTGTGGTGTGTGTGTGTGTGTGGTGTGTGTGTGTGTGTGGTGTGTGTGTGGGTGTGTAGTGTCTGTGCCATTGAGGTGAATTCTGTGAAATGACGATAAACGTTTGATGGCAATGCGTTAGGAGTTTTGCCCATTTGACAGTCGACTTCTTGAGAGGATTTTCCTTAGCGCAAAAAAAAAACACATACACACACAGACACATATGTAGTATATGTGGCAAGTTCTTTGCAGTTCTTGCCACTAATTATAGACGGTTTGTAAACTCAGCTTTGTCGTAATTCCGGTTTAACTTAAGCTGATTAAAAAAATAAAAAAAAAATTTAAGCTGATTAATTGCAATGGAAAAGTGTTTTAGTTGCAAGTGTTGCAACTGTGGGCATGTGGCATGTGACGCCTTGAAGCACTCAATAATTGTCTGTACAGTTAGTCATGAAATTATTTTGACACAGATACAAATTCACAGACTTGTGACCACTTAAAAGTAGTCGGATTTTGTTTATTGGTTGGTATTTTTTTTTTATAAATTGTTTTTATAATTCTATAATCTTTTTTAAATTTAACAACTTTAATAAAGTTAGAAAATTATAAAAAAAATCACGAAGAGTTTTTTGATTTGCAATTTAAAATATAAATTAATTTTTAATTTTGTGAAATAAATAAAATATGTTTTTAATATGAATTTACTTTAACTTTGAATTTTAATATTAACTTATTTAATGAACTCACATTAGTCTAACTAGTGTAATATTCTTTTGTAATAATAGGGCTGGCAAAAATCCTCTAACTGAACCCTTCACGAGGGTGCCGGCTGGGCAATGGACTCTGCACTATCCCGATCGATCGGGTTATGCATAGTCACTTGCTCGACCGAGGTATTGTGGAGTCTAGCTGAGGCGGCGGTCAGGAACTCTCAGTCGGTTAGGAAACTAATCGATTGAGTGTACTGAACGCTACCATGGTTCAGAGGTGCCTGGCGGTTAGGCCTAAAACGCTATGGGGTGGTTCCCAAGAATAAAATTAACCAACCCCCCCCCTGGATGGAAGATAAGGATGCAACTCGGGCTGGGATGTCAGCCCAAACGTCGGTGGAAGTCGTGACTGCTACCACCGGCGGGCACGGTGAGGAGAAATCCTCTCTGCGTGTCGCCAGCGGTCACTCTGCAGCGGGCGAAAGTCTGCTTCGACGGCAGGAAGGCGTCGATCTGGAGCCAGTGGCCACCAAATCGGAATTCCTGTTCACAGGCCCGACCATAACGGACCACGAGCTAGCGCTTGCGCTTGCTCGTATGCCGTTGGAGGACGAGCCACAGAACAGGAGGCACGATGAGGTGACTAAAGCTGACACGGTCGCGCCGGAAAGCAACGTCGAAATGGAGGACCTCCAACGCAAACAGCGCTCAGGGTACAAGGCCTCACTCAAGTTCCTTAGGGGACTTGAAGGCCGCAATCCAGAGTCGCTGAACGCGAAGGAGAGGAAGCTGAAGAAAAAGCACGAGTACAACGTGAGACGGTACGAGAAGCTTACCGAGTCTGGTAACACTCAAAACCTCTCGCACAGTACAGTAGTGCAGTCAGCGGAACCGGTGAAGAAGACTTCTCAGCAGGTGACTGAGGCTGTTTCGAAAAGGGAGGTAATACCTTCCAACTCGAAGCCAGCAGCATCGCCTACAGGGAAGTCCAACTCCCGGAAAGACCCCTCCAAAGCTGCGCCGACCACACCCCCCAAAAAGGGGAGAACGGAAGGCAAAAATAGCAGCAAAACCTCTGTCACTAAGCGGCAGAGGTCGGACGACTCGGCAAAAGCTTCAGAGAGCAAGCGGATGTGTCCAGAAGGAATTCTGGCCAGCTTAAGCTCGAAGCCAGAGCTTCAGGTGGCCATTATCGACAGAAGCGACCCGGAAGGGAAACTCACTGCCGGTAATTGGCTCACCTTAGAGAAGTCCATTAACCAGGCCCTACATGATGCCATGTTCCGACCAGAGAATCCGTTCCTGGCCGAGTTCGATGGCATCAAGTGGTATAAGGGCGCTAAAGCAGTGGCTTGTGCCAACGAGGAATCCTTGCGGTTTCTCAAAGACACAATCCAAAGCTTTGGTGAACTTTGGCCTGGTGCGAAGATTGACGTCGTTCCCACGGATCTCGTCCCTGAGCGAACGATCATTAAGGTTTGGATCCCACCTCCGATAATGGAGGATCGAACCATCCTTAACATGATCAAGCGCCAGAACGAGGACTGCGTCACCGGGGACTGGACGATCAAGAGAGGACTGGCCCGCGACAAGGGAAACGGCAAGGATCTCTGGATCAGCATTGGTGCAGAGTCCAGGAGCCAAATCCTGAAGAAGCAAGGCCAGTTGAAGCTGGGTCTAGGATGCATCAGAGCGTACATCCCTGGACCAGACGGAAAGGATGCTAGGTCAGCAGGAAAATCTTAGGGTGGTGCAGATCAATCTGCACCATTCTGGGGTTCCCTCGGTTGACCTACTACGGTTCATGGACAGGGAGAGGGTAGACGTGGCTCTCATCCAGGAACCCTGGATCGTGAGTGAGAGGGTCTGTGGATTGGGTTCTCGCGGATACCATCTCCTTGTCCCAAGGACCGTGGGTAAGTCTAGAACCTGTATCGTGGTAAGAGCTGGACTAAATGTTCTTTTCTCCCCTTGTTACAGCAGCGAAGACCTCACGGTGGTACTATGCGAAAGGAGGAACGGGCGCAACCTATACCTGGCATCCGCATATTTACCATACGAGGAACACGACCCGCCATCGGGAAACATCAGGGCCCTTGTTCAGCACGCGCAGAAGGAGGGCATTGATGTGATACTGGGCTGTGATGCTAACGCTCACCACACGGCGTGGGGAAGTACAGGCATCAACAAGAGAGGGGAGTCGTTGTTCGAATTCGCTCTGTTCACAAATCTTATTGTTTGTAACAGGGGCAACCACCCCACGTTCCGCAATAAGAACCGTGCAGAGGTTATCGACTTAACCCTAGCGACTAACAACGACTCCCTGACAATAGATAACTGGCACGTATCCACGGAGTGCTCTTTCTCTGATCACTATAGAATAGTGTTTGAGATTAAGTGGCCTCGTGCGGAAAAAACGCCATTCAGAAACCCGAGGCGAACGGACTGGGGTAAGTTTGTTAAGTATGTCAGGGAGTCTCTACCGTCACACCCAGTGGGACATATGAGACACCCTGGCACTCTGGAGAAATCGACCCGGACCATAACCGAGGCGCTCTGTAAAGCCTTTCTTGTATCCTGCCCCATTAGCCGACCTCCAAAGTCCAATCGCAACGCGTGGTGGACACAGGAGCTAGGTCAAGTCAGGAAGGAGGCAAGGAGGCTATACAACAAGGCTAAGGCGAGAAATTGTCAGGATGACTGGGACACCTATCACCTGAGTTTCAAGACCTTTAAAAGACTCTGTAGGAAGGCTAAAAGAGACTCATGGGCTGCTTTCTGCGAGGATCTTAGCAGTACCACGGAAGCGTCCAGACTTCGAAGGCTACTGGCTAAGGACCCTGCTAAACCAGGTCTCCTATGTGACCTGGACGGCAATTTCGCGAGAGACAGTCATGAGTCTTTGGAACTTCTCATGAACACCCACTTCCCGGGTTGCTTGGAAGCGGATGACGGGGGCGGGATCACCGCCTCCACTATCAGTGAAGAGCCTGAGGAGGGGGTGTACGTGGAAAGTGGAGCCATTATAGAGGAAATTATCAATGAAGAGAAGATAATCTGGGCTATCAAGTCATTTCAACCCTACAAATCTGCAGGACCGGATGGCGTTAGACCGGCTATGTTGCAAGCTGCGTGTCATGACCTCTTGCCATGGTTATTGAGAATCTTCAGAGGATGCCTCTCTACAGGATACATCCCACGTATCTGGAGAGAAGTGAGAGTGGCATTCATTCCCAAAGCAGGAAAGATAAACCACTGCTCAGCGAAGGACTATAGACCAATTAGTCTATCATCGTTTTTATTAAAAACGCTAGAACGACTTCTGGATCTATATCTAAGAACGAAGCTGACTCCAAGTGTATTTAGCAGCTCTCAACATGCCTATCTCAAAGGTAGATCCGTTGAGACAGCACTACATGAGGTAGTCAGTAATATTGAAAACACATTGCATAGAAAGGAGTTTGCGCTGATGGCATTCCTCGATATAGAAGGAGCCTTCAACAATGTCAGGATCGAGTCGATAACGGCAGCACTTGCCAAAATTGGCTCACACCCGATGATCAATCAGTGGCTCAGCAATATGCTCAGCTGCAGAGTGATCAACTCCCAACTTTGCACTTCAAAAATTAGAAAGTTGGCCACGAGGGGGACACCTCAAGGAGGAGTCATATCTCCTCTATTGTGGAATCTCGTTCTCAACGACCTTCTTCTAAAACTGAAAAATAGAGGATGCAGAGTAACGGCCTACGCTGATGACCTGACTTTACTGGTGACTGGCAAGTTCTTGCCAACAATCAGTGAACTGATGGAAAATTCACTCGGCTTTACTCTAAGGTGGGCAGAGCAAAATGGTCTTGGGGCAAACCCACAAAAGACCGAGCTGGTTCTGTTTACAAGAAAGTACAAGATACCGAGCTTTAGACTTCCTACACTAGGAGGGATACAGCTTAGACTGGCAAAGGAGGCAAAGTACCTAGGAGTAATTCTCGACTCGAAACTCTCTTGGAAGAGAAACTCGGAGGAGAGGATGAAAAAGGCACTGCAAGCCTTCTTTGTGTGTAAGAAGACTTTTGGGAAAAGATGGGGGCTACGACCGAATATTATCCACTGGTTTTATACGGCTGTTGTCAGACCCATACTTACTTATGGAGCATTGGTATGGTGGGAAACGGCATGCACCAAATCTCACCTAAATAATCTCCAAAAAGTGCAAAGACTAGCTTGCTTGGGTGTAACGGGATGTATACGTTCCACTCCCCAAGCAGCACTAGACGTCATATTAGACCTGGAACCAATAGACATCTTCCTGAAGTACGCGGCAGCCAGGAGTGCGGTCAGGCTTAGAGCTCTGAACCTCCTTAAGCCAAGTACGGTAGGTCACAGCGCCATTCTAAGCTCAATAGAAGGCTATGCTGGGCCACACAAGGAGGACTATTGCGTTCCTGAAAACAAGTGGGAAGACAGGTTCAACACTGTGTTCCCATCACGGACCGATTGGCAGCAAGAAACCCCGCTATGTGGGAACGAGCTGTCAATCTACACGGACGGTTCGAAAACGGATGAAGGCACTGGAGCAGGCGTGTACTCCGCACACCCTGCTGCGAACCTTTCATACCGTCTTCCGGACTGGTGCAGTGTTTTCCAGGCGGAGATCTACGCTGTCTGGCAGTCGACCAAACTGATATCCACCTTGGAGGAACCTTCAAGGAACATATCTATTTACGTCGACAGTCAGGCAGCCCTTAAGGCTCTGTCCTCAAACACCACCAAGAGCAAACTCATTCGAAACACAGTCACAGCGCTGAACCGCTGCCACCATTCAATCAGACTTGTCTGGGTACCTGGGCACTCCGGTGTACTAGGAAACGAGATGGCTGACGAATGTGCAAGGCAAGGATCAGCGCTACCGGCAGGTAGTGCGGTGACTGATGTACAAAGACCTCTTCAGCACGTTCTCTCCGAACTAGCAAGAACGGCGAGGACTGCGGCAGAGGAGCAGTGGAAAATGGCTCAGGGATGCAACATATCCAAAGCACTCTGGCCAGACCGCAACCCAAAGCGATCATCTGAACTCCTACACTTTAGCAAGAACAGGATAAGGGTGTTGATAGGAGTCTTGACGGGTCACTGTCCCATTGGCCGAATGGCATTAAGGTATGGTGTACCATCACAAGACTTCTGTCGTAGCTGCGGGAATGAAGAGGAAGAGGAGAGCATCCAACACCTTCTGTGTGACTGCCCTGCACTTCTTAGAAGGAGAATCCGTTTTCTCGGGGAACCCTTTTTCGAGGAACTGGGCAGTCTTGCAAAACTGCGACTGGAGGATCTGGTACTCTTCCTGGACTCCACTGGGTGGTTCCAAAGGCGAATCCCGCCAAACGGGACCAACTAGGGATTCCGGAAACACGATAACCCAAACTCCCTTTCCCACTCCCTTCAACCCTCCAACAATCCTTTACTAATCCTACAGGCAACGGGCATCACAATGGGCCGAATGGCCACCGGGTGATCTCAACATTATGTTGAGCGGTCCGAGTAACCTAACCTAACCTAACCTATAGGGTTTCTTTCTGTGTTTTTCCCAATCCTAGCAATAAATTTAGTATCAATCCTTGTATTATAAATACCACTACAATATTAACATTTAGACATTTATTTGTGAATAAAGAAATAACAACAATTTTTATTCAATTAAAGATTATTTTGGAACAATAAAATATGAATATTATTTATATTTTTAAAAGTTAATATTATATATTTTTTTTCTAAAAATAACAAAAAATGATTTCCATTAAAAAATTGAATATTTCTGTTAAATTTAGCGATATTTTTACCTTGTGAAATTGGGTGCTAGCCGGATGTCAATATGACAGATATTGCAACATACAATAAAACACAAAGATTGGACAAGATTTTCCCAACTGTTACTGAAGATTCAATAGACCGTTGATCAGCAAACTCAGTTTCGGGAACTACAACAACATAGAAAACAAGCTTGGATCGTTGGGTAAGCTTGCTCAATGGAGATTTTCATGTCCTGAAACAAGTGTAGCTCCTTTCCTTTTGGCAAGTATTTTTGTGTTTTTTTTTTATCGAAAATTAATTGAACTTATAACTTGATCTTAGAGCCGTAAACAATTTTACTAAAACAAATAAAACGAATTAAATAGCATAAATTTACTTGACTAGCTGTATATTCATAGTACGTATGTACGTATATACATACTCTTAGTGCCATATATCCTTCTTACCCGCTTCGCTTCTCGGCCTTCAAATGCTTCAAATGCTAATTATGAAAATAATTTTCACAATTTTCATCTCATGCTGAAGTCGTTGCTATGCATGCGCTTTTCCCCTTTTAACAAGTTTCTTTTGCTAATTTGTCAAACACTTTGCATAATTTGGCGCGGCAAGCCAACAAAATGATGCAGCCCCCCCCTCCCCACCCCCCTCACCATTACTTATCTTCTCATTTCCCTCTGCCTTCCTTAACCAGCCAGCCCCTCAGCACCAGTTGCCATCCCACTGAAGTGCGTGCCATGGCTAATGATAATGACGATGTTGACGTCGACGTCGACGTCGACAGCGGCAGCGGCAGAGCAGCAGCAGAGGAGCGACTTCGCCTTGGACTCGGATACGAGCTGAGGTTGCTTTCCACTTAAAGTTCGTGTTTCAACATTCGACGGCTGCGGCATGTTTGCTATTTATTAATTATACCCTGTACTTAGTGCTCAAATGGGGTATGTCACTTGGTGAATATTTGCTGAGCTCATCCAATAACTTTTTGAGTCGATAATATAAAAAAATTTAGAATAACACATATCGGTAATATATCGCTTACATATAGAATATATACCTGATAACATATCGATAATAAATCGTTACCATTTATAATTTATTTATAATAAGACATCGATAATATATCTCCAATATATAGAATGTTTTGATCTATTAACATATCCATAATATATCGCTAACATAGAAAACATATATATAATAAAACATCGATAATTCATTACATATATTTGGAATCTGTTTAGCACATTCATCTTTGAGATAACTGTCATATATAGGAATTATTCCGATCAATTTACAGATAAATCGATTGCATATCGACAGTTTATGTCAAGTATATAGAAAATATATCAATAATCGATAACATATCGATAACACATGTGTCAAGAATTTACTTAAGCTCAGTGACGACGACTACTTTTTAACCGAAACTTTTTCACCGTTGGTAAATTCGCCATTCACATTATTCGCAACGGTTGCTAAACAAAAATCGCATTGATTTTTTTACTCCTACATTATGGTCACACTCTAAACAATTTCATACAAAAGTTAATCAATCTAGTAGGCACTTGATTGACCCAAAAAACCGATGGGTATATGACGATTTCTATTTCTATCGGTGAAAGCCGTAACGTTTTATTTCTGAGAATTCACACGAGACCGACGGTTGTTTCTTAACAAAAAGTGTCGGTGGAAAGGTGGAAAAGTGGTCAACTGCACTGAGCTTTAGATGGAAGATCTTTCAGCAGTCTGTGAACTACAAAGTTTTCACATTCGTAATTAGTGCAGAAGTCATCAAGTTAAAATGTGTAGTTATGTTTTTTGACCATTTAATGCTTGGCGCAAATAAAGGCCGACTGACAGTTGGCACAATTCCATGCCACACGCCGCATGCCACATACACCATGCCTCATGCCACAAACAATTTCAATTGCAATCTCCTCCCGCCTTCAAAAATCCGAATCCCTTTGCAGAAGGCGCTGATTTTTCTCTCGAATTTTGCAAAAGAGTTATGCCTCAAATATGCACACAATTTGACGGGTTGTGCGTGTGGAAGTATGTGTGTGTGTGTGTGGAAGAAGGTGGGTGGTGGGAAGGCGGGCGTGGCTGACTGTACGTGTTAATGTGTGCATTGCGAGAGCATTTTCAACTCATAAATTTACGTGCTCGTGAACATTTATTTTTGTTATTAAATTAAACAAGTGCCAAGTTACATACACACACACGCACACACACGCACACACACACAGACACACACACACACTGACATTAATTTGCAGTTGCTCCTTTTGACTCAAAAAGTTGTTGTCTTCAATTTTTCAAGCTCGCTTCGCACTTGAATACAAAGTTAGCAACCTGCCAAGGCCAAATCTAAGGGAAAGGGGTAATTGCTACCCCCATTGCGGGTGTTTATGGTGTGTGTGAGTGTGTGTGTGCGAGTCCCTTTGGCGTTATTAAGCAATTTACAAGATACTTAAACAAGAATTATGTGCAACATTTTACAACAAAATGATTCGCGCTGAATTTTAAAATATACAAACTGACTTCTGACAACTTTTATCAGACCCCCTTCCTCCATTTCCTCTTTTCTCTTGCCCCCGTCAGGCTTGTGTGTTTGAAATTACCTCGGACTGTTTCACTTACTGCCAGCAAAATTGAAAATAATTGCCGTTTATGTTCACGTTTTTCCCTTTGACAGGCGGCACACGCGGCGTATGCGTAATGTCATATTTGTGGCATTTGCTTTTAGCCTTCATTTACTCGCATTTGGGTTTGTTCAGCCAATGAGTGTGCAGAAAGAATGCAATTGAAATCTTTCAGTTGATGATGGAGGATAAACAGAGATTTGAAGCCACTGAATAGCGTAGAGAAAGGGAAAGAAGAAGAAATTATATAATACTTTGAGCATTAGCTTGAATTTTAAGGGAGTTGTGATAAGCCAAACAGTATTTATTTGATTATCACGAAGATAAAGCTATATATATATATATATCATAGATCTTTGTGGTAATTCATTTTGAAACTATTGACATTTGGTTATGCCAACATTAAGTTTACGTATGTGTTTTTGAGAATATTACGTATACGTCGAGTTATCTGTCAACTTAAAGTTGTTTCGTTTCCCGCCCTCCGCTTTGCGCCCCTCGACGCTTTGACAAAGTGCAGTAAAATGTGCAAATTCAATTTTCTGTCAATTTTGTTTCGTGGGCGCAAGAGGCGTGGCCAGACAGTTCCGAGCGTGGTGTGAGGGGAGAAAGAGACAGAGCGAGACGGAGCGAGACGGAGCGAGAGGAAGCGAGAGGAAGCGAGTTGAATGCCGTCGGAAAGTCAAACACAGCTGGCAGGCAGGACATAACTCACATGAAATCTGTAAGGACACACGCATCCTGAGGCTCATCCAGCACGGCATTAACCCGAAATGAACTTCCCATCACTACTCCTCCCTCCTCCTGCCACCCGTCTTCCTCTCGCCCCTCTCCACCCTCTCCCACACTGCGGCCCAAATTCAGCGCAAATCACGCGAAACATCTTTTGCCGACTTTGCCGGCTGGATAAACATTATGCTTCAGCCGAAATGGAGATGCGGGTGCATGGAGCGGGGAACGAAGGAGAACGTAGCAGGAGCGCAGCGGGACAGGGGGCGTGGCTGCGCTTGACATGTTTGCTTATGCATAAAACGAAGTCGTAGCGAACTGTGAACCACTTGAGGAAGCTGCCAAGACGCGGCCACCAAGTTATCATCGCTCGCGCAGACATTTCACCCACCCTAGCACTCTGCCACCCCGTTGCTGCCACATTGCCCCATTGCTCCATTGCCCCATGCAACAGCAACGGGTAAGCAACCGCCTGTAGTCAGTTTATTACATGTCGCTTCATTGTTTGCCTTTCAATTTTTATTTTAGTTTTACTTCATCTCTTTTGTGTTTCTTCTGCTTCTTCTTTTCGTATTCCCTTCAAAGAGGGGGAACTGGAAAAAGGCAACAAACAGAACTATACTATTAAAGACTAAAATTTCCTATAAAAATGGAGTGAAAAAATCAAGAATTTCACACTTAAAACTATCGAAACATCGATAAATCTATCATCACATTAGCGATATAATTTGATCTTAACTCGTTTTCTTTTGTCGATGAAATTGATTAATATAAAGTTATATTTATGAAAAGCGATTTCCTTGTAATTCTTGGCGAATGCTTGAAAAAAAAAACACTCTCAGATAAGTTTTATATAAATATATTTATTACACAATGTTAATTTAAAAATTTCTAATGCATATTATTTAACAATAAATATTTTAGGTAAAATGTTATTTAACGTGCAACAAAAACGAAGCAAATGAGTCCTAAATGACTGAAATGAGTCCTTAAAAATTAAAGTTAAATAATATTCATAAATAATCGCAACTATTAAAACCATATTCTACCTTTTGAATGATGAATAGACTACTAAATTTTTATTTCCATTGGCGATTTTAAAAATTGAATATTAAATTCATTGTTCATTTTAGCTTTACTGCACTAGTTAAAGGAATTTTCATATTTTCTAAAATATAAGTGATTTCGAAACGTACTGAAAGTAAGCACATTCATTCTTGATTCAATTACAATTCAAACTTGCTCTGACTTCTTTAAACTCCGTAAATATGTATAAAAATGTATGTATATTAAAGATGTTAATTCAAATCGGGTAGACTTAACTTGTCAATATTGCAATATTAGCATTGGTGTTAAAGGCTTTTATTATGTTCTGAAGTAGTGACTACAGATACATTAAATCATGTTAAATATACTCTTAATTTTAGTGTGTCCATCAAACCATTTGAGAATTTTTAGCAACGAACTTATATAAAATGCTTTCGTACTCATTTCTATTAAATTTAGAGTTGTACTTGATTTCAGACTATCATCTCATATATATCTCTCCTATATAAAGATGAAGTGCACTTCGATTAAAGTTTTACACTCATTTAAAGTAATTAATTTATTTAATACAAATACGAAAATTGTATGGATTTTTATGGCCTTGCAGATAGTATTATAATTTTATCCCGAAATGTGTAACGCATGTAAGGAGGCATATCCGCCCCAATAAAGTATATATAATCTTGATCAGCATTGACAGCCAAGTAGATATAGACATGCCCTCCTGTCTGTCTGTTTCTGCAGGAAGTTCATATGTCGGAACCGATCGGATCGGATCACTATATCATATAGCTGCCATAGGAACAATCGGTCGAAAATTAATGTTAGATAGGAAATTCGCTATGATTCCCCAAGAATTCTCAACCATACTGACTGATTGTGTGGTTGGAGAATCAAATATCATATAGTTGTTTCTGCAAGGGTTTGAATTCTTTGGCGTGCCAAAAATATCAAAGAAGACTGACTCAGGACACCCTACTGTCTTTCCCGCCCCGGTTCTCCGGCTTGTTCGAATCTCAATTACACATAAAATACTCGATTATTTATAAACCAGTCGGAAAGGCTACAGTCGAAGTCGACTATGAGAGACTCTTTACTTATTCTTCGAAATGGAAATAAGGGTAACACTCATAGTTCCCATAACGCGTTGTAACGTCAATACGCTCTTCTTCTTTCTTTGTCCCGACACTGAGTAATATTGAGTTTTGAATAACTTCCGAGTTTATTATCCGATCGCGATGAATACGTTGGGACCCTGATACTTGTCCTGTGTGCCAAAATTCATGACTCTAGCATTAATATTTTTCGTTTTATGGGATTCCAAAAATGTTGTTTTCGATTTACCAAAGCGGTAGGGGGCGTGTCAAAATTTTAACATCAACTTGATCTGCTTAGGCCATAGACGAACCACCATACCAAGTTTGGTGACTCTAGCTCTTATAGTCTCTAAGATATAGGCGCTCATACAGACAGACGGACAGACGGACATGGCTATATCGACTCAGCTGTTGATGCTGATCAAGAATATATATACGTTATGGGGTCTGCCGGACTTCCTTCGACCTGTTACGCACATTTTGACAAAGTTAATAGACCCTTTTTACTTTTTTTTAAAAGTAAATGGTCTAAAAATATAGTTTTCTTCAATTAATTGTTTATAAATAAATATGTATCCAGCTAATAATAATAATTATTGAAAATTGCTGTAATTTTTCAATAATTTTTCAATAATTTTTCATATTTATTTAAAAGCAGATCGAATGAAAATATACAAAAGTTGCTTATATCAGTTTTCAACAGATTTTCTTTGTTTTCGAGAGGAAATGTTTCATAGGCCATTGCAAATGAATATGCGTCTGATTAAATTATGTACGATACAATAAGTTGCATACAACACTTTCTATGGAGCTTTCCAAACGTTACTTTTCCCACCATGAAGTAATTAATTTGTACATTATTGTCACACATACATAACAATCAATTGGAAAACCAGTCAGATGAAAAACTTACAGACTTCCAGAGTTTGTCGATCGCCATTAAGTTGTAGAAGTTTCTATTTTCAATAATCACAATATTCTCCTGTTACTGTTATTTGCTCTTGTAACATGTTTCTAAACTTTGACTTTGTTTTTCAGTTTTGAGAAGAAATCAAATGATTTTTCAAAAAAAAAAAAAAAATAAAAATTAAACATTGCCTAGTAGAAACTATCATAATCTATGGTCATCATAATTATCAGCATGATTATCGCACTATTTGACTACGCACTGTCAATGCAAACTCAGCAGAGATTTCAATAAACATTATTTTGCAATTCGATTTGAAAGCGTCGCGACTTTGCGACGCCAATGTCAAATATAAACACATCTCGAAATTCGCTGCATAAACACACCCAGAGAAAAATCGCGTAGTAAGAATTAATACCATCATATTTGATTTTCTCATATTAAATTTAAAGAGAAAACGTATGAAAATTAAGTAATTAAATGTTAAAGTTAATGTGAATATAGTAATGTCAAAGTTTAATAAGAAAGCGGTCCAAAATGTTTCCAGCCTGACAGTTTTAAAAAGGTTTTTATATTTTATATATCAACATAGTCTCCTTCTTAGTCAAGAGACTTCTCCTAGCGATGCTCCCACCTCTTCAGCCCGTCCACAAAATAGTCGGCGTGCTGCTCCCCAAATTGGTTATCTACATAGGATAAAGTCTCCTCATTTGAGGGAAATTTCTGTCCGTCAAGCGCAACTTCGAGCTTAGGCCTAGGTCTTGAATGTAAGGTGGGTGTTTATTTTTGCCATGTCAACTGATGGGGAAGAGAGTCCCCATAGACCGTGTCCGTCTTGGTTTTAATTTCCGTAGGCGTATTGCCCTTCAATAACAAAAATCTTATGAACGCACAATATTCAACTTTTCTCATTTTTTACAAAAGCAATGATATCGACTTAGTTATTCAATTGCTTAACGATAACTATAATATCGATAAGTCCGAAAGTTAAGCGGAAACATATTAAAAGGTGCCTAATCGCAATACCAAAGTTTGGTCAACGTAGGAGGTCGTCTTCACTGTCAGGCTGGAAACATTACGAACCGCCCTCGGACACTATAAATGCCATATTTAGTTTAACGTTAAGTCGAAACTATTTTAAAAATATCAAAGACATATTTTAATTGTATTTAGTTTAAATGTGTTGTTTGTATTATTTTGAAGTATTTTATTGAACTTAATGTCAATATTTTTTGTATGTTATTCAAATATTTCTTGAAAACTTTAAAGTTAAACAATTGTTCATATTAAATTTAAGTTTTCGATTGTTAAATATATGACTTAAATGTAATTTCATTTTAAATAAATACACATAATTAGTTGAACCCAATAAAAATTTACATATATTTGCTTTAACTATTAAGTGCATTAAATTAAATATTAATATTCAAAAGTCTATATTCATAATACATTTTTTAAGTGTACACTTTTTGTATTGGCTAATTTTTCTCTGAGTGCAGAGAAGACAGAAAATGAACCCATAAAAATGTAATAGAAAAATAAAAATCTATAAATATACATAGCGAGCCTTTGAATATCGGATGTGTAAATAGTTCAGGTAATGCCGTTACTTGTCGCAGTGTTTCCCAAGCGATAGCTCACCAATACAATTACAATCGTGTAATGTGCTTGTATTGGTTAAGCTTTTCAACACACATGCGACGAGCGGACACAAAAAGTCATTTGATTTAGTTGGAATACGAGTAGTTGCTTCAATTAAAATAGAAATGCAATGTCCAGAGCACCTGCATCGCAGATCAAAGTGACCGTAGCCCCCGGCAGCCCTTAGTACCGTCTAACACCCTACTCTGACACACACACACACACACACACACACACACACACACACACACACACACACACACACACACACACACACACAGAGTCAGTTCGTCAAGTGCGGCACTTGTCTGCGTGGTCCGCAATAGAAAACGCGACGTGAGTATTTCAGTGTTTGTTAAATGGTTAAGGAAAAACTATATATAAAAAGACTACAGTCGAGCGAGCTCAAGTGTAAAAGACCCTGTACCAATTGTGTGAAAAGCAAATTACAATTATAGTAAATATTATTGAGGCCAAAGTCTATAAAATTGCCCTTTTAATTCGTTTCTCTGCGATAGCTACAACCAAAGCTACAACATTGATCTTGATTTGATTTTGATCTTCTTTGATTTGCGGGAGTGTTGAAATTCCATAATAGACTTGATCTGGTTTTCTAGGGTTCTATACAGACTGATGGACAGACAGACTCGCTTATTGATTATATATATATATCTAAATATATATTTAGTACTTTAAAAAGTCCGCCACATCTCATTTCGCCTGCATTTTCCACACATTTTCCTTCGACAAAGCGACAAGACTTTTTATGTGCAGGGTCTAAAAGTGGTTAGCTGTGCACTGGGCACTCGTTACCCGGTACCCGGTAGCCGGTACCCGGTACCTGGAACTGCTTACTGAGGCGACACAGTTGAAGTGTATTTGCCCATGCTTCTTCTTCTATTTTTCTCCATGCATTGCAACAATTTCATTTTCAATTACTAAGCCAACTTCTAGTCGTCATGTTGAATAATTCCTGTAGTATTTACCCAGGGAAAGGAGAGGAAAAGTAGACGGTACACGAGTACCAAGTGATGCGTGGCTTTCACTTTGTCCAGGGCACAACGAATTTTACCTTTGTTTCAGCATATTAGTTTTAGAAGATTAACTCAACTAACTCTCAACATATCATTGACATTTCCAACACACTTGTGCTCACTTATTCCCTATCCTATTTAATTGGAAGCATTAATTGACATAGTATCCATTGCCAATTAAAAAAGGACAGAGAGGTCAATTGATCAAAAGCTTTATTCTTGAGATGACTTCATAAGCATTTTATGAATTGCATTTTTTTTGTACAGTCCTTAAGATGTCAGTTTTCTTATTAACTGTTCGAAGAAACTGACCTTTGTTATAGTTTAAATGCTTGACGGCAAATTTGGCAACATCCGAGATGCTCCGGCATTAGAAAAAGAACGATGGGAAAACTCTGGCGAAGAAGATTCGGTAAGGGAATGGAATGAAGAGGAAGCTCCAATGGAGTGAAGTAAAAGCAATTGGAATTCTCTTAATGAATATTAAAATTAAACCTTAAGAAATTCAGAAGAAACAGAAGCACATGATTCCATATCCATAATAACACTCAAGAGTTTAGTCTCCGATATTATATAAGTTAAGTCTTGCCTTATACAGCTTTCTTTTCTTACTGGATTTTCTTATTAATACCTATTCTCCCAACAGATAATTTTTCCAATTTATTTGCTCTTTCGTATTGTCTTCTTCACTGAAAAGCTTTGAAAAGCATTTTCTGGCTAATACCACACGAACAGGAAGCATAGAAACATATTCCCAGCCTAATGATTGCCATATGAATGGCTCACTCGTGACTTTACAAATTTCCTTACAATAAATTCTCAGTTTTTTCTTTTGTTTTTTCGTGTTTTTTCCCATAAGAATTTTTTAATTTAACGCTCAATAAGCTGCTGGCGCGTTTCGTTTCCGGTTGCCGGCGTGTAATATTTTTTTTTGCGTCTAAAACGCAGCTGAGAAGCAGAAAACAAAGGGAGTCGGTGAAGAAGAAGCTGAGATGCCTTTGCGAGTCGCCAATTCCTTCGTGCCACGCCCTAAAAACTGGTGCTACAACTACAGTTAGTTCGAATATGCAACGGCATTGGGAGGCACCCAAAATGCGAAGTCTACCAGTGTTGCAAATTTAGCCTTTTCTGGATAGAAATGCCTTTTTAGACCCTTTACTTTAAAAAAGTATAAGGGTCTATTAAGTTTGTCAATACAACATGTGCGTAACAGGTCTCAGGAAGTCTGGCAGACCACAGAAAGTACGTAAATTCTTCTTGATCAGCATCAAGAGCCGAGTCGATATAGCCATGTCTGTATGTCCGTCCGTCCGTCCGTCTGTCCGTTCGTCTGTCTGTCTGTCCGTCCGTCTGTCCGTCCGTCTGTCCGTCCATATGTCCGTACGTCTGTCTGTCCGTCTGTCCGTCCGTCTGTCCGTCCGTCTGTCCATCCGTCTGTCCGTCCGTCTGTCCGTCCGTCTGTCTGTCCGTTCGTCTGTCCGTCTATCTGTCCGTTCGTCTGTCCGTCCGTCCGTCTGTCCATTTGTCTGTCCGTCCTTCTGTCTTTCCGTCTGTCTGTCCGTCCGTCCGTCTGTCCGTCCGTCTGTCTGTTCGTCTGTCCGTCCGTCTATCTGTCCGTCCGTCTGTCCGTCCGTCTGTCCGTCCGTCTGTCCGTCCGTCCAACTGAGCTAAAGACACAACTTTGGTATGTTGGTTCGTCTATGGGCTAAGCAGTACCAGTTTGTGTTAAACTTTTGCCACGCCCTCTTCCGCTCCCGAAAATCGATTTTTTTCTAAATCCCATTAAACGAGAATTATTAAAGCTAGAGTTCTGAAATTTCGCGTACGGAGCAAGCATCAAGATCCCAATCCTGCAGATTTCACCACGATCGGATAATTAACTCGGAAGTTATTCAAAACACAATATTGCGCAGTGTCGGACCAAAGGAAGAAGCAGATAACACTGACGTTACAATGCACTACTAGGAAATTTGGCCATTTTAGGGAATTAGTTAAAGCCTCAAGAACAAAACTTGATATTTGGATCTAAGGTTTTGCATTTGGCTTTTAGTATTATCAATAGAAAATTGTGCTGGAATATGCAAATAAGGATTATTCGAGAGTATTACAAAATAAGTAAAGGGTATCTCATAGTCGGCTCCGACTATAGCATATCGTTCCCTACCATCGCTCCCGCCCCGACTCTTCGACTTGTTATTCAAAAAAAAGAACAGCATTTCATTATAAGAATGAAAATCAAAAAAGTAATTACAATGAATTTTACCAATAAAAGGCAAAAATAATTTTTGTTTTTTTTTAATTTCTTTATGATTTTAATTCTAATTTTCGATCCAATTATGAGAATTATGAAATATTAATAATTGAATTTCTATATGTATGTAAAAATCATAGAAAAACGTTTACCATAAAGTACTATTTGTTGAATTTTTATTTAACTATTCTGTTGTTTTTATTTCATCCTTTTGTTTTCGATACCTCCTGGTCGGTTTTGTCCTGTTTTTGTGGCAAGTAGTTCGCATCACTGAAGCGTACAGACAATGATGCCTCCCATCCCCTCTTACTCTTCCCCCCTATTCATAGTGTGTGTGGCATTCAACCAAGATTGATGGGAATTTAAATTGAGCATTTCGTTATAAATATGTGCGCGTTTTACTGTTTTGTGGCAGCGAATCCATTGGCTGCCTAACACCCAGTGCTGCAACCCTCCGCCTCATCCCTGCCCGGGGAAATCCGCTGGCAATAGTAAAAACCCAAAAACTACACTACCGACAACATGTGAGCACGCGTCGCACTTAACTCGACAGTCGACTCTCGACTGTCGACTGTCGACAGTCAGACATGTCAGCCAAGTGAACGGAGTTGGCCAACTTCTGTCGTCAGTCAGTCGGGCTGTGCCCTTCCTTTAATCCTTGATCCTGTAGCCGGTAAGTCAGTCACTCTGTTGACAACGCAGTGCATGATGCCCTGTACTTGTAAAGCTAATAGGAAAGGGTAGTATACGTTTGTGTAGCAAGGTGTAACTAAAAGAAGATGATAAGATTTATTAAGCTGACATAATAAGAATTTCTTTCATTTAAAGGGTATATATTTGTCCTGCATGCCCAACTTCAATTCACTTGAAGGTTTCAATAAGTCACGTCTTCTTTTAACACTATTCTATAGATTAATCTAGTTTAAAAATCCGCTAACGTATTACAGGGTATTTCAAAGTCGCTACTTGTGTAATATGTCTAATAATGTCAGTATATATAGCAACTGCCGTCTAATATTTGTATATACATAATTTGCCTTATAGATATTTTTCGTACTTAACTTTGTTGTATAGGGTATCTTATAGTCTTGCACTCGCAAAATACAAATATAAAAACCTTTTTTTGTATTTTTTTTGGTCAAAAGGTGGTTTCTTTGTGGCTTGCAACTGTGTAAAATGTCCAAGTAGGGTATCTAATAGTCGCATATACCCGTTCTGGGTGTTCTTACTTTTTCATTTGGTCAGTATGTGCACTTGTTGAATGGCGACGATTTTGTAGTTTTCTGTTTGGTTAGTCTTTACTTAGGTACAGGGTATCTCATAGTCACGTACACCCAAGATTCTAAATCCTCGAAGTTTTTTACTTGCTCAGCATGTGTTTCTGTTTAATATATGTATGTATATACTATTGTCATTTCCTTTTTTGATTGTGCTGCCGTCTGCTACAGGGTATCTCCAAGTCGCTCTTCTATAAACTTAGCTTAGACTTAGTTGTTCACTGTTTTGTTGCCGTTGACAGAACGCTCTGAGCATGACGCACATAATTTCTAAGCCACAGACGCACTGTGGTCCTAACCCTGGCCACAAATCCTTGCCTCTTGCCACATGCCACATGCCTCTGGGTCTCACTTTGTTCTGGTTATGGATCTGTTCTATTCCTTCTCCCCATCCAAGTCTAGAAATAATAGACGCTGTGGCATTGACGCTGACATTCGTACTATTGCTGACACTGCTGTTGCATGTTGCCCCATGTTGCACAGTGGGAGAAAGTGCGAAAGGCAAGACAAAGACATGACAGTTTTATGTATCACACACAACAACAGCAACAACAGCAACGACAAAACGAGTTAAATAAACTCCGAGAACAAAACATAATTAAAAACAAACAGAAAAAAAAAACGGCGACTGCAAACTGACACGCAAAATAGAAATAGAAATATAAATAGAATAAGCAAAAGGAAGGAGACAATTGAAAGAGGAATCAAATAGTATGGAGTGGTAAGTAAATAAATAAATAAAATGCTTTAAATACCTATGGAATAGAGTTTACTTTACTTGGTAAAACGATTTGACCTTCGAAAGTTCCCGTGAAGAGAACAGAAGCAATAAATATATTTGTAAAGAAACTCCCTAGAAATCAATCAATCAATAGACTGAACTTTGTTAACCCCTGTTAGCTATAAATCTTCTACAATTCTTAGTGGGATTCGGCACTCTGGGTCCTCTTTAATCTTTGGGACAAAACTCCCTGTTGTCCAACTTCAAAGTAATAGAAAATATAAACAGGGAAAATAAAGGGAAACAAAGGCAGATAGATAAATTGTTTGAGAGTGAGGAAAGCATAAATTGAGCTGACAACAGAAATAACGTGACAATCAGAAATTTGCAGAGATTAAGAGAAATAGATATACAGATGAATAGGATAAATTAGAGACAAATGAACAATAAACTGGGCCGAATTATCTACAACTTTAACCTTTGACAATTTCAGGGTATCTTTGAATTTAACAATTTATTTCAAGTGCATTGACAGCCTAAGAATTTCACACGCTTCACAGAATCATTCCCTGAAATCAATTGCTTATTAAGTTGGCTGCGCTTCCTAAGTAGATAACAAATAAATATCTGTTGAAAACTACTCGAGATACTTTTCGATAGATAGCTAACTATTCATTTGATCGTAAGTAGCTAATTTAAGCATATTTTCATAATAGTTATGAGCTTATTCAGCTTAAAGATTGGCGCCCAGCCTGAACGGCAACAAAAACAAACAGAGCTCCATAATAATAATAATGAGAATAAACAAATGCAAAATGCGCTCTGTGAGAAGTGTGTGGGGAAATGGACAAGGTAGCTGATTACACTAGATAACAAATAAGCTCTTTAAAGAAGGTTCCTATCTATAAAAAAAATAAAATATATATGCATTAACTAACAGGACAAAATGTAAAATGTAGTGAGAACAAGTATTTTCATTATAATACGAATTAAATATATCGCTTGAAGTCGAAGGGGCGTGGCATTGCGATGAAATTTTCTGGACACATTAAGTCCAAGCTTTTTATCATGATTGCCAAATCTGAAGTCTCTAGCTTTAACATTGCTTATGTTATGGTGATCTCTCTAATTTTTTAACCAACGGGACTTGATATCGAAAATTGAAAATAAATTTGATCTGCGTATGGTATTCAGGAATCTACCTTCCAAATTTGAAGTCTCTAGCTCTTATAGTTGCTGAGATCCACGCGTTCATACAGACGGACGGACGGACGGACGGACAGACGGACGGACAGACGGACGGGCGGACGGACAGACGGACGGACGGAAAGACAGACGGACAGACGGACGGAAAGACAGACGGACGGAAAGACAGACGGACAGACGGACGGACGGACGGACAGACAGACGGAAGGACAGACGGACGGACAGACAGACGGACAGGTGTCATTCGACTTGGCTATTGATACTGATTAAGAATATGTATACTTTATAGGGACGGAGATGCTTCCTTCTGCCTGTTACATACATTCACACAAATTCATTATACCGCTTTTGACCATTTTTAATGGGCACATGGTATAAAAAGATACTCTTGCAATAAAGTTATGGTAAAGGTGCATTACACTAAATAAGAGTTCGTTGGGAAGCTTTTACACTTAAACAAAAAAATGCATTGCATTCTCAAAGCCTTAACTCGTTTCGCAGCTAATTTTTGAGGTCAAAAAATAAGCTACCTTAGGTGTAAATAAATATGATTTTCAATTCGGGATCAACTTTTGTGTTGCACAGTGTCAATAGCTAGGGAGTGAGAGAGCAATAGCGTAGAAGAGTAAGAGCACAAGCTAAGAATGAAAGTTTGTGGGAGAAAAAGCCGGAGACAGAGTTAACCACAGCTGAGAGTTGCGGGACAGGCATGACAGTTGCTGCGGATCTGCGCGCCGAGCAAGTTGACGTTGTTGTCGTTAATGTCGATCATGTCGGGCAGCGTCGACTACAAGTGGCGTACACGTATGTGGCACAAGTGGCAGGAGGAGATGCGACAGAAACAGATGTTGCAGCAACAGAAGTTGCAACAGTTGCAGCAGCAGCAACAGAAATTGCAGCAGAAGGAGCAGCAAGAACAGCAGAAAATGCAGCAGAAAGAGCAGCAAGAACAGCAGCAATTGCAGCAACAACAACAACTTCAATTGGGCAAACGCAGCTTTAACAACTTTATGGATGATCCCATGAATCTACACAAGCTCTTCCTCTCCCGTCGCACGTTGCAGCTGCTATCCCATCGTCCGGACTTCCAACGTCTGGTGAAATCGTGCTTCGTGCGTGTCGAGTTCGGAGGGCGACACCGTGTGGCACAGATCCAGGGTTTCGGCAAGTGGCGTTCCAACAGTGATCCCACCTTGATACTCCGCCTCGACAACAATCCCCGTGTCTTTGAAATGGACCAGCTAACCAATAACTACTATGAACAGGCAGAGTTACGGGAATTTCAGTATATGTGGCAAGTGTACAATTTTGAGTTGCCCTCGAAGCGAATTGTGGACCAGAAGTACAAGGCAATTTCAGAGGCAAAGCAACATTCGCAGACTCAGCTGATGTGCGCTGCTCGAGTTCCGGCCCGTCCCAGTGCTATGGTCGCCAAGTTGGCCAAGACACGATCTTGCCTTATCCAGGACTATCGAGCCATGCCGTATGTCTACGGCAGTTCCACTTCCTTCAACAAAAAAGTCGCCTCGAACGCAGCCTCAGTCTCCTTCTCCATCCCGACGGCTGCTTCAATTCCCCCCTTAACCTTTGCTAAGCCTTCAGCTCCATCGACACTCCAGATACGCAAATATCTCGTGGAACCCATGGACTGCTATAGAGATTACCTGCCCAAGCAACTGCCATCCTCAACAGGTGAGTCTGTACTTGTTTATAAAACATGCGGTTTATAATTAAATATTTATGTATCAACATTATATTATTTTATTATAATATTTAAAAACAACGCTTTGATTTAACAAAAAACATACTTAAGAAAATAACACTTACATATTTATGTTTACAAAACTGTCGGTAATAATAATTCATTGAATTTTGTGTAAGCTTAACAAATTGTCTCCCCTCTCATTTCTCGAACATATTTTCTCTATTCATTCAGTCACATCCTCCCAGCTGATGTTGCCACCCTTGCAGCCGCCGAAGCATCCAGTTTCCCTCAAGAAGAAAATCTCTCTGGATGAATATCGCGAACGTTTCATCAAGAAGCAAGAGTAGCAAAACAACAGATGAAGTTTCCAGTGAAAGTTGCCAGCTTTAGTTAAGTTTCAAATGGTTGTCAACTTTTGCGATGTGACTTTGAAAATGTAATTTAACCAAAGAATCTTCAGATTAAAGAGACATCCAGACTTATAAACTATAATATAACTGTTTGCTAAAGCGAGAAATGAGATTTATCTGGACCTGGGAATGGTGATTAAACTATGTTTTCATTGGATGATTTTGCATAGTTGAATCTTCCAGCAAAATTACGAATTTCATTTCGATAGTTAATATTTTAATTAAATAATTAGCTTAATATTTAGTTAAGAATTTAGCTGAATAAATTAAATAGTTGTGTGTCGCTAAAAAAAACTACAATAAATATAAAACATTTTAATTTATATAAAGGGTGTTTAATAAACGAATTTATTTACTATGCCCAGCCCAAGATCTATCATATATCATATCATACTGAGAGTTATATTCCATGTTTATTTTTATTAAATATTAATTCTTTTGGATAGCAATAGTCAGTCCACGAAATGTGAGAAGTGTAAATTCTTTGCATCAGTTTTCCGCGGATAATTTAAACGGGTATCGTACTTGCCATACCATGTGTTATTGATTTAACACCCCATTTTCTTATTTATATTTATAGTTTAATAACCAATAAATATTTCGGTCTAAATATCTTGGCATTATAATCCTCGCCGGCTTGTTACCTTTAAGTATAAACTTTATATTTACCATGTAGTCCTGAATGAAAATATTAGAATCTGGTTGGGAAAATATGAAGAGATGAAGTCTGTGAGTTCTAGTTAGAGCTAATACCTTCCATTTATAACCAAATTAATGTATGTGTTAATATATACTTTAAGGATTGTAGTTAATGACCAATCTCCACTTGAAATATGTATTTTTCCATCCTTTTTATACTTTATTGTATATTCTTAAGTAATGTACAATCGTTTAATGCTAAAGAAACCGAAAGGCCAGAAATTCTTTTTCCATTCACTGCATTCGTTTTCAGCTATTTTGACAAACATCAATTTACAGATTCATCGTGAAATCTAAAAAAACAGACAGCCTCCTGGAAAGTGTCTACTTTATTTATGTTTATTGCATTCATAAGTCAGCTTACTATTTTGATCACATTTGTTATTAAACTTATGTGACTTATCTTAAATCGCAGACCATTAACAAGTTAATAAATTATATCTATCTATTTATTTGTCTTGTATGTAAAAAATAATAATTTATAATATTTATTATATTTAAATTTCTGCATTCCTAATTGTTTCAAATCGCATCAGAGTCTTGAAGTTTAGAAATTTATTCAATGGATGCAAAATACATGTTAGTTTATCCCAAAACTTGCTACAGGGCATCTTGTGAGCTTCCACACTCTGAATTGCCTTCACTTCATAGAAATTTCTTTAAATCGTTGAATTTAATTTAATATTTATAGAACTTATAAGAGATCTACTTGTTGAGCCTTTAAGTACTCCATCAAATTGGCTCATCAATGATTTAGGGTTTATTTAACATACAACTTTTCGTTGGTAAATAATTTTTGTTGCGGGTTTCTGATAGTTGCAAAAACATTTTGCCAAGCTATTTCAATTATAAAGGGGCCACATAAAACCCATTTGGGGGAGGCGATTGCCTCCGGTGGGATTCAGTAAAAAGATGTGCCAAGCAGCAGCCAGAAAATGAAAGAGAGAGAATACACAAATTTTCATAACATTTTTCATAAGTTTTCGTTTCGGTTGCGCTTAAGAATGTTGTAAATATTTTTTCAGCTTGGCTCTGTGTGGTCATTTTTGACTCTGCACAACATTTTCATGCACAAATGCACAAACACGCACATACTTATAAATATATATATAAATTTATATAAATATTTATGTGTAAGTATGTGTTTATTTGGACTATTATATATTTTCCAGTAGGTTAACCATAATTATATTTTTAATGAGGAATTTCGTAACTAAACAATTAAGAACGATACTGTAGTCGACCACGAGATACCTCGTTATAGTTCTAAAATGAAATTAGACGATATTACACTTATGGAGAGCATGTAGTTAATTCTACAGTTAAGTTTTGCATTTATATGGAAGCAAATACTTTACAGACTTGCCAGCTTCTTATTTTATTCTATGTAATATATGTTCTTATTAAAAACAAACTTATATACTTTTTAGAAATTATGAAAAACGAATTTATGAGTGAAAATACCGAAGTTAAAGAATATGTATATCTTCAAGATTCTTATTAGGTGTAAAGCAAACTATAATTGTGTGAAATAAACAGAAACCCAAATTTGGGAAATTCAACCTAACTCTTAGAAACTAAGTATCGATGGGACTTTCTGACTTATAGATAGAGAGAGAGAGTGTTGTATACATATGTTTTTGATAGATTCTTAAACATATTATATAAATTACGATTCAAAATTATATAAATTAAATTAATTTCTTAAAAGATATTCTTTTTTTTTTTGATTTCAACAACTGACAGTTGATATTTGTCTAACGTGTCAAACTGAATTATTAAAATATATTATTTATTTAATAATAATATATTAATTTGATTCTGGTCAGTCACTACAGGACGTCATTATGCCATTAATAACATTGATTCATTACCGAAGTTAAAGAATATGTATATCTTCAAGATTCTTATTAGGTGTAAAGCAAACTATAATTGTGTGAAATAAACAGAAACCCAAATTTGGGAAATTCAACCTAACTCTTAGAAACTAAGTGTCGATGGGACTTTCTGACTTATAGATAGAGAGAGAGAGTGTTGTATACATATGTTTTTGATAGATTCTTAAACATATTATATAAATTACGATTCAAAATTATATAAATTAAATTAATTTCTTAAAAGATATTCTTTTTTTTTTTGATTTCAACAACTGACAGTTGATATTTGTCTAACGTGTCAAACTGAATTATTAAAATATATTATTTATTTAATAATAATATATTAATTTGATTCTGGTCAGTCACTACAGGACGTCATTATGCCATTAATAACATTGATTCATTACGTGATACTTCTCTTTGCTGATGTTTATCATAGTTTTGGTATGTTTTATAAATGTATTTACTTTTTTATACCCTGTGCCTATTAAAAATGGGCAAAAGCAGTATAATGAATTTGTGTGAATGTATGTAACAGGCAGAAGGAAGCATCTCCAACCCTATAAAGTATACATATTCTTAATCAGTATCAATAGCCGAGTCGAATGACACCTGTCCGTCTGTCTGTCTGTCCGTCCGTCTGTCCGTCTGTCCGTCCGTCTGTCCGTCTGTCCGTCCGTCTGTATAAACGCAAGGATCTCAGCAACTATAAGAGCTAGAGACTTCAAATTTGGAATGTAGGTTCCTGAATAACATACACAGATCAAACTTATTTTCAATTTTCGATACCAAGTTCCGTTAGTTTTAAAATTAGAAAAATCACCATAAAATAAGCAATGTTAAAGCTAGAGACTTGAGATTTGGCACACATGATAAAAAGCTTAGGCTTAATGTTTCCTGAAAATTTCATCGCAATGCCACGCCCCCTTCGCCCATAATTCGAAAAAGCTAATAACAAGAGCAGTTTTATAGTTAGAGACTTGAGATTTCGCACACATGCTAAGTATTCTCTTCTCAAAGTATGCAACAAATTTCAGTACGATCGGATATTGAACTCAGAACTTATTCAAGAAACAAATTTATGCAGCGCAGCAGATGCGTCGCGGCGACGATTTAACGAACTAAGCATAAACAATCAGCAGCCGCAGTCCAGTGTTGCCAGACTATCGCAAGCTACCTACTCTCGATGCAAGCAAAATCGACTTCAAGCGATATATTTAATTCCTATTATAATGAGAATACTTTTCTTTGAAGACCTGCACAGGGTTTTCTACTGTCGCGCTTGCTCGATTGATCGGCTTGTTTTTTTTAATTTTAAATACATTTTGTATCAATTGTAATATTTAGCGTGCTTGTTGTTGTTGCCTCGGAAATCTGTGAGCAATGCGGAACTCTCTTCCGACAGTCCCCTTCCCCCTTGTTTTGGTACTTGATTCTGCATGTGTGTGTGTGTTTATACACTTATGGTCAAGATAATAAGTACACCAGTATTGGACTTAAACTAAAATATAGGTATCATTTGATTTTAATATTAAATTATTAATATTTAAATCAATATTAAGAGACATGAATTATAATAACGACTAATAACTTAGGTAAACGTTAAATAATACCGATTTGAGAATATCTGCATATCAACAAATTTATCATAGTTTTTCTTATTTATTTGTAAAATCAATATTGCAGAATGGTATACCACTATATCATATAGCTGTCATAGGAAGAATCGATCGAAAATCATAGTTTAGTATGACAAACTATTTTATTTTTCGACATATCTCAATAAAACTCACAGATTATGCATTTGGTTATGTCTTATACTAAATTTGGTTTAAATCGGATTACGATATCATATATGTAGCTGTCTTAGGAAAGATCGGTTGAAAAGTGCATCAGGGTTATGCAAGGGTATCAAATCCAAAATAACAAAAAATACTGATCCGACTCCTCGGCTTGTTTTAAATAAGATAATTATATTCATTATATTTAAATAAATATTTTTGGTTTTAGTTTTAAAATGAACATGAAATGATATTTATCTGTTGAACTCGTATTTCTTACTTAGAACTTTCAATTCTCACTGAGATGATGTTAAAGACTTCTATTTTATTCCAAGTACGATTTACGCGGTCCGAATAAATGAGTATTTTAGTATATTCAAAAGTTAAAAGTCGGTTTTCTTAATTTTGGACATATTTCAAACATGAATCCGTTCTTAAAACTCTGTAACTGAGTACAAAAGTATCATGCAGTCATGAAATTTAATTTGTAAATATTAATAATCTGTAAATTTGTAAATAACAACTAATTAATTTAAAGAAATCATCAACTTGGCTTTCAGTTAGTCTGAAATTATTTCGACAAATATAGTCTTAATTTCGAAGTGTTCATTGGACTGTTCCTCATGGCGGACAATCAAGAACCATTTGGAAATTTTAAGCAATCGATGTCAAAAACAGTTTAAGGTCCGAGAACCGAACTAATATTCCGAGTAAATCAAGAGTTTATCTCGATTCTCTATTCTTGGAGCTTATACTATAAAGATCTTTTGTAACTTGGTTAAGGAATTTATATGGCCTTTGTCAATACCGAAATTATTTAATTCCAGCTTATTCGAATTTAAATTAATTACGTAATTAACATAATTGGTGTACTTACTATTTTAACCATGGGTGTTTGTTGTGTTTGCCATTATGCAAATTAATTTTTGGTAGTAGCACAAAAAAAATTGTTAGCTGACCAACTCACACACATACACACACACATGCAAAACGCAGCGATAATAGTGTTTAGGGCAAATAACAACAACAACAACAACAACAAAATTACCAACCACAAGAATGACGACAAAATGATGACCAAAAACGCAGTCAGCAACTTTGTGACTATTGCAACAACAACATTTTTATCCATTGTCATTGCCGGCTGCTGTTCTCCCCCCCTCCCCACCACCCCCCCTCTCCCCTTGCTTCTTCTTCTACCACTCGCTATCAGCCATTTTAGTTTGTGCATTTCCTGTGCCACATTTGTCAGAGGCGCAGCAGCCGTTGGGGAAGGGGCCTGCTTTTACCGCTTAAGCGGCATATGCGCTGGCTTGTTGCATGCCACAAGCATTTGAAAGGCTTGGCGCAACGGCAGAAACTTACAACATGTTGCAGTTATACAAAGTGAAAGGTGGAGGCTGCCACAGTTTGTTGCCACTTCATAAGAACAATTTTTCGTTGTTATTTTTAGACCCTTTACTTTTAAAAAAGTTAAACGGGTCTATAAAGTTTGTCAAAAAAATAATGTGCGTAACAGGTCGAAGGAAGTCCGGCAGACCCCATAAAGTATATATATTCTTGATGAGCATCACCAGCCGAGTCGATATAGCCATGTCCGTCCGTCCGTCTGTCCGTCTGTCTGTATAAACACCTAGATCTCAGAGACTATAAGAGCTAGAGTCACCAAATTTGGTATGGTGGTTCGTCTATGGGCTAAGCAGATCAAGTTTATCTTAAAATTTTGACGCGCCCCCTTCCGCCTCCGTAAATCGAGAACAAAATTTGTGAAATTCCATAAAACGAAAAATATTAAAGCTAAAGTCCACAGAACGGTTATCAGGGTCCTAACGTATCCTGAAAATTTCATCGTGATCGAATAATAAACTCGGGAGTTATTCAAAACTCAATATTACTCAGTGTCTGACCAAAGGAAGAAGAAGAGCATATTGACGTTACAGAGCGTTATGGGGAACTATTAGTGTTACTCTTATTTCCATTTAGAAGAATAAGTAAAGGGTCTCTCATAGTCGACTTCGACTGTAGCCTTTCCGACTGGTTTTTTATTAAGATTGATGTTTGATATCATTATACGATATCAACCGATATCTATACGTGTAAACTGATAAATAATATCTTTCTTCTCGATACAATTTTTAGACAAAATGATAAAAATCTTAAGTTTCTGATCTTTCGTCTTAAAACAAAAATTCTTTAAAATATAAGGTAGAGGAAAATAAATTGAGGATCGCAAATAAGAGTTATGAATCAAACCAGAACAATTTTTATAATAAAAATTTAAAAATAACTCTTTGTTTAAATTTTTATTATAAAAATTTAAAATAAAAATTATTTTTCAATTTGTATAATAAAAGTTGAAAATTAAAAATTATTTTCTTATAAAAAATTATTATAAAAATTGAATGAAAATATCTTTTAAACCAATTGATGTAATAGAAAAATGTAAAAATATTGGTGATCTATGATTCAATACCTTTCATATGAAACATCACATAACCTTTATGGACGACTATTACGGATTCTAGTATAATTCTTAAAATTTATCCTTGAAGGACATCTTATGCATCATATGAAAGGTATTGAATTGTTAAGTTGGTCTCCTGGCTTAATAAAATGTATCTCCCAATGAAATCGACCTATTAAAAACGGACTGCAGTGTGTTTTAAAGGGGAATCCCACCTTTCCAAGAAACCCAAGTGTAAATCAGTGTGACCAATAGTTTACAAACCAGAACATACCAAAGTTGACAAACAATAAAATAATGGATTACAAACGAATATAAAAAACATCGAGAAATGTATTTTTAAATTTGTATTTAAAAAAATAAAGTAATAAATACATTTTATCAAATGTAATATTAATTGAATTAAATAATGTTTTTTTTCAACAGAATAAAAAAGCCTAAGACACAGTTACACATACATATATGGTAATTAATGTATAAAATATATACAAAGTTTTTAAATTTGTTGAACATTGAAATAAATTTATGGCAATGGCTTCTGTGAATTCGAATAAATTTCCGCAAATTTAAAGTTCCGACATTACAGGAACCCAGACATTTCCTTCGATGGTTCTCAAAAGCAATTGTCCTAAATATTTTTAGAGATTTGTGTTACGTTCAGACTTATAAGTCCAGCCAAAAGAATTTCCATCACTATTCCAAATAAATCAAAAATATAATAATCATATAATTTACTCTATGAAGTCAAGTTTTTAAAGACAAACAACTCAAATAGAATCCTTAATTAGGTATTGATTTTCCAATTGAATTTTCTTCTTTTTTATTTTTGTCAGATTAATCCACTAAAGAGGGTTGCAGACAACAAATATGGCTTGCCTCCCTGGCATATTTACAGTTGCAACGCCAATGTCCGAGAACATGAATAAACTTTGCATACTTTGCACGCATTCATTCTACACATATACAAGGGCAAAGAGTGTGTGTGTGTGTGTGAGTGAGTGTATGGGTGTATGGGTGTGTGAGTGTGTGTATTTGTGGCTCCCATCAAAATTGACAAAAATGCAAATTTATTTACGAGTCGGCAGGATCGAGGACGTGTTGCAGATGTGAAAGGAACACGGAGCAGGAGAAGTTTGACGGGCGCCACGTAAATGAATTGCATGCCACATGGAACATGCAACAACTCCGCCAAAAATCAACATGCAACAGTGAAATGCAACGCATACACTCACACCCTCTCCCACACACACACACACACACACACACGCACAACAAATGGACAGTCAGAGCTGTCAAATGTCGCAAGTGCATTTCAAAAACGCGGCTAGAAAATTCACAAAAACATTTGTGAAACATTTGCGTGTGGGCGTTAGGGGCGTGGCTGGTATGCGCTTAACGACACAAGGGAAGCGGGAGGAGGATAGTTGTGGCAAGGCGGAATGTGGAAGAGAAGTGTGGGTTCAGTTTTGTGTATATTATTGTTGCAAGGGTTTAAAAATATGGCGAAATGACAAAAAAAAAACGGATGTGGTCTTAAAGTGGTTCAGATATGGTTCAAGCGTTTAGGTTCAGATATGGTTTCTAAAGCGCGGTACAGCTTGAAATTTTACCATAGATACAGTTAAAATATTGATAATACATGCCACATATATAGAAGGATGACAAGAAGTTGACAAATGTAATTAGAAGAGAGTGCATATTGTAAATCTGGTGCGAAAATGGTTTATAAAACGGTTCAACAAACACAGTCCAATAGAAAATTGAGCTAACTTTAAAAACATGTACTATGTTAATAGGGAATTTAAGCTAAAACAATTCAAATAAGAAGTTAGAAAAGGCCAACACATTGCAAATGTAGTTCAAAAATGGTCCACAATCTTTTCAACTGGTTTTTGTAATCCTATCAGTTTTAATGCATATTTTTTTCATTCAGAGCTGGGCATCAACAGCACTTCAAGACAAAGCTTATAGAGTATTAGAGTAAGAAACATTCTTCACTGTCTCACATGCTGCAGACACTGCTATTTCCACAAAAACCACCAACAATTATTAATAAATTGCCACAGTTATAAGAACGCATTATAGTAGCTAATGCTGCATTCAGACTAGTTGACAAACAAGTCAATGTTGATATCAACTTAATCAATCCTAGTGTAAACAGCTATCAACTTGATCAACTGTTGCGTTGCCTGTAGATTGACAGTGCGAAACACGTCACTTGACCAAACGAGTCTGAACATAGTGTGAATGCATTCTGTCAACAGTTGAAGTGACAATTGGCGCGTTGACAACCCAAAATTAAGTTGACTTCATGTTCATTCTTTTGTTTTGTGTTGGCAAACTTTATGTACATATTAGAGGTGGCAACACTTCGTTGCGGGCGATATCTTTCGACACTTTCTTCCCGATTTAAATACAGATCTTGAACTCATATGGTTCGCTTACGTATTTTTACTTCTTCTTCCTCCTCGTCCTCAAGAGTTGGCATCAAAACCATCGCTGCAGCCATTCTTCTTACCACTTACTTACCACTATGTACTTACCACTGCTTCGAAACATAAACAATATACAATATCGATGAATATCACTCTCGATACACACACAATATCGACGTCAACAATAGATGCATTAGCAACGTGAACATCAACGAATGCGCATATCAACTAGTTTAAATTACTGTCAACTTCATCTTCAACGCGTTGACATCTTGCGAGTTGCTCAACCCAAAAATTAGTTGACAAACCGGTTTTTTTTGTCAACTCAGTCAACTAATGTAAACACAAGTAATGTGTTGAGCTTGGACGTCAATTGTTGATATCGCGAGAATTGACGATGCGTCAACTAGTCTGCATCCAGCATAATTCTATAAAAATATTGCATAGTTGTATCTATTCTTGTATTTGCTTGCCGCAATGTCTGTCAGCGCAAAAATCTGATCAGCTATTTTTACTTATCAGTCACATGATGTCAATATGTCTAAAATCTTTCTATATAGTGCTAATCTGACTCATTATTGAGTTATTCAAAAAGACAGTTTATCTGTCACAGAGTTTGATGTGTCATTAAGAATTCAATCTTAAAAGTATATTATTGTATATAATATATATTAAACGATATTATATATAACGACGAAGACTTAGGCGGCGAGTTTTCTGGATTGATCTTAATTAATTTCCACTGATGTGAAGCGAGTCTCTTTCACGTCTGCTCTCCTCGACTTTTCATTTATAAAAGGGCCAACGAAAACTTAAAGAGTTACGCACGATGACAGAAAACTGATGAACGAACTTTCATCCCACTCAGTAGGCTTTTACAACCCTGTACATACAATATCGATGTCATTGTTCAATCATTACCAATACTAATAATACCAATACAAATAATACCAATACCATTACTAATAATACCAATACTAATCGATTAACCTCGGCAAGGCGCACAATTCAAGTTGTCCTGTAATAGCTACCATATCTCCGACATACTATATATTAATTAGTTAAACTCAGATGTTCAATAGTTCAATATACAATATATCTAAATAATAATTGTTGTTACAAATGATTGGCATATGGGCATTTCCATGATGTCGCACGGGACAATCGTACACATTGTAAGTGGTAAAAAAGGTCAAAGTAAGACGGATTTTCAAAATTATTTTTCCAATTAAAAGTAGTTCTTGATTAGCCCTATAATTGGTGCTAAGGTCAATTTTGAGGAACTATTCGTATTGTAGATTTTTACAAAAAATCAAGGCATTCGCACGGGACAAAAATAGAAGTGGTTTTTTTGGCGATCAATTTAATCTCAGATGTCAGCGAAAGTTAGGGCAATATATTCAGGCAAATTTCTGATAAATGTTATGCATTGATGTCTCTTTAAAATGGTTATAGTTTTGCTCAAATATGATTTCTAGTTTTTTTTTAAATTAAATAAAGCCGCGTTCGCACGGGACACCGAAATATGCGATAATGCAAAGCCGAAATGATCGTAACTTGCAATCGCATACTTTCTTATACATTATTTTTTGACTCTTTGTACCTTTTTCAAAGATTTGGAGTACCATAATACAATGCATAAAAACTTATTCTGAGAATTTGTATCAAAACAAAATGTACACTAGAAATGCCCAAATGAGAAAAGTTTCACTTGTTCGACGTTGTATCCCAATATTTCGAAATGGGTTATGAATAAAGACGAAATTTTGTTACATTAGTTAAATTACATTGCTTTCCTATTAAAATATCGACTATACACCCTATTTTTATAATGAAACAAGTTGTTTTTAAACACTTTGAATGTTTTGGTCTCGGTGGACCTTTTGGTGGAAATGCCCATATAACGATTGTTGTTGAAAAGTAATTCACAACTGGATCACAAACAATTTACCTTCATATCACAATGAATATTTGTATAGCTTTAGGCTAATATTAATTATTAAATTTTTATATTGAACACTTCAATCGATAATCTATTCAATTGGTGGAGATTTGCAAACTTAAATTTGAAATAACTTAGTTAAACTTCTGTTTAAATATGTTTTCCAATCTTATATATATTTCTGAAATAAAATTATACCTGAGCATAAAATAAATATTACCTATAACAGAAGACAAATATGAGAATGGAAATTTAAGTTACTTACAAAACCAAGTGTTACGCAAAGTAGAAGAAAAAGCTTTGTTAAACATACTCGATAATGTATTATGTAAACACATATTATCATAATCAGATAATGTATGTGTATTTTGTATGTTCTTAACTCAAGTTTTCGACTTGCTGCCTATACGAGTATGATAAGAAAATGTATTTGCATATCTTTGCTTTAGATTGAAATGATTCTAAGTCAGTTTTAAGCTGATTAACCTATCGCAAGGGTTTCATTTGCATTCTGCTACTCAGTATAAAAAGAGGCAAAGGGAAGTAATAGAAAAAATCAAATTCAAAGCGTATGCATATTTACATATGTACTTTATTAACTTCTACTATAGATTCAAGATAAAGTCTAAAGCTAATGGGATTTTTATTTCAACTTTTTCAAAAAGCGCTTAAAACTCTTTGAAAATGTGTCGAACTTATACGTGAAAATTTCCATGGGCACACATGGGTTAACCGGGTTTGTTTTTACTTTTATGTATGACACAAAATTCATCGATTATCTGTTTTTAATGGAGATCTTGACAATTTTGACAAATATATTTAATGACCATTTATTGAAATTTTACTTGGCACATGATTTGATCTAATTAAGTCACAGTCTTATATCTGTGACTTCAGATCGTAAATCACTATTATAATTTTCGAATCTTAAGTTAACAGTCTATTCACAATGCTCTTCAACCGAATAACGATTTTGGCAATGTTATTATTGCGACTGGCTTTAAAAGTGGATTTTGCGTTTGAGTTCAAAGTTGATATTAGTAAATTAAAGGCGTAAATCATGTTTATTATACTACCACAGGAGTCGGTTATAAGTTTAAGTTTACGAATGCTGTGTGTGAATCGTATAATAAAACGATAATCGTCATACATTTATGTCGAGTGCGGGCCATAAATTGTCAAAAGACGACCTTTAATTTTAATTCCACATTGCTGCAACCAGTTAATGGAGCTACCGCATATATCAAATGCTTCAAGCGAGCCAATGGCTATAAACCCTGGCTTACCATCAATGTATGTCAGTTTCTGGAGAAACCCTACAATCCGATCGCTTTGATGTTGTATAAACTGTTCAGGGATTTCACCAACTTTCAGAATCAAACCTGTTCACTTTTGGTAAATATTGAATAATCTGTGCTATTTGTTCACTCATATTAATGTTTTTAGAGGGAGTCAAAACAATTAAAGGGTTTCATCCCCGTTATGATCTCTTTAAACTTCCGTTGCCTACAGGTGTATATCTAGTCTCCTTAACTTGGTATTTCAATAATAAACTAGCGGCTGTCCCAAATGTATCTATTGAGTTGGTTGAAGACTGGAGCACGTTTCAGGTCGAGAAAAGTCTTTCAGGTCATCAGATACTAGTTGTTTCTTAAATAACTTCTGAGTTCAATATCCGATCGTACTGAAATTTGTAGCACACTTTGAGAGTAGGATACTTACCATGTATGCCAAATCTCAAGTATCTAGCTATAAAACTGCTCTTGTTATCAGCATTTTCGAGTTATGGGCGAAGGGGGCGTGGCATCGCGATGAAATTTTCAGGACACATTAAGCCCAATCTTTTTATCATATGTGCCAAATTTCAAGTCTTTATCTTTAACATTGCTTATGTTATGGTGATTTTTCTAATTTTAAAACAAACGAGAATTTATATCGAAAATTGAAAAGAAATTTGATCTGTGTATGGTATTCAGGAACCTACATTCCAAATTTGAAGACTCTAGCTCTTATAGTTGCTGAGATCCTTGCGTTTATACAGACGGACGGACAGACGGACGGACGGACGGACGGACAGACAGACAGACGGACAGTTGTCAATCGACTCGGCTATTGATACTGATTTAGAATATATAATACTTTATATGGTCGGAGATGCCTCCTTCTGCTTATGACATACATTCACACAGATTCATTTAACTCTTTTTTGCACATTTTTAATGGACACAGGGTATACAAACTAGACCTAGACTAGACAAGATACTTGTTTACTTCTTGAGGCTTTAATAAATTCCCGAAAATGGGTAAATACCCATACTTTCTTTGGCCCGTATTGTGTTTTAAAAAACTTCTGAGTTTATTATCCGGACGCGATGATCAGGATACATTGGGACCCTAATGCTTGTCCTGTTTTTTTTTTTTCGATTTTTAGGGGCAAAAGAGGGCGTGGCAAAATTCTAAAACAAACTTGATCATTGCGAAGGACCCAGGAGTATTGTCAGCAAATTTGGTGAATCTAGCTCTTATGGTCTCTGATTCTAGTTCATACAGAAGGACAGACGGGCAGACGAACGGACGGACAGACAGACTTGGCTATATCTTCTTGGCTGCTGATGCTGATCAAGACAATTTATACTTTATGGGACTTTCTTAGACTTGTAACGCATATATTTATTTTCTTTTGACAAACTTACTAGACTCTTATACATTGTTAAAGTAAGAGGTCTAAACATTTACTACTTAACAAACCAGATAAACGACTTTTGTTTGTATAAAGCTCAAGCTAATAACTTAAATTCACATCCATTGCCTTCTCCAACTGTTTACAGGGTATTTGCTAGTCGCATGGCTGGTAAATTGTTCTGTCGATGCTCTAAATTATTCATGACGTTCGATAATACTCGAATGGTCGAAGTGGAACACTAGTTGAATGCGGAATGAACATGATCATAATGTTGTTTATTCATTCCCATTGAATGCTCCCTGACCAGCTGACCACGCCCTCACCCTTGCGCCCTCAATTGTCGACTTGACGACTTGACGACTTGCCGACTTCAAATTCCCCTCGGTTCTTTTCCCTTTCAGTATTTTATTCACAGCTTTTTGCACATTTCGCACTTTTGGCAAACTTTTGCAAGGAGATAAAGTCAAATTAGCTGTGTTTGTTTTCTTTCAAACGCAGCGAAAAGCGATTAAGTGAAAAGTTTACTTCACACTTCTCATCCCTCTCTTCTTCCATTTTCTCTCTTTCTCTTTCTCTCTCTATCTCTATCATTATCTCTATCTTTGGGGTACGTTTTCTAGTCGATTTCTTGCCACAGCATCTACTACATTGAAATTGTATTTGCATTCGGTTATCAGTTGAGTACAGCGGACAGAGGAAATAGGTTAAAGAGGCGGGAATAGCGGGAAGAGGAGGGCGTAGAATAAAAATCTATTGCAAGGTCGTCGAGCTGTCTGAGCGTGAACAACAAGCCATGTTTATTTGGGACTTTCAGCTCATGATTTTCATGTTTAAAGTTTACTTAAGATTAAAGTGTTTCATTTTCATTACATTTAATTTATTGTCGCCTTTAAGCTCGCATTTAAGTTGAGTTATTTGGTAGTTCAGACATACACACACACACACACACTCACACACACACATACAGACAGACAGACAGATACACAGTCAACTTTCAATGTCGTTCTCCATCGTTCGCCTCGTTGTGCCGGAAGTGACGATGATAACACGGCAAAGAGGAAATGAACACTTTTTGGGTAATGGCGCAACGCGGGGTTACTATAAATACACGCGTTCAGTTACGGTAACAACAACAACAACAGCAACAACCAAAGCTACAACAACAACATTGCAGAAGTATTTGTAATGAGTTTGGCAGAAGTATCGATACTCTAACGCATTGAATGAGCATTCCGTGTGTAGTTCAAGTTAAATATACACACTGGTCTGCTGGATATGATTATAATGATGTACCTTACCATATGATGATGCAATATGACAGAATATTGCATCAGCGATTACATTGGCTGGTGAAATAGCTTTAGGAAGGACGTTCTTTAGGTAGTACATCTTTGTCAGATGCGCTTGATAATCGTTGTGATGATTAGTTACCATGGCACCAAAACGTGTATAATGTTAGGGTATTTGAGCAACCTAAGTTTAGATATCTGCAGTTAGTTCTCTTCAAGCTCTCCTTCTCCTTTATTTATCTGCGTAGACTTGTCTCCGTCTACATCCCCTTTCTCCAACCCCCTCGTCACCTATTGCTATCTCTGTCTCGCTATCTACATATCTCTGTCCCTCTCCCTGCTCCCAATCGTTCGGTACTCTGTGTAAATTTTATTGAGGTCGAATTGAAAATGTGCCCAAGTTACTGAGGGGCAACAATAAGGGAAAGTAAGTGTGGAGTGGGAGATAAAAACAGAGAGTAAGAGATGGGGAATAACGACAAATGTTGGAAAAATTAAAAGAATTTTATGCGTAAATGGCGAGCGCCATTTAAAATGAATACAAAATATGGTAACACGCGATTTGGTTGAACCAAACAGACCCCACAAACAGAGCACTCCCCTCATCCCTAACTAACACACACACACCAACACACACATAAACCCCTCCCCGTTCCCCCTCTTAAAAGCAGTTACACCTCAGTAGCCCTCGATGCGTATAATTTATGTGGCATTTAATGAAAACGGAATTGAAATTTAGTGCGAATTTATTAAATGATTCTAAATGAATGTTTGGCCGTTTCACTTCCAACCCCTCTCATTGACTATTCATTCAATTGGAATTAGTGTGCAGATATTTGTATTGTCACATCATATTAGAATCACATTGTTATACACGAATCTGGTCATCAAGTTTTAAACGATAATTAAGTAAATCCTACGAGATTTTAGACATCAATTGAAATCAACTACTTGCTACATTTTATTTAAAAAAAAACTGAATGAGAAGACAATAAAATTAAAATAGGAACATAACATCTTCTCTTAAACTTAGTAATATTATTTATTAAATTATTTATCGTTTATTTCTTAGTTGTAATACTAAACCTTACAGCTGGGCTGTATATTTTATATACTTCTCAAGTTAAATTTATTGAGAAAAGTTATTCTTTATTCCACTTATGCATAAATTCCATATAAATAGAAAATGAAACAAACTATGAGGAACATTTCTTACTGATTATTATGAATAAATAAATATTAATATCTGTTCCTAAAAGTATGCTATTTAAATACCGAAAAGGTTAATTTTTTTTTTTTTTTTTTTTTCCAATTATTCCAATTTATTTTAGATTTTTAATATTGCTTTTAAATTAGTACATTGCTACCTAAGTGGCAGCTTAACCTAATTAAACATTCATAATAATTATCGACTATCTTATAATTTAGTGTTACATACAAGGTTTATAAATTATTTTTCTATGTACATATTTACAGAGTGAGATTATGTAATTCTTCTGGCAGGAAGGTCGTGTGGATGCAGTCTTTTCAGGCGTCTTCTGCCTGAATACCTCAATAGGCGTTGGGCAAGCACATTTGGGTGGGAGGACAATTTTTGCCGGTAGTTTTCGGCCTGTCGCTGCAGTACATCACCAACCATAGGTACACCCAAGTCACGCTCGATGTCCCTATTCCGCATGTACCATGGCGCATTGCACATCCTCCTGAGGATCTTGCTTTGAGCCACTCGAATTTTGTTGAGGTTGGTCTTGGCAGCGACCCCATAAACTTGAAGTCCATATCTCCAAATAGGACTTAGTATCGCCTTGTATATGGTGACCTTATTTCGAAGCGACAGCTTATTTTTTGGCGACAACAGCCACGACATCTTCGCCGCCTTTGCAAGTACGGTTTTTTGCAGCATTGTCGTATGCCGAGCAAAGTTAAGGTACCTGTCCAGAATGACCCCAAGATATTTATAGTGCGATTCATGATTAAGGATGGAACCAAGCATCCTAATTCCAGGACAATAACCAATTCTTGTTGCGAATGTCATGTTCGCGCATTTGCTTCCATTGATGCCAATGTTCCAGTCCCTGGCCCATATCTCGAAGCTCCTGACGTATTGCTGCAAGGCCTGGGCAGCAGTGCCAAGAGATTGACTCCTGGTGAGGACAGCGGTGTCATCGGCATATGTTGCGATTAGTACGTCCTGTGAGTCAACTGCTCGTACTGCACACGGCTTCGGCATGTCGACTGTGTAAATGGAGTATAAAGTTGGCCCAAGGACACTACCTTGCGGAACTCCCGCGCATATTGGTCTCTCTGAGGATTTGGCGCCATCTACAATTACACAGAATGATCTGTCAGCCAAGAAACTGCTTACCAGCTGGAATAGTTGTGGTGTCAATAGCTGCTTCAGCTTACAGCGAAGACCATTGTGCCAGACTCGGTCGAAAGCCTGCTGAATGTCCATGAACACCGCCACAGCATACTCCTTGTGCTCCATAGCCTCCAGTGCAAAGTTCACCACTCTATGTAGCTGTTCTGGTGTACCGTGTCTCTTACGAAAACCAAACTGCCACTTTGGTATCGCTTGAGATACGCTCTCCATATTAAGCATACGAGTTAAGATAACTCTCTCCATCATCTTACCCAACGCTGGAAGGAGACTGATTGGTCTGTATGAGTTGACCTCCGTTGGTTGCTTCCCAGGCTTGGGGATCATGGTGATCAGTGCAGACTTCCAGATCTTCGGAAAGTGTCCAAGCCGTAGAATGCTGTTGAAGAGCAGGACTATGAAAATCACTGCCTTAGGCGGGAGAAGCTTAAGCGTTCTGTTGTCCAGGTCGTCGTGCCCAGGAGATTTCTTTAATTTTAATTCCTTTATTAGCAAAGAAACTTCCTGATATGTTACTGGTGTAACAGGAGGAGCCATTTGGAACGGACTATCCAGAGTTGATTCAATGTGCCATTGCATATAGTTAGGTGATAAATTAAGGGGCTTGAATCTGTCCTCCAAACTGTCTGCAAACGTTTCCGCTTTCTCCAACCCAGAATAGCACCAACCGCCTGATTGATTTTTCAAAGGAGCCTTAGGAATAGCCTGTCTCTTATATTTGCTTGTGAGCTTCCAAAGCAGGAAATTAGAAGAAGCGTCGGAACTTGCTCTAGCTAGAAGCTCATCAGTTTGTGTTTGCCTTGATTTGATGAGCACTTTTTGTAGCCGATTCGCTATTCTCCTACAGATTGGCATTAGTCTTTCATCGCCAGTCCTAACGAATTCCTTCCGGATCCTTCTTTTGAGCCTCAGTAGTGCGGCAGCTTGAGGGGACAACTCTGCTCTGTGATGGTGCTGTTGGGTCTGTGCAGACGCCGATGATGCAGAATCGGCTGCGGATTTGAGGTGCTCCATAAATGAGGATACTGCAGCATCTACTTCATCCGAGTTATTGAGTCTCATGCTCAGATTAATCCTATTTTCAAGCTCAACTTGAAAAGTATTGATGCAGCACCCAGGGGCGAGTAGTCTTTTTCTACCAGGCTTAATTTGCGGAGAAAAATGAAGGGTGGCAACAACAGGAAGATGATCTGATGAAAGATCGTAACGGCTTTCCACTGTGAGCTTGTCATTCGCAATTCCATTGTATATAAAGAAGTCTAGCGCAGAAGGTGACAGTTGCGTGTTATACGAATAGAATGTCGGATTACCAGTAGCTAAGACTTGACATCTACTATTCGCAATGGCTTCTTGCAGACGATTACCGCGACTACATGCTCTTATGCTGCCCCACCATAGATGCTTTGCGTTGAAGTCACCTCCTGCAATAAATTTGTTGCCTAACGATGAGAGTAACCTGTCGAAGTCTGCCGTTGACCACGCTTCATTTGGAGGGAGGTATAGTGAAGCTAATGTAATATTGCCGTCGTTGGTTAAAATGCTAACGCTTGCCTTTTGCACCTTCCAGCGTGAAACTGGCTCCTTTTGTGAATGGACAATGCTATTTTTAATTATTATGGCAGCCCCACCTCTACAGTACCCGCTAGGATGATTGGCGAAGTAGCAGGAGTATCCTGGGAAGTAAGTGTTCTGACCAGGACAGATATGAGTTTCCGTAACTAGCATAATATCTATTGAATTGGCGCTAAGAAATGTGATTAATTCATTTATGTTTTTACGCAGTCCTCGTGCGTTCCATAACCCTATTATTAAGTTGGAATTAATCATTTCGAAATTAGTTGCTGGACAAGGTCCCGAAATGCATTGTTTGACTTCATCAAGTCCTGGATACAATTAAGTAGTTGGTCCATCCTTGAGTTTATCTCTTGTATGGACCTTTCTAAAATTGCAAGTCTGCTGCTACTATCTTCCTCCATTGCATTGCTCATACGAGTATTCGGCTGCTTCACTGCTGAATTGTTAGAGGCGGAGATCACGTTACGCCTCGCCATATCAGCGTACGTGAAACCATTCCTGACAACTGTGTCAGAGATAAATTGTCCTGTTGAATAATTATCCCGTCGTTGATCAATTCTGAAATTTGGCAGTCCGTTGGGAGGCAATCTGGTCGTTGGCTTCAATTTCTTGGCTAATTCGATCCTCACTTTGCAACCTTTGTAGCTAGATGCATGACTTTCACCACAGTTGGCACAAACACTGGTGTCGCCTGAGCGCATCGTACAGCACTCTGACCCAGTTGAGTGATCACCTGAGCATTTGCCACACACTGGTTTCCTGAGACAGTAGTTGCGGGAGTGTCCATAGTCTTGGCATTTCCTACATTGCACCAGATCTTTGCTAGGCTTCGACTTCATAACTGTCACCCTATGTCTACCGATTTGCGTTATTTTTAATGCTTCTGCAGCATTGGGTGTATGTTTAATATTAACAAAAAACATATTTTGCCTAGTTTTTGTATTTACTATTTTTTCGTCATCTTTGTCGTCAATTGGGATACTTTGCCAGTTAGGCTTCCTAGGGCAATAGGTGTTTAAAACTGTGAATCCTTTATCAGCAAAAGCTTTCTCAATTATTTCTTTTGGGACATTTGGATGGATATCTTTTACCACCAACTTGAACGCCTTATCTTGCCTTAGTTGGTGATGCCAAAACTCACATTTTTCCTCAGTTAATGTTCTGACAATAGCTCTGAATGCCTCAGCATTTGCAGCGTAAATGCGAGAAATTCCAGATCTAGAAGTACGGATGTTGTATTCCTCAGTAGCTTTGTTTAATGTCTCCTCTAAATCGTTCATGTTATTTACATGTGGCACACAGATCGCCGGCGGCTTTGGAGATGATTTTTGCTGCTGAGCACCATCATCAGTTGCTGTCACTGGGTGTTCCTCTGGATCATCCATTTCCATCAGTGCCTCCGCTTCTTCAGCGAGAGCAGCAAATTTGTTACTAAGCAAGTAAGGGGAGGAGGGGTTGCTTACGTCTTTCCGTCCGTCAGTTAGGTTGACTACAGGTTGCTTGCCCTTAACAATTGTTTTTGTGACCGTTTTACCTTTGTGTTTTCGACGCAGTGACACCATGGGCAGTTGGAAAGAACAGCTATTGGTTGCTGCATTTTGGCTTACCTCACGCACAATGTTAGGTGTGGAGCAAATGTATTGGGACGATGTTGATGCTACAGAATATGTCACTCCGCAGCTAACAGTAGTCGTTGTAGTTGTACACGTAGGAGTCGCTACCGAGTTGCTCATTCCGTCTAGATGCGAAGACCTCATCTCTGAGATGAGCGATGTACGTAGGTTTTCCGGTGATTCTCCAGCTACGTGTCTCATCGCCTCGAAAACCAACGACTTGTTTCCAGGCCGGGAGTGAGAAGATGATTTATTGTTCATTGTTATAGCAAAACAGCAATATTTATTTATTAAATAATGTGTTTGCTAATTGTTTTAGCTGAATTTGTCTACAAAAGACGAATTTAGCTGATAACAATCTCGTGCAAACTTCAGCGCTAGCGAGTGCCAGCGAGCGCGGGGGGGGAGGGGGTGAAGCGCGAGTCTAACGCTGATAAGCGCCAGCAAGCGCGGGGCAAGCTCTAGCGAGCGCGGGATGCGGGGTTTGTTGTTAATGTTCTTATCTCTGTTTTGATCAGATGCTGATGCCGACACCGTCTGGACGGTGTCCAAAAACAAATAGTCTTGCAAGTGGACAACTATTAATTATTATCACTGCAAATCACGACCGTCGGCGGCGACTGTACAAACGCGACTGCGAAAAGGTTAAAGCGAACAAATTAAATCATTTATTTAACTTAAACTATCGACAGTCGACAACTGGGTTATTTTTAACAACAACAACACAACAATATTACTTTAAAAAAAATTTCTAATCAACAGACACATGTTAAGATTTAAATAATAAATTCAAAAACAAAATATAATAATATATTATTTTGAGTTTAAAGTAATTAAAAATTATATTCATGATTTGTGGAGGAAACTAAATCTTTTCAGGTTATTTGATAATCTGCCTAGCAAATCATAGAACTGTAAGCTATCTTCGTCAATTTCGCCAATCCTGCAGTGTTCCGCTTCTTTGGTGTCGGCTGCTTTCAAAAAGTAATTGACAATGACAAGGATTTGGCAGTTTCTCGGCAGGCAGTATGCAAAATCTAGTAGACTATACTTCCACTGCTGGAAAAGAAACTACATATGTCCCCGCATGGAGGACCATTGGCATTCAGCTCGTTGGTTAGCTCAATCCATGCTGCCGCTACTGCCCCTCTGTCGCCACGGCAATATCCCCTCGCAATGTCGAGATGCTTCTCCATAAAATTTAATAAAATTGCGTCCTGCTGCGGTGTCCGATGTTTTCCCCTATATATATCACGTATTGTTAACAAAATAAGAGCAAAAATTAAGAGCAATAAAATTTGATTTAAATTTTGGCAGCTTTCGTCACTTTTTTGCTAGCAAACCAGCTCTTCTTCTTACTATATAATTTCACACATATCAGAAACACTGTATAGTAGTTGCCACTTAAGGAAATAATCTACAGTGAACTGTCCACTCCATAGAGCTGCAACTTAATTAACAATATTGTTATGTTCATTAGACATAATGAAGCGCAATTAAAATTACATTTTAAATACTCCAAATCAAGTTTAATTCATTCCAAAACTATATGGCATATCTCTTGTTCGGGACGGTTTTGCTCGTCAACAACGACTTGAGAGGTTTTCGAGAGATTTCTTATAGTTACAAATAATTAATTAAATATTGCTCAATTGTGAAATGTGTTTATTAAGATATTTCGGAAATTTAATAACCTTTCCAAAACTGTAACACATATGGTGCATATTAAGTTTTATATTCATGAAATTGAGCAAATCTCTTGCCAAATTATTAGAGATTTTAAAACCAGCTCGAACCGGGGTCTGTGTCATCTAAAATCTGCTTGAGTTAATTTTTGATAGGTTTGGAATTCTGTGACACCCCTGAATATACAAATTTGTTGTGTTTCACCTTTGTTTGTCAAATCTGTTATCTCTTTTTATCCCCACCATCTTCTCGCTCCCTACTTTTTGCATAACCTAACCGAGTTGAAACTTGCAAAATAATGGCTACCATTTCAGCTTGGTAATCAATAGGAAGTCAGTTAAATTGTATATGATTATTTTTATATATTATTTAAAATTAATTTTTATTTAATTCGGTAAGTTTTAAGTTTGATTAAAAGCTTAGTTAGTTTAAGGGCCACTAAATGTTATTATACAGTCGAGTCAATTTAGCCATGTCCCACTGTTCGTTCGTCGTAGATATCAGACTATTAGACTAGAAGAGCTAGAGACACCAAATTTGGTATGTGGGGTTTGTCTATAGACTATGCCGAATCAGTTTGTGTTAAGATTTGCAACACCCCGCAAATCGAAGACGAATGTTTTGAAATTATCGGATTTTAATTATTTGAATTACATTAAAAGATCAATTTTAGATCTAGAGCCTTACATTTTGGCACACATTTGATCGAGACCCCGATGTGTCCTGAATATTTCATCACGATCGGGTAATATACTCAGAAGTTATTCATAAAAGAATTGTGTTTGTTCGCGTGTGTATGTATTTTACTGAATAGCTACGAGAGACCCTTTCATAGTGTTCTTGTGTTGCTTTTGGGTTGTTCACGATTTGTAGAACATATATACTAAGTATTTTCAAACAATTCTCCTAAAGTGAGAACTTATCATAAATTCCCCTTGAAAGTCATTCAGTAAATGAGTCAGTCAATCAGAACAACAAACATTCTAACACAAAGATATATAAGTATATTGAGTCAGTGACAAGGCGAGTTTAACACTCTATGGAAAAGGATTTGAAGAGCCCTTTTGAAATAGTTGAATAGACTCGTTGAAAACTCATTGCGTTAATTGGAAATATTAATTAGGCAGATGATCCACCGGCTATCGGCTGTAAACACCTGCAGCTAACCATAATGCCATAATGCACACAAAATGTGGAGGCTGAGCCTCAATCCTGACAATAGCTCTGGCTCTGACACTGGCTCTGTCTCTGCTTATCAGCCATAGCTACAGCCAGGAAAATGAAGGGAAAATCGGAGGGAAAACTGACCGAATGGCAGCGATGTCATCGTGTGGTGCAATTACGCGTAGCTAATTAAACGTAATTCATCAATTTGAAAAACAACAACAAACAAAGGCAGACAGCCAAACGAGCATGGAAAAATAAAGGAAGAGACGCAGTCGATGGGGTAGAGGGAAGCTGGAAGGAAATTGGAGCACACACGTGGCCAGGTGTGGACAGTTGGGAAAATGCCAACTGGGCTAAAAGCGAAAATTGCGCATTAATTAAATTTAAAGTGAATTGCGAGTGCGCATCATTAGAGCCCGCACAATTAATGTGAATATTGTTGCACACTCACACTACCATACACACACACACACACACAGACACACCCACACACAGAGACACACACACAACCTCTGTTGACCGCAAAAAGTAAACTTGTTGGTCAATAACACAACTCGCTTTTCGCTGCGGCTCTCGAGTCCAATTAAATTGTATAAATTTACAAAATTAACAAACAACCTCAAAAATTGCAACCTGCCCACAAAAACTGTCTCCGTGTGTGTGTGTGTGTGCCTAAGGGTTTGTGTGTATGTGTGTGTGTGTTGCATGCATTAATCACAATATTATTTCAACGCATTTCGCATGTTATTAATTTTTAAAAAATTATTAATTGTTTACATAAATATTAAACAAGTTAAAAAAGGAAAAGCACTAAAGTCGAGTGTAGTCGGCTATGCGATGCCCTGTAGACAGTTCTGGGTATATGCACTCACCGATAAACATAACTAATTACAGTAATAATATTTATATTCAAGAAAACTTTGTTAGTTAAGATAAAGCATGTGTATATTCAAGTTGAAGATGATTTGATTTAAAACAAATTTGAAATTAAGAATGGTAAACAGAAACATGATTCTGAGGAACTCATAAATAGATATGCACATATACCTCTTCTATCTCTTTTAATGCGTATAACGATTCTCGACTCCACAAAGTATGCTATACAAAAGTTTGATCTACACTTAAATTCCATCTAAAGTGGAATTCAGTTGGGGAATCATTATCCATTTACCATTCACATAATCTAATTATAAGTTGACCATTAAATATGTGCAATTTACTAACAACCCATTACATTACTGAATTCCATACTGAATTCATGTACATATGTAGATGTACTTGAACCTCTCTCTCTCTCTCTCTTTCTCTCTCTACATCTCTTTCTCTCTGCAGCTATTGCTTTAATTTTAAGTGCCAGGCAAACGTGGCCACAAAATGTGAATGTGAGTTATTAAAATTTTGCACAAATTGTTTTCAGTTTGCAATTCCGTTTGCTGTTTTCACAATTTGTTGCAACTGCTGGGAAATTCTCTCGTTTATTGTTGTTATTTCGCATTCTGCATTCAACCGTTTCCCTTCATTTCCTTTTCTTCTTATATATTTCCTTCTCTGGCCTTTGCTTTTCCTTATTTTTATTTTATATGCATTTTTTTGTGATTATTATTTCGAATTTATTTATTTTTATTCAGAGAATAAGCAAATGTCGACCTAGTTTCCATTTTATTTCTGGCACTTGACGATTTTATATACTCTTCTAAGTTCTATTACATCAATTGTTACAAGTGTTGTTTAAGTGAACAAAATGTCTGCCAATCCATTTCTCCCAACAAATATGTATTCTGGTTGAAAAAAGATATGATTGGGGAAGATCACAATGACTGAAAGTTATGACATTTAATTGAAAATAATAGTATATAAGAAGTTATAGAAAAGTATAATCTGTAGTCTTGTAAATTATAAATTAAAAATAGGACAAGAATGACTGCTTATTCGTCACATAAACATTAGTTTTCATATAGAAAGATCAAATATAAAATTATAGATGATGACTGGTAATAAAATGACATTGGAGTGTAGAGAATTATCAGATATTTACCAATAATAAGTAATGTTAAGAACAGAAAGTTGATTGATAAGTACATACCATTGAACTACACACTTAAGTTTTCGATTTCGCTTTGTTGCTACTTTCGCAAACGTTTCACTGGCACAACCAGACGTATTTCCCTCTCTCCTTCTCTTGCTCAATAGCATTAAAGTCTTCAACTTTCCTTTAATTAACTCGTACAGTTCACATTTCTTTTAACCAGATGTTATGAGAAATAGGAACAGAAAGGATGGGAAAATTTCCTATACACTATTTTTGGAGTATATCCACAATAAACTCAAATTATAAACTAGTTATTATACAAATTAATTTTAACTATAACTCTTGATCTAAATAAATATAATTGTGAATAATTATTCATTTAAAATTTGTATTTATAAAAGAAATATTAGTGAAATTTAAAAAAAAACTAATTAATTTTTATTTTTGGTATGTTAATTTAATTTTAATTCTAACTTTTGACAATAAAAATAGAAAGTACGAGTTATGACCAAATTTTTAAAAAAATATATATATAAATAATTCTATTTGTTTTTAGATTTTTACACTGTGATCAAATCGTGACTGTGGTTTCACTGTTGCTCCTGTGACTTTTATCGCACATCCAAGAACAATTTTCGCATTTGTTTTCGCTTTTCATGTCATTCAAACGTTTTTGGCTGACGTTACGTCTGGGACTGGGACTGGGTTTTAGCCTCTGGCGAAAACACAAACACACACACACACAAACACACACACATACACACACACACATGTCCGAGTTGGGGGCATTCATTATTACAGCGGCTGCTGCTTCTTTGCTTTTATCCTGCTGCATTGTGGCACTTATTAAAAATTTGCTGGTTTCTTTTTTATAGCTGCTGCTCCTGTTGTTGTTGTTGTTGTTGTGATTGTGGTTGCCGCATCCTTGGTGCCACAGCTAGCCGTTGTCAGTCTACCACGCCCATCAGGAGCTGAGCTGGTTTGGGGCAGAAGGATGAGGAGGAGGAGGCACAGCAAGAAGCTGCTTTTGTTTATTTATCTTTTCGCTCGGTTTCAAATAACAAATCCTTTTGGCTTAACACATATTATGCGGCGACATTGCCTCCTCTGAACCGCATTCAAGCCATCTTTGTGGCCCCTTTGCCTTCCGTTGGCGCTTGTCTTTTGTGCAATGTGTGACTGCTGCAGTTGCAGTTGACTCCACTTTTGTCAAATGTATTGTTTCAGCTACAATCAGACCTACCCCTCTCTATTTTTCCCATCCTATTCCTCTATCTTTCCCCTCCTACATATACCTATCTTTCCTTGCCCAATGACGCTTCCACAGCCATCATTCTCAATGCTCTGTTTGTCTACATTGCCGGCGGTTTTGCGTTTTTTATTTTGTGCCCTCTTTTCCGCCATTTTCTTCCTCCACTTCTTGTTCTTCTGCCCACTGCAATCGCATTTTTTTTTTTAGATTTTATTTTCTTTTGCACTTATTGTCACAAAATACAACTGCAGATACAGTTGCAGATATAGTACGAATTAGAGCTATAGATACAACTACAGATATGGCATGGAGTCTGACTTGTTATACCCTGCATTCAATCAATGTGGGTAGTATAACTATGCGCACATATCTGTATGTGAGCATTTTAAATACTAGAGAGTCTTAGAGTAATAGTTATGGCTGTATATTTATCTGCATAAAAGGAATATCATTTATGAGCATCTTGAAGAGTCAAATACGTTGGGCATTTAAAATTTATTTGAATATAATTCATATCTCATATATATTTAACGTCGATTTACACTTCCTTAAATAGGCTATTTACCTAATTTAATAAAATTTCACGATGTTCGATTAAGAAACAGAGAAAACTGAAAGTAAATCTGAATCTATTCACAAATACTTTAATTAATTTCATACGTTATGATTTATCCCTGAAATGTTTACAGGGTACTTTATAGTCGATCACACTGGACTGCTGCATTTTAACTCTTTGTTTTTCATTCCCCATATACATTCGAAATATATTATGATTTCATATACGTTTTAAGTTGTTTGAAAACTGCTTACAACGGTTTTTTTTTATTTTTTTATCATTTTATATGCTCTATGTTTTTAAATAGGTCTTTATTTGTTTCAAGACTGTCTACAGGGTATCTTGAAGTCGATCACACTCTACTGCGGTATTTGAATTCGTTTTTTTTGCATGCCCTAGATACATTCTATATATTCTTCGATTACATATAACTCTTAACTTTTCTCAAACTATCTACAGGCTATCTCATAGTCGATCACACTCGACTTCTGCATTTCAAATTGCGCTTTTCTATTTCCAAGATATTTTCTCTATACTATTATTGCAATTTCGTCTTGACCTATCTCAAAACTGTATACAGGGTATCTCGTAGTCGATCACACTCGACTGGTTCTTTTCTATGCCTGAGCTACATTCTACATATTCTCTAATTATTCTATAATTGCAAGCACGTCTTGAGTTATCCCAAAACTCTTTAGAGGGTATCTCGTTGTCGATCACACTCGACTGTTGCATTTTAACTTTATTTAATCAATTTCTCAGATACATTATATATACATATGCTATTATTGCGAATTCATCTTGAGTTATCCATGAACTGTTTACAGGGTCTTTTGCAATCGATCACACTCGACTGTTGAATTTTAACATGTTTTTATCTATGCCTGTGACACATTTATTGTTTTCTTTTTTCTGGCGCTTTTTCATCAATCTTGGTTGCTTCTCCTGCTGCCCGGTTTTATGGTCCAAGTCCTGCCAGCTGGGAAGAGGGGAACTAACATAGAGCGGGTAGGGGAGAGGGGGCCGTTTAGGTGCAGGCGTTCTTCTCTATTGTCATTCACTACGCTTAGAACAATTTTGCAGTTGTTATGTCTACATAAATGTCAGCATCAGGCATTGTCCGCCCTGTCTGCCATTGTTTCCGCCCGAATCCCGAATCCGTATACCGTATTGCGTATTCCGTACTCCGTATTTTGTATGCCATATTCCGTATTCCCATTCTTCAAACTGCACTCAACATCATCATTAGTCACAATGTTTTTCTAGTTCCAGTTTTTCTCCATCATTTCTGATTTAGCAGCTGCCAGCCATCAAGTTGACATTTGACAACACTGAACCATCCGACTGATGGACTGGTCACACCGATAAAACTTAATTGTTTCGTAAATGAAGCATAATTAATCAATCTTCCTAGTGCACTTTAGAATTTAGAATTCGTTTAGATTTTTAATTGACAGGTTGACACTCGACGACATGGCATCACTTTGCAACACTGCAACAATTGAATGTCCACAGAGCTGGTCACACATACGAAAATATCAAATAAATGCTGAATGCTTAGTTCGTGAACTATTCCATACTACAACAATTTATAGATATTGCAACAATAAACAAAGACCATAATCGTTAAACAAACCTAATTGGTCAATAACAAATTTAGATTCAGGCTGGTATATGACAATACTGGCAGCTGTCAATCAAATATTGTTTAACAATACTGGCAGATGTCAATCAAATATTATTTTACTCATGTGTCACTTTACAGCACTGCAACAATGTAGATTGTCACACTTGCAATAATGTCAAGTAATTGATGAATACCTCGCTATTATAAATATTAAATAATATATTTTAAATTAAATTTAATTAATTAATTTGCCTCTCTATTCCAGAACAGTTAAAAAGCCTTGCTACATTGCAACATTCCAACAGTCGACTATTGGTGTGGACACACTAATGACACTTAATTGCAAAGTAAATCCAAACTCATATTTGATAATCAAACAAATTTAATAAATATAATATATTAAATTATGCTAAAGAATGTTAATTTGTTTCCCAAAATATTTTAATCACTTTGCTGCACTACAACAGATGATCTGGTCACACTGACTAGACATATTTGTATCATTCATTATTTTACTGCTAAAGGATCGGGTCAAACTTGCAATAATAGCAAATATTAAAGATTATCATCATTAATTACACTTTTGATTCCATAATAATTTAAACATCTTGCAACACTGACAATCGCAGTCTGGTCACATTAGCTTGTAACAGTGTGACCAATTCAAGCTGCTTTGTCTCTTGGTCGAGTGAGGAAACTTTTGCCGGCAGAGCTATTAAAAAAGCCACAACAATCGAGTTGTAGTTGCACCTTGAATTGTCGAGCTTGCTTGCCACAAGTTTCGTGTTGCCGGTTGAAGGTTTTTCGGGTTTTCTCGTCCGAGGAGACGGAAGCGGAGAGGGGAAGGAAAGGGCACTCTTATCGCGTCGCCGGGCTGCGCTTCACGCTCGACAGGCAAAACCGGATGTGACATCCTTTTAAAGTCGGAAGTACTTATGCTTAAGCGTGCGTCGGCGACGCCAACGGCGACGGACTCCAAGCACAAGCCGAAGTCGTCCTGCGTCCTGTGCCCCCTCTTCCCTTTCCACTTGTTTTCCTGCCCCTTCACCCATTTCACCGTCTCTTGGCTGGGCAGTGAGTGGCCCCGCCTGATACGGAACTGCCATCATTGCCGTCTTGCGTCAGTTGTGCGCTACTTAAAAATTGTTGGCAACATTAAAAATGTTGCCGCCCAACTGCCTTCTTGCAACGCGTTGTGGCCATGTCCAAATACCTAGTCCTTGTGGCCCAATGATTCACCCACATTCTAAGCCATTCAATATTTAAGGCTGCACTTCTATCTTTTGTTACTTGAGAAAGGTCAGAAAAACGCTGATGGGCTCTGATATAATAATTCCCCCCTTTCTAAGCATTTCCTGTACAACTTTCATTGCCCGTTTCTACTATCACTCTCTCTCTCTCTCTCTCTCTCTCTCTCTCTCTCTGTGTTTTACAACTGTCTTTAATTTGGGAAAATCTCGTTTGATGTTTTAAGTATTAGACAAAATTGAAGAGAACTTTCTTCTATAAACCTCTCAACTTCTAACTAGTTGTTGAATGAAGAATAAACGAATCCTTATTTAATAATTCCCCCCTTTTCCTCTCTTTATCATTCACTATCTTTGTCTACCAACTGTGTTTAATTTATGAAAAATCTTGCTTGATTTTCTAAAACTTTAGTAAAAGTAAAGATAACTTATATAAACATTAATAAATTATAAGGAATATCGATAAAATCAAACTCTGTTTTAATAACTCCCCCTCTTTAAGCAACTCTTGCAGACCTGTCATTATTCAAAATTAAATAGATTTTTCTTCAAGTCGTTAAAAAAAGAAATAATTGCAAACTCTCCTGTGGTCATAAAACGTTTGAAGATGTCGCTAAATTCCCAGTTAAATATTGAATAAATAACAATTTTCTATTCGTTTTTCCAAGTTTATTATCTGAATTGCTTAAAATCGAATAAATCGACACATTTTCGACACACAACTTTATAATTAAGTTTTGTAATTTGAATAAATGAAAAATAATATTTCACACAAAACACAGAGCAGTTTCCTACGCATTTTCCCCAAATTTAAAATTGACTTTTCCTTCTTACAGTTCATGAGTTCATTTTCATTTGCTTTAATTATGCTTTTATGAAAACCTGCATCAATACTTACATGGAATAGCTTTTTCCTTGCCTTGAATAATTGCATTTCTGCCTTTAATTGCATTCTAACTTTAATTTTCAATCTACCGGCCGAAAAGACCACAGATATCTAACGTAAAAGCTCAGTTCTGGCCCAAACAGTGCTTGACTCGAACCAGAGAGGGCCGACAAACATTTGGCATTTTGGCTTAAGTAGTTGTCTCACCGGTTCGCTTCACCTACCATTATTAGCACCATTTAGATTGGTCAAAACGCAGGAGTAAACTGCTCTAAAGTTTTGTTAGTATTGGTATTTACTACCCTATACTTAAGTTCTAACGGGTATATTCGACAGGCAAAATAGAGAGATGATGATTATAAATATTTCATCAGTTGTTTATATTACGCTCTACGAATGATGATTCTATAGTTTGATTCTAAGAATTCTTCTTCTTTACTTAACAGTGTTTTTACTATCACTTTTTTGTAGGATAACCTTAAGCCGAGCAGATAAATAACTGGCATTAATAGGTCTATCAGTTTTAAAATATTTATTTTATTTCAGCACATTAGTCACCTCCTACTTGTTATAGGGTATCTAAGAGTCTATCATTTGAATTTTCAACCTGCGACTGATTTTAAATCACAAACTAGATTATAGCTCGAGGGTTTTTAGACAGCATACTTGTCGACTAACGCTATCTACAGGGTATCTATTAGTCGATCAAGTTAGCTAAGGTGTTTTATTTATGCTGTCCTCCCACTACATACACTTTTATATCAAAGTGCCATATCACAGCTGCTACAGGGTATTTTACAGTCCATCAGTTGCAGTTGTAGTAAGCTTAAAAGTTCGTTCTACTTAATGGGTACTTGGCTTATATGTATTGGTTGTGGAGTCGCCTTGCAAGTATTTATTGGAAATAGACACGCGACTGCTGCATATTTTATAAGTGTTTCCCTCTCTCTCTCCCACACACACACACACACACACACACAAGCTGCTACTGTCTGTGTGTGTGTGTGTGTGTGGTATGTAAATCAACAGTTTTTGAGAGCTCTCGTTACAAATTGTAATAAACTCGCACATCCGTTGCCATTAAGCGACTTCTAATAAACTTTATGGCATCATTTTTTCCTCTTTCTTTCTCGCTTCTGCTTTATTTTTTCTTCTTCCTTGCCATTCCCATTTCGGGGTCCCTTGTAGGTGTTAATGATTCAATAACATTTGCCTTTAATGGCCAACAGCAGGCGAGACAAGCGACATTAATGCGATTTGCAATAAGAGGGGGGACAGATAGAAAAAGTGGGGGTTGGCGGTGTGTTGGGAAGGTAAGGAAGTCTGACCACAACAATTTTACTTTCCGTTTCAGGAGACGCTGGCCAACTGGTAGACGGAATTGTGCGGCTGCTTTTGAGATCGGGGATGGCGATTGGTCAATTGTTGCGTGACTTTCAATTTAAAATTAACAAAAATTAAGAAAAAGGCGAATACGAAATGCTGACACTTAAATACCCTGTAAAGTAAGCTATTCTTCACTTTGTATAATCTTAGTTACTGTCATATTATAAGCATAGAATTTGTTACATTTTTTTCACGTACTTGAATATAAATATACAATGATTTCGGTTGTTTTTTTTAATTAAAGGGAGATTCTTTCATATAAATAAATAAATTTAAAAATGAAGAGATAAATTTATACAAATATAACAAATAAATAAATAGCACGGTGTACCAGGCAAAAAAACTTCTGAGATGCAACATAGCGTAGGTTTTAGATATAATTGAATCTAACATCGATGTAAAACATCAAGTATGCAAAATCTATTTAACTATACCTACAACCAACGCTGTGTAATCTAAATAAATAAATATGAAATTTAATAACTAAATGAATGAGTAGATTATAAATTATTAAAATCTTAGAAATTCTAAAATCAGTGATCCCTTATAACTGGGAGATGCTTAGTTTGTGGTAGGTTTGTTTGTTGTCTATTGATTGTCCATCACTTAAATCGATCAGTCAATCAATTTGTCAAGCATTCAAGAGCTCAATCACTCTCCAATCAACTAGTAAATAAGTTAATCAAGCAGTGCCGAAGATGTGGTTGCCATTTATTTTGGTAAATTTTACTGTAAACCAATAAAACGATTAATTAATAGTTAATCAATCAGTCAATCCCTTAGATATCTTTTAAGTGTTTCATCAATCATATTTAAAAGTTGGTTGTGCCCTGAAATAAAACTACCAATAACTTCTAAGAACTTTTATATTTTTTTTCACAAACGAAAGTCTTTACATACTTTTATTCAATAAATTTATTAATAAATCATTTGAAATAAATCATTTGAAAAAACAGATAAAATGGAAATGGTTTTTAATTATTACTATCAGAGAAATTTAATAACAGGCAGTTTTAGCTTTTCGTGCTTTATCGTATTTTTGTTTTAGGAAGTTTCAATTATAAGTTATGCGGCAATTTACAGAGTTAATATAATTATAATGAATTTGGTAGATGTGTAGGGTTTATTTACTTAATTGAGTAAATACCGCATTTGAATATAGAAAGTTAGTGATCTTCATTCGACGATTAAGCGGATGTTCTCGTAACATTCCACATCAGAAGCCGAACTGCAACTCCCTTCGGCGTCTAAGTCTCCGATCTTCTTAGGTCGCTCGGTTATGGTGATGCGAATTCGCCTGTAAGTGAATTCGCCTACGTTGCTTTAACTCAGCGTCGCGACGCTTCGTATGCACGGGGCATAGGCTTTCGTCCTAAAGCTGCGCTGCCCGCACACGTACAGTATAAAATTTCGTGTGGCGTCGCTGTTTCTGTTAAGTCTCTGTCGTGGCGCTGTTATGGCGCTGTTACGCTAAAAAGCCGCTGTTGAGGCGAAGCAAAATGAATCAGCTGCTGATCAGCCATAGTGATGCTACGCTGCGCTATTTTGACGAATTATACAATGTATACACAGAAAAATAAACGGTTGTTGAAAAAGTATTTTTTTAGACCCTTTACTTTAAAAAAGTAAAACGGGTCTATTAAGTTTGTCAAAAATAAAATGTGTGTAACAGGTCGAGGGAAGTCCGGCAGACCCCACAAAGTATATATATTCTTGATCAGCATCACCAGCCGAGTCGATATAGCCATGTCCGTCTGTCCGTCTGTCTGTATGAGCGCCTAGATCTCAGAGACTATAAGAGCTAGAGTCACCAAATTTGGTATGGTGATTCGTCTATGGGCTAAGCAGATCAAGTTTATCTTAAAATTTTGACACGCCCCCTTCCGCCTCCGTAAATCGAGAACAAAATTTTTGAAAGCCCATAAAACGAAAAATATTAAAGCTAGAGTCCTGAATTTTGGCACACAAGACGGGTATAAGGGTCCTAACGTATCCTGAAAATTTCATCGTGATCGGATAGTTATCTCGGAAGATATTCAAAAAAATCTTAAAATCCCATATAATGGTCAATTTTAAAACTGGAGCCTTGAATTTTGGCACACAGGACAAGCATCGGGGTCCTAATGTATCCTGAAAGTTTCATCACGATCGGACAATAAACTCGGGAGTTATTCAAAACCCAATATTACTGAGTGTCGGACCAAAGGAAGAAGAAGAGCATGTTGACGTAACAACGCGCTATGGGAACTATTAGTGCTAATCTTATTTCCGTTTAGAAGAATAAGTAAAGGGTCTCTCATAGTCGACTTCGACTGTAGCCTTTCCGACTGGTTTTTTAATAAAAAATATAAAGGGGATAGAAATTGAGACGACATAGTAAACACATTCACTAAGGCAAGAAACGTCACATGCTTGACGTCTGTTATTATTCTGTTAATTTGCACACTAACGCAATGAAACATATGACTGTGTTGGTGCCGACCACTGCTCTAACTCGTTGCTGTCTTTTGTCTTTTCTCGCTTCTGTTATCGTTGCTCGTTGTTGTTAACATAGGTATTGATGTACACAGGGATATACTAACCCACATATTTGAAACACAAATTAAATTTGATCTTATGGTTGTTTTTATTTGTGGGTAGCATTTTGATCAATAACAATTACTTCTAAGCCCTGTTAAAAAAATAAATCTTATTTAAAATATATAAAATAAAATTCCAAAATAGTTCAGCATCTTTTAAATAAAAATTAAAATTTACTTGTTTTATTGTTTAAATTACAGTAATAAGTTTTTGGCGTAAACTGATGAATTCGACTAAAATAGAAATGTGTAGCATTTTTTTCCTTCGCATTACTTCAATTAGTTAAAATCCCCATTAATTTAATTACATTCCTTTGTGTTTCATGATTTTGCATGCTTGACAGAAGAGGTATCATCTCTCAGTTATACCCTATACACTTTTCACGCTCGGCTCGTGGCCCAAAACACCAACAAATGCTGCCCTAATACGCCCTAATGTATGCAATGATTTTTTCACATTTTTTTTTTGGTTGAAAACCTAATCAATTTAGCTGTCTGGTGACATGCCTGACCCAGGGCTCGAGCCAATGTCAAAGCTGATGTCTTTTAGAGTTTTGACGGGGCTTCTGGTCATGTCCTTCGTTTTGGGGGGGGGGGGGGGGGCGCGGCAGGGGACGGAGAAGGCACGTCCTCGTCGCAGCTGGGCATTGAAAGCAGTCATTAACTTTTAAATGAAGCAACGGAAACGAGATAAGCACGTGAAGCGTTCAACCATTCCAAAACGAACACCCAACAACCAACAACCTTTCCTCCTCCTTGGAGGGCATGTTGGCCCAGTTGACGATTGACGCTTCTGGCCATTTGTGATGTTATCGCTGATGCCACGCCCGCCCCGTCGCGGGACGAAACACCAAATGAGCCATAATTATTCAATAAGAAATAATAAAGTAGAAGGAACGCACCCCCCGTTGGGGAGGAAAGAGGCAGGGGTGACGATTGTTGTTCAACATATATTTTCATTGATGGACATGCCGCGAGTTCGTTCGTGTCGTGGCAAACTGCACTGTAGCCTGCCCCCTCTGCCCTTCCTCAGGGGCAGAACTCCCCCCCCCCATATTCCCCTTGATTGACCAAACGATTGTTGCGTGACTTGCAGCTTTTCGCTTTGTGTTTGTAGTAGAAATTCCCTAATTTGTTAGGCTGCCTGCCTGACCGTCTTCCCCCTCATCAGCCCCCTTTCCACCTACGCCTCTGTCTCTGCCTCTGCCTCTGCCTCTTGCCCCACAAATGTGGCAATGTTTACGCTGTTAAGTAGTTACATTTTGTAGCGATTTGTCGAACAACACCAACAGAAATATTACATGATAAAAAAAAACAAGGCAAACAAAATGAGTGGCCGCCGTTTTTGATTAGGAAAGGGGGAAGTTTGTGGGGGTAAAAGTGCTGTTCAGGTAAATCAAACAATGTTGCAATGTTGCAGTCACGTTTTGCACTCACAACTCAAAGTCACACGACTATCGAGCAGCATATAATTACTTAAATATAGTCCAAAGTTTGGTGGCTCTAGCAATCATAGTCTCTGAGATCTGGGTCTTCATACAGACGGACATGGTTACATCGACTCAGACTATATGGGATCTGTTACAGGGTCTAAAAGTGGTCGTTATCAGGTACCCGGAAGTCGATATTGCCTTTTCCTGAGCTTCATCTTCTCTTTTCCTCAATGCAATGCAACTTGTTCATTTTCAATTTTAATTACTAAGCCAACTCCAAGTCGACATGTTGTATGATTCCTGTAGTATTTACCCAAGGAGAGGATAGGAAAATGAGACGGTACAAGAGTATCAAGTGATGTATGGCTTTCACTTTGTCCAGAGCACAACAAATTTAACTTTTGTTTCAGCATATTACATAGTTTAACAAGATTAACTCAACCAACTCTCAACACACTTCTGCTTATTAATTATTCTATATACTACATTATTTAATTAGGAAAATTAATTGCCATACTCCTTCGTATGTTTTACCTAAAGTATTTGATAATTATAGGATTGCTTTTCATTATCTATACATATATTCAAATATATCGCTTGCTTGCGATAGTCTCCCAACACTGGACTGCGACTGTTGATGTGAAATTTTTTTATAATTTTATTACTATTTACAATGGAAATCTAATGTTGACAAACATGTTTATAGGCCATCGGCTACATCATCTATTATACTATTATATCCATCAGTTTGAGTTTTCAGTGTTCGACAACTCTTAAATGATAGTGCTGGAATATATCATTTCAGTACTCGACTCAACAAAAGGGCTGGAAAATATCATAAAATGCGGCTATATTCCAAATTTAAAGTCTGTAGCTCTAATAGTTGCTGAGATCTACGCATTCCTACAGACGGACAGACAGGCGGACTGACGGACGGGCGGAAAGACAGGCAGATGAGCATAGCTATATCGTCTCGGCTGTTCATGCTGATCAATAATACATGAAAAAAAATTGGATTTTTCACTCAGATTTCCGCCGATAATTAATTAGCCTAAATAAGAACATATAACTATTAATTATGAACAGTTTCCTTTAAAATTCGTTTATTAGATTGAATACTTTAATAAAGTTCTACAATTATTTGTTAAGTACATTTTTTTTCCAATGAGTTCCTTTACCGACTTGTCAAGTGGAACACTGTGGATTTTCTAAAGACTCTATTCTTATAGCATTCCCAACTATTTTTATTCAATATCCGCACTATTCGATGACTTAATTGTTCAGCTTTTACCAAGTTAACTAAGTAAACAAATGACGCTCAGATTTAATGGGATGAAAACATTCTTAAAATGGGCACAGGCTTTGAAAAACATTCAGCAATATTATTTGTTTGCACTCGAATATTTGTATTTATGTGGGAATTTAAAATTTTATATTGCTTATAAAAAATCCAAATAATCACATTTCTAAAACTGCAAAGGAAGCGAAGTCTTGGCAAACTAGCTACAAAATTTAACAAGTCGATGGGTACTTTTATAAACATTGGTTTTATTTCGACTAATAGAAGCTCTGCAGCAGAAGATTGCAGAACTTCTCAGTTGTTAATGTCGGAGTCTTCCGTCGTTGTTGTGGTGCGACAGGGATGGCTGTGGGGTCCAACACCACCGCCGAGTCCGGCACCACCGCCGTGATTACTTCCACCTCCGAAACCGCCACCGCCACTGCCTCGCCAATCCAAACTCTCAAAGTTCCCACCTAATCCGCCTCCTCCACCACGCCCACCTGGGGCACCGCCTCCAAAGCCACCACCACCTCCTCCTCCCTCATGATGCACTGATTGGCAAGGATTCCGGGCAAGGGTCACAGCCACGAGGGCAAGTAGAGTTCCAATTATTAGGATGCGCATTGTCTATTCCACAGTGAGAAACTGACTATGAATTTCACAGAGAAGTTTTCCTTTTTATAGTCCGATTTTCCCATCAAATCTGAACGTCATTTGTTAACTTAGCTGAAACTCTGTGAACAGCTCAACAATTATATCATTGAATAGTGCGATTATTTACCCAATGATATTCCCATTATCTTTCTTTCTATTTTCATTGTCCGCTTTCCACGTCGCGCGACTTTAAGTTCGGTTTGGATAAACAGCTGAACGTCTATTGGTTTTCCAACATTGTTGACGGATCTAGTTATTTATTTGCTCGAAAAGCAAATTAAGCGCCAGACAACTTAGAGAATAACTTGCATAAGTTCTGAATGTAGGTTTAAATTGAGAAGTATCTTATGATTAAACTTATCAACTTGTAAATAAGAGATTAAATGAGATAAAGTAAGATTATTGTAAGACATTATCAAGATTAAAACAAGCCGAACTGTCGGGACCCCGACCGTAATATACCCTGTGGCTCTACAGGGACCCGATGAAATTCACTTCCGATGTAATTCTCTTGTAGCTAGTTTTTTTAATTTGTGGGCGAAGGGGGCGTGTCATCGTGATATAATTTTATGGACTTATCGATCCCAAGGTACTCATCATGTGTGCCAAATCTCAAGTCTCTAGCTGCAAAACTGCTTTTGTTATGAGCTTTTTCTTGATTTGTGGGCGAAAGGGGCTGAACTTGATCTGAAAAAAATACCAGTGCTGGGACACTAAGTTCAAGCTATTAGCTCTTACCATCTCTAAGATCCTTTCATTCATAAGGACGGACCGACGGACAGACGGACATGGCTATATCAGCTCGGCTATTGATGCTGATCAAGAATATATACACTTTATGGGGTCGGCCACACTTCCTTTGGCCCGTTACACACTTTTAACAAACTTAACATACCCCCGCAGGGTATAAAAATGAATAGAATATCCATCTGCGAATCCTTGGCCAAATGTAATAAAATAGACTGGTGTTGGAAAATAGGTCAATGGGTTGTCAGGAAATGATCCTGGTCAAAGCGCGGTGAATCAGCTCAAACGTTAGTCAAACCATGTCAAACATCCAGGAAGGCTATGCTGTGTGTTTGGTGGGATTGGAGGGGAATCATCTACCATGAGCTGCTTCCATATGAGCAAATACTCAACTCGGAGCTCTATTGTCAACAATTAGACTGTTTGTAAATTGCAATTGACCAGAAGCGTCCCGAGTTGGCCAATAGGAAAGGGATTGCATTCCATCAGCACAACGCTAGACCAAACTAAGGGAGTTTGGTTGTGAAGTTTTAATGCATCCACCGTAGAGTCCGGATCTAGCACCATGCGATTATCAACATTTTTCCTTACAAAATTCTTTGAACGACAACAAAATTAATTCGATTGAAGACTGCGAAACAATATTGATCAAGTTTTTAACAGCAAAGATCAGTGCTTTTTTCAGAGTGGAATTTTAAAATTATCCCTAAAATGGCAACAAGTCATTGAACAAAACAGGACATATTTGACATAAATCGGACCTCGCAAGCCGTAATAAATTAACTTTGAAAATAGGGTAAAAAAATGGATTTATTTTTTTTTTAAATATTGTTCGTCACAAAATTTGATACAGAGATTTAGTGGCGTGGATATGCTTTCGTCACTAGACTTTTACCTCGTGTAGAGGATTTTTTTTGTGGTATATGCGGTGAACAAATATTATATGTAGACAATCTTTTTGACATAATAAAAGAAAACGAGGTACAAAACACACTTGACATATGAACTGGAAGTGAATGGAATATTGCCATATCTTGACACAACTATCAACAGATGTGGAAATAATCTTAAATTAGAATGGTAGAGAAAAGCGACATCGTCGGGAAGAATAATCCATTTCTTCTTGGGAACACAGCATTAAGCTGCAGACAAAGAATGAAAACATTAATTGACCCAAAACTCCATAAAGAAATTCAAAAACAGATAATTGACGGATTATACTAATATTAAATGATTTCTAAAGAGAACTAAGTTAACAAATGACGTTTGATGGCAAAATCTCAGGAAACATTCTCAAAATGGGCATAGGCTATAAAATAAGATTCAGCAATAACATTGGTTTGCACTCGAAGAGATTTTAAAAACTGTTATTGCTTGTAGAGGTTCCAATTAATCACATTCCTATAACATAGCTAGAAGATCTAAAGAAGAAAATTTTCAAGTCGATGGGTACTTTTATAAACAGTGCTTTTATTTCGATTGATAAGAGTTCTGACACATCAGCAGAAGATTGCAGAACTTCTCAGTTGGGAATGCCAAAGTCTTCCAAAGTTGTTGTGTCCTCCAACGATGTTGTGTCCTCCGTCGTTGTTGCGGACTCCGTCGTTGTTGCACTCTCCGTCGTTGTTGGGCCCCTCGTTGTTGTGGTGCGACAGGGATGCCTGTGGGGTCCACCGTGACCACCGCCGTATCCGCCACCGCCACCGTGATTACTTCCGCCTCCGAAACCGCCACCGCCATTGCCTCGCCAATCCAAACTGTCAAAGCTCCCACCATATCCGGCTCCCCCACCACGCCCACCTGGGGCACCGCCTCCAAAGCCACCACCACCTCCTCCTCCCTCATGATGCACTGAATGGCAAGGATTCCGGGCAAGGGTCACAGCCACGAGGGCAAGTAGAGTCCCAATTATTAGGATGCGCATTGTCTATTCCACAGTAAGAAACTGACTATGAATTTCACAGAGAAGCTTTCCCTTTTTATAGTCCGTTTTTCCCATCAAATCTGAACGTCATTTGTTAACTTAGCTGAAACTTCGTGAATAGCTCAACAATCGTTGAATAGTGCGATTATTTAACCAATTACATTATATCTAATTTTCATTGTCGGCTTCCCACGTCGCGCGACTTTAAGTTCGGTTTGTATAAACAGCTGCCGTCTATTGGTTTTTACAACATTGTTAAAGAATCTAGTTGTTTATTGGAGGAATATTGGAGAATAAATTGAGAAAATACAAAAACTATACGAAAAACACACAGTTTCCCTTAACTCCAAATCTATCACGTAAAACCTTGATA
>OY282582.1:44175016-44610016 GCA_958299025.2 Drosophila histrio
TTGCAGGCAGCTGGCAGCTGGCAGCATGTTGCTATTATGATTGCTTGACGATGCGAAACGATGCGATTACGAGTCGTTGGCACGCTTCGTATGCGATGTTCGGCTCGCTTCATTCGTGATTCGTTTGGTATTCGTGTTTCTGGCGTGGCCGAAGGACTTGGCGGTTGTGTTAGGTCCTGTGCGCTGTGTCCTATGCTGTGTCTGTTCTTATCCTTTCCGTGTTTGGTGGCCCAATGCGAACGTTGCTTAACGTTGGCAAGTTCAGTGCTCGGGCAACTTCCCAGCGCGTCGGTTGGTCGTTGGGCGCCATTTTTAAGCGCCAAATTCAGAGATAACCAAAATCATTGAGAAGAATCATAAAAAGAACGTGCGATTACCGTTACGCGCTGCTCGTTTATCGTTTTCAACGTAAATTGGCTTAAACATTTTGGCCGTTACAAGAGAATTTTGAAAAACTCTCGCAAGTGTTTGAAAATAACAGCAAGTTGTACAAAGTGCAAAAAACGAATTTTAAAAAAATTGTGTAAAAAAATATATTTGAGTGGAAAAATACTGTTTATTTTTTTGGAGTGCTTAAAATCTGTTGTTGGGTATTTTTTTTTCTAGAAAAAAAAAACAGTGTTCTAAAGCGTGTGATTTTTGCTGCTTGCAAGCAAAAAGGTAATTAAAGTGCTATGAATTTAAAAGTTGTTTAGATGGATTCATAAATGTTATTTTTATTATACTATTTACATTGAAAGCTTCGATTGTGAGTTTGACATTAGATCTATGTGTGAAAAGAACATAACTATCGGAAAACAGAGAATTACTAATTAATTTTCCAATCAATTTTCTTAATATCTAATATCTTTATTTTTGGGGTTGACACTAATATCATATATCTAAATCTGTGTCGAAAAAGATGAGATCTCTGCATTTCTTATTAGTTTTAAGGCGAACTCTGTATTGTATATCATTATTTTCCAACTTGACTCTGTCAATTACTGAATTTGTTACATTAAGGCATTAAGGCATAGATCTATTTAAAAAAGAACTATCGCTCTATGTAATAAACAGTGCTGTAAAGCGTTTTACTGCTTGCGAATGAAAGATAAAGTGTTGTGAGCTTAATAGTTGTTAAGATGGATTCATAAGTGTTATTCGATAGTATACAAACTGACAGATTAGATTATGAGTTCGACTCTAATATCACATAACACATATATATGTATTTATAAATACAATTAAATTTTTGTCATTGTGATCTGTGTGGGAAAAGAATAGATCTCTGAATTGAGAATTTATTGTTCATTTTAAGGCAATCTCTCACAATACTTAACTGTACATATTATATTACAATTTTCCATTCAAATTTCTATGTAAGCTTTCTCCCTAACAAAAAAACTGTGTTGTAAAGCTTATAATCTGCGCAACAAATACTAAATAAAGTGTTGTGAGTTTACAAGTAGTTTAGATGAATTCATAAACATTAGATTGTGTCATTCATAGTAGATCAGTGTGGGAAAACAGATCTCAGATAAACTGAGAACTTGTTAACTTATTAATTGTTAATTGAAAATCTGTCAGTATTTAACTCATTAGTTTGTTATCTCCAAGTTGACTCAAAACTTTGTCAAATATTAAATTTGTTACATTGAAGGAAAGGCATAGATCTGTGAAAATAAACTTTCACTCTAATCTGAACGCAAACTTTCTGCCTTTATGTCGCTCTATCTTAATTTGACTTAACTCTTTGTGCAACACTCAACTTGTTACGCGTCTGATTCATTCACTTGCTGGACTTCCTCGACTTCCTTGGTTTCCTTCCTGGCTGCCTTAGTTCCTTCCTTGCCTCGAGTTGCATCGCTTGGTTTTCATACTTTTTAAACGGCTTTTGGGGATCGGTGGCATTTCACATTCATGCTTCATCTTTTAAAACGTTGCCCAAGCGAAAAAGTTTTACTTCTTGAGGACAAAAGGGTGGGTGGGTTGGAGGAGGGTGTGTTGCCACGCCCACATGCCGCCTCTAACCGGCGTATTCTGGCAACGTTCTTGTCAAGTTTTTAGTCGCTGTGATTTATGTTTTATTAATATTAAAAGTGATTTATTAGCCATGAAAATTCGCTCGCTTAAAAACTTGGCCCTGGGCAGGTGTCCTGCCTGGTTTGGTGTCCTGGTCCTGGTCGATGGCGTTGCATTTGCACGCCTCTTTAATTACAACACTTACACCCCCCCCTTCAGTTGTTGCAGTTGCTGCTTTTTTCCTCGAGGATGTGGCGATGCGTTATTCTGGCGTTGTGCTCATTATCCTGGAGGCAACTTAAGCTAAACTGCACAACGAGATTAAAATTGTAAATGACAGGCAGGCTGACAGCAGGACGTGGCAGGACGAGGCAGGACGTGGCAGGACAAGAGAAACTGCAGCAGCTGCTCCTTTACAACTCAAAATACGTTCGCAGTTCTTGCTCCTGTTTTTGTTGTTATTGTTGTTATTTCGTTGAAGTTGTCCTTTTTTGCTCGACACTCGCATCGCTTGGGCCATTTGCCATTGCACTTTGTCGTCCTTTTTATAAATTAATTAATTAAATAAATTTTACACAGTCGCCACTTGCATTTCAACTGCATACATGTGTGTGTGTGTGTGTGTGTGTGTGTGTGTCTGTATGAAGTACATTATCATTAAATATATGCAAGTAGAGATTACGCATTAAAGCGCAAAGTGAAAGAAGGAATGCGAAATGCGAAATGAAAAATGGAAATTGGAAATTTTCTTTGACTTTCCACGCGACATTGAAAAACGTTGATCGAAAGGCGTAAAAGAAAATCGTATCCTTGTCAGCAGCAAGCAAATAAAATAATATCAACTTCGCTCTGAATTCAATTGGATTTCTAGACTCAGTTAAGCACCGAATCGCGTTAGAGAATTAAATGATTGCCAGAGAAATGTGAAAGTTATCTGAAAATTAGAAAAAAGTCGAGTCTGCAAATTGAAAACATGATTTGAATATCATTTTCAGCCATTAAAAACAAATTCCTTTAATTGATGTTCAGTTCAATTAAAAAGCAGAGATTTTGGGTTTGACTTTTCAAACTCTTAACCAAAAACTGAAGTACTTTATTTTTTAAATATATTTTTATTTATTTATTTGTAATTTTTATCTTGTTGTCGAATATAAAAATTATATAAATTTAATTATAATTTAATTGGGTGTATTTTCTCAATGTCTAGTATAAAAATAACTAGACATAATAATAAATAAATAGTATAATCTATAAAAAGTAATGTCAACTTCACAAATAATGCTCAGTTTGTATTTAACTAGATTTCAACAATTTCTAAAGTCTTGATAATGTTATTTAAAATTCGTAAAAAACTTAAAAATAGAACAAAGAATCAAATTGTATTTTGTCAGAAATTTAAGATACAGACACAGAGTTTTTAAAACGAATCACTTTTAATAATTTTATAAATTTCAATTGTACATCAATTTTAATTCAAAATTTTGACTGAGTTAAGTTTAATTTTATTTCAATTTTGTATTTGAATATTAAAGTTTTTCTTCCTTAAAATTAGGTTAAATTTATTGTTTGTTTATTTATATTTGATGCGAACTAAATAAAAGTTGAGCATGCAAATTAAATGTTGCCTCAAAATAATTAAAAGTACATTGAAATTGGACTAATCAATTTGCTGCAACATTCGAGACTTTGAATTACATTTTGAGTTACATTTTGTCAGAGTTGCCACCATTTATCACATCAAAGGCGTAACCTTATTGTTTGCCAAAATGTTCAATTAAACGAATTATCTAATTATTTAAGCAACACGTTGAAATATGTCTGTAATTATTTCCTAAATTAGTAAACACGTTGATAATTGTTAATTGTTGAGTATATGCGACTAATAGATGCCCTTAAAAATGTCTGGATTATTTAAAAATGAGGAGGGAATTGAAAAAATAAAGAAAAGTCAAATAAATAATATACAATGGTTTAAAAGGTGCCATCTAATCAAGTCGATTTTATTGATTGATGTTGCTGAAGTTGAACATTAGCTTTAATTAGCTTTAATCGATCGCTTAAATTACAGAGTATTAGAAATGTTTATGTGCCTGGGAAGCACATAGAAATTATCTGTTAAACAATTTTCGACTGTTATCGAGTTACAGCCAAGGGCGAACGAGAAGTGAGAAGTGGTAAAAGTATTTTCCCCCCCCTCTCTCTACCTTTAATTCAATGGCTTGGACACACCTTTGTACGCTAATTATTTGGAAATTAGGCACGATGAATGATGATGATTAGTGAGCAGCCCCCAAAACTAACGATGATAATGAGAAATGCATTTGGTTAGCTGATGTTTCTGGCCTTGTTTCGGCTTATTAGCCATATTGGCAGCTGTTGCTGTTGCTGTTGCTGCTGCACTTGTTGTTGGACTAGTCAAATGAATTTGTGGCATGGACTCGGCATATCCGACGTGCATTAAAAACAAATTAGCATAAATTTTGTGGGCCCCGTTGGAAGGCTTTTGTTTTAACGCATAATACAAAGCCGCAATTAAAGGCCAAACCGACTATGAAAATAGAATGACCTCTACCCTTCATTCCCTCTTCTCACATCTTTTGGAGGTAACAACATATGTATGTGTCCCAGCAGTTGATTATTTGAGGCGAAACGACAACAAAAGAAATTGAAACTGTAATTATGATGGAGCTCAGGCGTAACAACAACAACAACAACAGCAAGTACAGTATTCATTGGCTGGCGAGAACAACAACACACAAAAGCGTTCAACATGTCGCTGCACATTGTGTTCTGAGTTCAACATTCAGCGTCCTGTGGCTGCCCCAAAAGTGCATTATTATGAATTGTATACTCTGTAAATTAAAAGTGTTGTTTAAGAGGCTCTTTGAACTTTGTATGACAAGGGATTTGCCCAAAAAATTAATATATAATAAAATAATAGCAAAATTCGGGAAAACAAACGAAGAAACTTTAAATTGAGTGAAATATTTATTCGTTTTATTTTACTAAATTAGATAAATTATAAAATATTTAATCTAAAGAGTTCATTCAGTTTTCAGGGAGTACTAGCAACTAGTTAGACCATCAACTCAATTGAGAGAATTAATTGAATAACAAAAATTAGGAATAATTCTATTATTTTATTAAAATTTACAAGAAATGAATGATGGCAAAAACTAGTAAAATCAGAAATAAATTATAGACTCTTTTAATGCAAAGGATGTTAATATATTCTATAAAACATTTCTGATTATGGAATTTGTTGAATATACTGAATTTCAAAAATTGTTGTACCATTTACTTAGAGTCTTCTGAAAACAATTCGCACAGTAAAAGAAAAACAGAAAGAAAGTTCAATCGTTGTCTGAAAAATTAAAACTTAATTTTCCTAATATTAACTAGTTAATATTAACATAATTAAATATTAACATATTTTCAATTTTTTGCACTCAACGTGTTTTCTTTTAACTTGAATTTCCTAGTTTTTGTTTTCTTTTTATTAACCTAAAATTAGTTTCGTTAAATTCTTGACTTAGTCTTGTCATGTTTGTTTGTGTAAATCCCAAAAGATATGAGAAAAAATGTGAAAAGATTGGTGAAGGGTATATGCTATTCGATCACCCTCTACTTTTCTCAATCCTAGTTATTTTTTTATGCATAACACAAAGAATTTTTGTTCACGCATCGTATGCGTAATATGAACGCTGTGGACAAAGCTGAAGCTGTGTGATCCGGGCTGCTTTCCCAACTCTTTCCCCACTTCCCTCCCTGTGCCATCCCTTAATGTTGGTCCTTCTGCAGCTGCAGTTTCAAATGCTGTTGTTTTTTACAGCTTCTTGTACGCAAATGCATATAAATCACAACTCGATACAACGCAACAAAAGGGCAACGTTGCAAAGCTCAGGGGATCATCGGGAGGGGAAAACTATGAAGGAGCGAGGCAAGGGAAATGGGCAGAGGAAGCTAATAAATGACGTGTCACAGCGAAGCGGAAATAAACACAATTAAAAACGCATCAGCGGCAAAAGGCCACACACATATGTATGTATGTATGGGAAACAATTGTTGGGCAAGGAAGGATGCGAGAATGTGAAAATGAAAGGATGGCGGCAAGGAGGAAATGGCGAATTTGGGGGAATTCTGATGAGCTCAAAGTAACCACAAAGAAACACAATACAATTCATAATCACTAATTGTAAAAAATATATAAACATCCAGTAGAAAACTCTGCAGTCGAAGTTTGAATTATGATACATATTATGGAACATATAAAATCATTATGTATAACACAATCTAGCCAAAGTTCTAGCAAAAGTTCCCCCAAGGAGTAGATTAGGGAATATTTGATTTTATCTGGAATAGCTAGTTGTTCTACAACCAATCAGCTTTAAACTTGTCAAAGAACTATCTTAAAAATTAATAGATGCATTCGAGTATTTCTGAAAAATTAACTCCCTGGGCGAGAAATATGTCATTGGGTTATCGTTTCTTTTCATTTGCTACCAAAAACTTCACCAACTTATTTTACCACTAAACTACTTTATTTTACTATCTTTCAATCAAAATAATTTGCAATTATTTGTCACAAAATTAAAACAATATTTTGAAAAAAAATCTACTATTTTCTTTATTGGTCTGATTGAGTTTGTCGGGGATTTTCCCACTACCAGAAGTGAATGTTGGACAAATCTACACGATTTTGAATATCTACAGACAATTGTCAATTCAAAATTGAATCTTAACTTTAATTTTGTTTTTATATTACACAATTTAAAATTTAAAATATTTGCTTAAACTGATCGTATCTGATAATAATTAAGTAAGTAAATAAATAAATATAAATTTAAGTAATCAAACATATAGAAATGATCAACCTTATGAATAGTTAAAATATAATTCGCTCATCATTTGCCGAAGTTCTTCGTGAAGTGACATCTTTTTGAACCCAACATGAATCAAGTTTTTCACTTTTAATCTTCGAGTGCAGACCTCGAAATGAACTCGTAGTCATTGCGGCAGTAACATTTTAATATACTTTAAGAATATACTATAAGTATATGGCATAGGGTCGAATATGTTTGCTTCTCTCTCGCTTTCTCTTATTTTTTCTACCCTTTACCTCTTTCTGGCCATTTTATTATACCATCCGCTGCCCCGTTTATGGTCTGAATTGGGCGTCTACCCAACCTGTCTGGGCCGCACTCTCAAACACAGAGAATGAGCTCGATGTTTCCACTTGCTCTTTCTTTCTTTCACTTTAGTGCATATTCAGTTGAAATTGCATTTTTTCTGTGCGCACCACGCGACGTATGCGTAATGTACAATGGTATAGACGAAACGAAACGAAACGAAAAGAAAGCAGAGACCAAAGAACAGAAGTAAAAGTTGCGGATGGACTAACAAATTGCCCCAGCCATTGCTTTAATGTGTCTCAACCATCACAAATTGTTAAATCGCGGTAAGGAGTCGCTGACCAACCACTCAACACTTTTGCAACTTTATATCTAATACTTGACGAAAGGCACATTAAAAGACAATTATAGAAATAACCAGGTAGTTTGACAAATGATTTTGATTACCAGTTCCCAGTGTAATTTTCTCTGAAATGTACAGCTTAAAAATGCAAATATAATTGTTACCGATTGCATTCCACTTATAAAAAATTGCTGAAAAAAAAGTGTCAATTCATCTTGCGCCTCGAACTTAATCGCTCAAAGTTAAATATTATATACATGAATTTAACTATTTATTTATCTTCAACTATTAGCGGTGGAAAAACGACTTCTTCAAATACTAAACAAAATGAGGAAAACAAAAAGAAAATGAAAATTATACAACTATTAATTTTGAGGGTATTCTAAAAACTTTTATTTAATCAAATATTTATTGCAATTCTCGAAAAGAACACAAATGTTACAAACTATTTCGATTTGACTTTAGAGAATACTTTACTTTGTATTTTAATTATCTTCTCCATTTTATTATAATTTATTCTTTAATATTTTCACAGACAAAGACCAAACTACTTTCACTTGACAAATGTAGAAATTGGCAATTGATTTGACTCGTGTCCTTGTCCGTGTTCTTGCCACTGGTTAGGGGAAAGTTAGTCGTGGGTCTTAAATGTGGCAACACTTTCATGCAGCCCTGACTGTGGCACATTAAGTTGTTGCTGTCTTGTTGCTTGTCTCTATATTGTTTATACATATTTGAATGCCTAATCAAAATTCAAAGAGCCTATCCAGCTCGTTTAGGTGCTCCGTTTAGAGTGGATTCCCACTTCCCTGCCCCTCGGCACTCTCTCTCCCTTTCAATATCTCCTCAAGGGTCTCTGCGTGTGTGTTGTACTTTATGTTTTATTTGCGTTCCGCAATACTCGTAACCTCCATGCAAATGTTGTGTAAATGATCTACTCAAGTTGCCTTATGGCAACTAAACATGCACCACATCACATAACACACACAAATATCTATATGAGCCACAGTTATAGTATCTCCAATGTCTAAAAAACGAAACGTGAAAACCTTTAAGCATAAGTATAGAGAAGAGTCTAATCAAAGCTGACATGTCAGTGGGCAACAACTGTAATACAATGCGTAATATGTAAGTTTAACTAGAGGGAAGGCGACACAAGAGCGTATTGAAACAATAGATACCCTACAAATAGCTATCAAATACGTAAAAGTTGATCAAAACTCAAGAGTTCCAGAAATATCAGTCAGAGTTTAATAAATCTATTTATTCTGTTATTTATTTATTTACTTCGACAGGGTATAAATATTTGGTATAAGATCAAATCTATATATAAATGTGAACCAAAGAAATAAATCTACTTTCATTGCTATCAATATTTACCTACAGTTACAGGGTAGCAAATGCTCAAGCTATAAAGTGCAATAAAACTAGAACGTACTAAGAAAAGTACTTAAGTTGTAATATCAACAACAAATATTTATGCAGAATATTGTTGAGATTTCGGCATTTATTTAGCTGGTAAATAATGGAATAAAAACGGTGCAGTTATGAAAATATTTATGGAAAATCATACACAAACTATTTCCAATTCAATTCTTGACACAAGTTACACAATACAATAGATTTCTTTACAAGTCTTTTAAAGTAAATAAATGCTAAGAAACGATTAATTCAAAAAAAAAAAATGCCATTGATTCACATTTCATAATCACAATCATAATCTTCTCAAAGGATTTGTATAAAGTAGATAACAGTAAGTCAGTTATTGAATTGAATAAGTGTCAATCAATGTATTGAAAGTATTTCAGTCATCCCATGTTTAATAATATTTAAAGTAACTTTAGAATGTTAATACTTCTTATTAAACCCAGCCGTTATGTCTTTAGAATTTATTAGTATTTAACAATATAGATTAAAAATAAAATGCTTTAAATTCCAATATAAGGAATTTAGTAGAAATCAAAGATCAAATTATTCACACTTTACAAGGAGAAACTTCAATTAACTTCAATTTAAAGCTAAACGAAATACGCAATTGAGTCAGCAGGAGGTTTGTATGAAATACACACACACACACACACACACACACACACACACACACACACACACACACACAAACACACACACACACACACACACACACACACGCACACACACACAGACACTTACACACAGACTCGGGGACAAAACAATATTGAAATTTCCATTTGATTCATTTCGATTTCGCTTATTCAAATTGTCAATTCAGTTTGTTCATTAGATTCATTTGGTGAATGGGGAAAATGCGTGCGTGAGTGTGTGAATGCGAGTGAGTGTACCCAATGGCCTTAGATTATAAATAATATGCGAAAATTCTCGAAATGTTGTTGTTGCTTCAGCTGCAACTGGTCATGAAATTTAATTAAAACACTTTGCCTCGACACCCAAAAATGGGAGCCAACTGCAGATTGGGCATGAATAAAGCATCAAATTGTTTGTGGCAGTGGAAAACCAAATGTTTTAAAGAGAAGTAGCAAGTAGAAGGATGGGCAGAGGGAGGGGGAGTGGCAGGGGTGCCACTTTGGGGGGAAAGCATTGAAATTCTTTTGAACGTTCCTCGCGGCGTTCGTTCTTTTTGTCATTAATTTACAAATTTGTCACTACCCTTTTAACTGACAAATTCGTGCTACATGCAACACACACGCACAACACACACGCATGTGTATATTTTATCCATGTGTGTGTGTTTATTTTTTTTTTTTTGCATGAGAACTTTACTTTCGTTTGGGGCAGCAATGATTGCAGCAATGGACGCAATGGACTCTAGCTGTCCCATTGCCCATAAAGAGAACCACACAACACACACACACAGAGAGAGACACACACAGAGACAACACACAGAGACACACACATGCACTTGGCGGCAACATGAAAAAGGATGTGTCCCAGTGATTTTGACTCATTGCCAAGGCAAAAGTCATGCCGCCAGCTTTGCATGCAATTCAACAAACTCTGTTGGTAAACAAACATGTACTTAGTTTAGGAAATTAGTTAATAAAATGAAGATTGGTAGAGGTATGTCGCAAAACGTAATAGTTTGTCATACAAAAGTTTAATTAACCGACCGATAGTGTCTATGGTATATGATCCGATCAGGCAGGTTTTGACATGTGTACTGCCAGCAGCAAGAGTACTAAGTTTCATCAAGATATTTTTAAAATTGATGGGCTAGTTTACATATAAATGGACACATAGACGGACGGACAGACAGACAGACGGACAGATGGACAAACAGAAAGGCGGACAGACAGACAGACGGACAGATGGACAGACACACAGACGAACCGACAAATGACGGACAGAAAGACAATCGGGCAGACTGACGGACAGACAGACAGATGGACAGATGAACAGACAGAAAGATGGACAGAGAGACAGGCAGACAGACAGACAGACAGACAGACAGACAGACAGACAGAGAGATAGACAGACAGACAGACAGACAGACAGACAGACAAACAGACTGACTGAAGGACAGACAGATCGACAGACGGACAGACAGACAGAGAGACAGACAGACAGACAGACAGACAGATAGACTGACTGACTGATGACAGACAGACAGACAGACAGACAGATAGACTGACTGACGGACAGACTGAGGGACAGACAGATAGACAGACGGACGGACTGACAGATGGACAGACAGACGGACTGACGGACAGATGAACAGACAGAAAGGCAGATAGACAGACAGACAAAAAGACGGACAGACAGACATGGCTATTTCGACTCAACTATAGATACTAATCAGGAATATATGTATATATACATATATCCTTTAATGCGTTACACATTTCGGGTTTAAAGTTTAAAACGCTTTGCAAGGATATAAAAAAGTGTTTATAATTAAGCATGTGATTTTTAGATTACGAATGGTCTTCGAAATGATGGATCAACTATCGCCAGAAACATAATTGAATATAATCGGCATGAAGTCCTGAGTAGACTGAATATAACTCAACAGATGTAATTGCACTTGTATCATCTGTAATCCCAGAACACTCAGAACAAATTATGTCACTCAAACTTTGTAACTTTTAAGCAAAAGAGCAATTGTGATATAGTGATAAACTAAAATGGAAAACAATATTGTTTGTATCTTTTTTTCTCATGAGAATTGATTCCCTATCAACTTTACAAGCTGCCGTATCTTAATAAATAATTCAATTCAAGTTAACGATCGATTATTTTCATCGAGTAACCAGCAACAGACATTTTACCCTCCTGAACAACAACTATCGGTATAGAAGAGCGATACATGCTATTCTTCCTCTTTCTCACATAGTAGAAGCTGGATTTATTAAAATGTTTATCAAGTTATATCAAGAATAAAGTTTTATTTTACTAGGAAAACATCAGATGAAAGTCTGACAAAAAACGGAGCCTAAGACACTGAACAATCTACTTTTTCTCTGAGTCTCTTTCCATTTTCAATAAACTTTCAATGTTTAGCTAACAAAATTAAATTCACAAATTGTAAAATAACACAAAACTTCAATTGAATCATGGACGAGGAATTTGGCAATTAATGCTTCCAATTAAATAGGATTAGAATAAGTGAAATGTGAGTGAAAGTGTTGGAAATGTCAATGATACATATGTTGAGGGCTAGTTGACTTAATCTTGTTAAACTAATAAACAGAAACGAAGGTTCAATTAAATTGAAAAAATTGATCTTTTCTTTAATTTATACAATAACAATTTAAAATGTTTTATAATATATATTATATATTTCATATTATATATATTTCTTTATAAGAAAAGAGATATAAATAACCATAGGTCAGTTTTATTAATTAATTTATATTTAAAGAAAACTTTAATCATTATAGTCACTGCGGGGTGATTGTTCGTGTGTGTATGAATTTCATTTACAGACCCTCGACTGCAGCGTTTTCTACTAGATATCTGAAGTCAATACTACCACATTACGCAACCCCATCAACAGCCATATCACCACCCTGAGCTGCAGTCTTTTCATCGCCACAGTAGAGGACAGTAAACGCTTTGTCTTTCTCCCATGGAATGCTATTCAACTATTTGTGGCATTTGCCATATTAATACAAATCCACACTCACACACACACACACACACACACAACCAAGTCACACCACACGAATATATTTGCATATGACTATTCATATCATTCAGTCACAAACTCTCTATCTCATTCTCTTTATCTCTCTGTCTCCCTTTCTCTTGGTATGCTGTGTCCTTTTGAGCAGCACATGAATGCGTTGGCACTTGCCACTTTGACACTTGGCCACTTTACCACTTGCTGTTTGCTGCTTGCCCCTCACCTCTTGCCGGTTTGCCACTTGCCACTTGGTCACTTGGCATACAAATTGTTGTTGGAACAGGAACTAAGCGTGAACCGCATCAAAGGTCACTCGGAACAAAGCTTCTTGGTTCAGCTATTCATTGCCAAATGCAAATTGTGTCATTTGTAATCCCCTTTATCCCCTGAGAGATTGCAACCTGCATCATGATGGAACATCTCTTGCCTCATTCTGTGGCAAAGTCCGTCATGACAAATTCCTTTTTAATCTTTCCCCGCTTAATTCAAGTTTCATTAAAAGACCGTAACATTTATAATTTTAAATATAATAATTATAAAATAAAAATTTAAATAAAACTTATGTTTCGATTTGTATTATTATATCAAAGTTATTCATCAAAATGTATAATACAAATTCAATGCATTTACCACAAATTCTATTATATTTTCATTTGATTTTTATAGCCTGTGCCCATTAAAAATGGGCAAAAAAGGCTATAATGAATTTGTGTGAATGTATGTAACAGGCAGAAGGAAGCATCTCCGACAATATAAAGTGTATATATTCTTAATCAGTATCAATAGCCGAGTCGATTGACACCTGTCCGTCTGTCTGTCCGTCCGTCTGTCAGTCTGTCCGTCCGTCCGTCTGTATGAACGCGTGGATCTCAGCAACTATAAGAGCTAGAGACTTCAAATTTGGAATGTAGGTTCCTGAATACCATACGCAGATCAAGTTTATTTTCAATTTTCGAGATCAAGTCCCGTTGGTTTTAAAATTAGAAAAATCACCATAACATAATCAATGTTATAGCTAGAGACTTGAGATTTGGCACACATGATAAAAAGCTTGGGCTTTATGTGTCTTGAAAATTTCATCGCGATGTTGTCAGTTGGCAGTGTTGCCAGACTATCGCAAGCTACATACTCTCGATGCAATCAAAATCGACTTCAAGCGATATATTTAAATCCTATTATAATGAAAATACTTTTCTTTGAGGACCTGCACAGGGTTTCCTACTGTCTTAAAATTAATTTGGTTTTTGTTTAAGCATGTTGTAAACTGATTCGTAGCTCAAGAACTGAATAATAAGTAAGCTTAATGTTGGTAAGTACATAACAGTTTATATATAAATATTGTATTTTATTTTAAAAATATTTTTAAGCCATTACAATTAACAACAACAACGTGAAAGAAGTGATTAATTTCCATAATTAAACTAAAGCTTAAGCTTTAAGACTTAATGTTCTCCTACAGACTGTACACTATTCTTTCTGAAACGCAAGTAAAGAACGTAAATAAGACTTTAGATACAATTATTATTATCTACATATTTATTTGTATCTGCTTCGAGTAAGATTTGATATTTGAGACAATGTTTAAGCACATTTGTCAGGCTTCTGAATCAGTTTACAGCGTAAGCTTATTATCTCTGGGTAGATGTACCAAAATTACATCATCTAGTAGAGACAACCATGTGTGTGCTTATATCATAAGCTTTTGCCTTGTCCAGGTTTATGTAACACGTTGAAATTTGAGTGGCGGCTCGAGGTTGGCATCACTTTTGTTACATTCTGACGAGTGTTTGACAGCATTTGAGAAATGTTGACAACATTCAGCAACATTTAACATTTCCACAACACGTTAGGCAACCACAACGAGGACAAGGAAAATTGTGTATGCGTGTGTGTGTCTGTGTGTGTGTGTATGTGTGTGTGTGTGTGTCCTGTGCTGTCCACATATGTGAGAGACACTTGTCCAGGATCCGGATTGTCCTTTATACGCTTCTGTATTTCAGCTGAACGTGTTTCCAGACGACAGTTAATTTCCTATTTGATATTTGCTGTTAATCTAATAAATTTGCACGTTGAATAAATCGACAGGTAGCCTGGGGGACAAATGCAAAATACGTGTGGTGAAGTGAAGTGTTCAAATGAATTGAATAGTAAATTCAGACCAGATGAGTTCCCTTGTCTGCGGACAGACCATCATTTAATATATGGAGAAATATTGTCGAGTATTGTTGGGATAGAAGCATACACAGGACGTTCTTACTTACTCATGCTTAATCTCTAAATTAATCTTATTTAGCCTATATGTAAGATTCGAAGGGAGACAGTTGTCTGACAAAAGTAACTCCCTTGTAATCCCATTGACACAGTTCATGACTTCATAGCTTTTCATTGACTCGAAAAAGCGGGAAAGCACCAAATAAAAAAAAAGTGTCCCGCATTCGCTGCTCATAAATTCCGTTTTCAGTTGAAAGCTCAACAGTGCAACGTGGAATTGCCGGGACTAGTAGTATTATAGCTGCCCTTCTGCAGATTAAATAACACTCAAATGAATTTCCCTTTGCCATTCTGGGGACGGAGATTAACGCTAATGGAATACAGGGACAAAAAATCGAAGCCAAAACTAAAAGCCCTCTTATTGAGATAGCTAATTAATAAGAAGATTAGTAAATTGAGCCAGTGAGCGAACTAGAAAGTGAACAACTTACTTAGCAAAGCAATATCCAATGAGTATATGAATCAGAACGCTTACCAATGATTAAACCAGCATTTCAAACTAGCAACTGTTTAATTAATCGAACCAGCAACTGAATCAGTGACAAAACATCACAGGTAAAAGAAGGATGTACTAAAATTAAGCACGAATAACCGAGAATTAAGCACTTCAGCTTTATAAAATCCATACTAACTAGGTAAACATATATATAAATATAAATATATATAACTAAGAATAAATATATATACTTATAATTTATATAAGAGAAATAAGTCCATAAATTAAGAAAGATTTTAATTTTACTGGAAATGAGCAGGTAAATGATTTACTATGTATATGGGTTTGGAACTAGGCTTTATAATGGTTTTCCACAGCAAATACTCACAGAACAAGTTCGTAATGTCTTATATCAATATTTGTCAATTCATCAATCAACTTTTTTTCAATCTGAAATCAACATTTTGTCAGCACCCAATTCACGAAGTAAAAAGATCGCTAAATACTATAACAGATATATTGCATATTTGAATGGAAATTGTTTTTGTTCCTTTTAAAAATAAATAAGTAGATTAATTAATGAATAAATAAACAAATTCATAAACAAATGAATGATTAAAAAAATGAATAAACACATTAATAAATAAATCTATAAAGAAATATATTATTAAATCAATAAGTAAATAAGCAATGAAATAAACAAGAATTACCATAAATTTCAGACTGAATTATTTATTGAAATATGTCATCATTCAATGTGTGAAAGGCAAATGAAACGCCCTCGAAATATATGAAAACACGTCTTATTCAATTGGCCACTCGATCAAGACTGATCTGCAGCTCTTTTCATATGAACTAGCGTATGTACAATTTGAGTCGCAATTAGCGAAAGAGAGAGATAATGAAAGAATGAGAGAGCAACCAGCATCAAGAGCGCAATCGTCAGAATAACCGAGAGTGCGTAATGTGTGTGTATGTGTAGGCATTCGTCCTACTACAAATAAAACAACAAGTTACAAACAATATATGTATGTACCATATGTATGTTAGTTCTCCCTTTCAGTTTTATAGTGTTATAGTGTTATTCTAAAGTGGCATAATTTTAAGATTGAGTGACATCCTTTTGAGCTTTCGTTTCACAATTTGTGAGTGTTCTGAGATAACAATTGCCAGTGTAATCACATTTGTGGGCGTAAGACAAGCATGGCATTTTGATATATTCTAATTTTAGCTTAGTCACGACCGCATGCCGAGTTTGTGTTTTTGTATCACGTTTTAAGCGAGGGCTGTTCGAACATTTCTAGTCCCACGCACAAAATCAAAAATCGAATTGGTAAAAGACACTAATCGCTTAGCAGTTACAAGACAATTACATGGCAGACAGAGCAGACCGAACTGAGACTGAAGAGCATTCGCTGGAGTTGGATTTGGATATCCAGGATGAGGGATCAGAAGCCAAGAACATGTCTAGCTTTATGGGCTGCAATTAGGTTTATGTTTGCATACCTGGCTAGCTGGTGATAACAATAATCCTTGGCAAACCATAAACATCTTAACGTCGTGTCCAGCACAAAAAAAAAAAAAAATAGAAGGAAAACCGAAAGAGACAGCGACAAATAGACTACAGTTTGGGTTTTTTTTTCACGACAAAAGCGACTCAAAAGTCTGTTTGTGTCGTGTCCTGTCCGCATTCCATTCTTTCGCTTTGCTTTTACTGTCAGCTTTCGTTTTCTTTCTACTGGCCAAGAGAGATGGCAGGCATATCCTGCCGCCTTGACTTTGACTCCCTTCTGTCCCGCATAAGCAGCTAATTCGTTTATTATTTTTATTGTTCCGTTGACATTATTTACGTAAGCTACTTGTCAGCTTTTCACTTTGGTGTAGTTTCAGTTCCACTTCGTCCTGCGTCCTGCGTCCTGTGTCGCTCGACCTTCGTCCTTAGTCCCATATCCGCAGGCTGTGTCAAAGCTGCTTTATAATATTCATTTCCATTTTATTTGCCCATTTACAAGTTACAATCTTTATGCTTTCACTTCGTCCCTTTTGCCTGCCATCCTCCTCCTGCTGTCGTCTCGCTATCGTTATCCTTTTGCTACTTATCCTTTTTTTGGGGGGAGTTCACACTGGGTCGCTGGCCTTTTGCTTCGGGTTTGGGTTCGAGCATCGGAAGAGAGTTGAATGCTGAGTGTTGACTGTCGGGTTATGCCTTTATTTGGCACTTGACGGCAATGGGTTTCCCTCCCTCCCCCCCCCGCTCTCTCTGTATTGTCCCCTCAAGGACCTGTTCATTGTAGATGGCACATTAATAGACTGAGTTATTGATACAGCTTATTAAATAGCTTCCTAAATTGTGGCACTCAATAAGTTAATTAGAAACAAGGTAAATAATTACATTTCCAGCTCACAAACTTCAACACAAACTTACTTAATATTCATTTGATATTCAATAAGAATAAAGACCTTTCTTAACTCAATAGAAATATCTATCAACTTATTTATTTAATTTGTTAAGGTTTATTTGATAATGTGACTTAGTATTGTCAACACAAAACACTGAATGAAATTTACTGGCGGAAATAGAAGATAAGGGGGAGCAATAAAAGACGTTATCTATAGATACAATTGTGTGAAACCTGAACAGATGTTGGGTTTAAAAAGACGGACAGATCCTGAATACCAAATTTTATAATTCCAACACTCATAGTCTCTGAGTTCCTTGAGGTTTTCTTATGCAAACACTTTGCTAGACTTATGAAAATGTGGAACAATTTAACTGAGACTCATAAGAACACTCTACTTAATAACATTCGAAGCTGCGTACCAAATTTGCTGACTTTAACTCTTTTAGTCTCTGAGTTCCTTAAGATAGTTTTACAGAATACGGACAGACTTAGAGGAACTCAAGGAAGTAAAGCCGACAAAGATGATGACAGAATATGAAGCAGAAACTTTATACCAAATTGTATAGGTCTTATATTTCTTGTGTTAGGTGAATAGTTTATAAGGTTTGGGAAAGAAAGTCTTAAGAGCAAATCAAGTGGAAACAAGCCGATCAGTCAAGCGGGCGCGACAGTGGGATACCCAGTGCAGGTCTTAAAACAAAAGTATTTTGAGAAAACTAGCTATTAAACTGCTCTTATTATCAGCTTTTTCCAATTATCAGCTAAGGGGGCGTGGCATCGCGATGAAATTTTCTGGACACATTAAACCCAAGCCAAATCTCAAGTCTATAGCTTTAACATCGCTTATGTTATGGTGATTTTTCTAATTTTAAAACAAACGGGGATTGATATCGAAAATTGAAAGTAAACTTGATCTGCCTATGGTAATCAGGAACCTATGTTCCAAATTTAAGGTCTCTAGCTCTTATAGTTGCTGAGATTCACGCATTCATACAGGCGAACAGACAGACGGACAAGCAGACGGACAGACAGACGGACAGGTGTCAATCGACTTGGCTATTGATACTGATCAAGTATATTTGGTATTAGCCAGGTTTATTTCTTTAAGTATGCTACGTACCATATTCCAACTATATTTTGATATTTCCATTAAATACATTATCATACTTAGAATCTTCAGAATAACAACTTATTATCTAATTTAAATCTTTTCCAGCAAGAATTTAAAGCTTTTTTCTAAACAATGAAACATAAGTTCAAATAGAAAACCAAAAATGTATAGAACGGGATAAAATTCTCGTTAGAATTGAAGATATTTTCAGTTTCCACAGAGGCAAGTAAACGAGTGAAAAAAAATGGAGAATGCATGGATGAAAAGAATGAAATCATGCTGGGGGGGGGGGGGCAACATACAGCGACTAAGAGCGAATCAAGTGGACAATTGTGGGTGTGGAGTAGTTATCAACGAACGCGAATAGTTATCAATGGCTGGAGACAGAGGCAGATAACTGTTACTGAAAACCCAAAAGCCAAACCCCAATAACCAAATGGAGAAAGCAATCGACAGTCGCTAAAATGCCAGAAAATGTCCGCCAGGCACTAAGCTCGCTAAAGCACTCCAATTAGAGCAATACAGCGGCAGAGGCGGCGAGGGCGTGGCAGCAGCAGAAAACAAAAAAGAAAAGAAATAAAAAGAAACGAAAGCTATGGTCCAGTCCCCGACTATATAATACCCGCTACTCAATTTATAAAGTCTTTCCACGAGCCTAAACAATTCGCACATTCGCTTACATTTAAATGTGTTTGATTTTCAACCAAATGAGAAATTGTGTGATTTAAAATTTGTCATAACAAGCTTTGTTTAGTTTAACCAAGTATACTCTTTAGTTGTTAGAATAATTATTATAAGCGGTAAAATAATTTAATTTAATATTATAGCAATAATATGAAGTATTCTATGGATATTTTATTGTTAACATTAGCTGTTAATACCGTTTGATATTGTGAGTACGTTAAAAAACTTGATTGAATGTTGAATTTTGTACAGTCATGAACTGAACAATCGTTCGAATAGCATATTATTCATTTGTTTAATGTATCAATCAATTTAATAAACTTCAACTTGAATAGTAATTCTCACCTTCGGCAGACCTGTCACGTCGCTGCTGCACAATTATAGGGCCAAGTTATAATGGATGTCCTGTCGCTTGAAAGCATGGTTAGAATATACAAGTGTTAGCTCCTGGTCTCTTTGATGCCATGCAGATATACGGAATTACAGCCAAGACAAACATCCGTGTACTACAAGCGAATACACTGAGGAAGATCTCAGGAGCTTCCTGGTACATGAGAACCAGTGATATCGAGTGCGACTTGAAGGTGCCCAAAATAGGAGACAAAATCCAAGTGATTGCCAAAAAAAATACACGGAGAAGATTGAAGCTCATCCAAACAATCTAGCTAGACGCCTAACGACCTTGCCTGTCACCAACCTAGAGTAAGGAGAAGACTGAAGACCTCCTGGATCGGGTCTTGATGTACATAAGTTCCCATTGTGTTGATCTTCCACATTTATACCACTGTCACCCCTAGAACTTTCATTCAACTAAGTTTGTATTAAATCAGTATTTATGTTATGTTATATTCATAATTACCATCATTTTGTAGTATAATTTCTGATTAGTTTAAGTTGCCTAGTAAGGTAGCAACGCACTTATCATTTGTTATCATTTCATTATTTATTAAATGATTTATGGTAATAAAAAGGGAGCTTTAAAGACCAAAAAACAACATTATATTTAAAAAAAGCCGTGGGCGTGATAGAACTTCTTCCGATTTGGGAGGGCGTGGCAAAGCTCTGAAGAAACTGAGATGTTCGTGAAATGAATAAGCGTCTATCCACCTAATTCTATATGGTTAGCTCTTCTACAAACACAATATACCCTTCTGTTTCACGAGTAACGGGTATAAATATGACATACTGGATGTTGCACAGCGTCAAAGATAAAGGGAAATAACAAAAAAAAAGGGAGATTCAGTTGACAGTTGGGCACTCATGCATATGCAAGTGTGTGTGTGTGGGAGTGTGTGTGTGTGTGTGTGGGAGTGTGTGTGTGGCTGCAAGTGTGACAATTGCGCCGCTGGCTATAACTGCTCATTTACACTTTTGCACATGTCCAGAGTCCACAGTCCACAGTCCACAGTCCAGAGTCCTGTGTCCCGTCATCCTCCCTTGTCCAGCGTTCAAAATCTGACGCATCAGCAGAAAAGACGACGGGGCATGAACTAAGCTTTAGTCTATTATATTTATATATGTAAGTCTATGTATATCTAGTTCCCGTCCTCCTTCTTTTGGGCAGCTTATACAAATACAGTTAGAGGAAACTTTCTGCTGACCAGGACAACGAAGCAGAAGCTAACATTTTTGGCACTGCCAGTAGAGGCGTGCCATGCCCCCTTAGGTCAACAGAAAGCGGGGCGGCGGGCGGAGGGTGTGGCACGTTTCTCCATTCGATGGTCAGTTGTCATTTACTCAACCTTCCCCACCTTCCCCCCTTCCCATATTCATTCCCTCGCAAACTCTACCAATGTTTCTCTGTGTGTTTAATTTAGTTTACTTTCAAGCAAAACTTCTCCCGCATTCCCAAGTGTGTAATTTTAAATGTCAGCAACAATAAACAAACAAACAAACACACACACACACACACACACAAATACACGCACGCAAACACACACAGCAACTCCATAATGTGTGTTTTGTTTGTGTGTCTAGCATTTTTTTTGCATTGACTCTGATTTACTTTAAGTTCGAAGCAAAGAAAAAAATGCACAAAAAATACATTTCAAGAACCAAATTACAAAAACGGTTCGGAAAGAACTTTTACAACATTTTATGCAATTTTTATCTCAGTCGAGTCTTTTGCGCATCTTCTATCTGATTAAAATGATCACAAATACTTTTGTCGGCAGTCTTCATGAAAACTCGTTGAAGCCCCTTATTTTTTTTAATTTTCAAGTCATATTTCCAATCATTTGCGAGACTTTTTCGAATCGTATTTCTAATCGTTTGCTTTCCAAAAACTAAATGTTTAATTAAAGAATATTAACAATTAAACCGACCGACTTCTTTAGTTATATTCTCTCACTTTTCGAATTTTATCTTATTTATTTAACAATTTCATTTGCTGTGGAACTCGTGCCTAAGCTTCACATCAGTATTTGACTGACACTAAATGAACATAGCTTTAAAAGATACTGAATCTTTTATTATATCAATTAAGCACAATTTGATAAAGAAATGTTACAGGTAAAAAATTCATGTGCCTGTTTAAACAAATCAAAAGACGAACTAAAATGGGCACAAAAATGATTTAAAAAAAATAAAAATTAAATTGTCTCTAAGCAAACTGTTGACAAATTCCTATAACTAATTCAAACCTTGCTCAAACTAAGCTACAAGTTCACAGCAAAGCATTAAAAATGTAGGAAATTTTTTATATTCATTGTGTGTAATAAAAATAAATCTTAAAAATTATGAAATTAAGTCATGTGTGAGTCGAGTTAATGGAGCAACGTGTGTCGGAAAAGCGAGTAGACAGAAATTCGTTGAACGAAGCTGTTGCAGATGAAATAATTCCATAAAATTATTTATGAGTTGAGAATTTAAAATATGCAAATTCAGATTCAGCTCGAGACAAAACATTATAGTATAAAACTTGCAAAATGCATTTAGAGCTCAGAGTTGAGTTGTGAGTTGTGAGAAATAATTTCATATTTCGACTCGATTTAATCTGCAAGTCTCAGGAGTTAAATAAATAGATTTACATTTAGTTTGCCATCTCCCTTTCCCTCTCTTTCTCTTTCTCGGTCACTTATGCTATGTTGCTTTCAATAAACTATCTTTTCACTTTGGTTATCAATTAAGAAAAAAGTGAAATTTCGTCTTCTGCAGCACGTACTCTGAATTCAATCCCAGCAGATGGCCAGAATTTAATTGGCCTCCTTTTTGTACTCTTTTATTTGACTTACAATCGATAGGCACAAGATGCTTTAAATGACGAAACGGAAATGCCCTTAAACTAAATTCAAAATTGATTAATCAATCTCTCGTCTCTCTCTCTCAATTCAATGGCTTTAAACCATAACTGGTTAGATACACACATAGTTATACTGTACTGTAACATTTTATTTGTCTCCTTTTTTATTACAGTTTACATATCTGTTAGGACACTCTTTATTACTGCAATGTTATTGGCTTCTTTAACACTCGCATCTCTTGCCTCATTTTCTTAGATCGATTTATAGTCATCTTATAGAATTGCATTTCACATCAATATATATTTTTAAATGGTAACTTTTTCTCATTCATTTTTTGAATTGTATTCCATCAATATTTATGACATGTTGTCTTCACATTGCAGCCCTCCATGGTCACATTATATCATCTCTACACACTTATGTCTTAGCTTGTTAGGTTTCGACTGCATCTCGTAATCCGTTACATAATGTTAATGTATCGCCAAAGTCTGCAGCTGTCGCAAGCAGGTCACAATTCTGATGCACATCAACAACAGAGAAAATGATGACTAGTCAGTATGCCACACTCGAGTGTGCTCAACAGTCAGATACTCGCTGCACATATCGAAAGTTGCTAAATAAAACAAAGAGAAAGTCGGAATATGCTTAAACAAATAATTATATAAATATAACACATCTCAAACCCTGATGAAATACATTTTGTACACAATTGTTGTATGTATGTGAGCTGATTATTATTTAATTATAGAATCAATATCAGCTAAGAGTAGGCGACAAATATATTCAAAAGAAAATACAATTTTAATACACTTTCATTTAAATATAAACAAAATTAAAGCTAGACAATTTGAAGTTTAATATTTTAAAATTTAAATGAAGCTTATAATTGTTTAAGTTAAGTCTTAAACTAAAACTAATTAAATTAAAAAATTTGACTGTTTCAAATTAGATATCTAAAAATTAAAGTTGAAATTACAATTTCAAATTTACATAGTTTTCTAAAAGCTTTAACCAAAACTTTATATTCAAATAGAAATTAGATTGAAACATGGAAATTTATAGTTTAATAATTAATACTCAAAATGTAGATTCAAAGAATTTATGAAAATAATATATAAAATATTTAAAATCCAAATTTTAATTCAAATATTAAATTTAAAATTTTAGGTAAATGGAAAAAATATCAAAAGTATACAATTTATTTTATAATGTTCCCAAATCCAAAATTTAGATTAAAAACAGAAATAAAGATAGTCTTTAATCCAATTCGCCTACAATTGAAATATGAAATAAAAATTGAATATTAAAATATATAAATTTGCAATACAATAAAAATCTAGATATTCTGGGCTAAAACTAAAATAAAATCGAAAGAAGATTCAAGCTTGACAATTTAAAGTTTAATATTTCAAAATATTAATTAAACTTATCAATTAAAATGAAATAGAGAAATAAATCGAAAAATATTTCTTTTGTCTATAAAGTTGGGCTTCAACGAAATTCAAAATTATGATAAAACTTAAAGTTTGCCTAATTTCTTGAAGGTTCTACCTACTTGTCTATGTGTGTGTCACACATTATCACAAAGTTATTGCACCCTTGTTCGTTTCGGGTACAGAGTGTAAAAGGCATTCATACATGAGCCCAGCGTGAACAGATCTCAACCTGAACTCATCTGTTCGGAACTGGGCCATACATACTCTGCTGCTCTGCTGTGGTGACTATACACGATGGGGGGTTGGGGGGGGAAAGTGTTTAAGTGCACACAAAGGGCGCAGATGATTACAGGGGCGGCAATTGGATGGTGCAAGGGAGGAGCGATAGGCTGAGGGGGACTGTTGAATGGGCCAGGATAGATAGGACACGTATCTAATAAAATGGCTAGCACGCGTCGCATGTACTTGGTTCCCTTTTTTTGCCCCGGCCACGTCTAATGCGGCGTCCATGGCTTCGATCTGGGCAAAGAGAAAGGCACTTTTACCAAACTGGGCTCAAATATTTGGCCAAGTTAGCAGTTCGCTTTGTGAGCTCATTAAATTTTGTCAATGTAAATATGTGAGTGGTATGAGTTGTAAGTACTTGCAACATGCAACACGTAGCTGGAATTCTACTCTCGCATTTGCGTTGCCAACTCCAACTCCAACTCCAAGTCCAAGTACAACTCCAAGTCCAAGTCATAGTCATACGATAGTCATAGTCAAAGCCAAACGACAACCGGCATATGCACTTCCTGCACATTTCCTGTTGCGAATCGTCCTCGCTCGTCCTCGTCCTTGTGAATTTATTACGTGCAAATGTAAATAGCGGCACGTGCAACAAAGTCCTGCCTGCAGCTAAAGCGTGTGTCCTGCCCCAAGATGAATGCTTGCCGCGTCGTACTGTGGGAAATGCGGCTAGCTCATAAAAATTAACATCTTAGAAAGTAGCAAATATAGGGACTGTCTTTAAAATGGCTAAATATAGTAATTAGTAATTTTACAATCACATTGAGCCAAAATAGAAACAGATATAAGATTTAGACTGAACACTTTTAGACATAACAAGATATACACCAATAAAGAACACTCAAAATTGATCAGACGACATAAATATAAATAATGCAGAACAATAATATTTATTCTTCAATACGTAAACTAAATTTACTTGAATAATTTGTGCTAAATTATATAAATCATCATTTGTCGGTGCTTAAATATATGTGTTTATTTGGATACAGCTCACAGCTCTACTAATATCGATAGTAAAATTAAACAAAAGTTATCTATAAGACACGTGAACTATTGTTTATTTCATTAATTTAAAAAAACTCAAACATTTGAATCAATATTAGCTAAACGAGCCCACTGTGCGTCGCCGTCGTCGTCGTCCTGTTGGCAATAAAAATGTTGTCGTCGCCAAACAAAGGCGAGGCGAATTCACCAGTGCCATGCCCGGCCCGCTTCCTTGTCGTGCAACGTACTACCGTTACATCGTTTAGTATGCAACGCTTTGTCAATAGATAAAGCATCTACAAGATACAGATACGTTGACTTCGACGCTGTGTAAACAGCGCCACAATATGCAATATTTAGATTATTTATTTGCCACCGCATGCACATCGAAGTCCTGTTTCTTCCTGTTTCTCCCTATTTCCCATATCCTGCTTCTGCTCCGTGTCCCGGTTTCGCTTTCTGCTCCGTTGCATTCACTTTTTAGCGGTTTACCCATGGTTGGCAGCAATTTGACAGCTGAATGCAAATTGCCCACAACAGAAAACTTCATTTGCCAATTGCAACTTCAATTTCAAAGACATTCTTCCCCTGGAGAAGTATCTACATCCAACAGGACATTTAGAACACCCAGAGAAAAATCGAATAATAAAAATAGAAACATTTAATAAAAGTCACTTTAATTTAACTATAGACATAAACATATGTTCTCGGATTAACACATATGTGAACTAAATATTATTGAATTGTTTGAAGAATAATACTTAAATTAAGTATGTTGGAATTTGACATTTTTTAAGAAATCTTTTTAAATCAAGTTAATCTATGTTTAATTTTTGTTAGGTATACACAGATTCAACCAACTACATACAAATTTAACGCTCAATTAACTGAGATTTATAATAAAATATATATTTTATGTTTAAAATAAATATCGAAAATAAAGATTTATAGTTAGAAATTTGTTTCTCTAGGTGTAGCTAACAATATACTCTAAGAAAACAAAGCAATACATTGCGAATGCCAAGTGCTTTCTTGAATTAAGTGAGGCTCACAAATGGCAAAAAAAGCTTTAAATAGATCTACAGACAATTTGAAAGTATGTATAAATTAAGGAGTGTGTGAATTCACTCATTTGACTTGGTTTATATTTGCTTTTTGGCTTATTAAAGTAATACAAATGCATACCAAGCACTTAAACTACATAGTATTTCTTTGGCTAAAGTCTTACTGTTAAATGTACAATGAGACTCTTATAAAATATGCAGACAGATTTGTATTGGATTAAGCTCTTAATAACTCTATGAGTCTATGTATGTAAAAGAATAACTTTGATTTCCCCCGAGTCATTCGCTTCACTTGCTTACACATTCATTTTACTCGATTTTTAGCAAAGACTTAACAAAACAAACGAATTCATTTATAAATTAAAGGTGAATTTAAATGTTCAGTAAAGCGTAATAAAGCTCTACAGACCATTCGAAAGCAAAAAAACATTTGATGTGTAATGATAAACTTAGTTTACTTGCAATCAAGTTAATATAACTTGAAATTAACTTCAAAATACATTTTCAAATTAATTTGCATTTGAATGGCAAACAACAACTCTTGCGAGTAATCAAAGAGAAGTTCAATCACAGCCGTCAATCAAGTCAATCAATCACATGTTATTCTCTCATATTGTTAAGAAATCAAGTTAAAACTTTGTCCTTAAGTGAAAACATTTGCATAACTCATTACGTAACTTTTCGGCATAACTATTTACAGCCGTCACAGCGACGACAAGTCGAGCGACCATCATCATCATCACAGTGAAGCAATGCTAATGGGAACTACATCAGTCTTATGATGATGGTGGCCCAACAAAACGGCGTTCAAATCGCCAAAAGCATTTCCAAACGTAGCGATAACAACGATAAGTTCCAGAATCTCAGTTGGATGTGGATCCGTCAACACAGACAGCGACAATTAGAGACCATTAGCCAACGGCAGCCCAATCAATCTACATTTGGACAGAAGCTGGCGCGTTTGAGGGCGTTTGATGGCGTACGTGTGGGCGTGGCAACTGGAGGCGTTCGGTTACGGCTCCTGTTGCTGTTGTTGCTTTGCAATTGTATTGGTAAGTCGAACGAGTGAAGTGGGTCGTTCATTTACGTAGCTGTTTAATTGCCCGTTTAATCGATATCGATAGTCGATTGTTATGTGTTTTATTTGTTTATTGATCGATAGTTAATTAATTGTAAATATTTATTTTACGAGTGTCACATGCTTACTTAATTCTAACAATGAATTGATATATTATCTAACGATTAGTTTATCGATAGCATATCGAACACTTGCTCGATATGAAGATTACTTGCTAGCTCTACAAATTATGTATACCAACAATTGATAAGCATACTAGAATTTATCAGTGAATTGTCAGTGACACCACGTTATCGACTTTCGATAACTAAAACTATCGATAACCTAGCTATTGGTTTATCGATAACATACCCAACACTTGTTCGATAGAATAAAAAAAAAATTATTTCATAACTAGTTATTAAAATATTTTATACGAACTATCGATAACCATAGAACTATTTGTTTGAGATTTATCGATAACGTCTTCGACTATCAATATCCGAAACATTTGCCCTGCTTATATGCTATGCAAACCCTATGTTTTGGTTTGCACCATCGATAGCAATTCCCGACTGCAAACAGATATCGGAATCGATTGTCAGTATTCGATATGCATGCCGTCTCACATGATTTGATTTATTTATTTTACTGCAAACTCTAAATGAATATGATTATTCTAAAACTTGAGTATGATAAGCTACTGATTTTCTGTGTAATCGATGACAAACTATCGATAGTCTATTGTTATGTGTTTTATTTGATTCATTGATCGATAAAATCTCGATGGTCAGTAAAACGTAATTATTTATTTTACGAGTGTCAAATGTTTACTTATTCCTAAAAATGAATTGATCTGTAACCTTACAATTAGTTTATCGATAACATATCAAACACTTGCTCAATAGAAACTTAGGAGATTATTTCATTACTAGTTCTACAAATTATGTAAACTATGTAATCTATAACCATACTACAATTCATCAGTGACAACACGCCGTGATCGACTATCGATAACATCAATATTGGTTTATCGATAGTATATAGAATACTTGTTCAAAAGTATTAAAAAGAGTTTATTTCATTGCTATTTCTACAAATTATTTATAGTAACAATTGATAATCATATAAGAATTTACCAGTGTCTTATCGATAACACCAAGTCATCGACTATAGATAACCAAAACCATCGATAACATCAATATATCGTTCGATAGCATTAAAAAGAGTTTAATTGATAATCATATTAGAATTTATCAGTGACTTATCGATAACACTAAGTCATCGACTATCGATAGCACAAGCATTTACATTGCTTTTTCACTATGCAAACCAAATGATTTGATCTATTTATTTTACTGCTAACTTAATATGAATATAAATAAATTTATATAATTTTAATTTATTATTTATTTTACTAACTAACTAACTTAATATTAAACTTGAGTATGGCAAACTACTACTTACTAGAATGCCGTCAAGCAAGCAGTTTAATAAGAAATTTCGTTAATTATTCGATCGATGTTTTCTCTTCATGGCAATAAATCATTGAAATGAAGATATTTCCGTTTCAAACAAATCCTCCTCAGTGAGCGCATTCGAGCCGGACTTTGTAATTCCGTTGGAGAATGTTACCGTTGCCCAAGGTCGGGACGCGACCTTCACGTGTGTGGTCAACAATTTGGGCGGTCATCGGGTGAGTGGTGACGGTGCGTCAGTTCCAGCGAAGGTATGTATCGGTTTTCAAACACAGGCGTTTCAATTTAACCCATCACCAACAAAATGTACACACATTTGATTTCCATTTGATTTCCTTGACATTTTTAATTTGTTATCGATAAACGTTTCAATATCAAAACAATTACGATTACCGTTTAATTTCGCAACAGTTTCACACCACAAATTTGAAGTGCACCATTTTAAGTATTTTCCGTAATCAGATAATGAAAACTGCACAATAATCAATTGTTATGTAACCTTTTAAGCGCACCTTAACTTCATAATCTCACGCATATAAGTAAATATAAATAATTATATACATATACTTACTTTTATACAAATACTTATATATACTGTATATCATAATAATAATTGCACTCTGCACCAAAGCACCAACATTAACAACAACAAAACAATACTAAGGCCCGATTTCTCATCTTACCGATACAGTCTACTTTATGGAAATGTTACTTTACCATAAATATAGGATTTAACATTTTTCGTTTTCTCATCTTGCCCTTTTCAAAATATTTAAAGTTTAAAATAATGTGGCATCTCAACTAAAAACTTACAAAGAGAATGATCTTCCCTGTAAGTTATCGAGAGGCAGGGACTAAATTTATGTCATGAAAATCAAATTTCTCCTATCGGCAGGTTTATCTACACTTTAAGACAATAGGCAAGATGAAAAATCTGCCCTAATAGTAGAAGGAACAATTTTGAATAATTATCATGCTTGATTTGTTAAGATAGAGTATACCCTCTATCCAATACCCGTTTGTCTCAACAAAGTATTCACAAAATTTGTCTGTCTATCTTTATAAACTAATACATATACTAATATAGAGAATATACTATAAGGAGAACTAATAATAGACAACATTTCATTCTTCTGAGAAATGTTATATTAGTTTGGGAAAAATGAAGGCCATTTTGTTTACCCTCTTGGTTTGAAAATGTATTAATTAGGGCTTGGATCGTTCGATTTATGTCAATTATGTCACTTTATGTTCAATGACTTGTAGCCGTTTTGAGGGTAATCGTTAAGAAAATGTTGACAGTACAAAAATGATGTTAATCGCTTGGTGTTAGATAGATCCGAACTCTACGGTGGATGCATTAAAACTTCACATCCATCATCACTCCCTTAGTTTGATCTAGCTTTGTCCTCATGGAACACAATACCTTTCCCATTTGGCCAATTCTGCTGGCTTCTGGTCAATTGCAATCATCGAACTGTATCATTGTTGACTATAGAGTTCCGAGTTGAGTGTTTGCCCATATGGAAGCAGCTCATGGTACTAGATGATTCCCTTCCAATCCCACCAAACACACAACAAAGTCTTTCTGGCTGTTAGACCTGGTTTGGCTACCGTTTGAGCTGATTCACCGCGCTTTGAAAAGGATCGTTTTATCACAACATTTTTCATCAACAGTTACCATCCGTTTATTAAAACGGTCAATTTCATTTAGTAAGTAGACGCAGACTGAAAGTCTATCCATTATGTTTTTTTTTAGACAATTTGTAAGGCAGTCATAGCACCCAGTTTCTTTCTCAATGGATTCAACCAATCAAAAAACGGACTGCAGTGTGTTTTAAAGGGGAATCCCACCTTTCCAAGAAGCCCAAGTGTAAATCGGTGTGACCAATAGCTTACAAATCAAAACATACCAAAGTTGACACATAAAAAAAATAATGGATTACTTTATACCCTAACTAATATATATCTCAGAATTGTATCTTTATATATTTCGAAACGTTTATGAGAATTGCATAATATTTACCATTGTTTCTTACTTGACTACAGGGTATTTGAATGTCAAGCAAATTCGATTAGATCATTCACATTCGGTTTTAATCAAAGTATTATCTTTAAAAAAAACAAAACAAAACAAAACCTCAATAGAAAGAAAAATGCACGTGTGAGAGAGATAGACAGAGAACAAGAGACAGAGAGAGTAATAGACATTGAATGGAGTAACGGGCATATTTATTAAAGTATTGCATAAATCATTCACGCGAAAATAACAACAACATGGAAACATAATATACTGTAAACAAAGTGGCAGCAAAATTGCCAACGATTGTTGTTAACAACAATAAGCAGTTTCAATAATAGTAATAATAATAACAAATAAACCGCATAACAATCAAATTGTAAAATATACAAAAAACAGGACGGCAAATAAAATTACGTGCATTATGTGCATATGAATTGATATCCTTTTGTAATCCTTCAAGCGTGTCCTGATTATATAGGTATTGAAATTTAGAAGCAATCGAAATAGAGTGTGAATACTTTGGAAACGATTGAAAACAATCGCTTTAAATGTAACTGTAGATACGAATATTTGACACATTTTAAATTTTTTATTTCTATTTTTTATTTTATCTGTTTCATTTATTCATTTATTTCTTGTTCAATCCAATGAATGCATTTCGTTGTTGTTTACACATTTCCAACATTTGTGGTGTATTCTCTCTACATCACTATGTGTGTGTGTGTGTGCGAGTGTGTGTGTGTGTGTGTGTGTGTATGTGTGTTTATCTGTGTGTGCTTATTTATATTTGTGCAACGCACGTCAAAGAGTGTTAATCAACGAAATGGCATCATAAATAAAAACGCCATTTCATATAAATCCTCTGATGTTTCAATCAAACAAAAGCAACACAACAATTAGAAAGACAGAGATGGATAGCAAGAGAGAGAGAGAGAGAGAGACAGAGAGATAGAGAGAGAGTGCATTGACGACACTCAATTTCATTTTATTTAAACAATAAATAAATAAATAAAATATTGTCAACATAATAAAATAAATTGCATTCGCTGAACCCGAAAAATGAGCAACTGAAAAAAACACATGTCAATGGAAAGACAACAAACTAAACCGAATATAGAATACCCTAAATAAATAGAGAAATAGCTAAAGAAATTTCAAAAGAAAATAAATCAAACTTGATGTTTTTTGTATTTAACCAAAAAAATATACATTTTGATTCTTCTTTATTCACTTAACGACTTTGCAATTAAAACTTTCTGCGCGTTCCTAAGATAAATAATAATGAAACAAGTTGGCAGCACCATTTCGGTTACCGTTATTATATTGAATGTTAAATATATGGAAAAGCTTAGTATAATTAATGATAAAACTAATAGTAATGAAATAAATTCTATAATATCAAAATAGTATTGTTTCTTTTCTATAGACACCATTCTCCAAGTTTTACATTTCTAGCTGAATTTCGGCCATTTAGTAGGAAAATTATCATGAAAGCAAATAGAAAATTCATGGAAGAGCGAATATAAAACCAGTTATTGTACAAATACTTTAATGCGTATTTTTTTTAAGATTATCTGAGCTGTCAACTTTCCACCCAAAAGGGGTATAATTTATATCTACGCGTAGTGATTTTTCCAATATCACGCGACGGTTAAAAAAAATAAAAGAAAAGTTCTTTTAACGTAACTGCAAATGCAAATTAACTAGATAAAAATTCACCCACTTGGGGCTACAATTTGTTCGACAAAGTAATAATATTAAGAAAATTAAACAAGCGGATTTCAATGAAAACAACAAATAAATCGAAATTCGTTGCAAGCGAAAATAAAAAAAACTTTGCATAATTGAAGATATCTTTTGCATTTTTTTTGTAAGTCCCCTCTTGATATTTCCCGGTTCCGAATTTGTACAATGCAAAACAAAGTGGAGAACAAAAACAACGTTTACTTCTCTATTTTTTTTTTTTTTTGTATTATTTTTCTTAATTTATTTTTGGCTTGGTTTTTATGCAATTGGGTTTTGTTTTTGTTTCGAGTAACTGAAACTGAAACAGAAACAGAAACAGAAATATTAATAAAAATAAATTCAAGCGCACCGAGTTAAAACCGAAACAAACTTTGCACCATATATATATGTATATGTATGTATATACATATATGTGTTTGTATTTGTATGCTTGTGTGTGTGTGTGTGTGTGTGTATCTCTGCTATAGTCCTGTAGTTCCATAGTAGTCCTCTGTAGTCCTGTATTTAGTGCTACTGTATCCTTGCTTTATGACATTTGCTCGCTGTATTTGCATTTACATTTGTCGTTTTTACATGGCTTGCAAACAATATACTTTTTTTTCGACTTTATTTTTTATTTATACTTTTTTTTTTGAAGTCCCATTCAGAACCAAAATCGGAATCCGTTGGGCTTTCTTTGTCTATATGGAGGAGGTAAACTCCCCCCGCATTACTCAATAAATTTGCTTTATTGAGTAAATAAATAAAGTGACAGTCCGAACGACATCAAACGGACGAAAGCTCTTCCCCTTCTCCTTCCGCCGTGTCCTGTTGGCACCAGTTCAATCCTCTTCAATCCTGCTGTAGTCCTGTACATTGCTATTTATTGGTTTATAGCGTTTTTCGGCTCTACTATTGACACACGGCAAACAATGGGCGTGGCACAGTCGACAGTCGACAGTCAAGAGTCGAGAGTCGAGAGTTGAGAGTTGAGAATTGAGAGTCGCAGCTGCATTCGCTTTTGTTTGCCCGTTAACTCAAGCATCCTCAATGTGCTGAGGCATCAGCATTATTGGCATCTGACTTTTTTTTTAGGTTGGTCACACAGCTCATCAACTGCAAATGCCGAACATTCTTTTCATTTCTCATTGGGGAGCGGAAAGGTGACCTCAGGTCTTTTATCGTAATGACAATCGAATGAGGCATCTGCAATAAGTGGAGATATGCAAGGTGAGAGTGTGAGAGAGAGAGAGAGAGGGGGAAAAGAGTGAGAAAGGAAGACAGGCGACGTGCTGATAACCACATGACAAGCGTTGTCACAAACACAACATTTAACAGGGACTGTCGATTGTTTACTTGCAGCATTAAATATATTTTTTTACCCTGTGCCCATTAAAAGTTGGCAAAAGCGGTGTAATGAATTTGTGTGAATGTATGTAACAGGCAGAAGGAAGCATTTCCGACCCTATAAATTACATATATTCTTAATCAGTATCAATAGCCGAGTCGATTGACACCTGTCCGTCTGTCCGTCCGTCTGTCTGTCCGTCTGTCTGTCCGTCTGTCTGTCCGTCTGTCCGTCCGTCTGTCCGTCTGTTTGAACGCGTGGATCTCAGCAACTATAAGAGCTAAAGACTTCAAATTTAGAATGTAGGTTCCTGAATACCATACGCAGATCAAGTTTATTTTCAATTTTCGATACCAAGTCCCGTTGATTTTAAAATTAGAAAAATCACCATAACATAAGCAATGTTAAATCTAGAGACTTGAGATTTGGCACATATGATAAAAAGCTTGAATTTAATGTATCCTGCGAATTTCAGGCCATAACTAGAAAAAGCTGATAACAAGAGAAGTTTTATAGCTAGAGACTTGACTTGGCACAAATGGTATGTTTCGATCGGATATCGAGCTCAGAAGTTATTGAAGAAACAAATTTATGCAGCGCAGCAGATGCGTCTCAGCGCAGTAGCGATTAACGAACTAAACATAAACAATCCAGTGTTGCCAGACTATCGCAAGCTACCTACTCTCGATGCAAACAAATTCGACTTCAAGTGATATATTTAAATCCCATTATAATGAAAATACTTGTCTTTGAAGACCTGCACAGGGTTTCCAACTGTCGCGCTCGTTCGACTGATCGGCTTGTTTAAATATATATTTCCTTTATGATTAATAACGCAACGTAGCAAAAGTTGCTTTATATATATACACATTTATACACACCTTTATATACATTTACACATTTTTTAATGGTACACAGAGTACATTAATTTCAAATGACCTCGAATTAAGTATTTGTCATTCTTAAAATCCATATTTAATATATGAACGATCTACTGAAAATGAGTGTAAAAATGCTTACGCCAAGTACACATAATCTCGATATAAGAGTAAAGTATCTTGAATCAAGTAAAACTCTAGATTTACTAGAAATGAGTATGAGAATTCTCGATATATTAGGAAGCGTGGGAAATTAATTCAAGAACATTTTACACTAGCAAACTAGAAAATATTAAGTACATATTCTTATTTTGAGATAATTTTCTACACAGTTACAGAAGAAGTTACAAAGAAACTCAAAACAAGTATAAATTGTACTTAAATGAAGAATAAAAGTACTTACTTCATGTAATCATCGAACTCACTTTTGAGTTTAAAAACACTTAAATATAAATAATTCTTGACTTCAGTAATTTCATTCTTAGTGAGAAATCAAGTATGAAATGTGGCGTTTTAAGTACGAAATACTTAAATTTTTTGCTCTGTGTTAAACCTATTTAAATTATACAAATTGTTAAAACATTTTGCTTATGCCACAAGCTATTTTTAAAATTTTAATCGAACAAATTGTGCAATTATGTAAATAAAAAGAGTAGAAAATAGAAACCAAAATTTTTCCGAATGTCCCCAGTATTTTCAAATAAAAAAACTTTATTTATAGCGTTAAAAAAACATAATTTGTGTAATTTAAATATATTTACAGTAGCTTCCAGCTCATTTCACACACTACACTTTTATTATAATTTCTTTCTTTTGTTGAATAAGATATTGGCTTAGCTTAAATATTATTTAATAAATCTCCATTTAAATGTTGTTTATATTCCTCTCCAATTAAATGAATGAATAAAATATATATTCATAAGCATTCAGGATGAATAAAGTTTTTAAGAATTGATTTAAGCATTCTTCGATAATGATGCAAAATAAAAGTTCACCTCTGAAACAAGAATTGCATTGTCAAGTATTGCATTTTATCTGTTTTGAGTTTATTCTAAGAATCATAAGTAACTACGAGTATAATAAGAAAAGGAAACGAAATAAAAAATATTCAAATTTATTTTTAGTTGTAAAAAAAATTATATAAATTTTCAATTTTGTTAAAATAATTAATTTTAGCATGTTTTACACTTCAGCTTTGCATTCCACAATTATTACAGAAATGTAAACAACAAATCGAGGTTTTAACATGATCGACTTGATAAAATATCGATTATAACTCTCTCTATCTCTCTCTCTCTCTCTCTCTCTCTCTGTCCTACAACACCTTAACAGATTTACATACTATCCGCAAATATATCAGAAATGTTAACAGACAAAACGTAGCATATTTAACAGAAATGTTAAGCCAATCATAATTGCCTTAACGTATCTGGAACTTACCTTCAAGCCACAGTCCTTAATCAACCAATTTAAGATAAATGCTAACGAAAGTTATTTAATAAAATAGTTAAAAGCTTTTAATTAGAAACGCATAGATAGATAGATAAGCTATCTCACTGCATCTGTTATGTGAGTGTGCGAAAAGCTCCGCTGTCTGTTTGCTTTGCGCAAAGAGTTAAACACACGAAAGCACAGAGAACTAGATTAGCCATCTTCCTCTTTCTCTCTCTCCCTCTCTCTCTAACTGTTACATAAGTGTGAAGAGTGCCACTGTCTGTTTACTTTTCAGTCTGTTATTAAGCATTACGCTAATGAATACTGTCCAGCAACTGTTCAGGACATTTGTGTTTGTAAATGTAGTAATGTATGTGTATTGATGTTCCAATCTTAACATTGCTCGCTAAAGTAGGCAACACTTTTTATTAGTTTACTAAGAATATAGCAAATATAGTTACGATCGGTCAAAAACATTGTTGTTTCTACAGATCTCCAATATTATGCATTTGGTATTGTGTTATACTACAATCTTGCATAATTTACTTTAAATCAGAGTAGTTTATCATAAAGCTGTCATAGGAAGAATCGATTAAAAATCAATTAAAAGTTTGAAAAGCGTTGATGTTTCTAAGACTATTTCAAGCAAACTCATAGATATTATATTTGATATTGTTTTATAAATAAAAAGACAGAGGGGTTTCTAAAACCAAGAATATGTTGGTTCTTAATTAGGACAAATTAAAAGAAAACAGAGCTAAATAAAATGTTTTGTGTTGGTTCTTAAGTTAAATTTTTGCTTTCTCTTTCCAAAGAGTTTAAACTAAATTTAATTAATATAATATTTTAAATGTTACTTTATAATTAAACTATTTTATGAACCTGCTGGGTTCTGCAAGAGTATTAATTCTTCGGCTTTCCGATACTAACTTTTCTGTCGTGTTTTTACTACATTTACCTTAATTTAGTCTGCTGTTTGTGCTTTTTTTTGTTGTTGTTTTAACTCATGCATGTGTGTGTGTGTGTGATTATTTACTTATGCTTATAGTACATCTATATTTTCTTTCTGTTTTGCATAAAATGTCAACTGTTTAACCGGTAGAGTTGCACCTGGAAAAATATACCCAACCTCACTCCATTCCACTTCAAATTCAACATGTATATGTTTATTTTGTGATGGATTTTCTTCAGTTGAATTATAAAAGAAATAACTGTAGGAAAAGATGGCAAATGTTAACTAATTGCTAAATGTTTCTTCTTTCAAACAACAAATGACCAACGTACTAAAAACCACAAAACCAATTCGACTAATTGCACTTGAAATATCCCGATTTGATATCCTTGAACAACAACAACAACAACAATCCCGAAAACTTGCAAAAACTTGCGGCATCAACAACGACAACAACGACAACAACGACAACGACGACAACAACGATAACAACGATAAAATTGCGTTTTGCCTGCAACAAAAATGGAAATGGCGTCAAATTGCGCTGACATCTGACGACGATGACGATAAACGCAACAACTAACTAACGTGGCTTGGCCCTGGACCTGATATTGCCACACTGCCTCACTTGCCTCACTTGCCACACTTGCCACCATCGCCTGGCATTGTCAACGACACTGACACCAAACGACACCAACAAACGGCCAACTTTTGTATCGTTGACACAAAAACTGCCCTCAAACCCAAACAATTCTCTTCCTTCCTTCTTCCTCCGCCTCCTTTGCCACCATTCCCTTCCCCCTTGGTTACCAACTCGAATGGCATCGCCAACTGGCGCCGCAACGAAACTTCCAACTAAATTCTAATACATCCGCAAATCGATTTCAATGGGACGACAACGAACCTTTACCATCAAAAAAAAAAAAACAACACAACGGGCAACGGATAAAAACAAAAAAAAAACAAACCGGAAATTGCTGAATGCGCTGTTGATGACGTTGACCAAACAACGAAATTGAACTTAATATTTAAAATATTTAAAACGCTGACAATGCCTGAATGTTGCTGTCAATAAATGGGATTAATAATATGTTATAATGAACTTAAAATCGACTTAAACAACTTCATTCAACGAAATTGAACTGTAATTTAAAATAACGTCGCATTGGAACAATGGAAATGGAAATGGAAATGGAATAAAACGCAAATCAACTTCATCAATGTCAACACACAAAATGCCAACTGTCATCGATTGATCGTCGTGTCTGGGAATTTGGAACCTGGAATCCGGACATTCGGGGCATGTCCGTCATCAGGTCGCTTGGATTAAGGCCGATGCAAAGGCAATTTTGGCCATACACGAGCATGTGATAACCAACAATGATCGATTGTCGGTGACACACAATGACTACAATACATGGACGCTCAGCATACGCAGCGTCAAGATGGAGGATGCTGGCAAATATATGTGTCAGGTTAACACCGATCCAATGAAAATGCAAGTAAGTACATATGTCGGTCACAGAGTTGTTGATAGCATGAAACCAAGAAATATTGTTGAAGAAAGACTAAAGAGTTAAATATAGCTTATATTTTAAGTCAATTAAACTGAGTATATTTAAATCTACAGTGTTGTCTGTCATCGATAACAGGTTGACATTCAATGATGTCGTGTTGATGTAGAGATCAGACCGATAAGTAGAAGTATATATCCAATTACAATCAATTCGAATGTATGTTATATTCATGTACATCTTTTTTACTGCTGTTAATATAAACTCCGATTCTGTTGTGTTATCGGCTATCGATAATAGTCTGACAATAAATGATGTCATGATATCAGATAGGAGACTATGTCGAGTTAATATCAACTCAAAAGTTTGTCTTATTCTTATTAATTTTCTACAATGTTTGTCATAACATCTGATTTGCCTGACACTAAATGTTGCCTTCAAAATATAGAGATAAGTATAAACAGTTAACATTTTTTAAAATATATCCTCATATTCGATTATCCAATGATATATATACTTTATTTTAAATGGACACAGGGTATAATTATATAATCTAGTCGGAATGACTGTACTTATTCTGATTAACCCCTATTTATATCGTAATGAAACATCAGGATTCTGATGTTTTAATGTGTGCCAATTCAGACAGACGGACGGACAAACGGACGGACAGACGTACGGACAGACGGACGGACAGACGGACGGACAGACGAATGGATGGACAAACGGACGGGCAGACGGACATACTAGCTATATCGACTCGGCTGTTGATGCTGATCAATAATATATATACCTTATATAGTATATAGTATCTTATAAGTAGCATTCCCAACTATCTGTATTCTATATCCGATATCTTCGCTCCTTGAGGAAACTTTTAATGTATTTGATTATCTATTGTTATAACCTCACCTTATCCGGTAAATCTTTTATTAAACATTAGAGAAGTTCGTCTTGTAAATATATTCTTAAGATACTTCTGAAAATTATAGAATTTACTCTTCATGTTTTAACGTGATAGGTCTGTAGTTAAAGAAAAGTGTAGATTTTTTTCTTGAGTTCCTCTGTTTTCTCAAGTAATTCTCTAAGTTGTCTGGCGCTTAATTTGCTTTTCAAGCAAACAAACAACTAGATTCTTCAACATTGTTGGAAATCCAATAGACAGCAGCTGTTTATCCAGAAAGCTGACAAAGAAAATGGGAAATAATAGGAATATCAGTGGGTAAATAATCACACTATTCGATGATGCAATTATAAAGCTATTACAAAAGTGAATTAAGTTAACAAATGCCGCTCACATTTTATGGGAAAATTTTCGGAAACATATATTTCCTGTAGACGTTCCAATTAATCAAATTCCTATAACTGCAATGGGAGCAAAGTCTTGGGAAACTAGATAAGAAATTTAAACAAGTCGATGGTAACTTTTATAAACACTGATTTTATTTCAATTGATAAGAGCTCTGCAGCAGAATATTGCAGAACTTCTCAGTTGGGACTCTTGAAAGTGCTGATGCCCTATGTCGTTGTTGAGTCCTCCGTCGTTGTTGTGGTGCGACAGGGATGTCTGTTGGGTCCAAGACCACCGCCGAATCCGCCACCGCTTCCGTTATTACTGCCGCCTCCGAAACCGCCGCCGCCACTTCCTCGCCTATCCAAACCTTCAAAGTTGCCACCTAATCCGCCTCCACCACCACGCCCACCAGGGCCACCTTGTCCAAAGCCACCTCCTCCTCCACCCCCTTCGTGATTCCCTAGTCTGCAAGGATCCTGGGCAAGGGTCACAGCCACGAGGGCAAGTAGAGTTCCAATTATTAGGATGCGCATTGTCTATTCCACAGTGAGAAACTGACTATGAATTTCACAGAGAAGTTTTCCTTTTTATAGTCCGATTTTCCCATCAAATCTGAACGTCACTTGTCAACTCAGCTGAAACTTTGTGAATAGCTCAACAATTGCATCATTGAATAGTGCGATTATTTACCCAATGATATTCCCATTATCTTTCTTTCTATTTTCATTGTCCGCTTTCCACGTCGCGCGACTTTAAGTTCGGTTTGGATAAACAGCTGCTGTCTATTGGTTTTCCAACATTGTTGAAGAATCTGGTTGATTGTTTGATCGAAAAGTAAATTAAGCCACAGACAACTGAGAAAAATTACTAGAGAAAACAGACGATCTATAGGAATGACACACAGTCTCCATTAATTCCAGATCTATCACGTGAAATCTTAAAGAATAATTTCTACATAAACTTGGAAAGAAGGTTTAACTTTAGAAGTATCTTATGATTAAACTTATATGCTAGTAAATAAAAGATTTGCGGTATAAAGTTAGATTAGTGTAATACATAATTAAGAGTAAAACAACAAGTCGGAAAACCTACCGCAATTTACCCTGTTCGTTTTTTTAACTTGTGGGCGAATGTAAAGTTTTCAGTGATTTTTCTTCACCCACCCAAAGCGGCCGACAGCGAAAATCAGACTATCGTATGAGCCAATGGGATTTTTAAAAGCTCTCTCGCTCTGACCAACAATTATTAAATAATTGATTGAAAACAAATTCGTTAATATTTCCTCTATGAAACTATGAAACCTGCGGCACATTGCTCAGCGTTTGTTATACTTTAACTATATGTTAAGTTAAGCTGTGTTATCTGAAACTTTGAGGCTGTAATAGTATTTTTTTTGATTTAAGTTGGTGAGGGACAAGATATCAAAAATTAAATATGTACTTGATCTTGTATTCAGGAACCTACATTCTAAATTTTAAAACTTTTGCTCTTATAGTTTCTAAGATCCACGCGTTTATACAGACGGACTGACAGACGGACAGGTATCAATCGACTCGACTCATAATAACGATCAGAAATATATATACTTAATAGGTGTGTAGATGCCTTCTTATGCCTGTTACATACCTTTCACAGATCCATTATAATTCTTTATGTCCAATTTTAATGTGATCAGGGTAAAAAAAATATTAACTCACATTTGAATCATGAATGTTGTCTATATGTAAAACTTTACTTGTTGATATCGATAACAATCTGACATAGAGATTGACTAATAAAGTCCCCTACTTAATGAATTGCTGGAACTGCTCAGCAAATTGTTCAGATCAGGAAATTGTGTACATTTTGAGTTAATTTCCAGTTTCTACACCACAAAACGTATGCACTAAATTCTCGATTGGATCAAAGCACATCAGGTAACATATAAGCTGAAACTATCGAAAGGACAATTGTATCGCTGTATTAAAATTTCTTATCTTAACTGCATTGCTGTCAGAATCCAAATAGAAAACGTCCGAGTTCCAGCTTCCACTTTCATTAGTATTGACAACAAAATTCTATAGCATACTTTTTCGGGCAACAACAAAATAAAATTACATATTTGTATCAAATCATATCGAATTTACAAATTTAGTAAAGGGCTTTAAACAAGTTAAACTCGAGTTCAAAAAGAATGAAGAACGGAGAAGGGAATTAAATGAATCAAACAAAATGCTTGTTACATGTGTTAACATATTTTTGAGCGTCAATATGATTGTTAGTAAATAAACTGGATAAATAAAAATAAAAGCAGCGTATTGTTGAATATTGTAAACAAGGATATTGAAAAAAAAAAAATTAATCTACACTTAATTCGGGAATGACAGATACAATACAAACACACACACAAACACTGTTGCCCTAAGGGAAATTAATCTGTTTGCGATTTCAAATATGTGTAGTTATTTCTCATTTTATTGCAATTTATCAGAAAGTGCCAGGCAACAATGCTATCAGAACGCTTTGTCAGCTTTAATATGTAACCAAAAAAATTTATAAAACATTTCGAGAATGGGAAAAAATGTAATAATAATAGTTGAAATTCAAATGAACGAAATGAAATGAATTTACTCTGGGGCTGCACTTGTCATACGCCTTTGACTGTTTGTTGCCAATGGCGTTGCCAGCCTGTCTGCGGGTACTTTTTGGACATGTGTATGTGTGTGGAGAGAGAGGGTTGGAGAGTTGGGTAAAGGGTTGCTGACATTTAAACACGATATATAAACAATGAAGCGCTTTAATGACAAAAATAAATAACAAACAATGCGGCGACAGCGCAGTATGTGCATCTACACAGAGCGAAAAAAGTCAAGTATAACGTATTAGTCCACATTACCAACTTGTTTCCTCACTCAGATTGAAATACTAAAGTCGAAGGTTTTATTTCTTTTATTTTTTATTTCTTGATTTCTAACTTGATCCGAATGCTTTAAACTCTTTAGCTGAGCATAAAAACAACATAATATAAGAATACGACAGTTGATCTATGAGTACTGTAGACTTAAAATCGTGTAAACTTAATTTGTAAGTGTAAAATAAGTATTATGAGCTACTTAAGAAAATAAATAACTAAAAGCAATCCGATTATCTTAAAGTAAGTGAAAACTGTCTACAAAAATGAGGCCGTTTCTCAGTGCTAATCGAACTGCACTTCATATGAGACAAGCAATAACCACTGAATTTAAGATTTAAAAAGTCTTGTCTGATGATTTAAAAATTGGAAATTTTAAAGCCTTGATTTAAAATTAATAAGTCTTGATTCAAGGCATAAGAATCTGGATTTAAGATTAAAGAATCTTAATTTAAGATTTTACAAACTTGTTCCGTAGAATTTCCATACTCATTATTTTAAGTATATCTTAATTGGCTCAAGACTCTTAACTCTTTTACATATATGTACTTCGTTATTGATACTTGCTTAAAGAATTTGTATGCTCATTTTTAGTAACTTATACTTGGATTAAGTATACATTTTAAGAATTGTAATTGAGCTTATTCTTTCGCTCTGTGTACTTGTATGTGTATGTGTGTGTGTGTGTGTGTGTGTATGTGCTTTGGCGTTTCGTCAAGTCGCGTTGAGCTCTGGCATCGCCGCTTTCTGTGCCCATTTAATGCCTCGACATGTGCAAAACGATTGCGTTTTCAATTTCATTTCGTTTCATCATTCCGTCGTCGCGTTTCTGTGAGCACAACACAGCAGCGCCCTCTGACGGCAACGGCTTGTAATAAAATCAACCTAACAAAGCGAATTGAGTGAAAAGCAAATATGAGACAAATAAAAAGCAAACAGGCAGCTTCACATTTGCCATTTAACCCCTTCCTTCCTCTTTTACATTGCTCTGTCTTCTTTTTCCCATTTCGTACTCTGTACAAATTTCGCGCTCTGCTCGTTTGGGGTTTTTGTAACGTTGACTTTATTTTATGACGCAACTGTCAACTCCAGCAACAATAAGAATGACAACAACACAGCGGCAAGAACGACCTCGGCGTCATATTAATTTACAATAAAAAGAAACGACCAGAGGCAAATTCACTTAACGTCACAATAACTTGTTATTTTACTGCTGCTGCGGATGTCGTACTAAACCATATCACAACAACATCCAACAAAAATAAACGCTGCAATTAACGCCTTTCTCCCATGGCAAACGGACAATCTGTCCTTGATTTTATTATTGCGTTAAAGGCAATCAATACGTAATTCACTCAGCTTGTGACGTCACTGCACTGCGATCGATTGCACAGCAACAACAACAGCAACAACAACAACAAGAACAACACTTTCCCATGTCCATAAGCCAATGTCGAACGAACTTTACTGCGTTCTTGTTTCCTTTAACCTTCTACTATTTAAATTTGCACAGATAGAAACCAGTCAAGTCCTCGATCTTCAGATACCCGTTAATCAATTAAAATATATTTATTAATATTATCCGACTATTTTAAAATACAGAAAACTTAAATTTAAAAAAATACTACATACTTTTAGATAATTGCGTTGACTAAACCAGCTTAAACCAGCTATAACTACCCTTACATTTATCCGATCTTAACACAACTATACTGATAAGATTGCGAGAAAACGATCAACACAAAACAAAACTGAAGGTTCTGTTGATTGCTGGGTCGGCGGTTACAAATTTGAAGTCTCTAGCTCTTATAACTAGATCGACGCCTTTAGACAGACTAACAGGCGGACAGGTGTCAATTAACGCAGCTATTTATACTGATCAGGAATATACATACTATATACTTTTTGAGGTTTATATCTATTATCAAATCTATTATACTCTTTTATAAGGTATATTATTATTTATTATTTAAAATTCCCAATATATTAAGAAACTGTGTGTACCAAAACATTAAAACTTTATGTTAAATTGTATTATTAATTTTTAATTTCGATACTGTTGTTGGTAATGCAAATGAAAAGATTCGGCAAAAAGTATTTCTCATCATCGTGTCGGCTCAGGTTTTACCAGCATCACCATCGTCTTCAAACACTGCACAGATTTTCGCAATTGAGTCAGCATTTTTCAGATCCTCATTTGTCACTGTCTGCATTTCTTTGCCGGGCTTGTCGATGGACGGAAATCCAAATTGTACTTTAGATTTTGGGTATTTTTTCCATTTTGGATCTATTTTAGATGCGCATTCTTTGAACAAAGTCTGTCAGCCGAATAAATAAAAGCGAACATTCTAAAACGACATATTCTCCAAGCATATTATTTTTGAAAAGGTTTTCAATCAACTGTTCAGTCAGGCTGTCAGCTGTTCCAAAGGGTTATTCCGTCAACTAATTAAGATTTGCTTAAAAGACATCTAAACAAGATATAGTATATTTTTAAGTGAATATTTTTTAGTGTTTAAAAGATTTGTAATTGAAAGAAAATTGCTTATATCACAATCTGAGTCGTCTGAAGAGGAGTTGCTGCTTGAGCTTGAGGAAGTATTTTCATCAGAATCTTCAGAGTCCGAGGACTCAGGACTAGAAGCTCGCAATGGTTGTGGGGTGAAAGCCAACACTTGAGTTGGATCTACACATAAAAATAGTTGGTATTTTATTGATTCTGCTTTAAATACAAACTCACAAGTAGCATCGACTGGTTGTGACATGGGAACAGACTCAAGGGTACACACAATTTACATCACCGCGTGATAATGTTGCCACATTGTCGGGCCACCACCACACTCCATTTTTTTAGCATCATCCCTGGTGATAAATATTAAAACAGTTTCCTATTAAATATATTATATATGTTAACCAATTCTTACTTGTATTTTCTGGTCCGGGCATATAGTTTGGCGCGAACTTTCTTTCATTCAATGGTTATTACGGCAATTAGAAGTTGATGGTCAATACGTTCATATAAAGACGATTTCTTTTTGCTGGATCTAAGCGCCATTACATCGGTCTATCAAAAGTTCAGCAATATTAACTCTTGTAATTGAGATCATCTGAATGGCATATCCTTTTGCTTGCTTATCAAAAAGATATAAAAATATATAAATATGTCAGACCATGTACTTTAAAAAAGGATAAGAGTCTATTTAGGTCAGGTCAAAGGAACTCTGGCAGACCCTATCAAGTAGCTATATTCTTGATCAGCATCAATAGCCGAGTAGATATAGCCATGTCTGACTGACTGTCTGTCTGCCTGTCGGTCAGTCCGTATGAACGAAAGGATCTCAGAGATGGTAAGAGCTAGAAGCTTGAACTTGGTCTCTCAGCACAGGTAAGTTTTGCAGGCAAATCCTTCGCCCACAACTTGATAAAAGCGAATTATAAGAGAATTACATCGGGAGTGAATTTGAGCTGGTTCCTGTAGACCCACAGGGTATATTACGGTCGGGATCCCGACTGTTCGGCTTGTTACTTTTGTATACATAAATACTATATTTAATAAAGATATCGCTTGCTTGCGTTAGTCTGGCAACACTGGACTGCGACTTTTGAAGCGGAAATTGTTTAACATTTAAATACTATGATAGAAATGTAAAATTGTCAAACATGTGTATAGGCAATCGATCATATCAATTGTTATATTACAATCATCAGTTTCAGTTTACAGTGCTCGATAACTCCCAAACAATAGGGCTGGGAACTGTTATCATATGCGCTCTCCCTGTGCTCAGTGAACAATTTTTTGAATATGCAAATTCAACCATTCTTTAAAGATCAGTATAAACATTGTATTTGAATTTATATGTACGTATCAATAGAATATTTATTAACCATTTGTGAAGTCAAAATTTTGATACAGAAAAAGATATATATTGAATTTATATTATTTATATTATATCTAAAATAGGGAAAAACAGATAGAAAGCCAAGATACACCAAGCCAAGTACACACATAAGTTAATGCATTCTCCCTTTTTTGCTTTTTTGCCGTATTCTTCTTTTTACGTGACAGACCGCCACACTGGAGGTGGTCATTCCGCCGGATATTATCAATGAGGAAACCTCCGGCGACATGATGGTGCCCGAAGGGGGCGCAGCGAAATTGGTTTGCCGTGCACGCGGCCATCCGAGGCCAAAGATCATTTGGCGGCGTGAGGATGGACGTGAGATCATTGCACGCAATGGCGTGCATCAGAAAACGAAAGGTAAGTGCGAATATGACGATGAAGTGGGAAGCGGTAAAAGTAGAAAGAAGAGCAACAGCAAACTAACCGCATGCCAATCTTCCTGTGCAATTGCAGCCATTTCAGTTGAGGGTGAAATGTTGACGCTGTCGAAAGTCACGCGATCGGAAATGGGCGCCTACATGTGCATCGCCTCGAATGGAGTTCCGCCGACGGTGAGCAAGCGGATGAAGCTACAGGTGCACTGTGAGTATACAAAAACTTAACCTTACTGTTAGCCATCAACATTGATTAATTGTAGGGAATAAACGAGGGCACAGTGGGAAAAACGGTTAGATAAGCATATACTTAACAATATCTACGAATACTATAACAATGCGGTCGTTTGACAGATTATTTCTATGCAGTATATGATGTAAAATGTACGATAACAATTAAAAAAAAAAGTAAAACATTTTACTTATTAATTATATATATAAATATATATATTTTTTAACATCTACAAATGTGTTGGAATCATATTCCGACTGCTATATACAAGAAATCTGAAAGCAGATCGACTTCATTGTGTCATATGAAAGCAAGCCAAACAATCGAGTGCACTCACCAGTAGTATACCCTGTGCCAGACTTGATAACAAATAATGGACAGGATTTCCATCTGCGAACCCTTGACCAAACGTAATGAAATCCCATATCCTTAAAGGAGCGACCCGGTGGTGAATTCATTTATATTTGAAATTTATGAAATTGTCTAAAATTGTGCGATTTTTAATAAATTAAATATTAATTATTATAATTATATTTTCTTTTTTGGGTTTTCAGTGCTTGACAAATCTTAAAGATTAGTACTGAAAATTATATGTATTCCTCTTCGCTTGTAGCTTTCAGCTTTTGACAGACACACACTTCACAGAGGGGGAGCGAGCGAGAGCGCAAATAAGATTATTATTATTACGAATTACGAAGCCTTTAAGCAAACCGAGCCGAACCGCATTTCAGAGGTTTGGTATAGAACCGATTTGCAGCCTATATATTAAAATTAATAATAATAATAACTATCGATAAGGTACTTAAAGTATTTTCAATCGAATAGATTGCCAAATAAACCAGTTTCGATATTTGAAAATTAGAACTAATATACTTAAGCTAGCCAAGGGGATTTTCCCACTATGTGAAAGGGGGCGACTGCTAACAAATGGTTTGATTTATAACCTAAACTCGCATAATAATAATCATAATGGCCGACACATAACTGCATGACGGATGTGCGTGTGAAGCGTACTCCAAATCCAAAATGAACCGCAGCATAACGCAATAACGCGAGTTGCAAGTGTTTCCGTTCCGATTTCCGGCACCTTCCTTCACGTGGTCGACGCAAACTTTCCAAATGCATTAGCGAAAACTGAGGGAAGCAGCCAGAAGAGGATGGGAAAGGGGAAGAGTTTGTACGGGTCTAGACGGCTTAAATAAAACTTGGCGCGAACGTCACGTTTCTGAAGTAAAAGTCGAGCTGCCTTAAAGTGCACGTTACTTTCCACACTGGTCCCAAATCCCACACTTTTTTGTAGACAAAAAAAAATAGCCAACCGCAAATTCTACACTAAAGCTGAGTGCAGACACTTTTTCACTGTCGGTGTGTCAGCAAACGACGCGTCGTAGCCAAGCGAAGATCCCACCGAATTTTCTCTCATAGATTCTGAACAAAAATACAAAAATCCGTCAGTCTATAGGCATTTGATAGACATAAAAAAACCGATGGAAATAGGACGGTGAAAAGCCGAGTGAGTGAGTGTTCACACGAGACCGATGGTTTTTTAACAAAAATTGTCGGTGAAATTTTGGTCGGCTGTATCGAGTTTAACAGATATGATTGTAGTTGATTTATTTGTTGTAAAATCAATAAAAAATATCAATAATTAACAATTATAAAAGAATAGCCACATATATTGTTTACAATTTGTTGTCTCATTAACTGATGTTGCATGCAGATCTTCACTAAACTAAGTCGCGATGTTAGTCGCAGCGTTAGGATAGTGTGTATGCACGCTCGCCAATCCCTAAATAATACACTCTCGTGTTGGTTTTTAAGAACTGAACCTCGTTTATTAATTTGTATGGGGTTTTATAGAATCTCTTATGTACTATTTGGACAGAGTTAGCTATAGTGCTAGACAGGGTTCACTATAGCATTAAAGTATCTTATTTACTAATTATGTCATGTAGCCTTAGTGCTAGACAGAGTTCACTATAGCTCTTATGTATAAATGTGGTCGAGTACGTGATCGTTTTAAGTAATCCTTGCTCCTTTCTTCTCATTATCATATATACTTATGTGTCTATTTCTTCTTATCTATTAGGCATGCATGTTCGTTTATGTTGTAGTTGTCCCTTGGTTTCAGAGCGCCGGAACGGCGGTCCGTGTGGTCACGTAACGCCTTGGCGACCTTTTCAAGGGGTTGTTTTCGTGTTTGTCTGCGCCGATCGAGGGATGCTTGAGAAATATGTTCATTTATGAACATTTTGCGGGGGGCCATAAATTATGTAGTTGCTGGTTGTGATCCGAACTCTATATTGATCTTTTGTTTATCTGTCTTACATTTTCTTATTACATACATTATACTTATGACTACTATTCCTACAATTATCAATGTCAATGAAGTGTGCACGGTTACATGGTGAAATTCAATGTTTCTTAGCTCAAAGTTTTAATATTTTTTTTTTTGTTTTTCTATTAATTTCTTCAGTCTTATTTATTAACATGTTGGGTATTGGTCATATTTGACTTAAAGGAGTATTTTTTGCATTTTTATCTAGCGGTGTTACTTAATATTTATCTTTCCATTTATTCCAAGAGTGTGATTTCATTTTTGATATTAATTTCCAACGATCTGTTAATGAAACTTTACTATCCACTTCGTTTTCGGCTACTGCTAAAGTCGGTTGTCCAATTAGAATGTGTGCTGGAGCCACAGGATACCATGGGCGTGAATACAATATGCCTTCAATTTGTGCGAGCAGCTTACTTATTTCTTTGTATATTAGTGTGCTGTCTCCAATTGTTCCAGCTTCCCAGATTTCCCCATAGTGGGGACTTGCCGGCGGAATAAACTGCCTGTCTACTTTTTCCTTATCCAGATTTGGGTTTATGCTATTCTGTATAATTGTTTGCTTGAGTTCGGAGTTCAATTTCCTTTCTGCTCCTACAAGGTTTGTACCATTATCAGAATATATGTGTTGACACTTTTCTGTTCTAGCTATGAGTCTTTTTTCTTCTATGTGATTGTTATCTTCATATTCGTTTCTACATTGAGTTTTCTGATTTTTAAGATTATTATCTTTTAGCAATTTTTTCTCTGAGTTTATAAAACTATCGTTTTGTGATTCTCTCCACTCCTTATCTTCAGTAAGTGGTATTTTAACTGTAAATCTGTCATTTTTCTCAATTTGTGTTATGTCTTTGGAGAGTTCCATGTTCTTTTCGTAGTTAGTAGTCGTTTTTGTTTGTATTTGATTGACTTCGGGCATTGTCACTCTTCCAGATAAGATCCATCCAAGTTTTGTGCATTGTCCTATTATCGTCTCCTCTTGTTTCAACCCTTTCGTTAGGATTGCCGGTAAAAAGTCGCCTCCAATAAGAATGTCAATTCGACTCCGCTTATTGAACGTGGGATCCGCCAGAATTTCATTCGCCCAAACCGCTTGATTGTAGTGAAATGATTGTTGAGGTTGAGGATTTACTACTTTCGTTAGTATCACTGCGCTGGTTTCAAATTTGTCGTCACTTGGGAATCTTGGTCGAATTCTTAATTTTACGACGGCTTTAGATACTCCAACTAAATTTTCTCCAAGCCCATAGATTTCTGTTCGCTTTTTTTGTCTTAGTAATCCTAATGTTTTCGCTGCTTCCTCAGAAATTACTGTAATCTGTGATCCTTGATCTAATAGTGCGCGACAGATGATCCATTCTCCTGTGATCGACTGAACTTCAACTTGAGCTGTTGCTAGTAATGTATTTTGTGCTGTTCTGGTCGTCATTGTTGTTTTAATTTCCGTTTCTTGATGTAGTAATTCATGATGCTTTTCGTTGCATTTTCCACATGTCTCTTGACACTGTTTGTAACTTGAGAATTTATGGCTTAAGCATTGGAAACATAGATGTTCTGCTCGGACAAATTCCCATCTTTCTGCTGGATCTAATTTGGCAAATCTTCTACAGTCCAGTATATCGTGGCCTGCGAATTTACAATATTCGCATGCATTGTCGAATGCTGTGCTCATGACTCTTGGGTTTTCCTTGTATGTCCTTGGTTTTACAGCCTTTATTGTTTGCAGGTGCCTTTCCAGGAATTGTATAACATCTTCTAGGGTTTGCATCTCCTTCGTCTTGCTAGAGGCATGTTCATACTGCTGCAGACCTTCTCTATCAAATTTTCTAATAAGAATGCTGGCAATAAATGGCTCAGCATCCTTAACTGGGATTCCCATTCCTCTTATTGCATGTAAACTTTTATGCGTTGTATCCAGCATGTTTTGTATACTTTTATCTGAATCACTGTTCATGCTTGGCAAGTCCAAAATGCGGTTCCAGTGGTTCGTAAATAACAGTCTTTTATTTTCGTATCTGCTTTTCAATATATTTAAGGCTTCTTCATAGTTTTCGCTGCTGATGTATAGGTGCCTTATCAATTGAGCTGCTTCTCCTTTTACTAATTCTTTTAATCGTATTAGTTTTGCTTTGGAATCCAGATTGATGTTTGTGTCTATCATTTCTTTAAACATGTCTGCGAAATTGGACCATGATGTAATGTCTCCAAAAAATGGTGGTATTTCTATTGGTTTTAGTTTAATACTTTGCTCTGATGGCTTATTTTCTGTTAGCCATCTTATTTTTTCCCTTTTTGCTTCGTTTAGCTCTTCGTAAAGGTTCCTAACTGATGGCGTTGCTTGGCTATGCTCTTTCATTTCCTTAAAGATCTCCGTGAGTCTATCGAAGTCTTCTCTGATTTCATTTAAATCGTTTTGATGTTGTTTGTAGTTTTGTCCAGCACGGTTAATCGTCATTTGTAGTGCTCTTGTCGCTCGGCTAAATTCGTCTGATCGAATCTCATTTTCTTCCATTTGTTGTCGCATTGTCTCGTTCAATGTTTTCTTTATCGTCTTCTTGTTGATCTCCATCATAATTTTATTTTTTAAGGCTTGCGTCTTTTCGAATGCTCCCTTTGCGAAATACTCGCCTCCACAAAGGGATTCATTTTGTATTAATATTTGATGCTGGCTCTTGAACAATTCCCATTGTTCCTGGACTTTAACTGCCCAATCTAAGTCTGCATGCTCGTCCTGCATTATTTCCTCATCCCAACTTTTCAATTGCGCGTATATCGCAGATTGACTTATCCCGATAGCATTAAATTGATCTCGTGTGTATACCATGTTGAATAAGATATGTGTTTTTAACTAATTATTTTTCTTTAACGAATTTTCTTTATTTATTAATTTTTCTTCTTCAGTTATTTCAATTAATTGTACCCTTTTCCTGGCTCTTTTTGTTGTCTTTATTTCTATCCTGCGCCGCAGTAGTCTCGTGGATCCACTTCGTATGCGATTTCGCGCGAGATTTTCTCGTACAGCCTTCGCTGCACTGCTTTTCTTAGAAACTCACGTTACTTTTTTGCCGCTACTTGCAGGCTTTTCGGTGCTGCAACTTGCAGGCTTTTCGGTGCTGCTACTTGCAGGCTTTTCGGTGCTGCTTCTGCAGGCTTTTCGGTGCTGCAACTGCAGGCTTTTCGGTGCTGCTACTTGCAGGCTTTTCGGTGCTGCTTCTGCAGGCTTTTCGGTGCTGCTACTTGCAGGCTTTTTCGGTGCTGCTACTTGCAGGCTTTTCGGTGCTGCTACTGCAGGCTTTTCGGTGCTGCTACTTGCAGGCTTTTCGGTGCTGCTTCTGCAGGCTTTTCGGTGCTGCAACTGCAGGCTTTTCGGTGCTGCTACTTGCAGGCTTTTTCGGTGCTGCAACTGCAGGCTTTTCGGTGCTGCTACTTGCAGGCTTTTCGGTGCTGCAACTTGCAGTCTTTTCGTGCTGCAACTTGCAGTCTTTTCGTGCTGCTTTTGCAGTCTTTTCGTGCTGCTTTTGCAGTCTTTTCGTGCTGCAACTTGCAGTCTTTTTATGCTGCTACTTGCAGTCTTTTTCGGTGTTCGGTTGCTCCGGTTGCTGGTACCTCAGCGTAGATCTTGTCTTCTACGTACTGTACTTCCGTTGTCGCTTTGTTGATGTTGTTGCTCCACTGCCTTTCGTCCGATCCCACGCTGCAGTCGTTGTTTTGCTGCTTGGTGTTGGTTTTACTTTTATTATTTTTATTTTTCCTAGCTGCGCCACAATGCACGGTAGGTGCGATCAATGGACTTGGTTGCGTGATACCGACTAAGCTATCTACTACAAGTGGCAGTCACTGAGCAAGATTGCTCGAAGGACCATATGCATGCAGATCTTCACTAAACTAAGTCGCGATGTTAGTCGCAGCGTTAGGATAGTGTGTATGCACGCTCGCCAATCCCTAAATAATACACTCTCGTGTTGGTTTTTAAGAACTGAACCTCGTTTATTAATTTGTATGGGGTTTTATAGAATCTCTTATGTACTATTTGGACAGAGTTAGCTATAGTGCTAGACAGGGTTCACTATAGCATTAAAGTATCTTATTTACTAATTATGTCATGTAGCCTTAGTGCTAGACAGAGTTCACTATAGCTCTTATGTATAAATGTGGTCGAGTACGTGATCGTTTTAAGTAATCCTTTCTCCTTTCTTCTCATTATCATATATACTTATGTGTCTATTTCTTCTTATCTATTAGGCATGCATGTTCGTTTATGTTGTAGTTGTCCCTTGGTTTCAGAGCGCCGGAACGGCGGTCCGTGTGGTCACGTAACGCCTTGGCGACCTTTTCAAGGGGTTGTTTTCGTGTTTGTCTGCGCCGATCGAGGGATGCTTGAGAAATATGTTCATTTATGAACAGATGTACTTATCTAAAAAATTCAGTCTTTCACTTGTCCCCATGCACAATATCTGACACGGCTCAAACACAAGCGTTATGATTAACCCCCCAAGTGGGAACTTAAGGAAATTAGGAGCAGTCACAATCGTGTATCTCTCAATACTCGTTCATCGAAGTTCAATTGAACTTTTAAGTGCAGTCGATCAATTTTTAATAAACAAACGAATCAATCATAAAGTGTGTTCGTTCAGTTGCTTTAAAAACATTGTTGCCCACAAACTTAAGAAAAGGGAAAACTTCAGACAAGTTCGTATTCTATAATGTTTATACTATGTGCCCATTAAAAATGAGTAAGCAAGGGAATAATAGGTTTGTAAAAAAATATATCCTATGACATACGAGTATAGTAGGAGGCATCTCCGACCATTTGAAGTATATATATATTCTTGATTAGCATGAAATAGCCAAGTCGACTTAATTCTGTCAGTCTGTCTGTCTTTCAGTCTGTCTGTCAGTCTGTCTGTCAGTCTGTCAGTCTGTCAGTCTGTCTGTCAGTCTGTCAGTCTGTCTGTCAGTCTGTCAGTCTGTCTGTCAGTCTGTCCGTCCGTCTGTCCGCCCGTCTGTCCGCCCGTCTGTACGGCCGTCTGTCCACCCATCTGTCCGGCCGTCTGTCCGTCTTTCTGCCCGCCCGTCTGTCCGCCCGTCTGTCCGCCCGTCTGTCCGCCCGTCTGTCCGCCCGTCTGTCCGGCCGTCTATCCGCCTGTCTTTTCGGCCGTCTGTCCGCCAGTCTGTTCACACTTCTGTCCGCCCGTGTGTCCGCCCGTCTGTCCGCCCGTCTGTCCGCCCGTCTGTCCGCCCGTCTGTCCGCCCTTCTGTCCGCCCGTCTGTCCGCCCGTCTGTCCGCCCGTCTGTCCGGCCGTCTATCCGCCTGTCTTTTCGGCCGTCTGTCCGCCCGTCTGCTCGGCCGTCTGCCCGCCCGTCTGTCCACCCGTCTGTCCGCCCGTCTGTCCGCCCGTCTGTCCGCCCGTCTGTCCGTTCGTCTGAATACCATTCATTATTTTGTACGTGACAATATGATGAGTAAAATTGTTTCTTGTATAACTTCCGAGCTTAAAATTCGATTGTTATGAAGTGTTTAAGGAAAAAATACTTATTATATTATTAATATTTAATTTAAAGCTCTCGTAATTCTTTTTTTTTTCGTTTTGCGTAACCAGAAATATTAAAAACAAGCTTAAATATAAGAATACAAAAATGTAAGAATATTGTTAGTAATTTTGGTAGCTCTAGCTCTTACAGACATAAAAAATTGCATTTCAGGCAATTGTTCTTTAATTGAAAGCAATGTTCGATGTGACGTAGTCTACTGCCGTCCTGCTTTCACTACCGTATTTTTTTGCGGCATATTAAACTTAATGAAATTTCCAAAAGGGGCAAAATGAAGTTAAACGATGACAAGAGGGAAATGTCGCTGAAGGGGAATAAGCATTTTCTCTCTCTCTGTAGGTTGAAAGATCTTATCTACAAATTATATTGACACGGCAAAATGTTCGCACCTCAATGAGCGACAGCGTCTGTGTGTGTGTGTGTGTGTGTGCGCTGTCCTACTTAAACATTTCAAATATATACCCTACCTCCCTCCCTCCCTCTCTCTCTCTCTTTTTCTTTCGCGTCGCCACAAAAATTAATTTCCATTTTTTATCTGCTCCAATTTTTTGGCTTTGCTTTCTCCCATTTCATTTCATTTCTTTTGTCATTTCATTTTCATCTCCTCCGTCTGTCAGTATGTTTGTCTGTCATTCAGTTTGCTGCTTCTTCTTTGTCCTTCCTCCTACTCCCCCTTTTTCCCTTTTTCCCTACTCCAGGCAGCAGCGTTCTCTCCTTTATTGCTTTTGGCTTTGTTTGCTGCTGCGACTGCGTCTCAATTTCAATTTAAAAACCCCATATGTTTTTCCTCCCTTACCACGCACCGCACACAACCACCCCATCCCCCCCCTACCCACATGTTCCGGGGCTTTCCCCCTACCCTCCGGCTGCCTTTCGTCACCAGCGTGAACTGCAACTGAAGCGTTTCTTAACGCTTTTGCGTCTCCTTTTGACATTGCCTTCTGTTGCCTCCGATTTTTCGACTTGTTGTCTTAAACTGACAACAACAATAATAACAACAACAACAACAAAAATGTTGGCTTTAATCCACCCTTAACCCATCGTGGTTGCCGCTTGATTTCTTGAGCTGCTTCAGCGCTCTGCTTGATTGATTTTAATCAGAAAATTAAGTGGCTCTTTGGCTCTTTTCGCAATCCAAAACAGCAGACAACCAACAGATGAGCTCAACGAGACCGTTAAATATCTGAGGGTGTGTGTGTGTGTGAGTGTGTGGGAGGAGTTGATTGCGGTCTATGGGGGCAACAATATTTTGGGGGTTTCAGCCAATCACTTACACGAGAAACAACACTTACAGCTCCACAGGTTGAAAGTGCTTAAAAGCTCAGAACTAATCAAGTTTAATGGCGAGTTCCATTTAATTGTCAGTCCTACTTATTTAAAAGCTCTATTTATACACTCTATATACATATGGGATTATTCCTAAGAAGTTAAGTATCTGAATTAGTTATAAATCCCAATTATCTTCTCTCTACGTTCTGAAATAAATTCTGACTAGTAGCTGCATTTAATAGGAATGCCAATTGTCTTGTCTATAAAGTTGTAAGTTGTAAAGTTGTAAGTTGTAAGTTGTAAGTTGTAAGTTGTAAGTTGTAAGTTGTAAGTTGTAAGTTGTCCACTCTGTCAATAAATTGAGAACTTCAGTTACAATTACTAATTAAAATCTCTCTTAATTGTTGGTTTAGTATTCGGAATACAATTTAAATAAATTAGAGTCCAAATCAATTAATTAAAATTATATTTGCCACCTCTTTAAAGTCTCCATTTAATCTTTAAAGTACGAATTAAAATTTCGTATTTCTTCTTTCTATCTCTTCAATTCAACCTAATTTATTCAACATGCAACTTATTTTACATAGTGTCCCAAATTGTTTGAATAAATAACTTTCAATTAATATAAGACTTATTTGTTTTCTTATTAAACTTGAGCATTTAATATTCAAGAATATTTTGTATCTCATTACTGAAGCTTAATAGTTCATCAATGCCCAATCGTATTTGAAAGGCAAACTTGCTTAAATTAACTATAAAATTTGTTTTTTTTAGAAACAATTTAAAGTTTAGATTATCGCTTAATTTTTGAATTGAGTTCTTGCAAGATAATTGGCCGGATTGGAATTTCTTAACACTCTTCTACCAAAACAAAATACTTGTATTCAATTTCCGAACATATTTATGCGTCTTGTAGAAACATTTTATGCTCGACTATGTCTTACTATAATCTTACTTTAACTCGCAAATCTTGTATTTACAAGAAGATAAATGTAATCATAAGATACTTCTAAAGTTAAACCTTCTTTCCAAGTTTATGTAAAATTTATTCTTCAAGGTTTCACGTGATAGATCTGGAGTTAATGGAAACTATGTGTTATTCCTATAGATCGTCTGTTTTCTCTAGTAATTTTTCTCAGTTGTCTGTGGCTTAATTTACTTTTCGATCAAACAATCAACTGGATTTTTCAACAATGTTGGAAAACCAATAGACGGCAGCTGTTTATCCAAACCGAACTTAAAGTCGCGCGACGTGGAAAGCGGACAATGAAAATAGAAAGAAAGATAATGGGAATATCATTGGGTAAATAATCGCACTATTCAATGATGCAATTGTTGAGCTATTCACGAAGTTTCAGCTGAGTTAACAAATGACGTTAAGATTTGATGGGAAAATCGGACTATAAAAAGGGAAAACTTCTCTGTGAAATTCATAGTCAGTTTCTCACTGTGGAATAGACAATGCGCATCCTAATAATTGGAACTCTACTTGCCCTCGGGGCTTTGACCCTTGCTTTGGATCCATGCGGACCAGAGGATTACGAAGGGGGAGGAGGAGGAGGTGGCTTTGGACAAGGTGGCCCAGGTGGGCTTGGGTGGGGAGGCGGATTAGGTGGCTACTTTGAAGGTTTGGATAGGCGAGGAAGTGGCGGTGGCGGATTCGGAGGCGGCAGTAATAACGGCAGCGGTGGCGGATTCGGCGGTGGTCTTGGACCCCACAGACGTCCCTGTCGCTCCACAACAACGACGGAGGACCCAACAACGACGGAAGACTCCGATATGCCCGTACGGTAAGCTCTGCAATCTTCTGCTGCAGTGTCAGAGCTCTTATTCATCGAAATAAAAGCAGTGTTTATAAAAGTACCCATCGACTTGTTTAAATATTTCAGCTAGTTGCCCAAGCCGTCAATTTTCCCACTAAATCTACGCGTCATTTGCTAGTTCACTTCGGTAATAGCTGGACAATTGCATCATCGAATAGTGCGATTATTAACATTATTAATAGTTGTAGGCTTTAATTTAGTCGAATTAATTATGAGACATGAAATTAAGTATGAAAATCCAATTACCGGACTTAAATCGTAATAAAATATGAGCTTAAGTTAGTTGTCCTAAATGTGAATATATCTAATTGATAAAATTATTGCCTGTATGCCACATAAGACAACACAAAATCCATATACTTTCTTTTTGAGCTATAGCATCGACAAATTACGCATACGCCGCTTATGTCGTTTTTGTAACTTCAGCTGTTGCAACAGTTGCAAAACTCTATTAGAACAAATTGAATTTTCCACAAGGGGTAGGCCAATGCAATAATAACAACAAAAGCAACAGTAGCAACAACATCGATAACAACAGGAACTAAGGCAAAAGAATGGTGCAGGGATTACAACATGAATCGACACTAACAACACATGACATATGCCACATTAGTTGGAAGCAGACACAACACACGCACACACACACACACACACATATGAGTGAGGCATGTTCAAATCCAATAAATTGACCAATAATGAACGGTTGAACACAGCCAATGGCCAGAACAAAGGACGCGGCAGGGTTACAAGAGCGAAAAGGGGGGCATGCAACGGCGCACAGCTGGAAAAATAAAGGAAAGAAAACAAGGAAAAAAATATGTGGCCAGCAGCAAAGTTGAAAAGCCAAATACAATGATGGTCAGTGGCATGCCCCAAAGCCCAGGGCCAAGACAGTGCCAAAGACAACAGAGGGAAATTCTGCAAACCGAAAAAGGAAAAGAAAAACCTCAAACTGACACGAAACAAGCCGAACAGCACGGCACCCCGACCGTAATATACCCTGTACACACTCTACAGGGAACCGCTCAAATTCACTCCAAGCTCAAGCATCTAGCTCTTGCCATCGCTGAGATCATTTCGTTCGGCTGTTGAAACTGATCAAGAATATATATTCTTGATGGGGTCGGACACGCTTCCTTCTGCCAGTTACAGACTTTTAACAAACTTAATATACCCCACTGGTAATACAACAAAAAAAAAACACGCAATGGAAAAAGGAGCAAAGAGAGCAAATCAGCGAAGCAGTTAAACGAATGTGTAAATACACTACACACAAAAAAGACTCCTAAATCTCAGTATCTGTACTTTGATTACTTTGAACTATTTATGAGTGCAGTTTTGTACCCTAAAACTTAAATCTCTGTTTTAATATTCATATATCAATATAATTGTGAAATCATTGTGTTTAATTTAACTTTACTCTTTTATTGCACTTGTTATTAAATTAAGTTAAAGTGACATTTAGTTTAATTACGCATCACATTAAAATCAACCATATTTAATTTCAAAATCAATTATCTTTGATTGCCTACAACTTCTGATTGATGTCAAATTTACAATGCTTAGAGGGGCAAAAGATTTTGCCTAGAAATTTAAATTGATATTAATTAACGATGGTTGCAATTGTTGCATTTGCTTCACATTTCCTTTGATGGACTTTTACAATTTTTTTTTTTTTGTTAGCAAGAGTATTATTTTAAGTGCCTTTAACTGGCCAACTACTTATGTCAACTTGCAAAATTACAGATGTAAGAGTAAATATACAAATCAGTAACAAAAAAAAAAAAACATTCAATTAGATTACACAAATACCAAAATTTGTTAACCTTTCGTTCATCGAATCACTTAATAAATATTATATTTTAAATTTTATTTATACTTATATTAGAATAGGGAAAGACTCCCAAGAGGGAGAAAGACCCAAACAAGTGGACGAATGGGAAAATTGAATATCTTTGAAATGATATGCAAGTGCATAGAAGTAGCAATGGAGACACCCATCATCCCTTAGATGGGGAATTTCACAGACTTCTACGATTGCTGTCATTGTTTAACTCTTCATAAATAGCACACAAGTATCCAATTGCAAAGGAATAACTGGCTTCTTGTGTCCTTCAATCGGTTTCCCAAGGCTGCAAACTGTCCTTTGAGGATCCCAAAGCAGTAGCAAAGGGAAAGCCTTGAAAACATATATTTTTATATTTAATTTAATTGTCTATCTAGCTAGCAAGTGTTTTCATTAGTTAAAATAAATGTTTTCATGTGGTTGACCCCATAAAGTATATTTATTATTGATCAGCATCAACAGCCGACACGATTTCGTCATATTCGTCCGTCTGTCTGTCCATCTGTCCGTCTGTCCATTTGTCCGTCTGTCCATCTGTCCATAAGAACGAATATATCTCAGAGAAGGTAAGAGCCAGAAGCTAAAAATTAATATAGAGCACACGTCTTATAATAACACGTAGATCAAGTTTATCTTAAATTTTGGATGCCATTCACATCTCTGTAAAAAGATCATAACAAATGCAATATTGAATCTAGAGACTTGCAATTTGGCACACATGATAAGTATTCTAGTCTTAATAGATCTTAAAAATTTCACCACAATCGAATAATAAACTCAGAAGTTATTCAAGGAACAATTCAACGCAGCGCCCGCGACGATATGATGAATGATCATATGAGATTGTGCGATTATAAGTATATGTATGTGTGCATGTATCTGTATGTACGTAGGTGCAAATACGTGTAAGGGTATTTAGGATACTGGACAAGTGTGTGTACTTCTTGTATTAAATTTAAAATTATATCAACATGCAAGACCATCAGGATAAAGTGTAGTCTCAAGTAACAATATAAATGTAATATGTACATGTTATATGCAAATGGATATTGGATTGGTTTTCTTTTGTGAGTTAAATAGCTTAGTTTTCAAGAACTCAAGTCTTTCTGCCAGCTAATGTACCACAATTACTTTTATCAAGCCGTTAAATTGAAATGAGACGTAGAAAAGAAAATTTGCTACTGGCTGTAAGAGTTGTCTTTATTTGTGAACTTTGTTTTTTGGTGTTTTTAAATAACAAAATTCTACAATTTCAATTAATATCGTATCAATTGCCACTGCTGCCATTGACAAATACGATTTTCGTGCTTGACAAATAATCGAAATCACAGCATCAAAAAGCTATATACTTCAACATCGGGAACTTAATTGTTGCAGATGAGAAGGCAACGCCAAACGTTGTTTTGATAGTGTTGAGTAACTTCTGGTCTCTTCTAACTATGTTCTCTTTTCACTGCTCTTTTCTGCAGTTCATCCGCTGGTGCAAGTGCCAAATCAATTGGTTGGAGCTCCGGTCTTAACGGATGTCACATTAATTTGCAACGTTGAGGCATCACCCAAGGCCATCAATTACTGGCAACGCGAGAATGGTAAGTTTCCACATATTTTATTTTATTTTATTTTATTTTTTTTTTTTGTTGGCTTCCCCCCAGTTTATTTCCTATGCTTTCTTTCATCCCTTATCGGCCAGTTGGTTGATAAACCTTTCAATGCCTCAATTTGTCTTTATTTGGTTCGTGTTTCGACGCTGAAATATTTTGATGTTCCTCTTGTTGCCGCCGTGGCAACATCAAGTGCATTTGACGTATATTGCAAACGTGACAGGACGAGTTGAAATTCTAGTTTCATTCTCGGCTTCAACTCCTACCCCACTTCCAACTCTTTTTCCATTTTCAAATATCATCATCGAAATGCCTTTTGGGTCGCTCGTCGCTCGTCTCTCATTTGCTTACCTCGTGCCACACTTGCCACATGCCACACGTCGCTTTGCCACACTTACTCACTCATTTTGGTACTTCCGCTTTTCCTCTGTTCCAATTTTCTGCCACAGGTGAAATGATTATTGCCGGCGATCGTTATTCCCTCACCGAGAAGGAGCACAACATGTATGCCATTGAGATGATACTCCATATAAGGCGATTGCAATCATCCGATTTTGGGGGCTATAAATGCATTTCGAAGAACAGCATTGGGGATACCGAGGGCACTATTAGACTATACGGTAAGTGAACTAGTTCTATACTTTAAACTTATGCTGCAATCTGCTCTTAAATTTCAATATTACCAGTTTAAATTTAGTTTTACAATCTTAACTATTTGCTCTTAATCTTCTGCTTAAGTTCTTCAATTCCATTCGATTCTTTATAGCAGAGATGGGCACGAAAAATAACGGTGGGAGCCAGACAACAAATTTTAGCAACAACCAGCGACGCGCAGCTGCTCGCATAGATTTTGTTTTTGCTTTGATCTCCATGTGAGCCGAGCAATGCATGCATTTTGTTTTTGCATTCTCGAGCTAGCAGAGTCAAAATTTATTTTACAGCCTCTTCGTCACCAACTTTCAGTGGCATTGTTTTTGTAAAATTGCGATAAGCGATCAACTCGAGCAACGACCACCGGTGCCGAGATGCTGGCGCCTATCATAAAACATAACGGAAAGAGCCCCGGGAGCTCTGGGAGCCACTACGTGCCCATGGCTGCTTTATAGTTATCACAATTTGATTCACAATGATGTTTTTTGGCTTGAATAAATATTAGTAATAAGCAGAGCTCGCAATAATTGGTCTCTCTCGTGCTCTCTCGAGAAAATAACCACTCGTCCGCTGACACGATGCGATGCTGTCCCGAAAGAACTCTCAAACTTCGTTCTTTCTTTGCTTGCTCTTCGCCCAGCCGACGATCGTCTCTGTTCGCGCGCTCGGCTCATGTCCCTTTACTTCGTAAAAACTCGGCCAGCGGTCTTCTGAGCATGTATGTGTGTTGCGCGTCTGGATAGCTAAACATTTACAGCGAGTCTTCATGCATACGCATATGCACACAGATGAACACTCTATCCTCTTCTCTCTTACTCCCTAATGCTTTGCCTGTGACGAAATATCTAAGGCAACAACATAAGGCAAACGCAACAACAATAATAAAGAGCTTTTTTGTGGACTCTTTGTTTGCTTTTGTGGAAGGCAAATGAAACGACCTCGGAATATGTTATAACACGTCTTATTTATTTGCCCACTCGATCAAGACTGATCTGCAGCTCTTTTCTTATGAACTAGAGTATGTACAATTAGAGTCGCAATTAGCGAAAGAGAGATAATGAAAGAATGAGAGAGCAACCAGCATCAAGAGAGCACTCGTCAGAATAACCGAGAGAGCGTAATGTGTGTGTATGTGTAGGCACTCGTCCTACTACACTTTGTTCACTTACTGACTCTCAGTAGCTGAGTGACGAACGGTTCTGTTCGTATCGAGCGGTCAGTAAGAGACCGATTCGTGTCTTACGCTCAACCCGAAATCCGAGAGCGAGAACACGAACGAAACGAAAAAATGGGTTGCCGATCAGACAGTGAGCGATTCCGTCTCATTTTTTCGGTCTTTTAAGTGAGCAGACCGCGCATAATATTTTGGTTGAGCATATTTTTCGAGCTTTGGTAATAAGTGTATCAGTTTCTTAAGAATTTTTTCTTTTAAAGAGTACTCGAAATAAATCCATAAAACAGTTCCGAAACTATTATCTTTCAATTTGTGTTCATTATTTGTACATTTTCCCAAAAATTTATTAAGTTTTTAACCTCTTACCCTTTAAATTGAATATTATATCAATCTTAGTGCTTAATGTTATTTTGAACTCTTTTTTAGTCGAGAACTTCTAGTTAACGTTAAATTGATGAATTCATAATTTTCTAATATCGGCGAAATTGCTTAAACTATTCATATTTTTGTTTTTTTTACTTTAAAATTTGTATATATAAATCTTTTTTCATTCTTTATTTTGAGCTTTTAATAATTTGTTTTTCGACTGTTTCTAGTTAACGACAAATAACGTTACTTAATAATAATGTGACCTTGGAGTCAGTTCCGATATATAATATAGAAAATGTCTTTATTTATCTATACTTTGAACTAGTTCTTTTTCCCTTTTTAAAGCTACACTGTTTTATCTTAAATTCTTACAGAAATGGAACGTCCTGGCAAGAAGAACCTACGCGAAGAGGAAGTCAATGAAGTAACGGTAAGTTCAACACACACACGCACACATCCACACCAGTATACTCTTAACAAATACATGCCCCTCCAAACCCCCACCCTCTATGACTTGTCTCCACAGAAGAGCGAGGTGGTGGTCAAAGAGAATCGTCACGAAGATGGTTCACGTAATCAAAATGGTCGCCTTTACAAGGATCGCAACCAGGAACCGGAAATCCCAAGCGGGGCAGCAACAAAAACAACAACAACAACAATGCGGCTAATAGAGACACTTGTTTTAGCCATATTCGTACTGTTCACAACGAACTTCTGCTGTCAGACCAAAAGTAGCATACGAAATGGCACCATTCAAAGTTGCAGAACTTCCAAGACAATTGACAAAGATGAAGCAACAGAAACAAAGGCGATCCTTGACAAGTTTAACAACAACTACAAAGGACACTTAGTATTATAGCTTAATTAAATTGTATTTATAAGACGGCATAACATCAATAACAACAACCAAACACACACACACACACACACACACACACATGGCCAAAGGACAAAAGCAACCACAGCAACCACGCCCCCAAATGGATGAGTTGAGGGGAAAGTTTTGTGGTTAAATAATTCAATACTAAAGTATGTACGTAGTAAGTAAGTAGTTAAGTCTAAATGAAAATTGCTAAAATGGCAAAATGGAAAATTTAAATATTTAAAAATGCGTTTAAATGTTACCTCGTTAGTGAAAAGAAGAAAAGTCGAAATGAAACAATACAAAGTCAAAGTAAATGTCAAACAAACAGAAGGAAATTCAGTAATCGGCATGCCGAATTCTAAATACTCTTGCAGAGTATATATAGAGCTATAGTAAATATATACATATATGTTGATCAGTATAAGAGGCAAATACTGTTATAGAGATATAATGAGTTTGATTGAATCAGATGTGGAAACTTAGATTTTTTATTATGCATAAACTTTAATTTCAACCGATCGATTTTATGACATCTAAATCATTTCACAGAATATTTCCTTTAAAATATTTATTGAATTATTTGCAATAAACAATTTCATATTTGATCAATTTTAGAAAGATATCCAAGCCGATAAAGGACTATACTACACTTTTTAACTTGTTAATGGTTTTTATTAACCAATTTAAAGTAAACTTGTTTAAAATTCTCCATATCTATTATTATAAAGCATTGATGGGTTCTATTAAAATAAATGTTATTCATACTAGAACAAGCTCTTTTTTTAATGAACCGATCATTTGAAAGCTATATGATATAGTTTTCCGATTTGGATCAAATATACCGAGTTTAATTAACACATTTAGTCAAATAAGTTTGTTTAAAGTTTTGTTAAAATATTCAATCAAATAATTATGATTTACAAAAACTTCTATTTCCGTATACTTTTTCTATGACAGCTATATATGAAAGTTGTCCAATTTTGAGAAAACTTCTTCAGGATATGTAGGAAGTGATGAAACTGCATTTTTATAAATTTTAAGAAATTATCTTCAAAACCAATTAAGTTAGCTTTGGGACTTGTTTTAAGTAAACCTCAACTCTCCGATCCGGCTTGATTTACGAAGCAAACAAAACAACTTTCCCAAGTTTCATAAAACTAGTTTCAAATCCTCAAACTTGTTACATCGATTAATCTCTTCAAGTAGATCAAAAATATAAATAAATTTGATATATGTACGTACTCTCTGCAAGGATATTTATAATAGCTAAATATTGAAGAATTAAATGTTGTTCGGTTCTTTGAATGGCTTTAGCTACTCCAAGTACTTTATGTGGTAAGCCCAATCATATGCATATACCGTAAATAATCAACCCGATAAACCCAATTAGCTTACCATGCAGACATACGAGTATACTCGTATATTCTATATCATATACTATATCATTCTTTTGTTTCGATATACAATATACGTTCATCATTTATGGATAGGTTATAGAGGGTTCTGTATATATATATATATATATACATCTAGTTATATACCTAGTATATTTCTGCTCAATATACATAATAACATTTGATGATAAATATTTATACAAGTTATTACGGACTACGGAATTGTAAATATTTGCACCTATTTGTAGTATTCAGAATCGTTTGTTGCTTTTCTTATTTGTTAAACAATTAAGAATTGTTGTTTTTGTTTTTTCTTATCTAGTGCTCGACTTTTTGTTTAGTTTGTTAGCTCAATGCATAGGTTTACACCTCAGTTAGATGTAGCTTCATATAGATTTAAGCGAAAGTCCCGTGATTCAACGATTTCGAGAAAAACCTTAGAGCTGGGTCAAAATTGTGGTTCATTTGAGTTGAAACTACTAGTTATGCATAGTTTCTAGCATGGACGATAGTTATTTATGTTACAGACAGCTTACTAAAAATGAACTAGTTCATATGAACTTGTTGATAAATAGAACAAGTTCAACGGTATCAATTGTGTTTGATATTCTCTGGAACATAGGCTCAGTTTATGATTCCTTCTAAACTACAAAGTTCACTAGTTCCAATTAACTGAACTGGTTAGAACTGGTTCTATTTCCTACTCAAAATAAAGAAATATTAATTGCATGAACCAACAAACTGTTTAACACAGAATAAATAATAAATGAACCAGTTCAATAGGCTCATATGCAAAGGTTGATCGCAGATTTTGAACTAGTTCGACAGTAAGTGATTAAATGGCTTCAATTTAAATGAAACATAGTTCAAAAAAGACAAAAGAGAGCCTATACAAACTTCTAAATAGATTTTCTTAAACAAAGTCAAAGTCAAGAATGCAAACAAGTTCGATTAAGTTTCAGTTCAAATGAACCAGTGTGCTCCATTTTTTAGAAGAACGTGAGCTAAATCAACAGCAAATCCCTAATGGATTCAGTTCCAATGAGCTGAAGTTCAAATGAACCAATTTGAACCAATTTTCAAAGTAGTTTTGCACCCAATTGTAAAGATTTTTTCTCATATAGAAAAACCTGCTCTCTCTCTCTCTCTCTCTCTCTCTCTCTGTCCCTCCCTCTCTCTCTTTCTTTAAGCTAAAAGCTGAAGAGCCTACATACATAAATGAATACATACATACATTTGTGTATGTGTTTGCGTATTTGTATGTGTGTGTACATTTGGGTTCAGCTTAATTCCGTATTTAATATTGTGTACATTGCAAACGAGTCAAAATGTGCCAAATGCAACTAAAAAAAAAAAAAATATGAGATTATAATAAAATCTAAAATAATATACATGTATATGTATATGAATGTGTATATGTATGTGTGTTCGATATTCAAAATATAAAAAAATAGCGTATTTGTATTTGGACTGCTAACAAAGCTGAACATAAACAAAGGAATCATATGAAAGATTAAATAAATAACTATGAAAATCTTAAATACAAAAAATCGATGCGCCCCCATTACGCCCCTCGATTCAGCCACGCCCCCCAAATCGCTACTATTTAATACTGACTTATCAAGGCGTACTCTGACTTAATATACGTACCACAAATGTATTAATGAAAATGAGACGGAAAATGAGAAAATTGCAAGAGAAGAGAGCGAAATAAACGGAGACAGAAAGCGAATGAAATACATTTTAAATAATAAATAATAAATAAATTTAATTCTAAATATATAAATATATACATACATATATAGGATATAATGTGGTGTTTGTTTTTTTTTTTTTTTTGAACTGAATGATGTTGATATGGATGATATGACATCGCACAGCAAATCAAAGCTACAAATATAAGAAAAAATATATACATTAACTACAATTAAAGAAAAGAAGAAACAAATTTAGCGACAATTCGACAACATACAACTAAACGCAACTATGATTTAAGCTAAGTTTAACTAAGTTAATCATGCAAAAAATAAACAATAAAAAAACAGACAACAATTAAAAATAATCATAATGCATTCAATGTCTACGCTAAAGAAATTCCTACCCCAAAAGAAAATATATAGATGACGAATTTGAAGAAAATGTCACTTCTAGCAGTGATTCAAAGTTGTTCCCAATTCCACAATCACTTTAATCTCACAAGGAGTGAAGTAAATAGTGTTCCCAATATCAGTTTCATTGCAATTTCACTGGAAAAAACTAAAGTATTCCTCTTGTAACTAAAGTTTACATTTAGGTACTATAAAAGTCAAGAAGAATTCCTGTGAAATTGCTAAGAAATTCAAATTGAAAACACTTAATTAAAATTATTTACCTGCTCTGCAAATTTAAAGTTAAAGTCTACTTTTAGGCTTGATCAAAATATTTATGAAAATTATTTAGGCAATTTTTGTGAAATTCTAACGAAAGTACTTATAACTGGGAACACCTACAATAAATTTATTATTGGAATATCAAATGAGATATTGGAGTCTTGCATATTGAGAACTTAATAGATCGGTAAATTTCTGGTTTTGTTTCATGTATATAATAATCGTTTCTCTTTGTATTGTAAATTTCTGATCAACAACACGATTAAAAATAAAAATAAATAAACAAATTGTACGACAACAAAATAAAACTTAATCTAAAAACTTAAAGTCAACCCAAATTTAAGTGAACAACTGAAAAACTGCAAAATAAAGAAATATACATACAAAAAAACAGATACAATTTTTAATGGGAATTTCGTTATGAAATGGAATTTTTTATTATTATTTACAATACTTATTTTGTATAATATTTATGGAAAATTGTTATTTATGATTCAAAAGTTCGACTTGTACATTAGGAATTAATATGAACTTAAGGTAAAGGTAAGTTTTTTGAAAGAATATAATAAATAATTGCAGGTAGCAGTGTTGCCAAATCAGTCATTTTCCGGATAAAATTGTCCTGTTTTAAACTAAAATACCAAACTAAATAAAACCAAACATCCCCTAACAGGAAATCTGTCCTTTTGTATTGATTTGGTATTCTTAACCATCATTTTTAAAAACTTTTATTTGTATAAATAACAATAAATATAATAACAATAAATAAATATATATAAGTTAACAATATTGCATTATATTTCACATCGTGATATTGAACTCAATATCGATATGGTATTATCGTAATAACATATATCGCGATAAGTATCGGTTAATCGTGCAATTTACTAAAAGTAACACATGCAGAATATTCGCTATTCTTGGTTGAATCAACAACAGTGCAAGGCATTGAGATAGTAAAATGTATATATTTAATATACTTATAAATGACATCTAAGATCTTAGCAATGGATTTCCTCTAGATATTATTAACTCAGTCAAAGTAACTTATGAATGAACTTCTTAAATCTCAAAATTTTGTATACAATTGCAGAGTGTATTACAATTTAGGCTTAAAACTATCTGGATGGACAGTTCCGTCATTTAGCTGTAGGCTGTACATATGTCGAAACCGGACAGATCGGTCACTATATCATATAAAACATAATACATACCTCAACAAATTTCATATATTATGCATTTTGTTATAACTTATACATTCTCACCAAATTTGTTGTTGACATAGCAACAAACGATCTAAATTCATAAATCATGATGCATTTCATCATTTGGAGTGCCAAAATTAACAATCTTTCACTATCTCGTCAAATTGTAGCCCCGTTTGAAAAAGTAACATCATGAAGATCCATTAGTCGTTTAATCAATATTTCTGTTTTCCAAATATCTGCATTATTTCACTTCTTAGACACTTTTAAACCGATTCAGCTGTTTTGAAGTTATAAAGTACACATCTATCTTTGGAATTAGTTTTAATTGACGCATTCTAAAACAAACTGCTTTAAAAAATAAAATATGGGTTTCCCGGCTCTTTAGTAAAATTGTTTCTTTGATGTCATCTGAGTTTATTGTTGGATAGTGATTATATTTTCAGGACACATTTAAACTAACAACGATACTTATCATACTACGATGCTGTCAATTATAAAGCTTTAAGGTTGTTCGATTGTGAAAGAATTGGTCATGCCATTAACATTTAATAATTGACTTTATCTACGTATTTTACCCAGGAACGCACATACCAATTTAGCAGCGTCTAGCTCTTACTGATGCACTCATACAAACGGATGGAAAGAAACTTATAGACAGACGTGTATTATTTTCACAGAAGTCACAAGGTTTTTTCAAAAATTTGCTACAGCCCCAAAAACCACAGCAAAATTTAAAAACCCCAACATCTACAGTTTTTAATATGAAACGCACTATTTGGAGATTAACACTAATAGTACCCCATAGGGCGTTGTAACGTCAATATGCTCTTCTTCTTCCTTTGGCCTGACACTGAGTAATATTGAGTTTTGAATAACTTCCGGGATCATTATCTGATCGTAATGAAATTTTTAGGATACATTAGGACCCCGATGCTTGTCCTGTGTGCCAAAATTCAGGACTCTATCTCTAAAATTCGTTTTATGGGACTTCGAAAATTTTAGGAGTGTCAAAATCTTAAGATAAACTTGATCTGCTTAGCCCATAGACGAACCACCATACCAAATTTGGTGACTCTAGCTCTTATAGTCTCTGAGATCTTGGCGCTCATACAGACAAACGGACAGACGGACGGACGGACAGACGGACATGACTATATCGACTCAGCTGTCGATGCTGATCAAGAATATATATACTTTATGGGGTCTGCCGGACTTCCTTCAACCTGTTACGCAAATTTTGTCAAACTTAATAGACCCTTTTTACTTTTTTTTTTTTTTAAAGTAAAGTAAAGGGTCTAAAAATCGTAAAGTAAAAAAGTTTGTAAGCAACGCAAGCGCCTTAAAGTATGCAGTAATTTGTATACCGTAGGAGTTAAAAATGCATAAGAAAATTATTATATATCTTAATTGAGTAACGGGTATCTCATAGACAGGAACTCGACTACAGCTTACTCACAGACTTTCCCAGAAGCCCAACTCTCATTTGTAGTCACTTGATATCAAGAATATGACTGCATAACAACTCTATATAGAGAGCTTTAGCATCAGCTTTTAATGGATTCAAGTCAAGGAAGTTGCTCAAAGTCTTGAATAACTTTGACAGCTCTTCAAATTTGATGCATCCCCTCTTTCTCTCTCTCTCTCTCTCACTCTCCCGTCTCTGTCGCGAGCTAAAGACAATAGCACATAGCTAGCACATCGCTGGCATGACGTGGCAACTCTGGCCCGTGGTCTGGGCTTGAGTTACGCTGAAGACGACATCAAATCATTAGCAGTGCATAAAGCGTGAAACCAGACACACAAATAGACACACAGACAGAGATGAAGATGAATTTGGAGATGGAAGTGGAGTTGGCGATGGCGATGGCGACAGACATGCAGATGAATTTAAACTATTAGCAACGGGTCGATGGGGAGAAAGGGAAGCGGGGAAAAGGGGTAAACATCTTATCAACCATCTTCTCCTACCTTTCAGGTGCATTGTGGTTCTGTTTCTGATTCGGATTCAACGTTCTGGTTTGCATAACCTGCTCATTGTTACCATCCTCTGCATATAAACGCAATCTTTGACTGCCGCTTTCCACCTACCAACATTGCTCCTCCCCCCCGCCCATCAAACACACACAATGCACATGTAAAAGATGCAAATGTTAAGATATTTTTTCCATTTGCATTTGCCAGTGCCCAAATACGACTCGAAACAGGAACCAACTCCGACTCCGACTAAGGCTCAGGCTACATTGTCACACAAATTATTCATTTTGCACTCGTCTATTTGCGCCTGTCTTTTTATACCCTGTACAAATGTAAATATGGCAATGCCTAAAGTATAACTCACTTGTAACATTGTTAATAACAATAAGAGGAAAATACTCTATCGTTGTTCTTCATACATGAATAACAATTACAAAGTGAAGCTAAAATTCTTATGGATAAGTCTGTAATTAGACAATATAGCAAGCTCTAAGCTCCAGTCACTTTACTAACAAATAGCAATTATAAAACTAACAATCGCTTGTCTATACATAACTACACGATGTAAAAGTCTAGTGACGAAAACATATTTAAGTCCCAAAATTGTTGATATCTAATTGTTGACGAAATATATTTAATTTATTATAAGAACTTTTTAAAAAATAAAAAAAATAGTTTAATTTTTCTGCATATATTGGTATTCGCCATTCGCACCCTTCTTGATGTTTCGTCACTAGCGTGGACTGGCGTCCGCAATGGTATCTTTTTAAAACTATATGTATCTTAAGCTTTATTTCAGCATCTTTTAAATTAGTGTATGCGAGATCTTTAAATGTCAGTGCTGCTTAAGGGTGTTTTAAAAAAAACTAAAATAACTGACTAGACATAATATCAGCTAATGCCTAGAAACATTACAGAAATTATAATAATACATAGTACACTTTCAAACTCAGAGTGTTGAAGCTGTTAGGCGTCTACTTGCATTTATGGTATATGTATTTATATAGTATATAATTAAATCTATCTCACCTATATCCACGTAATCAATCTCTAGCAAGCTTTAACTCAGAATCTTTTAAGGTAAGACTTAATTAATTTGATATGTAAGCATCTCATAATACACATGCTGGTAATAAGTATTCCAAATTGATCGGTTATACTACAAATCGATTGAAAAATCCTTAAACCAAATTATAAATGTATTTATCAATATTAGTAACAGCCAAAGCTGTCACAATATTTGTCTTGTTATTGAAGAGTTTATAAATGAAAGCTTCGACAACTTGTAAAATTCAATATAAAAAGCTTAAATCTCTGTTTTATGAAATATATGTAGTAGGAAATGTATTTATTTGGTTTAATTTATTTTATTACATTAACTATTATACATTAAGGTATTAACAATATAATAACTAATAAGGAAATAGAGTGCTAGCAACTAGAGCTATCGACTCTGTAGGAAATATAATACATAGATCATTTAATTCGATTGTTTTTAATAAAGCTTAGCATAATTTGCTCTTCGTACAGCTTTCGCTGATAAAAGTTCATATGTATTAAAATAAGTCAAATAGTAAGCTTTAATTATTGAAAGTTATTTAATTTTCACAAAGTTTTGTGTAAACAATTAAATACTAAAATGATGTATTAAATTATGTATAAAATATTTAGGAAAAAACCAATTAGAATGCGCTACGCGATTGTGTGTGACATTTATGGGGTAACTGCTAGTCGAGCATGCCGTCAAAGCTCGCTGTCTGCGTTTCCTACAATATAAATAACTTAGACTTGTGCATATTTTGTAACTACAACTTAAACTAAATACACATACAAGCCCAGAGTTACACGCACACCACACATACTCACACCCACACACACACACACACACACACACACACATACACACCACACACACATGTACATGGCAGATAGACAGACGAATGTTGTTGCTGGTGGTTACCATCATTTGACCAACAAAACATACTGCAAAATATTTGTATATAAATATATTTTGCGGATTTGTAGATTTACATGTGTGAGTGTGTGTGTGTGTGTGTGCAACATTTGCATGCCACAAGCATGTGTGCGTAGGTGTGTGTGTGTGTGTGTGTATTTATCCTTTTGTGAAACAAATCGAGCTCAAATGGCAATGTGCATTGTCCTTGCATGCAACTGTTGTGTTTTGTATCTGTTTTTTTCCCCCCCTTTGAACAATTGTGGTTTCTGTTTTTCAATAATCAAGGCACGTGTGTGTGAGTGTGTGTGTGTGTGTGAGTAGTGTGTGGTTTGTCACTGACCACTTTGTGTGTGTTAAATGTGCAAAGAGTTACAATTTTTCGCATTTGTACCGAAAAAAAAAAAAAAAAACAATTTCAATTTGCAAACTCATTGACAGCATTTTTACAATTCTTCTGCTGCTTCTTCTTGCCAACTCTTCAAGTGATTGACATCGTTTTTGGATTAGTTTCCATTGTTTGAATAAAGGCCACACCGGAAGTCGAACTATAATACCCCGTAGGCATTGTAATAAATGTAAAAGGAATGATAAAAAAAATCTATACAAATCATATTCTCAGACAATATCTATATATCTACATATATCTGCAGAAATCTGTATCAAGAGTAACGCAATAGCAAATTTTCATGTTTTTGAAATGTTAAAACATTTGCCAATAATTGTTATTAATTATATAATTGTTTTAAAAATGGAAACACTTTATATCAACCGATTCTTGTGACTCTTTATATATACATATCTGAATCGATGACTATGCCTGTATCTGAATCTATGTATATTTATATTCTAACCTTAAATCAAACCTGTCTACAGGGTATGTCTTAGTCGGCCATTTGTTTGTTTTTTTTCTGAATATTTAATACCATCTCTTCTGCAGTGAATCAAATATTTGCTTTACTTAAAGCTTATTGCATAAGATAAAAGTAACTTGTGTACACAAAACGTTGTGCAAATTAAATAACTTTAAATAATTAAAGCAAAACTATTTTATTTATTTTAATACATATGGGTATCGGTATCACGAAGAATTTATCGTACACAAACAACGCATACACAATTTTCACAAACCTTGAAAATACTTATGTAGTAGGCTTATTTAACTATTAGTTCTAATGTAGTAGGCTGTTTGTTGCTTAAATTGGTATCATGTTATTCAGCAGGTACTGATTAGTGTTTCATCGCAAATGAAGAAGCGATTGCTGATTGAATTTCCAGCTGAATGTCCCCTATTACTTTTCATATAACATATATTATGATGGATTCGTGTAAATGTATGTAAAAGGCATAGGAAGACATTTCCGACCCTATAAAATACATATAATTCTGATCAATATCAATAGCGGAGTCGCTTGACACCTGTCTGTCCGTCCGTCTGTCCGTCCTTCCGTCCGTCTGTCAGTCCTTCCGTCCGTCTGTCCGTCCTTCCGTCCGTCTGTCCGTCCTTCCGTCCGTCTGTCCGTCCTTCCGTCCGTCTGTCCGTCCTTCCGTCCGTCTGTCCGTCCTTCCGTCCGTCTGTCCGTCCTTCCGTCCGTCTGTCCGTCCTTCCGTCCGTCTGTCCGTCCTTCCGTCCGTCTGTCCGTCCTCCCGTCCGTCTGTCCGTCCGTCCGCATGTCCGTCCTTCCGTCCGCATGTCCGTCCTTCCGTCCTTCCGTCCGTCCGTCCGTCCGTCCGTCTGTCCGTCCGTCTGTCCGTCCGTCCGTCCGTCTGTCCGTCCTTCCGTCCGTCTGTTCGTCCGTCCGTCTGTCCGTCCGTCTCTCCGTCCTTCCGTCCGTCTGTCCGTCCGTCTGTCCGTTCGTCTGTCCGTCCTTCCGTCCGTCTGTCCGTCCTTCCGTCCGTCTGTCCGTCCTTCCGTCCGTCTGTCCGTCCTTCCGTCCGTCCGTCCGTCTGTCTGTCCATCCGTCCGTCTGTCCGCCCGTCTGTCCGTCCGTCTGTCCGTCTGTCCGTCCGCCTGTCCGTCCGTCTGTCCGTTCATCCGTCTGTCTGTCCGTCCAGCTGTCTGTCCGTCCGGCCGTCCGTCCGTATGTCCGCCCGTATGTCCGTCCGTCCGTCTGTCCGTCCGTCTGTATGAACGCGTATGAACGTATCAGCAACTATCACAGCCTGAAATTTTCAGATAACATAAGTTAACTGAACATGCAGTTGAAGTACAACAAAAGCTGAGCAAATACTTAATTCGAGGTCATTCGATTTAATTATTTTTCTGTCTGTCTGTTTCTATGTAAACTAGTCTCTTAGTGTTATAGATATCTGGATGAAGCTTGCAAGGGATCCGTCTTTTTGCAGCAAGCAGTTCATATGTCGGAATGGACCGGATCGGATCACTATATCATATAGCTGCCATAGGAAATATCGTTTGAAAATTGCATCAGGGATCTGCTAGGGTATTAAAACATTGGTGTGTCGAAAATATCAAAGAAGACAGAGTCAGGACACCCTATTGTTGCTCAAGTCCCGACTCTCTGGTTTGTTTTTTGCTCTGATTGTTTGTCCATTTTGTTGTAGGCAATTGTAACCAGATCCTTAATATAACAAGGCTATATAAAGTTTAATATCAACACAGCTGCAGTACATCGGTGTATGTGTGTGTGTGTGTGTGTGTGTGTGTGTGTGTGGTGTTTGTATTATTGCTGTGCAAACAGCTGTTTTCATTATTACCGTAGATGAGGTGAGGAATTCCGTCGTTTCGGAATTATGATTATTCCATTTCATTTCTCTATCTAACTATATCATATCTATCTATCTTCTTTCTTTGATTCTGTTACTCTGTTTTTTTGTTTTTTTTTTTAAAACTTTCTTTCTTTATTCCTCTTTCATCCTCTCTCTCTCTCTCTCTCTCTACTTCCTTCTTGCACTATCTATTTCATTCTAATCACGTTCAACTACTTACTAGGGTATTTACTAGTTGTGCAAAAGCATGTAAATACTGAAATCAAGCATAATTAGACTCAAGCAACGTTTGCCCTGCCCATTTGACTACCAAAGGGTATCTGCTAGTTGTGCATACTCGCCAGCCTGAATGGTTCTAGTTTCTTGTTTCTATTTTTTCCGCTTTATATTTTTTACGGTTTGGTGCAAATATTTGAGAATTTTAATCGCTTTGTTGTTGTCGCAGCAGCGCGTATAGGGCGAGGCGTGCGGCATGCAACATAAAACTGCAACAGCAGCAGAATATAACGGTGTGGTGAGGGGAAAGGCGGGGCAAGCCAGTGAGGGAAGTGGAAAATATTTGAACAATTCCAAAATGCGATAGTAAAGTGTTTTAAGCGGTTTTTGTTTGAATGCGAATGCGGTGCAGTAAGACATGGGACAGGAGAGGGGCGGGGTTTTGGCAGTGGTGGGAGGGGGAGGGGGACGTGGTCAGCAGGAGCAGCAGCAGCAGCAGCGACAGCAGCAAGCGATGCAAAAGCGTTGCATACTTTTAGGCGCAACTGTTTGTTTGTTTGTTGCATTGTTTATCTGCATTGTTTGTACTGTGTTGTTTACACCACACAAACACACACAACAGTACACACATACAATACACACACACAATACACACACACTCACACACACACTCACACTCATGTACACTCAGTTACATTTATTTACTGTGCGCATGTTTTATTGTTAACATTTAAAATATTTGCGCCTGCATAAAATTTTGTTACCCCATTTCCCATTTCCTTCCCATTTCCACCCATTCCGCCACTTTTAGGCCTGTATTTTTTCCACATTTCTTTTTTTTTTTTAAGTTGTTTGCTTTTCCCACATGCGTTTATTTACTTGCCATTTGCTCTGTTTAAATTCGCTTAAAAACTTTATTTTTTTAGCTTGTCTGTCGCACGTGTGGAAAATTTGTTGACAAACAGTGCAAAATGTTTGGCAAACATTGGCTCGATTTCGCTAAAAAACAAAAAAAAGCGAAAACTTTTCGCATAGCTTTAAGCATTTCGGATTTATTTACACAGCGGCAATATAACAATAATTTCTTGGCAAACACGATAAACATTTTTACTTCAATAATTCGGTAAATTTACTTAAAACTTTTACTTTATGGTAAATTTATCTATGCAAACTTTCTAAATTTATTATGATAAATTTTTAACTAACTTTATAGCACGGTCGACAAACAAATTTGCTTAAATTAAGCAACATACCATTTTTATAGCCTGTGCCCATTGAAAATGGGCAAAAAAGGCTATAATGAATTTGTGTGAATGTATGTAACAGGCAGAAGGAAGCATGTCCGACCCTATAAAGTATATATATTCTTGATCAGTATCAATAGCCGTGTCGATTGACACCTGTCCGTCTGTCTTTCCGTCCGTCTGTCCGTCCCTCCGTCTGTCCGTCCGTCCGTCCCTCCGTCTATGCGTCCGTCCGCCTGTATGAACGCGTGGATCTCAGCAACTATAAGAGCTAGAGACTTCAAATTTCAAATGTAGATTCCTGAATACCATACGCATATCAAGTTTATTTTCAATTTTCGATATCAAGTCCCGTTTGTTTTAAAATTAGAATAATTACCATAACATAAGCAATGTTAAAGCTAGAAACTTAAGATTTGGCACACATGATAAGAAACGTGGTCTCAATGTGTCCTAAAAATTTCATCGCGATGCCACGCCTCCTTCGCCCACAATTGGAAAAAGCTGATAACAAGAGCTAATTTAAATTTTTTTTGTTTTAAGACCTGCACAGGGTATCCTAATGTCGCGCCCGCTCGACTGATCGGCTTATTTAAAGTAAAGGTTTAAAATATTAATATTGCTTTTAATATACGATCGCTAACAGACATAATTTAAAGCTTATATATCGAGAGATATCGATACGTGAGTTCGATACATTGGGTGTGTTTGGTTAACAGAATTTGCCACAGAAAAAATGTTAGCCCATTTTAATTATCGCATCGTTGTTCAGTACAAAGTTAAATATTATTTAAGTGAAAGTTCTCTATTTTTACATAATGCTTTACATATTAATTTTATATTTTTATTTTGCGTGTAATGTAATAATTTATAAGTTTTGATAAACATGTAATTATGAATATGACATTTATTTACTTTTTAAGACTTTTGTAGTTGGTTGTTATGTGATATTTGTTATAGACAAATAAATGTGCTTAAATAATTTGTCAATGGAATATATTATCGATTTTTTGTCGATCGATTTTACCTTTCAAAAATATTGCTGTCAAACTGTCTAAATTTGTCGAACATAGTTTATTTAATTTGCACTTAATCGCACTTCACATTTAAATTAACGAGAAACAAGAAGAAATGCATATATAAATTATAAGATTATTTAGATGCAAGACATATTCTTTTTTAGAATTAGATATAGGTTATTAAATTCAATTGATTTTTCGCGAAATAATGCAATAATTTATAATTTTAGAATATTTTTTTTTAATTTGGAAATTTTTGTAGACAAGCTGGCAAACAAATTTGCTCAAAATACTTAGTTTGACAAATTGTTAATGAAAACAATTTACAGTTGGCTATACGCTACATTACAGACAATGACCACGCCCAGGGGCGATGGATGGGCATTTGGACAGCGCTTGGGAAATGTTAACGGAAATCGCAACGTGTTGCCCCAAGAGTAGAAGGTGCAGGCGAATCGCAGCTGGAAATAAACTGAGGACTGAATGAATGAATGGGAAAGTAGACAGAACAGGGAAATAGTAGAGAAAGAGACAGACAGACAAAGTGGAAAAAACCTAAATTTTTGAAGCAGCCCCGCACATTAATGTGGAGCACATTAGTGCACGTAAGTGTATTAAGGATAATGGATGCACTCATAGATATTTCGCTGTTTGACTGTCTGCATATGGATAGAATGACAGAGAAGGAGGAAAAGGCTGAGGGAGATAGCGAGACGGGAAAAGTGTGAAAGGGGAGACAACTGACTGCGGAAGGAATAGCTTGCTGAGTCCGGTTACATGATATGCAGGTAGAGCAAGTATTTCCACAGTATGTGCAAAGCCCAGGTGAATACTCTGTATCTGTATCTGTATCTGTATGTGTATGTGTGTGCTCTACATAAATTATAGCAATAGCGACTGTGTCTGTCTGTGTATGTGTGTGTTTGTGTGTGTGTGTGTGTGTGTCTGTGTGCAATGGTTATACGAATATTCAACTATTATCTGCACCTTCATTTTGTAGAAATCTGAAAGCGACCCAAAAATTCCGCCTTACTTTGTGTAGTATTTTCATTCGTGCACTTAAAGGCAGGAAAAACTTGCCACATTATGTTAATTACAACAATTGCCAGGCTGTTAATAGACGGTTAAATGCATAAGTCATGCCAGATAATCGAGTAATCGACTAATCGAGTACCGAGTTAATAAACGAAACACTTAATCACATTTACTTTGGATTTATGGTGGGAAAGTGAAGCGAGAAGCACAATAAACTAAGTAGTGAGTGATAATTAGACTGAGACGCAAATGGAGAAGCAACAGGAGAAGTTAAGTGAGAAGCTAATGAGAGAAGCCAAGAGCAAGAAGAAATATTAAGTGAGAAGCAATACAACAAATAAACGAGTTGCAAAATTTAAGAATAAAATAGCTAGGAAAATTTGAAGTAAACTGAGAAGCAAAGTGAGAAGCAAACATATGTGAAAAGTGAGAAGTCAAGGAAAAAGCAAAGAAAAAAGATACAAAGTTCATAGTAAAATTAGAAAGCTACTTTAAGGGGAGCTGAAAATTAGAAAGATAAGTCAAGTGAGAAGTTAAGTGAGAGGTTAAAGGGAGAAGCAGGGGAAAAGAAGAAGAATTGACCGATTAAACAAATAAACGAGCTGCAAAGTGAAGATTAAAACAAAAAGGCATTTTACAAGAAAACTGAGCAACAAATAAATATGAAAATTGAGAAGACGATGAATTGGAAAGGAAAATATAAAAAGTAAAACAAAGAAAGTGGCAAAGTGAGAAGTTAAGTGAGAAATCTAAGGGACACACGAGCAAGAAACTACTTGAAGAATGAAGTAAAAGGAAGAAACAAGAACGACTAAAGTCAGAAAAGAGGTTGAAAATGACAAGTAAGAAGTCAAGTGAGAAGCAAGAGAAGAAATTAAGTGAGAAGCAATAGAATAAGTCAAGTGAGGAGAAAAAGAAGAAGTCAAGTGAGAAGCAATGGAGGCACTAAAGGTTGAGGTCAAGAGAGCGATGTGAAAAACCAGACAAATATTAAACTAGTAGCAAAGTGAAGCATGAAATAAGAAGACAAATTAAAAGCTGAAAAGCAATGGGAGAAACAAAGAGAAAAACAATATGAATGGGAAAGTGAGAAGCCAAAGAGTAGGAGCCTAAGAAATCAGAACAATATACTATGTAGGCAAAGTGCAGGGTAGTTCAAATAAAATATGAGTTTTTGCTTATGTCTGGAATTATTCAATAGATGAATTTGTCAGCTTTGTGAATCAGTTTAAACATAGTTGAATTCTCTACATTTTCATTGATGTTTTTCAATAAAACTGTTTTTTGGTGTAACATGTAAAGTATTTTACCAGTGACGACAATAAATGTCTAATATTACTTAACTCAAAAATTAGTATGTTTTCTTTTTTGTCTACTTTATCAATTCGAAAACTAAAAATTAACTTGACCTGCGTATGGTATTTAGAAACCTACATTTCAAATTTCAAGTCTTTAGCTCTTATAGTTTCTGCGATCCACGCGTTTATACAGACGGTCGGACAGACGGACGGACGCACAGACGGACAGACAGACGGACAAGTTTCAATCGACTGTTATGTTACATACATTTGCACAAATCCCTTATACCCTGTTTATCCCCATTTTTAATGGAATCGAAAAGGAACGCAAAAATTAAACGAGAAACAATAAAATTCAAAAAGTCATCAGTTTAAGCTCAGACACATAGCAAAATAATTATCAATCAAATTTCTTATAGATGCAAAAATATAGAGATAACTAGAAGAAAAGTGTTAAAAAAAGAAATCAGACAAAGATAAAACAAAAACTTCACACAAATAGGATGATAATGAAAGTTACATAGAGAAACTAAATAAGTTATAAAGTAAGTGACATCAGAAGAAAGAGGCCAATAATAAAAGAAACCAACAAAGTGAGTAACAAAACAAAGCAAATATAAATAATACATCTAACAAATATGATAGCTTCAATATAAAATCGCTATAAGTTATGTTAGAAATCAGTAGCAGCGATCGAAAGGAGAAGTAAAGCGAGAAGCAACACGAAATCAACTATCGATAGTGACTTGGCTTAAAGAAGAGAAGCAAAGTTACAGGTGAAGTGAGAAGTAACGCGAGAAGCAAATCAACTATCGGAAAAGTCATAATAAAAAATGAAGATACAATTTAAATGTACATGTCAAAAATACCCAAATATTGGCATTTATTTTATTTATTTTATATTTATTTTAAATAAAAATTATTATATAAATATTATTTTATTATTAATTTTGTTTAATTAAAAAAAAAACTTTAAATTAATCTTTTATAAATAAAAGGAATATGCTAAAAATCAAATGGAAAAGAAAAATGCGAGAGATGTGAATACCTGAAAAAACCCCGGTATAATGTGTATATATGTAAGTTAGGTTATTAACTCAGTGTTACTTATACTGATTAAGATGAAAGGAATACACAATTGGTTCATTTAAAGGTACTATTTTCTACTGCGTTCTCTGCTGAACTTGCTGTTTTTACTGCGTAGTGCTTAGACCCTTTACTTTAAAAAACTAAAACGGGTCTATTAAGTTTGTCAAAAAAAAAATGTGCGTAACAGGTCAAAGGAAGTCCGGCAGACCCCACAAAGTATATATATTCTTGATCAGCATCACCAGCCGAGTCGATAGAGCCATGTCCGTCTGTCCGTCCGTCCGTCTGTCCGTCCGTCCGTCTGTCTGTCTGTCTGTATGAGCGCCTAGATCTCAGAGATTATAAGAGCTAGAGTCACCAAATTTGGTATGGTGGTACGTCTATGGGCTAAGCAGATGAAGTTTATCTTAAAATTTTGACACGCCCCCTTCCGCCTCCGTAAATTAAAAACAAAATTCTTGAAATCCCATAAAACGAAAAATATTAAAGGTAGAGTCCTGAATTTCGGCACACAGGACGAAGATCAGGGTCCCAACGTATCCTGAAATTTGCCATCGGATATTAATCTCGGAAGTTATTCAAAGCACAATATTACTCAGTGTCGGGCCAAAGGAAGAAGAAGAGCATATTAACGTTACAACGCGTTATGGGGAACTATTAGTGTTAATCTTATTTCCTTTTTGAAGAATAAGTAAAGGGTCTCTCATAGTCGACTTCGACTGTAGCCTTTCCAGCTGGTTCTTCCTAGATTTTATGCGTGCGTTCTCGGCGTCGTTTTCTCCAGTGTTGTCTGCTGTTCTTGATCTGATGTTAATTATCTCCTTATCTGCTGTTAGTCTGCTGTAAACTATCTGCTTATCTCCTGTTGTTCTGCTGTTGTTCTGCTGTGGGTACTCTACCATATCTTACATATATTACTGACTGTTCAAATGGTGTCACAAAGCGATATTTTATTTCGAGAAAGGATAAAGTACAAATGCTATTGGAAATCAATAGATATACAATGCACAGGAAAAAGGAAAAATGTTTCACACCAAACATGAGCTGCGATTTCACAGAGTCAAAGAAGGTAATGCGATTGCGAGCAATAAAAAATGAGTGCTCACCTTTTGGCAAGTGTATGAAATGAAATCTGAAATCTATCCCCACTCACTGAATGGTAAATACATATACAAATATATCTATATATAGTACATAAATACATTTGTATGTATGTATGTTTGTATGTGTATTGAAGGACGATATTCGTATACTAAAAGCACTTTTATCGTCATCATTGTCAGCGGGAATTGTCATCATAAATATTTGATTGTTGCATCAATAAAAGCTCATGACACATAAAATCCATAATTTCAATTGTCGCCCACGGCAAAAAAAAAAAACTGAGGGAAACTGTGGACGGGCGGGGTGGATTGGGGAGCGGAGGGTAAACTGAAGCACAGAAATCGGATCAGCCGATGGCATCAAGGTTAACGCAGCCAAAGGAGCGAACAATAAATAAAGAACGATGCTGACAAAGGAGGCGGCAAACGCAGACACCTTTCTTCCTTCCTTTCACAACAAATTCCAAAAAAAAAAGAAGGAGGAATGTTTCCGCTTTCCCCGTCACTCCCTCTCACCACTACGTACCTCTGTCCCTCTAGAGTCACATAAATCAGTGTCGTTCTCTGTCATATTCAGTCAATTTAAGCATGTTCCGCATGACAATTTCGCTAGCATTTCGCTTTAATAATGGCATCTTGCTTTAAGTTGTAAGGAAAGAGCGAAAGATAGGAAGATAATTAAGAGGGGGTAATCAAAATTATGAATTTAGATGATCCAACATTTGTTGCAAGCATTGGGGAAAACCCCAGAAAAACACCATCAGATTAATAAGTATTAGTGTGGAATTCGGGTTATTGAACATGGGAAACTCCACGGTTTATTTAATAAGTATTATAAAGTATGATGATAATAAGTATTTCACTTTGAGTTGTAATTAATTTCTAATGCGAGCGTGTTGTCGCAACTTCGTTGAAGTTTCTTTATAGCAGCGATTTCACCTCGGACATTCGATCAGAACTGCTCTTTTCACCACGATGCTAAATCGTTCTTGCCTCAGCTTGCTGTGGTGAGAAGGCTGAGCGGCGTTGCCAGACCAATTCCCACATTAGTATTACAATTAGTGTTGGTATAAATATAAATATTAGTATTACAATTGGCATAAGTATAAGGGTTAGCATTACGCATATCAGTCGTATTCCACAGATTTCTAACAACCCAAAATCACTACAAAAGTAAATGATTGTGTTCCTTAAAACAGCTTTAAGTCGCGCTCATTTTTATTTATATTTAAAAACACTTTAATCTTGATATTAAATATATTTCAACTTGTAAATTTATTTATCAGGCGTGTTCTACAAATCTACTTATGTTGCTTCAAATGTTAAAATGTCAAATGTACATTATAAATGACAATTATATTATAATAACCAAACAATAATTAAATATACTGCGGAAATTTTAAAAATAGTATGGCAGTCGATTGTTCGAAAAGTAAAAACTCTAACTTGTAATCAATTGTCATCAAAATCTTTAGTGATTTGTGAACACACACTTATATCTTTATCTCCCAATTCATCAATATATTCTTGATAGAAAGCTGATGGAACTGAAAGATTATAGATCCATTTATGTATCTACGATATATATAAGAGTTAAAATGCATTTACCTTTTAGACGCAATCAACGCATTTAATACGTATTACAAGAAAGGAACGATTTAATTCAGAGATTAGTGATAAGAGATCATCAGTTGTAGTGTTACTCGTTTGTTAATAAAGAGTCATAGTTTTGAAGCATTCTTCTACATCGACGAATAGCATCCGTCAACGAGTCTTCGTCATAATTTTCCGGATCGCTTAAAATCGTTTCCAGCAGTAGATCCAGCAAGACGTTCGTCTTCCATTTATCGCAATCTTGATCAGGAACGTCATTGCCTTCACCACATGCCACTTTATAAATCACATCATGCCTGAAATAAAACTCGTTGATCTATAATTTCATCAATTAAAAGCTTTGTTTAATACTTCCGCTTCCATTTATCAAGCCAACTTGTGCTTGCCATAAAGTCACCAAATCACCAATTCGCTCCGCAAACTCCATTTTATTCTCCTTTAATATTCCACCAGAGATGGACATACTTTGATTTCTAACTGCTATGAACCAATTGTGGACTGTTTTTTATTTAAATTTTTAAATATTGTAGTTTGTCCATTCTTTTACTGCATCCAGCAGAAGTTCCCGATTCAGATGACATAATAATTAATTGTAAATTTTAATTAAATATAGTGTTTTTCAACCACTTCCTTTTCTTTTGATCCACATTCGATTTTTTTAATAAGTTGGAATTTTTCTTCAAACGATAAACATTTTTATAGAATAATCTGATGCTGATGCTTATCACAATGATTATTAAGCGTGTCTGACAAAGTAGTACATAAAGAACGTCTTTCCTGAAGCTATTTCACCAGCCTATATTCATAATTGTTGATGCAATATTCTATTATATGGCATCATCATATGTTAATGTACATACATAAATACATCATTATAACAAGAATTCGACATATAGAACGTGCCACTATTTTGATTCGATTTAAGTAAGTTCGAGTTACGTAAACAGAATTATGTGTGTAATTTGTTTACTGAGCAAAAACTCGATTTAGTTCGAGTTAGAGAAAATTCAAGTTATGGAAGTTCGACTGTATTTGTTTTTAGACCCTGTACTTTAAAAATATATATGTATTTTATATTATATTATTATTTAATTATTATTCATATGCATATTTCTTGCAATTTTTCGGAATTGACATGCAGAACATCTTGTGGGAAGCGAGAAATCGTCAACGGTGTCATGCAAATCGTCTGACACTTTTATTTAAATCTCAATTTAAGCGCCATTTCAAAGAAAAAAGTGTATGCATTTATGTATTTATATTCATAATTTCAGATTCTTCTTATTTTTACTTTATGTGTTTATATTTTATTTCATAATTTATGTGTTAATTGAAACTATAGTTGTGTGTGTGTGTGTGTGTGTGTGTGTGTGAGTGTGTGTGGGTGTGTGTGTGGGTGAGTGCGAGTGCAGTCGATGTGAAGCTTATTGATGTATCCATGGTGTTGCAGTACTTATAAATATCTGTTTTATGCTTCGTTTCATATGACAAATTAATGAAGCGACCGCACACATGTATCTGATAGATACATTTGTATCTACACGCGTTTATACCTGTGTGCAGGAATGCGGCCTGCGCATAAATCGAAATTGATGTCCATCCGACATGCTCGAAAACACGAAACGCAACATTTTCAAATATTTAAGACAGCAACAACAACAATTGGCCAGTAATTACGGCGCCTTTTCATTGATAGACAAGTTAACAGCTGGTGCGGTGACGGCGACGAGGGGCGGTGGGCGGTGGACGGTGGGCATGACCTGCACTTAGTTTAAATGTTAATAGAGCCAATGCAAACGTCAGCGAAAACTTTCAACAGCAACAACAACCGCACATGTGGCAAGTGGCAAGCTAAGCAGAAACTTCACTGCGATTGTATGTGTGTGTGTATGTGTGTGTGTGTGTGTGTGTGTGTGTGTGTGTGTGTGTGTGTGTGTGTATCTTTATCTCGTATCTACACTCAAAGGAACTTCAGCGCGTAAATGTCATTGAATATGACCAAACGACTATTACCTCTACCTCTACCTCATTCTTTCTCCTCTCTACCTCAGCCTTCCTCTTGCCCACCACCTCACCTCACCTCACCTACGTCCTCTCCTTACTCATCACGTTTCTCCTTCACCCTATCATGCTTTTCCTCACTTTTCCAGCTCCTTTCAATTTTCCCCTACAACTCCTCTTGGATTTCCTTATACTCCATATATCCATTTACTTTTCCGCTCTTTTATCCCTTTTCTCTTCTCCTCTCTTTGCTTTTTTACTCTCCTCCAATTCCATCCCCTTTACCTACCTAGCTCCCTCCCCCCTCCCCGTCACCACACAAAATATGGCACATCTAATGGACATCAAATTGTATCGACTTAATTGACTTGCATCTGTGTGCAATTTTGATATCGTTGTTTCTACACCCGTTACTCCGTAGTGTAATGGGGTATATTGCATTTATAGCAGATATATTTATTGAAATATTTGATAAATATTACATTTTATTGATTTAGATTATTATATAAATGTTTAAATCATATATAATAAAATAAAATGCATTTTTACAAAAAAGCTAAAGATTTAAAATTTGATTAACAGATTCATATCAATGCCCACGGATATTAAAGAGCTTTTAGAACTATGCCACGCCCCCCTTTCACCCTTGCAACTGGGGAAAGACTCCATCACGTCCAGAATTTTTAAGACAGAACAATCTCTTTGGAAAGTTCGCTGAAAGTTCACTTTTATTAACTATTATCATATATCGCATTTATAAGCTTTAAGATCGGATATAGTATGTAGTTAATAATGGATGCTTAAAATGTTAAGCATCATTAAAATGAACAAAATGAACTTATTCAGTTCTTTATTAACTAATTCATTCAATTTGTTCAGTTTGAACTTAAATGTCTTATCATTAGATTTTCCAACACAAGTACATTTAGGGCCAATTGTTTAACTTGCCTATTGTCTTAAAGTGTAGATAAACCTGCCGATAAGAGAAATTAGATTTTCGTGACATAAATTTAGTGCCAGCCTCTCGATAACTAACAGAGCAGATCATCCTCTCTGTAAATTCTTAACGTTAGCCTACTCTGTTTTAGTTTTTTATATTTTCCACTCCAGCTGTTTATGAACAGTGTTGTAAAACGACAGTCACTTTTTGAGTGCCCAAAGTTTTGATGTACTGGATACCGACTATCAAAACAGCCTCTCAAAAAATTTTTGAGCCTACTTTGCAACCCTTTTTTTATATGGAGTTGATACCTTTCAAACAGAATTTCGAGGTACTGGATACTATGCTTTAAAACAAAATTTTTCAAATGTCATATGATAAAATTATTGTGTTTCATAATGAATACTGAGACGTTTTATATTCAGTCCTTGATGGAGATAACTGATAAAGGCAGAAGTTTTATGTAACATCCCAAGAGTCACCGCATTATTAATAAATTAAACTAATGTATTTACTTTAGCTGTTTCATTTTTATTTGATTTCTAACCAAACTTGATTCTCGGTTTCTTCTCTCTCCATCTTCACTCTTTTCTCGAGCATTTCCATCTCGCGCTTTTCTTGAGCGAGCTGGTTTTCTCCCCTAAAAAATTAGTGTTGGAGAATAACGAGGCTTAGATTACTCTCCACCAGACTGCGCTTACGAGGAGCTTCTTTCTCTGTCTTCTGTCACTAACTTTAACTCTCTACCGAGTAACATTCCTCACATTATTTCGTTTTTGGACCAAGAAAAATTTAAGCAATTCAAGTAAATTTGAAATGTCAAGCATCAGCAGAGGTTGCCATTTCTTGAAAAGTGCTGCCCATTTCTAATAAATCTGGCAGCCTTGGGCACTGAGATGCCACATTATTACAAACTTTAAATATTTTGAAAAGGGCAAGATGAGAAAACAAATACTGTTAATTTCTATATTTGTGGTAAAGTAACATTTTCATAAAGTAGGCTGTATCGGTAAGATGAGAAATCGGCCCTTAGAATATTTGAAGTGCCGTAATAATAATATAATTTCTTATAAATTAAAAGTAGAAAATTTGCATATATTTTTTTATGCATAGATATTCACTTAAACACAAATATAAATAAAAACAAACTAAATTGAAATTAAATCCTAACACTAATTAGTATTTGTCATACGTTAAACATAATTACAAGCCCAAACTAATTTTGTTTGTTGACAATTTTCAAATCATGACATTAAAACAAATTGTCAAGTTTTATTAATGAAGAAATGAATAATTGAAAAACTTATACATCATTTATCGTATATCGTTCATGAACAACTGAATAGAATGACCTATTAATCGTTTATGACCAACTTAACAATGGAATAGAAAAACTTACACATCAATCATAGTCCAGAAATGAACAACTGAACAAATTTACTTTGTTTTGTTTACGATTTAAAAATGAACGGTTGAACTTTTGATACGATTCAAGTGTAAAATGCATTTATGCATTATGTATAAATAAAGTCGAACTTCTCTATTACAAACTTCTGAACGATAAAGTTTTCTCTATAGCAAATTAATTTCCAGAACACTGCATAGAAATCTTTCTCTATTTTCGAATTTTCTATCCGTCCATAACGAAGTTTATTTTTGTCCCCTTGAGAAGTTTGACTGTATATACAATAAATATAGAATTAAATTAAGTAACGGGTATCTCATAGTCGGGGACAAGAATATAGATTTTTACTTGTTGCTACCGTTGTTGTTGTTATTTTTGTTGTTGCTACTGTTGTTGTTGCATTTCTTGCTGTGTGCGCGAATTGCTCATAATAAACGAGTTTTCACTGATTGCTAAGGTTTATGCGTGTCTGCTTATCACGATAAATGACGAAAGATTAGTATATTCTAAAAGTCAATAAAGAAATCAATGCTGAGTTAAATGTTCATCATAAAATGCAACGTGAATTTAAAGAAGATAAATAAGATTAAATCAACATGCGTAAGACTTATCATATATTTTTATTAATTTAAAATATTAATAATAAATTTTGTATTAAGTGTAGCAGGTAGAAAACAAATTAAACTATCTAAATCTAAATCCCATCTGTTAATTTGTTAAAAGTAACACTCAACAACATATAGTTAAAGAAGTTAGAAGCCAAATTTGAACATGAACCAGCGTATTTTAAAACTTGTACTTTAAATCTTAATATTTAACTCAAATTGCGACAAGCAACAGTTGTAAGTCTGAAGCAGGAGTAAAGCTTATAATGAGTATATCGTGAACTGAGTATCTTTACTAAATTCACGATAACCGGCGCGCATGATCGTAGAACCTTGAACTTTATAGAACTTCAACTATATTTGCATCGTGTTAGTTGAGCATACATATATGCTGAACTAATTATCACGATAACCACAACGCATAAACGTTGATTTTACAATTAAATTGAGGCGCCAGAAATTGTGCAAATATACACGAGTTGTATGTGTGATTGTGTGTTATTGTGTGTGTGTATGTGTGTGTGTGTGATTGTGTGTGTGTGTGTGTGTGTAAATAAGTATAACTATTTGATTGTATGCTTGTTTACGACGCATAAATAATTGACAGACAGCGAGAGGCGAGAAAAGGATAGATAGAGACTCTACAAGCTTATGTTTATACGTCATTTCTAGGTTAAGTTCGCCTCGTCAATTGCCCAATTGCCAGACATATCGATAATTCCGATTGACTTTCCGATAAACTGCCCAAATTCGCCCATTTACGATAATTGTTGAATGATTCGGAATGATTAGGCTGCTCAGTATGTAACTTGAGATTAAATCGTAAAACAATCAAATCAAAATGTCGAACAGAGAAACGGGGGGAAAATTGAGGAACTGTGAGGATGGGAAAATTGGGCCTTTTTGCTTGTTGATTTCAGTTCAGTATTTTTGGCCTTTGGCCTCTGCAGATCGCTGATTTTATATTTTATTTCATTTAATTTTGTGCGCTTTTCCAGAGCTTTCCCTATGTGTGTGTGTATGCGTGTGTGTGTGTGTGTGTGTCTATGAGAGAGTGTGTATAGCCTGTAAATATAAATGTATTTTAATGGGTATACCCCATTTTAAGTACAAATTTCGATTTAATTGCCTATCGATAAACAATTCGGTTAATCAAATTATTAGAACTTAAAAAAAAAGGTATTAATTAATATAAGACTTTTATACTTATACAGCAAATAATGACCTCATAAATGTTTACTTTAGATCGGCTGTCTTTAAACTATATTATAACTCCAAAAATTTCTAGAAATTTTGATAATTAATATTAAAATCTTCAATTCGGTTGCCCTTAAATTTAATATAAGTTTCAGCATAATTATAAATTACTGCCAAATGTTAAAAAAAAGAGGTACATTTATTTAAAATAAAGTTTATGAGCTGTTATTTATAATAAAATTGAATTTAAGTAAAATTTTTTATATTTTACTTCTTCAATTTATCAAATTGCTCAAAAAATATTTTGACATTTAAAAGCAACCAAAATTGCTTTTAGAAACATCGATAATTGCAATTGCGTTTCTAGTAACAATAAATAATAGCTATAGCTATATTCATAATATGCTAAAGAAATTGCATGAAATTCAACTGACTATAATAATATAACTCGATAAAAAAGAACCTGTAGAATGTGAAAACATTTATGTCATATGAGTAAATTAGGCAAATTAAAATTGTGGCTAGTGCAATCATTTATAAAGACATACTTACACTAGGAATTAATTTATATTAATCACATATAGCTAGCACTAGGGAAATCAGTTCAACTATTAAATATAGAACTTATTAATTATTAAATAAATCGAAAAAAATTATATGGAAAATGATTTTCAGCAAGCCTCCCTTTATCTGCCTTTTATTGTTACAGAGTATCTTACAGTTGAACTCTTTTGTCTATCAAAAAAAGCACTCTTGTGTGTGCTTCTTTTATTTTTTTTTATTTTATTTTAATTTTAATCCAATTTCAGCACATATAAAAGGCCAGAACAGAGAGTGCAGCTCGCATACATATAAATCACACATACATAGGCCATGCATATACATATGTATATACATATATATGTATATATATCTGTATACTCTACATACATACATATATATTTTTTTATAAATTTTCGATTCGGTTTTTTTTATATATTTGGGCTTGTGGCAAAATATATTAAAAGCTACTTACAAAGTGCACAACCAAACGGTTACGTCTGTGTGTGTGAGTGTGTGTGGGTGTGACTGTGCACACACACACACATGGATATACAATTACAATGCTGTGGTCTTGTATGAAACAGTTAGTGGAAAAGGGTTGCCAGGTGGCTAGGGGTATAGATGCGGATGATGATGATGATGATGCAAGTGATTCATGCGGAAAACGAGCAACAATTTTGGTTTACCAGACAGACAACGGCAGTCGCTGGCAGCAACAATAACAACAACAACAACCATGTGGTGAAGCTTACATGTGTTTATACATTGTCGTTGTTGTTGCTGTTGCTGTTGTTGCAGGGAGTTTGCTGTTCCAAATTTTATTATGAGCGCATTTCGTTTTCATGATTTAAGCAACAACAAAATTAAATAAAAGACAATAGAGGAGAGAAAGCTCTGCTTTTATTAAAAATAGATTAAATCATTTGCATCAAAAATTTACTTGACCAGCAATTGCATCGACAGCTCGGTAAATTGCCTAATAAGTCTGTTGGTAATAGACAACGTTGCGTGTACGCAACGTGAGCTTAATTGAACAGGCGATGATGTGAGAGAAAAGCATGCAGTGAGTGAGCAAGAGAGAGAGAGAGAGGGAGAGAGAGGCAGAGAGTGAGAAAGAGTGTGAGAGAAGGGAATCACAGAATGAAGCAAATTATTTTTATGTTTACGCGGAAAAGTAGGCAACGTTTTCCAATTACAACTCTTAGTTTTAGTATTGCGTATACGCAGCGTGAGGTAGAAAACTTTTGGTGGGCAATGAAATTAAGTCTGAGCATATTTGCAAATGAAAATGCTATTTTTGTGGAATAGCACAAAAGTACGCCATGAAAATTGGGCAACATTTTCAATGCAATTTTCAGTTTTCAGTTGAAATGATGTTGATTCGGCCAGCTAACATAGTGACCTTTTTGGCCAACTGTGAGACTCTAAGCTTACGCTACAAGCAATTAAGAGTCAGAGCGAAAGCTTTAAGCCATATGCAAAAATGTTTCCAGCTTATTAAAGTATTTTTTGTTAATATGCGACTAATAAATACAATATTATGAAACTGCATTTTATTAAACTCGAGCTACAATTAGTTGGGATTTAAAAGGCTTTATATTTTTTATTATTTTAGTAATACTTAATAAATCAAAGGGCTAAAAAAGCAGAGAAAAAAATATTTGTATAACAAATTCTCCCAAATACTGAATGGCAAAGAACTCTATGGTAGAATTCATCAACTATAATTAGTTTCTAGATTTAAGATACTACAAAACAATATAAAAAGTAGACAAGTGAATATTTACACAAGTTTTCTACAAATTTAAATTATGATAACATATATGCAATTGAAATTGTGATAACATGACTAAGAAAAATAATATATTATTCGAATATTTTAATGCTGAAATATTCAGTAAATTCGATTTTGAATATGTTATGAATGCAACAACAATGTCAGCAGATATTTTCAAATTTAGAGGTGAACAATTAGCAATATAAAAAAATTTATATGCATTATTTTTCCCATGTTTGATAATTGTAAACTATTTTCAGCTATTTGTTATCAAATTTTATCCAAGCACTTGAATTTTATGCAACACTGTGTCGCTCTTCATGAAGTGTAAGATTCCGCATATATATTATCGGTGTCACAAAAATTGGCTACTATAAATTAATTTAAAGTTAAATTCAAAATTAATTCTTCGTATATTTTATTCAGTAAATAGATAAAATGTATTTTAGGTCTTTTTGTGGAATTTAGTAACGCATTTAATCAAATGGAATAAATGTTAATGGCTTTAAAATCTCTAAACAAGTAGTTTGACATCTGAAAGATCGCAGGAACACTGACGTTGCTCTTGGATTGTTAGAGATTTATTAAATAATCAGTATACAGAGCAATTATATCAATATAAATATGTAGATTCCAAATGAAAATTAAAACTTTCTTATGAAAACTAATATGGAAATAAAATTCTTTTTATGTTAAGCGAATTCCCATATGTATTTTTATAACAAGTTTGTGTTTTCTTATAGAAAGAACTACAACAGAATTAAATTATATTTAATATACCTTAAAGCGTTGATCCTGTTTATAGTTTGCCTCGTAACACAAATAATTACACCTGTAAGCTTCTGCTGCCTCTTAAGTCATTTGGCAACTACAACGTGGCAGCGTATCTAAGTGCAATGTGTAAGACAAGAGCTCTGCTATCTCTGCCTCAAATGCCACGTTGCAGTTGCATGTGGCAAGTTGATTACATGGTTGGCAAATATGTGCATCATTATAGTAGCTAAACTTCTATTTCCAACACGGTTGTCGCGCTCTCTCACGCTGGCTCTGTCTATCTCTTTCTTGCTCGGCATGACAGCAACTTACATGTCACACCCCCTTCTGCCGCCACTCAACGGCACACATGCAACTTGAAGTGGCAGCAAACGCATTTGCTGAAAGAAAGTCGAAATGCACTCGAGTGGATAATTCAATATGGGGAACAAATTGTTTTAAACACGTTTCATTAGATTTCGCATTGCAAATGTTATTGCCATACACACACACACACACAGACTAACACACTCACACACACACACACACACAGTGGCAGATACACACATACACACACATATATAGCATTTAAATTCTAAATAAGCAAAAACAACAAACAGCACGGCGAAAAGACAAACTAAACTAAAACCTAACCTAACAAACTGAAGTGTTTGTCTATCTCGCTCTCACACACACACAGAGACACATGTGTGTTGAGGATGTGTGTGTGTGTGTGTGTCTGTCTTTGGCTTTTGGCCCGATTCGCATATTGTTTTTGCCAGTGACAACTGAAAGATTGAATTGAACTTTTGCATTCGTGCAGAGACAGAGACAGGGAAAGAGAGTGAACGAGAGAGGGAATGGAGTTAAAGGGACAAAAGTGAGGTTAGGTATTGGTTGACGCTACGTAATTGTGAATTGATTGCTGAAGTGTAGCGAAAATTCACAGTAGTTGCAGCTGCAAAGTTAGCCAAAGTCAATAGAAAACAGGGAACAAAGAAACAAACAAAAAAGAACTCAGTGATTTCCGTTTCCGATTGGATGCGATCAATTCGCTTCGATGCGATGCGATTTGTCTTGTGTCAGATTTGAGTGACAGAACAGTTTGTTTTTTGTACCCCTTTACACACACACATACACACACACACACACAGAGTGTTGCATTCCAGTTCAGCCAGGCGACATAAGGTCCACAACAAATGACAAATACTTTGATTTTCACATTTTCAACTATCCTTTATTCATTCATTATAATGGAAGGAAGTTTACACATTCCATTGTCGATTGCATGTATCGCATTGACCGCAGCAATTATCGATTGTGATTCGCTTGACTTGTTGTCATCTCTAACTGCAAGTGATGGCATTACTTTTGTATTGCGGGAAGTATGCATGTTAAGTGTATTCACACTATATTAGATTGATAAATTGAGCTTAAATAGTATTATAATTCCATTATGTCAGGTTTTCCTATTTTTATACCCTGTGTCCATTAAAAATGGCAAAAAAAGTTTATAATGAATTTGTGTGAATGTATGTAACAGGCAGAAGGAAGCATCTCCGACCATATTAAGTATATATATTCTGAAACAGTATCAATAGCCAAGTCGATTGACCCATGTCCGTCTGTCTGACCGTCTGTCCGTCCGTCTATCTGTCCATCTGTATGAACGCGTGTATCTCTGCAAATTTAAGAGCTAGAGACTTCAAATTTGGAATGTAGGTTCTTGAATGCCCTACGTAGATCAAGTTTATTTTCAATTTTGGATATCACGCCCCGTTTGTTTTAAAATTAGAAAAATCATCATAACACAATCAATGTTAAGGCTAGAGACTTGAGATTTGGCACACATGATGAGAAGCTTGAGCTTAATGTGTCCTGAAAATTTCATCGCGACGCCACACCCACTTCGCCCATAACTCGAAAAAGCTGATAACAAGAGCAGTTTTATAGCTAGGGATCTGAGATTTGGGCCACATAATAAGTATTCTACTCTCAATGTGTGCAACAAATTTCAGTACGATCGGATATTGAACTCAGAAGTTATTAAGGAAACAAATTTATGCAGCGCAGCAGATGCGTCGCAGCGCAGTAGCAGCGCAGTAGCAGCGCAGTAGCAGCGCAGTAGCAGCGCAGTAGCAGCGCAGTAGCAGCGCAGTCGCAGCACCGCGGCGACGATATGACGAACGATAAGACGCGTTTCGCCTTTCGGCCGCTGTGGCGCTAAACATAAATAATCAACAGCTGCAGTCCAGTGTTGCCAGACTATCGCAAGCTTCATACTTTCGATGCAAGCAAAATCGACTTCGAGCGATATATTTAAATCCCATTATAATGAAAATACTTTTCTTCGAGGACCTGCACAGGGTTTCCTACTGTCGCGTACGCTCGTCTGATTGGCTTGTTTGCGATTAGTTTTTTATACCCAGTGTATAAATTAACTTAATTGAATACGAATCTTAGAAAATATCTGTTTGAATCTTTGCTTTAATTTATTCTGTGATAAATCAAATGATAATTAAATGATAACACTTAATAATACCTTTAATTTTTAAAGCATTTTTGAGGAATGCGGAATTAAGATATTTTACTTTTAAAGATCCTAATTTGTTTTTAATTTAATATATTTGCCTTTAATTTGCATTGCTCTGCTTAAAGTCTTAACAACTTTTAAGTATATTTTCAATTCTTAAGAGCTCGTCATTCTTGCGATCCTTCAATAAACCCAAGTGTTTCCTAAGTTCAAACAAAATACACTTGTAACTTATTAGTTTTATCTATCTAAATTAAAACACTTTCTTCCTTTAGTTGAAGTAATCCAATATCTTTCATATATTCTCATAGTAAACCAAACATACATTCCACTTTGTTACGAATTTGGATTTCATTGCATTAAAAATATACAGGGTGTGGCAAAAGTAATCACTCTATTGGAAAACGCTAAAACTTTTGGATAGTGTAAAAAGTCAATTCGGTTGTGACATTTATAAAGTAAACAAACGCCTGAAAAAAAATCGACATGCAATCGGTTTACTCCGCAAGAAAGCGGAGTAATTAATTCCATTATTTTTGCGCAGCATTTGCAAATGCATTAATGCACATATTAAAATATTAACCATTGTCCAATTCCTATTTGAAGTTACCATTAATCTCTCATTAATTCCTGATTTGTATGAACTTTTGTTGTCACTCTTTAAATCTTTTAAATTGTCACTACAATCATCAGTATTTTTAATATTTCAGCGAGTGTCTTAAAATTGTTAAACTCAGTGCAGATGATCACTTTTTCACCGACAATTTTTGTAAAAATACCGTCGGTCTCGTGTGAATACTCTGAAATAAATAAAGTGACGGCTTTTATTTGATATTGTTTAGAGTTTGACACAAATCAATGATTAAATAAATCAGCGATTGGTTTATTGTTTGACAACCGTTGCGAATAATATGAATGGCAAATTCACCGACGGTGAAAAAGTGTCGGGGAAGAAGTGGTCGTCTTCAGCAGTTCAATTGTTCTCAAATTAAGCACTAACTGTATCACTTTAAGCCAGTCTTAGTCTGTACTTTAAATTTAATCGATTACGCAGTATTCTTTCAACTCATTTTACTGATAATAAGTTCTGCCGGATTTTCTTAATTTTCCGCCAACACAAACTATATATCTATGTTTATGTTATTTTCCTAATTGTTGCCAAACTCTAGAAATTTATTTATATTTATTGTTTCTTCCCTGTATTAAATATACTTTATGATTTTAAATAAAATTTCTTGTTAATGTAAATTTCAACAATTAAAGATCATTTAATTTTCAACTATTTCTTTTTATTAAAATTATCGCTCAACTTTAAGTCACACAAGAATCGTTTGTTTTTACTTAAATAAACTAATATACTCGTAATAACGAGCATGATTAGACTTAATTTTACTTCTTTTCTAATTCTCACTTCATTTAGTTAAACTTGAGTTGCTTTCTCCCACTGCTGGTTTAATTTTCAAGCTATTTGTTGACATTTTTGTCGCCTTGCCTTCCTGTTGCTTCCTTGGAGTCGATGCCTTTGACTGATTTGGGACACGCGTGTGGGAGTGCTGGGGGGTGCTGGGGGGTGCTGGGGGTTCTGGAGGTTGCAGGTTTTAAGCAGATAAAGATGCAGAAACAGACAACAAAATTCTACCCCAAGACAAGACGCCCTCGTTAAGTGCCACATGGAGTCGTTGTTGTGGCTTGAAGCTGCCACTTCATTGTGTGTGGGCTGCATTAGGGCGTCTCCCTTGTTTCTTCTTTTTATTTTCCTGTTACTGCCACGCCCACACTTCAAATCCTGCGGCCCCTCTACCAGTTATGCTTCATATTTTGGCAGTTTGTTGTTATTGCTGTTGTTGCTTATTGTATTATGCCTGGCATTGTCGTTGGAGTTCGGCGTAAAGTCCTTTCAACGCTTGTTGCTTTAATCTTACCCCCGTTTTCGATCCCGTCCCCGTCCCCGTCCCCATCTCCGTCCCCAAGCCAGCCACGCCCCTACCACTCGCACTGCGACTCATTATGCGCTTAATTTTCGCTTTTCATTTTCAATTGCCATAATTTAGTTTTATTTCTCCTCATTTTCGCTGCAATCCGTGGCATTGCTCCCACCTGCCCCAACATTCCCCACTCCCCGACATTCTACAGAGAGCGAAAAATTCAAGTACTTCCTACTTAAAATACCAAGTTCGTACTTAATATCTCACTCGGATGGAAAGTGACGATCTCGATCTTAAATTCAAGTGCGATTTCTAAAGTACAAAATTTAAGTAGTTCTGTATTTTCAATATTCAAAGTGATTTTAAGGCGTGCTTAGAATAAGCGTATTATTCTTGGTTTAAGTACAAATTATAATATTATAGTAAGAGTACAAGAGGTTACTCTTAAAATAAGTAAATGATACTTGATTTATACATACTGCAGACTTAAATCAAAATCAAAATGTAAGTGTAAAATGTTGCTGAAATAAATATTATAAACATCAGACTCATACAGCCAACTATGGATGCTAAGGGCTGTCTTAAACAATAGTAGTCTTAAAGTAAGCGAAGACTGTCTACAGAAATCATCCCGTAAAATATAGTATTGATTTCTTGGTACTTCGTGAACTGTTTCTGATAGCAGACAAGCGAAAATCATTTGTGAACACCAAAAAAATATTTAAGATTTTAAAGTCTATATCTATGTTTCAAAGATCTTGATTTAAGATTAAAATATCTTAATTTAAGATTTAATAATCTTGATTTAAGTTTAAAAAATCTTGGTTTTAGATTAAATAGTATTGATTTAAATTTAATTTAAATTTGAAGCCGAGTTTTGAACTTATTTAATGAATTTTCGAATTTTATTTGAATATGAAAATGCATAACTTTTTTTATATTAAGATTATTTGTACTTGTTTAAAAAAAGGTTGTACTCTCAGATTCAGCAACTTGTACTTCAGAAACACCAATTCCTAATTAGTACAGTGGTTTTCTCTCTGTGTATTTTTTTTTGTGTGTTGCAGAAACAAAGTTTTGCCCCGACATATTTCCATTTCGAAACCCAAGCTGCGTCTGATTACATCATAAGAAATGCGTAATAATTGCGTTAACATAACGCGACCCGCTCTCCACCCCCACCCCAACCCCAACCCCTCGTTTCACCTCCCCAACACCCAAACATCCCCCTTGCTGCCTTCAGCTGCAGATCGAGGCATTCAAACACAGCCCGGAGCAAGTTTTTTACCTGGCCAGCATCTGAAATCTGATAACCCATATCCTGCTGGTCACCTCCCCACATCTCATCTCTGGCCGCCCCCACGACAAACACGCAAGGGGCGTGGCAAATGTCGGCAAATAAAAACTTGAGTGGAAATAAAAAAAAAATATATAAGACGGAAAGTGATTCAAACACAACAATGGCAACAAAAATGAAATGCTGAAAACTTTTCACAAATTGTTTTTACCATGCACTTTTAAAAATTTAATTTATGTCCTCATCTTCGGAATCTGGCTAAAGAATCTCAAGTGAGAATGCAATATATAGTGTGACCAGATCTCACAGTTTGAAATGTATGTTTAAGAAGAGAATATCTAGGCAATATTGAGATAAAAATGAGTTTTAATTAAGCTGATGATCAACAAATTTTTAAAAACCCAATAGCAACGACAAAGTAAATGTCGATGTTCCTAAAAACAACTACGGTTGCTTTCAAATGTCAAAGTAGTTTTTTTTAAATATTTAACAAAAAATTAAAGTTTATTTAATTAAATTAAATTTGCAAAAAATATATTTTAAACTAGTGTACGTTATTAACTCAAAGAGGAATATTATACTTTCCTATGACCTTTTTTCGCCCGAGTTTAAAAAACAAATGAAGTATATTTTTCCATAGTCCTTGGAGTTTAAAATACAAAAAGATGATTGATTGATATGACTGTTTTCTAACCATTTTCCACTCTAAGATTTTAAATGTATCCCCATTTTCAAAATAAGTTAATTAGAAAACTGTTGTTGCAATTTATAATTAATTAAGTAAAGTTAAAGTTATTTAAAATACAAAAAGATGATTGATTGATATGACTGTTTTCTAACCATTTTCCACTCTAAGATTTGAAATGTATCCCCATTTTCAAAATAAGTTAATTAGAAAACTGTTGTTGCAATTTATAATTAATTGAGTAAAGTTAAGAGTACATAAAGCACGATTTCAATAAATGTATTTATTGAGTAAAATATCTCAATATTTAATAATTTTGTTGAAATTTTAAATAAAGTGATGCAAGCTGATTATTGAAACTCCAAATTGTGAAATCTCTGATATTTGAGGTAGAAGAAATTCAGAAAAAACTAGTTGGTGTCTACAAATGTTATTTTGGAGATAGTTCTCATGTATTATCTAATATTTCCTTTTTATTTTAGACAGTTGTTTTTTATTTTTTTTAACTGTCATTCAATTCAATCTTCTTTATACCGATATACTCTAATTTCTTCTAAAAATCGTTTTCTTCTTTTTATTAAAAAGAAATGCTTAACAGAAATTAATAAATTTTGCATTTAAATCGTTTTTTTTAATATTAATATTAATCTATTTCGCTTATACTTTAAATTTACTCAATTCCCTGTAATATTTTATTTTTTCACAAAAGCATCTTAGCGATATTTTATCACCATAAATGTTTGTTTGAAGCTTGTTCTCTTCTACTTCTGTTAAGTAACACAATCCACTGTGAAATCAACCACATCGGTCGATTTTAATACTCTATTCTTGGCCTCTTTTAATTTTCGACTTCTGGGACACTTGTGGCGCCACCTGTTGTCAGCTAGCAAAGTACTTCCAAGAGTTTACAACAACAATTAAACTCTTTTTCAAGAAAGGCATAACTTGAGCACAATTGTGATGCCGTCTGCTATTGTCGATATCAACTACATTCGTAATTGCTTATTTAAACCTATGGGCAAGCAGTACTTTAACCGACTTGAGAATGCGTATTTCTTTACTGTTTTCGATTCAACTCTTATCAGAGCAGAGCACAAAAATTGCCAAGACGTGGCACACACACACTCTGTTATATATACAATCACAGAGAGAACTAAGAGGCGAGCAACTCACTATAAATCAGTTCCAATGAAATATCATTAGCGCCAGACTCAGTCGAATGCGTTCAACAAAAAGTCTACCAACTGCGGTCTATCCTGGCAAAAAGGCGAAACGTATGCAGCACGCTCAAGTCAAAGGAGTCTTGCAGGACTTCGTAGTCCGTGCTGCAAGTTATACGAATTCCAATTGCAATTAGAGATGACACCGTGTGCTAGATTCCTAACAAAAATGACACGATGTGAGAGCGACATGAACGTGAAGAACTCACGATTACAAACGATGCATGCTTAAATGTCATCATTCACAAATATTTACTGATTTTTATAGCAGTTGCATTTGAAGTCATCGAATGGAAATATTCGTTCTCCTGAAATATCGGAAATTCCATTTGTCGGACATATTTTCGAAGTCAGACATATCGACTGAAAAATGCCCTAATTTTTAACGAAATTAATTTTTATTGGTTTATTGTATATAATAAAACAAATAATTTAAAATTTATAGTATGAACTTGAAGCAATTCGAAGTCAATTTAAGTTAATTCAATCAATTTTAAATATTATCAAATCTTTGATGAAAATGTCCGTATCCTTGCAATAAAACTGTCTACAAATTTCGGACACATTTTCGGAGTCAGTCAAAAGATTTCAATTTTCAACAAAATTAGTAATTACTATAAATAAATTCATTTAAAATGTGTAGTATGCCTATGAAACAATTTATAAATCAATAAATTTTAATTCAATACATTTTAAATATTAATAATAAATAAATATTTCTGAAATGTCAATAACTTCAATTTTCGGAGTCACAATTATCGGTTGCCATAAACTTCAAATTTCAACGAAACTATTAAATATTGTTTTATTTTATACAATAAATAAATAATGCAGTTTATGAATCAATTTAATTGAATTCTACAAACTTAAATATTTATCAAATATCGCAACAAATATTTTGACTTGTGAAAGCAACCAAAATTGGTTTAAGGAACACTGAATTTTTATTTATCGTTGTTTTGTGGGTGGAAATTATTGGGTGAATATATATTTCCCTGATAATAAAGCAATGTTTATTTGGTTTTAAGAACTACGGCAATTTCTTTTGCATTGCTCTTGTATTAATACAGATTTGCACAGCATGTCTGTTTAATTTATTTAAAAATCATTTAATTTATTTTTGTAATTTAAAAATTTAACAATGTATTTCAATAATTTATACATTTATTCAAATCTCTCAAATATTATGATATTTCAAAGCACTAATTGGTTGATTTTAAGAAGTTTATTAATTAAATATTTTGAGTTGTCAGAGAATTGTTAATTATAAATGTATGTTATGTGTGTCTATTTAATCTAAAAACTAAATGAATTTAAAATCAATTAAATGAAACATTTGCCAACCAATTTGCTGACATTTGAGAGCATTGCTTGTTTGGTTTCAGATAGTACACCAACAAATTCTAATGCATTGCTTTTGTGCTATTGCAGATTTGTAGTAGAACGTTCCTGTTTTTAGACCATTCACTTTAAAAAAGTAAAACGGGTCTATTAAGTTTGTCAAAATGTACGTAACAGGTCGAAAGAAGTCCGGCAGACCCCATAAAGTATATATATTCTTGATCAGCATCACCAGCCGAGTCATGTCCGTCATGTCCGTCTGCCCTGCTGTATGAACACCTAGATCTCAGGGACTATAAGAGCTAGGGTCACCAAATTTGGTGACAATACTCCTGCGTCCCCCGAAAAGGTCAAGTTTGTTTTAGAATTTTGCCACGCCCCCTTCGAATAAGTAAAGGGTCTCTCATAGTCGACTTCGACTGTAGCCTTTCCGACTGGTTCTCACTTGGGGCGTTAAGCACGACACGCACCCATCTCTAATTGGCATGCTCACATTATTTCAGTGTTGGGTTTGCTTTTTGCCATCGACGACGACGTCGCCGTCGGCGCCGGCTGCGGCTGTAAAAACTTGAAAAATTGATTGAGCACGTGAATAACAGCAAGTGAAATGCAGTAGCAGCAGCAGCAGCATGATAAGGGCAAGGGGAAGGTGCTGGTTGGAAGGGACAAAGGGCAGCGGGTGCATCAGATACATGCTTGCACATACAAATGTATCTGCTTGCAACTCTTAACTGGAGTCGACTCCCTGACGCAGCTTGTCTTGACTCTGGCAATAAAATGTACAACATGCGTGGGAGTTAACCAGGGGAAGACGATAGAGAGGGGAGTAGCGGATAGAGAGGGTGGAAAGGGGCTTAAGGGAGCGGGTTCAACAGTTCCTCCAACTGCATTTTGCGCATTTGTATGCCAAAACTACAAGAAGTTACACAAAACGAAGAAGAAATGGCACAGAATCTTATGGTAAAAACTTCAAATACCCTTTTCTATTCTATTTAAATATTATTACCGGTTCAGATTATTTGAGTTTACCAAACCGAAACATAAACCAGAAAGCAATCGACTCGATCCAGAAAAAAATAATTACAAAAATTTAGAAAAACTTACACTGAACAAAAGTATGTTAATAACAGTTATCATCATTTATAATCGACTTATTTGAAACAATTCGTTCTTAAATAAATATAAAACAAACTCTCAAAATATTTTAAAATTTCATGAAAATCGAAAAAACCATAAATTATTCTTGATTATTTAACTGTTTTCTTTTCTCAGTGTGCATGCGTTATTATTAGAGATTTGTCTAAGCAATCATAAAATGATAAATAATTATCTTAAGCTAAAGTCTTTTTAAAGTAAGATTTTTTTTAAACAATTTTGAAAATTAAAGAATAAATTAAATAAATTGACAAAATACTATTATTTGTTTGTATCAAATTGAACTAAGGTACGCACCATCAACCCAAACCTTTTCTAAAATGTTCTATGTTTGCAGCATTGAAGAACTTGAATTCCTTTTTTTATTTGCTTCAAAAAGTATGCTATAGATATTTTTCTGGAGCTCTAATTCCTTTTTTATATGCTTCAAAAAGTATGCTATAGAAATTTTTCTGGAGCTCTTACGATATTAACATTTGGAGCGTCCGTAAATTAGTATTGCAATGTTATACAATTCGAATTTGACTTTAGTTATAAACACATTGATGAAAGCACATTCGACTCGATAAAACATTAACTTATTTCCTTATCATCTTGTTGATTTAAGTGTCTATGGCGATCCATTCATTGATTTTTTAGATTCTAGTTAAGCAAACTGAATTATATAGGTCGTAAAATGAAAAAAATGATATACAACATATTTGTTTCTCCATGCCAATAGAAGTTTAAATAATAATCTCAAAAGTTTACTTAACTTTATTCAAATCGACTGAATATATAATACCATAGCACTCATAATAACTATAGGTTTCAATATGTGTTTTTTATGAAAGCTTTACAAATCGGATAATACATATAAAATGATAATATATATGATATAATAATAATATTATAAATAGTCGCTAAAGGTAAAAAACTGCAGAACAAATCAAGCTTACATAGATCTATTATGTTATCATACCAAACCTGAATTACCGTACATTCTATTGTCTAAGCTGTTAAAATCATGTAATAAACTCAGCTCTATCTAAATTTATATACAGTTTTTAATATTTTATTGTAATAAATAAATAAGACAAATTGCAATTTATAAATTAAGTTTAAAACATGAATAATACAAAGCACATCAAAGCTAAAATAATAAATAAATAAATAGCAAAATGAAGACACAATCTGAATATTAATGTAATAATATTAAAGATGAATATTTCTAAATAAGTGATAAGGGTTTAGTTTTTAAATTCAATTAGCTTGAGGATAAAAATAAAACAAAAACTAAAAATATAACAAATAAATTAAATAGAATGACATTTATAAATTAATTTGAAAATATTAATAACAAAGCTAAAATAAATAAGGAAATAAATAGTTATATAAGCAAAATAAATAAATAAATATATATAAATATATAATCGAAATATTAATATATTTAATAATACTGTGAATATTCAAAACTAAATTATATAATTACTGTTAAAGATTGTATACCAGAAACATTAGTTAGACTCGAAAATAATTAAATAAATAATGTAAAACTGTTGCCAATTGTTTACTAAAGCCCGTATGCTTTCTTTTGTAAGGTATTACAAAGAAAAAATAGCTGAGTAGCATTATTGTTGCAGTTGTAGTTGTTGCTTTATCTGTTGTTCTAGTTGAAGTTCTGGGTTCTTAGCTCTCTGCTGGTGCCAAAAGAAAAACACAGTCAGATATGGCAACAGTATCATTTCCGCAGAGCTGCCTATTCTCCTGCCACACTTACTGCCCACAAGCCACGCCCCGTCGCTTGAGCGGGTGTTGCACTGGCAACTGGCAAACTGGGGGCATAAGCAGCACGTAGCTTTGAAGCTAAAACACCACGTAGCATTATCGATGTAATCACCGGATAAGCTAACAAGTTGCCAGGATTTTCACGCACAGAACAAGGCAACCAGAGTAGAAGAGAAAGAAATAGTATGAGGCAAGACCAAAAACTGCAACCAAACAGCGTGCGAAAAAAAAAGAAAAAACTTTCTTCTTTCTCTCACATTTCCATTTTTTCCTGCAGCAAACATTTTATAGTTTCAGAAGGGAGGAGAATAGTTTTGGGAAGAGTCGGCAGGTACTTACTTAGTATGGATAAACTGTTTTGATAACTAAAAACATTCAAGTTATTGATATTGAAAATATTGTATGGAATTTGCTTTTATGTTCAGCAACGCGCTGCCTTTGAAGTCAGGTGGTAAGTTGGAAGGGGAAACGAAGGGAATGTGCAACTCAAACAGGTAGGGAATACTATAGCAAATTAAATTGAGGCAGAGGACTAAGTGAAGCAGGTTAACCAGAGTGCATCGTAGTAAATACTTAATTGAAAAAACAATCAAATTTGTGTTTACATTTATCGAATTGAAAATATGAGAAAGTCACTTTGAAAGTAAACAGATTTATGCAATGAAGCTGAGAAATTTGCACAATTCTTTCCGAATCCATAAATCAATAGTGAAATTAATGGAAAGTTCAAATTTGCATCTTAAATAGAATTATGATAAATAATTTTATTTATTTTGAATTTAAATTACTAGACTTTACTTATGATTTTAGCTCCAATATAAATTTTAAAAAATACTTTATTTATTATTTATTTTTTACTAATTTAGTTATTAGTTAGTTACGAATCAGGAAGAATGCAAATCATGTCATAATCATTATTTAAATTAAATATATGCAATAAATGATAAAAGTTACTATTTAAATAATTTCATAGGATAAATAAGGTGTTATTAAGTTATCCCATCCATCGATGTAGATTAGTGATGTAAAAAAAAAACATAGAAACATCTATGAATCAATTTTGGACACACTTCTTAAGGCAATGTGAAAATACAGTCATATTAATTACGAGGGCGGTAAGAAATGTTTCCAGCCTGACAAGTTTGACGACCTCATACATTAGCCAAACTTTGTGATTGTGATAAGGCATCTGTTATGTGTTTCAGTCTTATCGATATTATAGTTATCGTTAAACAATCGATTAACTAAGCCGATATCAGTTTTTTTTTGTAAAAATGGGAAAAGTTCAATATTGTGCAGTCATAAGATATTTGTTTTTGAAGGACAATACGCCTACACAGATCAAAATCAAGATGGACACTGTTTATGGGGACTCTTCCCCATCGTTCGCACTGCAATACATCAGCAGTTGCCATGGCAAAACAAAATAAATTACGCTTTGAAGTGCTTCAGCACCCACCTAACTCTCCACACCTATCTTCAAGTAACTTCTTCTTATTCCCTAAGCCCAAAGTTGCTCTTAGCGTACAGAAATTTTCCTCAAATGAGCAGGCTATATCCTTTGTAGACAACCAATTTGGGGAGCAGGACGCCGATTATTTTCTGGACACGCTGAAGAGTTGGAACCATCGCTGGAAGAAGTATATTGACTTAGGAGGAGACTATTTTGAACCAGTCGGAAAGTCTACAGTCGAAGTCGACTATGAGAGACCCTTTACTTATTCTTCAAAAAGGAAATAAGAGTAACACTAATAGTTCCCCATAATGCGTTGTAACGTCAATATGCTCTTCTTCTTCCTTTGGCCCGACACTGGGTAATATTGAGTTTTGAATAACTTCCGAGTTTATTATCCGATCGCGATGAAATTTTCAGGATACATTAGGACCCCGATTCAGGGGGCGTGTCAAAATTTTAACATAAACATGATCTGCTTAGCCCATAGACGAACCACCATACCAAATTTGGTGACTCTAGCTCTTATAGTCCCTGAGATCTAGGCGCTCATACAGACAGACGGACATGACGGACATGACTCGGCTGGTGATGCTGATCAAGAATATATGTACTTTATGGAGTCTGCCGGGCTTCCTTCGACCTGTTACGCACATTTTGACAAACTTAATAGACCCGTTTTACTTTTTTAAAGTAAAGGGTCTCAGCAACTTTAACAGCTAGAGACTTTAAATTTGGAATGTAGTTTCCCGAATACCACATGTAGACTTAGTTTATTTTCAATTTTCGATATCAAGCCCCGTTTGTTTTAAAATTAGAAAAATCACCTTAACATAAGCAATGTTAAAGCTAGAGACTTGAGATTTGGCACACATGATAAGAAGCTTGGACTTAATGTGTCCAGGAAATTTAATCGCGATTCCACGCTCCCTTTGCTTATAATTCGAATAAACTGATAACAAGAGCCGTTTTATAGCTAGAGACTTGAGATTTGGCACACATGGCAAGTATCCTACTTCTAATGTGTGCTACAAATTACGATCGGATATTTTGAACTCAGAAGTTATTCAAGAAAAAACAAATGTATGCCAATTGAGCGAATTTGAAAGAGTCCCAATATTATATATATTTATTTCCCATTATTATGAAAATACTTTTGTTTGAAGACCTGCACAGGGTTTCCAAATGTCGTGCGTGCTCGACTGATTTTAAACTTGATGTTCAGTTTGCATTTACAACACTAATGTAGACTTCCCAAAAATATATATCTTATCTTCATTAAAGAATTCCCAAATTGAATATAAGCCCAACTGTATGGAAAATACTCAGATATCACGATTTCCACAAACTTATCGTTCATTTGGCATGATTTTCTACAAATTTATTTATTTATAAAGAAAACTTTTATTCCCCACACATGGTGTAATTTTCCATAAGATGTTTTAATATACATATAACTTTAAAATTTCGAAGCCGATCAAAGAAGAACAGAAGAATTTTTTTTGACTGTTTTCCACAATTTAAAATTCCAATTATTTAGAATACTGTTCACATAGCGAATATATCAAGTACTAAAAGTTGATATTTCAAACTTAGTTTCTCACTCAGAATGAAATTGCCGAAGTCAAGTATTTCCAACTTAATTCAAGTACGATTTCTTAAGTCCACAACTTTAAGTATTTTAGTATTTTCAAACTTAATATGAATTAATTTTGTTGTAACTAGAAATAAATTAATGCCAGCTGATTTCTATGACTCCGAAATATGTTAGAAATAAAGAGTTATCTGAAATTATCATAAAAATCTTCAGGGATTTGTGTATACACACAATTTAAATCAACTTTATTTCAAAATGTATTAAATATTTTGTTGAAATTTTTAAGAAAGCGTAACTGTGAACAAAACCGACAAAATTCCAATTTTGTTAGCTGCCCCAAACTGATGAGGGTCGCCACGGACAGCGGCTAAGGTGTAAACTATAAACTGTAAAGCTGCAAAGCTGTAAAATATAAACGATCACGAGGTATGCGGTTCGATAGCTGTTGTTTTTAGGGGACAATTTATGGCCACACTTGGGAAATAGAAATAAAATTGCGAATATTTAGCTACATACATATATGTGCAGTTGGTGTCGGGATAATAGTCGGGAGTCAAGGAGTCAAGGAGTCAAGGAGTCAAGGACTTTGGACTTCGCATTCTGGACTTATGTATCGTTCATGTCTATGACAGCAGAAGCCACAGCACTTGCAACTGCAAAAATATGCGCAAGAAGCATGCGACTAACTGGAATAGGAAAAGTAGGAAAAGTAGGAAAAGTGAGGGCGTTGCAACATGTTGCCTTACGCCATGTATATGCCATGTACACGTTGTTGTTGCTTTGTTATATTGTTTCGAACGGACGCATCAATTTCTAGCCAACCTTAAACCATATAAAAATAAAAAAAAAAACCAAAAAGGGTTGGCCTAGACGAGACAGTGCAGTGTGTGTGTAAGTGTGTGTGTGTGTGTGGCATGCAACACATGCATGTGCATGCAAGTATAAAGCAAGCAACTTTGGTATACACACACACACACACAAACACCCAGTTAGAGGGGCCAAAAATGAAAAGAAACTAGAAAGTGCAGCAGCGCCAAGGATTCCCTCGTTGCAGGCGCTTAAGAAGTTTCAGACATGAAATCAATTTGTCTTCCAACTCCCACGAAAATAAAAACGAGGCAAAACGGCAAACCAGCAAATGGGCAAACGGGCAACGAACGAGAAAGATACAACCAACAACCAACAACCAAAAAACACAACACAAAAAAAGAATGGAATCGAAAAAGCAACGAAAAACGACCCAAAATGCAGCCGGAAAACCCAAAAATCTAAAAAATAAAATACAATTCTAAACGCCTGGCAAATGCTCTCTAAACTTCAAAATAAATAAAATATAAATGCTTGGTAACTTGGCAATGTAATATTATACTTAAGCATCAATCATTATATTAATATATGATTGATAAAGGTTCTTATTCCAGCAATTTTCCAATAATAATACTTAAATATAACATATAACTTATACTCATCCCTTCATCCCTTCCTAATTTTGTACTATTATTAATTTGATTATAATACTAACTTGTGTAGTCACTAACACTTAAAGCATACTAACAATATAGTTATACTCACATTGATCAAACACTAATTCCTATACTTACAAACACATTAATTGTACTAATACTTATTGATCTGATTGGGTTTTTCTGGGGATTTCCCCAATCTTTGCAACAAAGGTTGGATCTTTTAAAGTCATAACTTTGAGTCCCGCCAGACCTTTAATTTTTAATTTTTTCTTTTTAGTTTAAATTTAAATAATTTTGTAATGTTTCTATATATTCTTATCGACTGCTTTTAGTCGTACTAAATAAATAAAAATAAAAAAAATAAATAAAAAATTAACTTATTGTCATCATATTATGGGTCTGCTTAACATATTTTATTGGCTAAATTCACGACAGCACATTCGGCTCATTCGACGCCATTTTCATCATCCAGACCGAATGTTCAGTTCATGCCCGTATAAAATCCCATAAGACCTGGATGTTCGGTTCGCCGTCATCCAATTTGGATGATGTCATTCGTTGCTAACGACCCTGTCTAATTTCAGTATTTTTTTATCGAACACACAATATTTATCGATATTAACAGCTGACATCTAATCTAAAAGAGTTAGCGCAAAATGTAAATTTCAAATATTTCAGAAATCATGGTAAAAATATACTCCATATTACACTTACCTGTTTAAAGACCAATCAGCTGTTCTAACAAACGTCAGTTTACAGTAAGTCATTCGCTCGTGGATATCCAAAAATCAGACTCATTCAGATGTGAGTGAATGAGTCGAATGATGCTGCTCGTGGAAATAGCCTATTAGTGACACAATTTTCATACAATTCACATAAATGATTACTAGTTAAATTATCGTCAGATAGTTAGTTACTAACTGTTAGTATATGATACCAAGTTTCATTATTATAGCCCTAGTCTGTAATCATATATACATATGTAGACCTAATTAAGTATATTCTGTTATTATGTTATGCCTTAAATACCCTACAATCAATTGTAGACGGTTTTAAGTACATACAATAAACTCAGCTCTATCTAACTTATACTATTGGCTTCTATATATGTTTTTGATCAACAAATAATAAAAATATAAATAATATGAAGATAAAAATAGATCTACAAGCAAATTAAGTAAATTAATATAAACTGGCTCAAATGGTACTAATGAGGGAGATTGGCATTTCCTGAAACAGCTACTCCTAGCTACTTGCATTTTGGCATGTATTTTTAGACCCTTTACATTAAAAAAGTAAAACGGGTCTATTAAGTTTGTCAAAAAAAAAATGTGCGTAACATGTCGAAGGAAGTCCGGTAGACCCCATAAAGTATATATATTCTTGATCAGCATCACCAGCCGAGTCGATATAGCCATGTCCGTCTGTCTGTATGAACACCTAGATCTCAGAGACTATAAGAGCTAGAGTCACCAAATTTGGTATGGTGGTTCGCCTATGGGCTAAGCAGATCAATTTTATCTTAAAATTTTGACACGCCCCCTTCCGCCTCCGTAAATCGAAAACAAAATTTTTGAAATCCTATAAAACGAAAAATATTAAAGCTAGAGTCCTGAATTTTGGCACACAGAACGGGTATCAGTCCTAACGTCTTGAATTTTGGCACACAGGACAAGCATCGGGGTCCTAATTTATCCTGAAAATTTCATCACGATCGGACAATAAACTCGGGAGTTATTCAAAACTCAATATTACTCAGTGTCGGGCCAAAGGAAGAAGAAGAGCATATTGAGGTTACAACGCGTTATGGGGAACTATTAGTGTTACTCTTATTTCCATTTAGAAGAATAAGTAAAGGGTCTCTCATAGTCGACTTCGACTATACCCCCTCCGACTGGTTGTATTTTGTTGTAGTTTGACCTCGAGTCAGCTGTCACCCAATTTACGAAGTAAAAATGTCGCTAAATATAATATTATATTATATACTATATTATATTATATTATAATATTATAATAGAAACTTAGTAATCTTTCGTCGTTTGAGCGGATGTTCTCACAACCTTTCACGTCAGAGGTCGAACTGCAACTCCCTTCGGCGTGTCGGTCTCTGATCTGAATTCGCCTGAGAGTGAATTCGCCTAAATTGCCTTAACTCGTTGATGTTGTCTTTGCTCGTCGTTAGTGGTTGTTGTCTTCGCTCGTTGTTGTTGTCTAGGGATTGATGCACACTGGGATAGATGTACACAGGAATAAACCAACCCACATATATACTCAATATTAATATAGTTATTAAGTAATACAATGGAATAATATATATAAATAAAATAGTATTATAATTTGTATAGTTTATATATCAGAATAACTAATTAAATAATGTAAGTTTGTTGCAAATTGTTTACTCAAGTAAGAATATTCATCTTATTAGATGATCAGATAGTTATATCATTATGATGTAATTGTTTATTCAGTGGAGTTAACATTATATATATAGATATATGAAATACAAAGTTTAGTAATGATGACCGCCGCGTTCAATCTCTTATTGATGAATGTCATCGAGGATCGGTAACTATCGATTAATTGACGATAGTTCTCTAGTTGCCAGAAAGTTGGGAACACAGTGAGTTGCCAGATGTACATAAATATAAAACACATTATTATAGGACCAGTCTTTAGTCTGATTATATATATATATATATAAATCAGTTGATATTTTTCACTATCAAATATCATTATTATTGTCAATTGTCATGTTCAAATGTGGTTTTAAGGCTATCAAATGATAAGGACAAAATGGTAGTTCATCAAGTTTCTAGCTAAAATATACCAAATAATTTTATAATAAGACCTTATACCAAATTGTATAGGCCTAGCTTCAATCACTATTCAGTTCAGATAGTTATACCATTAAAGATTGACATATAAATGTAAACATTTGTGTCGAAAAGTCTGTTAAGTCGTCTTAAAGTCGATTGCATAATAGTTCTATATATGATCAGTCAAGATACCAAATTTCATAGGCTTAACTCTAGCCATGATAGATTACATAATTATTTAATGATTCAAGTTTCATAAATAAAAAAAAAATACACAATGGATCAAGTTTCTTGCTATAATGTACCAAATATTTTTATAATAAGACCTTATACCAAATTTCATAAGCCTAGCTTTAACCACTAATCAGTTCAGTTAGTTACGCCATTGAAGGCTAAGATATAAACGTAAGAATCTGTTTTTAAAAGTCTGTTAAGTCGTTTAAAAGTTCATCTTATAGTAGCTCTATATATGATCACTCAAGTTACCAACTTTCGTAAGCTCAACTCTAGCCATAAGTTAGATCGCATAGTTATTTCATATGAGAGTCTCCTAGAGACTTTGTAAGATCTAAAATTAAGCTGTATTTCCAACAATTGACTGATTCTTATTCTTATTCTAAGTTCACAAGGCTATATAAATAAATCCCACATTTTATTTGATTTTATAACCGTAAGAGTAACACAAATCCAACAAGTTTAAAACTTTGACCTGATACGTTATTGGCTGAGCCATTTAACTAACAAATTTTCTTAACATAATTTCAGTGGTTAGACCGACAGGTGCAGATACGGTTAGTTGGGTTCAAGTAAATATGTCATAGTCTATCTATAGTTATGTTTACACAGCCAGAGGCAGGGTATCAAATGGCAGACAGCCAAGGGAAGGCAGTCATTGCCTGAGCCAGAGGCAGTCATGTGGCAACACACACACACACACACACACATGCAGGCATGGGGATGAGGTAGAGGAAGAAATGCAAGGGAATTGAGGAAAATTGGGGGTGCTGCAATAACTTGTATTTTAAGTTTACTCACTGCTGGGATTCGAAATTTAATTTCATAGTGCGATGCGTTGTTATTATTTTGCATAATAACATTTCTGGCAACTGCTTTGAAATACCCAAGGGAACCCCTAACCTCCCCGTAACCTCCTCGTAACCCCATATAACCCCATATAGCCCCCACATAACCCCCACTTTAATGTGTGTGTGTGTGCTTGGGATATTCTATTTTATTTTATTTCTGCATTTTGCGGGTCCAACAAAATGAGCTGAAATTTTTGTATGTTCTTTGAACCGAAACCAGTATCCCTTCCCCCTTTATATTGCCTTGTTGATTGAGCAATCGCATTTGGAAATATTAAAAGACGCATAACACGACTAAACATCAGTTGAGCACTACATCAATGGGTCATCAACCAGTTTAATGTCTGATTAAAATTTACAAACCATAAGCACTTTTGAAGTCTTTAAGAGGCAATTTACTTTCCGGAAACTTCTAGCTCCAATTATCTTTGCATTTTAAATAAAGCAACAGAAACTATAATCAATTCAAGACGAAGTTCTTACTTCCTGGACTATGCGTATCAGTTAATCAAGTCATGAACTTAAGCAACTTTTGCTTTTGTTTATTTCCGGAATCCAAGAAACTTAAGACTAACTCATAGCTTATTGAACTTTACACTTAATTACAAAATTATCACAAGAACAATGACAATGCCACAGCACTTACTTTTTTAAGAGACTGGCTTTAAATGTTCAGTTTATCAGGTGTTCCTTCGGCCAGCACATATATTTAAAGTGAATTCTTAAAGTTCTTACTAACAATTCCAGCAAATTTTTATTATACCCTGTAGGGGTATATTAAGTTTGTTAAAAGTATGTAACGGGCAGAAGGAAGCATGGCCGACCCTATAAAGTATATATATTCTTGATCAGCATCAATAGCCGAGTCGATATAGCCATGTCCGTCGGTCTGTCTGTCTGACGGTCCGTCTTTCCGTCGGTCTGTCTGTCTGTCGGTCCGTCTGTCTGAACGAAAGGATCTTAGAGATGGTAAGAGCTAGAAGCTTGAACTTGGTGTCCCAGCACTTGTAATTTTTCCAGGCAGATCAAGTTTATCTTTTTTTTGGATGCCACGCCCTATTTGCCCACAAATTAAGTAAAACCTCGTAAAGCAAGCAGTTTTGAAACTCAAAAACCCCATAACAAAAGCAGTTTTGTAGCTGGAGACTTGAGATTTGGCACACATGATGAATATTTTGTGGTCGATGTGTCCAGAAAATTGTATCGCGATGCCACGCCGAATTACAAGAGAATTTCATCTGAAGTGAATTTGAGCGGGTTCCTGAAAACCCACAGGGTATATTACGGTCGGGGTCCCGACTGTTCGGCTTGTAATATTTTGTTATACTGTTAAGCTTTGTTATCTTAACAAATATGCGTTAATACAAATCTTACGTTCACCGGTAGCATTCAGTTTTTCTTCACCGACACAATGTTTAGTTTTCTGTGTAGCGTTCAGCTTTTTTTCACCCACACAATGTATAGCGCCAAAGCGGTAGACAGCGCTCTGGCCAACAATTATGAGATAATGGATTTAAAACATATTCCTTAATATCTCCATTATTTGTGGATCAATCGCTATGATATATACTACACTATACGTAATAGATAGATATATTTATATGTTATATCTTAAAACTTGAGGCTGTGGTAGTTTTCTTCGATTTGCGAAAATGGTAAATAAACTTGATCTGCGTATGGTAATCAGAAACTTACATTCCAGATTTGAAGACTCTAGCTCTTATACTAGTTGTTGAGATCGACGCATTCATACGGACTCTCATAACTTAAACTGATCTTTACCGATTTCCATGTATATTTGTTTGTTCTAAATATTCGAATATATTTAACTTTCTTCTTTTTAAAAACTTTTATAACTTTACCAAAAACCTAACTGATTTCCAGGCAACATGAATTCTGCTTCAACTTTAAAGTTTCAGCGTTGCCCGCAGTTGGCAACACTACACATTATTGTGGTTGGCAACGCAATTCAGTTAAATTGATAAATTCAGCTGTAACTTTAATCAGTTTCCTCCCTATTTGAATTACAGTTCTTAGTTTGGTCCACCTTTTACTTGTTGTTTCGGGTTTTCTTTTTTTCGTTTTTTCTTCCACAACTTTCCGAAATTTTTCTCACTTGTCTGGGAAAACATAAAAAGACTCGAGTTGAGTTAAGTTGATACCTTAAGCTCTTAGCTTGGATTTGCACAAATGCCAGTTGAAAGTTCCTTCCCCTAACCGTCACACACACAGACACACACACACACACCTCTCCCCAGTCACAGCTTTCCCCTTCTCATTGCCACTTGAAGACACTGGAAAAGCGTGAAAACTTATAAAAATTTCTACACATGATTTCGCTTTATTGCTTTATGACTCCGCTTTTGTCTGCCTGCGGGAGAGACGTTGGGGGATGTTGACAGCCGTGAAGTGTGTTGGGGTCGGGATCAGAACCGATGTCGGGGTCGGGTGTCGAGGTCGGGGTCGGAGTCGGAGTCGGGGTTGGATTTCTTGTGCTTATGAATATTTCAAAACGCTACTTCGAGACGGAGACCGAGACGGAGACGGATACAGAGAAAGACAAGCAACTTGAAACTTTGACAAGATGACTTGGAACTGGATTCAACGCTGGCTTTGCTACAGAGCGAGAAAAAAGCCGAAATATGTATTTGCAATTGTTAAAATCCATACTTAATAGTAGTACAAATTACTGAAAATAAGCCTACACATTTTAAACGAAGTACACATTGTCTTTGTATAAGAAAAAATTATTTTAAATTAAGTAATATTCTAGACTGACTAGAAATTAGTACGAAATTCCTTTATATATGTAAGTTCGGAGCTCGGACTCGAAACTTTTTTTCACAGCACATACTTATAAAACAGGTTCTGTAAATCTTAAACATAGATTTTTAATTTCTCAATAACCCCCAAATGGTTCTTGCTTGTCTGTTATGAGGAAGATTTCGATAGGCACTCTAAAATTACGACTATATTTAGCAAGATAATTTTTGGTCAGTCTTCGTCTACCTTAAGACTAACTGACTGACACCCACGCTGATGATATACATAATTTTATCAGGCAGTGTGATGCTTTTATTACTTATTTTATAAACATTTTATTCTTACAAAATACATGATGTTGATGAAATATATCGTATCGTAGCCATTCGTAAATAAATATATTAATCTTATATAAAATATTATTAATTGATAATTTTCAATCAGCTGTTTGTATTGATTACACAAGGGAATAAGGTATTTGTTGATTTCAAATTGATAATTGTTTTTAATGTAATTTGGTGCGCTGAATCCAAATCTGAACTTGTTTTTTTTCTATCAGCTCGACTTTTTGCGATATACCGTTATTTCCAATATTAAGGCACTGCCACTACATATATTAGAATATCTGGAAAACGGCTAACCATATTCAGTTTTAAAAAATCTCCAAAAATCAACAACAATATTATCTTTAAGCCGTGCCTAGATTGTATTTAACTTTGCCCAGTAGTTTCAGGTATATCGTTGATGTTTTGCAAAATAAAATCAATTTTTAACAAAAAATAACAATTTTTTTGTTATTTAAAAATTCTTAAGAAAAAAAATAAAAACAAATACCAAAGCTTCAGTCTAAAAACGTTCAGATTAACATGTTTTCAATGAAAGGAGCTTTATTTCAAGGTAATCGGTTGACAAACTCAAAAGTTATTAACATTTCAATGAAATTACTAATAATCGAAAAATGTTCTTTGATATGATTGTCTTAAATTCTCGTGTTTTGGGGGTTTATTTTGAATGCTATGCAATCACTTGGGTTTTGGGTTGGTTATTGAAATAGATTAAATGTATATGAAAAGATACCATAATATGATTTTTTTTAAAGCTACATTGACTCCCCGAAGAAAATAAAAATTTGAGTTTTTTTTTTGCTTTTTCTTTTGTTTTACACTCAGCCTTGTTTTCTGGAACTTAACGGCTGTTGTTAACTAATTCGGGGCCGCTGATTTCAAATCTGATCTAAATTTTTCTTCATCAGATCGCGTTTTTGAGTTACAGGTACTTATCGATCTTTTGATTTTGTTATCGGGTTGCATTTTATGAGATATCGATAAGAAAATTAAATACGATATACCTGTGCTTTTTGCTCGGTGTAAGCAAATCCTGCATCCCTGCCATGTCCGCTTTTCCCGCTTCTCTTGTTTGATTTCCTTTACACAAATGTAAAACTTTCACTTTGCTTTCAACTGTAGTCGATTTACCAGGCGCTAGTTTCATTTATGTTTCTATTTACAACAACCGCAAGCACTTCACAAACATCACGGAAATTTGGCGGAAGGAAAGGAGTTTTCTCGGATCGCAGTTCCCTATGTTCATATGTGAGCTACCTCCCTTCCTCCTCCCCTTAAAATGCCTTCCCTTTCCGTCTCTCTATAATAACTTTTGATGATCTTTTGCATGGCGCGTGCTGTGAATTGTCAATAAATAAACAATTTTGACGCTCGAAAAATGCTCATGAAATCATTTTGTGACTCTCCCCGACCCGTAATGCCCATTATGTGGACCCCATGCTGACTCTATGTGCTGGAGCACTGGGAGCACTGTTACGGTATCATAATGTTGACTTTGTCTTTGCCTTGGCCTGTCTGTTTATATTGCTATGATAGATGACCCTGAAACAGGAGGGTGAACAAGGAAAGATGCTGGTATCAAAGCTCTCTTGGATTTTCAAACACTGCTTAAGATTTAAAGTCTGTAAATAGGCATGGATCGGAAAGAAATCGGAATATGTCTATGTATGTGTATATAACACGTATAACATGTATATATGTATAACAAAGTTCGACTGACCTATAAATAAAGAAGATATTAAGGAATTTGTTTTAAATCCATTATTTCATAATTGCTGGCCAGAGCGAGAGAGCGTATGAAATTCCCACTTGAGCAAACGAGAGCGCATTTAATAATCTGATTTCGTTGTCGGCTGCACATTGTGTCGGTGCCAAAAAGCTGAAGGCTACACTAAAAGCTGTGGGTGAAGAAAAGCTGAATGCTACTGGCTGGCGTAAAATAATTATCGCAAACAAGCTACTCTCCATGCAAGCAACATCGATTTTCAGCGATACATTTAAATATATGTGTACATAAGTAAAAGCAATCCTATTATATAATCCAAATACGTTTTTTAAGACATGCACAGGGTATACTAAATAATAGTTTATATTTTTCCAGGATACCTAAGTCATAAAAAGTATATCGGGATATCGGTTCCCATTACTTGAATCTATACTTTAAAATACTATTCTATATATATATATATATTATATATACAGGGTGGGGCAAAAGTAATCACCCTATTGGAAATCACTATAATTGATGAGCAATTTAGTGATACATCTATACTATATACATATGTATATATATTATATATATTCTATATATATGTATACTATATCTATGGTAGATCTATACAATATCTATACTTTATCTAGACTATAAATTCCGTTTATAGACGCGTATTTTTCCCCCGATCATCAAAGTGTTTTCAGAATATTACCACGGCCCCTTTTGCTCAAAAAATCGCCACAAAAAAAAAACATCCACTATATCCACAGTTTTTAAGACAACTCTTTTATTATTTTCAATCATCCCATTTAAACGCATCAAGATCGGATATAAATACAAATATAAAGAAAATAATGGATACAATAAATATATGTATGCATATTTAATTTAAGTAAAGGGTATCTTACAGTCGGAAACTCGACTTTAACGTTCTTCATTGTTATTTTAAGTATTTTACATCGATATTTGTATTTATGTCTGATGCAATTTCTACAAAACGCAGCCCATTCATGTTTGTTTTGCAGTATTAGGCTAATTATTTATAGAGTAAACAACAAAAGTGCGCAAATAAACAACAAGCAATGGAAACTACAACGAATAAGTAAAAATCCAAATAAGGTTATAAGTTAAATAATCCAATAGGAACAACTGATATTAGGGATGGATATTAATATGGTGATATCGATATTGTATCGATACAGAGGTAAGACATTTACATATGTAAGTAAATAATAATATGATATTCAATGCAATATATGTATGTGCCATAAATCGATTTGCAATACGATATATCGGACATTGTATCATCTTCCCTCATTTTACATATCATTGCACTTTTAATTTGAATTTTGGTCACATTAATTAAACGAATTTTCTTCTGAAATATCAATTTCAGATCAACGACTTTTTTTTAACTTTATATGTTTGAATAATTTAAGTGAATAACATCGATATAATCGGTGTTCAATAGCGACAGTTAATACGATATGATAATTTCAATAATAATATCTAATGTGATATTTTTCTCGATATTATTATTTAAACATTCTCGGCGATACCCATCTCTAACTGGAATAAATGGAATGAAACGTCTTCATCACATGCTGAATGAAGCGCAACAACAAACTGTATGATAATAAATGCTGGGATTACATTTCGTCTGTGCAAATGAAACGCCCACCGACAACGCCCATTCAGCTGGTGGTTTAACTTTAATTGTGGGCGCGGCCAGATCGGCTGCTTAAGTAAGAAATCATTTTATTTGAAAAGTTCTTTTGTGCCCAGTGTGGTTTTTGTTGCAGTTGTAATGTTTCAGGTTTTGTCGCATTGTTGGCTTTGTTGTTGTCAAAGGCAAAGGCAACAATAAGAAGAGCGAGATGGCAATACGACAGCAGTACAAGTGCAACAACAAGAAAGCGACAGGCGCAAAGCACATGGCACAACAAAGTTAAACTGTAACAATAACCAAAGTCAAAGTTTGTCGGCAAAGTTTTTGTTGTATTTGTATTGCGTGCGTGTCTGTGTGTGTGTTTGTGTGTGTGTCGACTGTCGGAACATCTACGGGAAATAAATTCATTTCAATTGTTTATATGCCTTGCTACGAATATGTGTATAAGTATGTGTGAAATAGAAAGAGTGCAGTGTGCGCTGAGATCGGTGAGCGTAGAATTTAAAATGGCGTACGCTTTAAGATGAAATAATCAGTGTTGCCAGAATTTCAAAAGCTGAACTAATAAATTTGATCAGAAAAAGTAGTTAGAAATAAATAGCTGGAAACAATCAACAAACCTAATAAAAGGAAAATTGGATTCTTTAAACAGTTTTATATTAAGCTGCAAATGTTGGATCAACTAAAAAAATTTTCTATATCCGCAAATACTCAACTATTATCTTTACAGCCTACATTTAAGTTGTAAGTGCCAATTGTTAATTTACAATTTTTCTTTTTACATTTATTTTGAATTCTAAGCAATGTCTCTGTTGTCAACTGCTATTAGTTGATATAAATAAACATATAAATACATTAAATAAATACATAATATTAATTTAATAGCCATATCATTAAAGCTAAAATAGCTCTTAAAGTTTTTTTTTTAAATGCAATAAATTTACTAATTAGCCTAATCGACGTACACTTGGCTGGCAACTCATTCAACCTGCCTCAATATCATAACATTTTTCCCACTGTCAAATTGGATTTGGCCGTAACATAATCTAAGTTTCATTAAAATATTCAAAGACCTCAGTTATATTGTCTTATTTTCCCGTAATATATTATCAACAGAGATTATATAGCTTTTCTGCATTACATCGAAGTTATCTGGTAATCTGAAAAAGTAGTCAAATCATTTATTTTATATTAAAGCCTGTGCAATCACCAATTAGCCAAATCTATCTATAAAAAAACTAAAATAACAACACTGCTAAGCAGTTCAACGTAACTTGCTGCTGGCGTTGCCACCAGAGACCAAAAGAAACCTGCCCACGGCCTGGCAATACCTGCAGCTTTTACTTAACCTTATACAGTTGATTGTTGTTGTTGTTGTTGCTGTGGGTAGCGAAAAAAAAGCAAACAAAAGTCGCAGCAAAATGCCAAAGAAATGCAAATAAAACTTTTCTCTTGACTCTTGCACTGCGTTCGTTGGCTTAATGTTTTAGCAGCTTTAAACGACTTTTACCCAACATGGAATCCTTTACATGCACACAAAACTTAATTTCTGTTGTTTTTGGTGTCGACAGAGACAACGACAACAAAGCGGAACAATTTTAATTTTAGTCAAAAGCAACGCAATGAAAACGAAAGCACTACCCCTCACTCTTTCTCTCCACTTTGATTTCTATAGCATTCACTGTTGAACTCTGGTTGACCCCATCCCTTTCACTCTTGCGTTCAGTTCATTACAACTTTGACTACAACAAAAATAACAAACTTGCCAGAAATAACTGGCCAACATTGCATTTAGCCAAACATGAAATGGGGAAAAAAAGACTTAATTAAGCATTTTGTTGAACAACATTTGCAATGAAATAAATCACAAAACAGTTTACTCCAATTAACAAAGCCGCATCAACAAATAAAACTACAAGCCATACAAACACACACACACACATACAAGGTAAGTTCATGTGTGTGTCTTCGACTGTCTGGCAACGTTAAGTTAGTCTGCAAATATTTTAAATGAACAGAATTCGTAATTAAACAATAAGAATTTATGAATAAACAGCATGTGTAAATATTAAAAGATATTTATCAAATTAGATTTGAAAAATGAAGCAGAAGATTAAAAAGGTAAGGGTCGAAGTTATTTTAGGAATTACAATTTGTGGGTGGAAGATGCCATGGCAAAAATCTAAAATAAACTTGACCTTTGTGAAAGACTCAGGAGTATTGTCATCCAATTTGGTGAATCTAGCTCTTATAGTCTCTGAGATCTAGGTGTTTATACAGAAGGACAGACGGGCAGACGGACGGACGGACGGACGGACATGCCTATGTCGACTCGAAAAATATAAAAACTACGGAGTTTTGCCAAGCGAGTTCTAAGAGATGTAAACTTCAGAATATTGGGAGTATTACTAATAAGTAAATGGACTTCTAATAGTATAATTAAGTATTTACTCACATTTCTAAAGAATTCTTAATGGTAAGGAGATAAATGTTTATAAAATAACTTCGATCTACTCACATATGTACTTTACTGGAAATATTAGTAGATGTAAAACATCTACTTTTAAACATACACGAATCAATCTAGAGACTTTCCTAGATTAACAAATAACTATTCCATATCTTAATAGTTTTATTTTATCATCTATGTCCAAGAAAACGCATAAGAAACGCAAATTTTACTAGAAACGATTTACAAAAGTTGCAAATATGCAAAAGTAAATTGAATATATTATGTGAAATAAATGAAAACATTGATTTATATAAAGGAGATGTTTTCCAATCTTTACTTAATGTCAAAATCAAGCGTCAATCGTTTTTATTTTGTTTCAAATCAGATTTAAAACCTGTATTTAGTTCAGACTTACAACATTTCTAGTCTCATTATTTCCTAAGTACAGTTAAGTATCAGAGACACGCCCACACAGTGAACGCCTAGTTGGGATTGAAAATGGATTATTTGTTGATTGTATTCAGCAAATAATTGGAAAATTTAGTTCGCATCTCTTTTGGCCTCAGGTTGCGGTTCCTTGCCACATTGTGTGTGCGGCGGGAAGAGACAGGAAAATTGTTTACTATTTAATTTTATTTGGTCAATTTGCGACAAACAACATGTTAACTTGTTGGAGCTAACACAACAGCAACAGCAACAGAGACTACAACAAGGATCAAACAAGCCTCCAAATGCTGTGGCGACAAAATGAAACCCCACCAAACAGGACGAGCATGAGAAACAACAACAACGACAAAGGATTATAGGTATTAAAAGTTATAAAACAACAAGATTATGGGTTTAGCAATACAAACATAGATACAACTGTGTACATACACATATTTGTGTGTGTGTGTGTGTGTGCTGAACTTGTTATGATATTGACCAAGAGCACCTGCAAAATTATACAACGAAGTTCAAATACTCTTAAAAAAAGTCCCATATAAAAATTAAATTTATCTAATATTATCGTATTAACGTTGAATTAAAACGACAAATGATTGACAAAAGGAAAAAAATATAAGGATAAGCTGAAATATTCATAAGTTTACTCTAGAATCATTTAGCGAAATAATTGATGGGCTAATTAAAAGCTAAAACTAGATGATAAAACTATTAATCAAATTAATACTTTCCGAATTGATAATATTCGATATCATTGAAGTAAACGTTTACCAGGTAACTGACTAAATTAAATACAGACAAAATATAGTTTGTAACTAAAAAATAATATTAAAGTATTGCTTTAGTATTTGAGACTTTCTAAAATTACTTTTCAAAAGCTGTATAATTCTGATTTTGATATGACTGCGGGAAAAACAAATGAGCGAATTAAAGTTAACTAATGATAAACTAATTCTTAACTTGATTTGCTAAGAAATTATGTATTTTTTATAATCAATCAAAGTTCCGAAGTATTAACAATAGTAGATGAAATATGTGTATTTGGGTTTTAAAGTACAAACCTTCAGTAAAAATATATTTTACGCCAAAAGGAACTAACTTCTCATATCATCATCTATATTTTTATATATTTAATCGAATTTTAGGAAAAGAGAAAATATTCATAACTTATGATCAACCAAAGTCGCAAAGCTTATAATATTCTTTAAAAAATATTTTTAGCATATAGTTAGCAGTTACAACAGATGAAATATTTGCTAATAGCTTTAAAATAGAAACCTTCAGCAAAAATATAATTTACGCATAGACCGAAAGAACTAACTTCTCATACAATCATCTTTATATACATATATATCTTTTTAAATATACTCGTATTCAATATTTTCTTAATATTCAAACGATTTCACATTGTCAAGACACTCCACAATGAAGTGTATATAAAGATGAAAAAAAAACTTTGTTCAGAATTCTTGCAGCCTGCAATTTGCTACAAAGTGGCAAAGTGGGTGGTTAAATGGAGCTGGTAACGACCCGGGAGGGAGTACAACATAAATGGGGTTGGGGAGTGTATGGGGGGGGTCGTAGGTTGATAACATTTCCGGCTCACATGCGTGTTAATTATTTTGGCTCTACCGGAAAAGGCAAAATTAGCAAAATTAGGCACATTAAATCTATTATCAGAGAAGTTTATCTACTTTTTGGCTTCAGGGTTAAGTGTCAATTTGGGCTGACTTTGGGCTTTGTCTTCTGCTTCTGCCACAAGGCCGTCGAGGGGAATGGGTTGGACAAGCTAACTGTTGTGGATAGCAATCCACAAAATTAATCCATATTTATTTGACAGCTATTCGGGCTCTGGCAACTTAGAGGTTAGCATACTTAAGTGTTCAGGTGGCAAACTGCATTTGAATTTAATAAACGTTATTTGGTAGGTTAAATAAGGTTAAATTATTTGAAATTTATTTATTTTTATTTATTTATTTATGTATACATTTACGAAAAATTATATAATGTAACGATTTATAAGCCGGCTGTGTATATAGTTTGTAAATTATGTATAGGAAAACAAAGAATCAATTTTTTTAAACATTTATATTGACTAGCGCCTTAATTTATAAGCGCTGAGAATCAAGTCTGAATAAATAAATAATTGCTCCCTCTTTTTAGATTTTTGCGTTTATAAATTGGTTATAAAATAGTCTGACATGAATTGGTTAGTAAATTGGATATAAAGTGGCTTAGAATTTATTTTTGATTTGGCAATGAATCGTTTATGAATTGGTTTTAAATTGCCTATAAATAAAGCAGACATTCGGTATGATCGCATAAATAAAAAACAATTTATAAACCGTTTTAGGCACTATTCTGAATCGAACATGAATCGATTTAACAATCAAATAACATCTATGAACCGCTTCGAATTAGCTTATGTATCGATTATGATGATGATGATGATGATTCAACATTTTGAGTATCGGTTAATGATCGGTATTTGAATGGTTTAAAACCAATTTAAAAGCGTTTATATATTACAATGGAAGAGGTTATAAATTGTTTGTGATTTAATCAAGAACCGATTTAATGTAGCTTAAAAATCATTTAAGAAACGCTTTTGGATCGGGTCTGAAAGGTTATGAATCGGTTATAAAGATAATAAAAACAAATTTAGCTGCGAAATAAAAATTAAATATAAATATTCATTGTTTAAATTCGGTGTTTATAAAAAAACTGAAATTTAGATATAACAGCTTTATATTTAGAGTAAATTTTAGGTATATATTTATTTTACTTTCACTTGTTAAAAACGATGTTCATTGCGAATACAACTCAAGATTGACATCGACATTAATTTCAAGTTCGATGTGTCGACTTCGAGTTCGAATCGCATTTAATTTTTGTACTTGGGGTGAAGTTAATCATGAACTTAACTGGTCGACAGCCAAAAGCAAAACAAACTTAACAAAGTTAACTTAATTTAGCCAAAGGCGTCATTTTAAATGCCGTCGAGAAGTCTTTTGCGAAGCATCCTCGTCGTCGTCGTCGTCGTCGTCATCCTTGTCGACATTTCAATGCCTTTTTAATCTAGAACAAAAGCAAACTTAATTTGCCACAACATCTCAGATGGGCACACTAAGAAAAGCAACAACTCCGTCCAACTCCTCCCCACGCCGCACACACACACACACACACACACACACACAACTTCTGATGGTTCTTCAATGCCTCAGTTACGTCTCGAACTCCCCGACTATAACTCCTCCAACGACAACGTCACTTGGCACATAATTTAATTACAACAACACTTTTGGGCGCACAGCACGCGGCAAAGGGCTGGAGATGAAAGGGGAGAGACTGAGCAATTTGCTACTTTGATGTTACACTGAGCGAAAAAAAAGAACAAGTATTTCGAACTTTAAGCCCCACTAAGCTGAAAATTATTTAATTATTTAATCGAGATTCTCAATCTTATTTCAAGTTCGGCATCTCAAGTCTGAATATTGAAGTAGTTTTGGTTTTTTTTTTTATGCTTAAAAGTAATTTCAAAGCGTTCGCGAAATAAATACATTCATGCTTTGCTTAAGTAGAACTCAAACTCAGAGACTAAGTGCAAAAACATCTTAAAACTAGCCAAACAATTTCAAACATACAATCAGTCGGTTTAGTTAGGAAATCTTAAGAAAAGACAACAGCTAGTATATGATATAGCAGTCCGATTGTAAATTTGATCAGTATGTAAAATACACAATATGTGGGTTTGGTTGAGGTATCTCAATAAACCATAACGATTTGCATACTAAACCTTAATTTTCAATCTATAGTTCATATGAGAACTATACGATATTGTGATCCGATTCAAACCAAATTTGTGGTCAACCTGTATAAGACATAACCAAATGCAAAATTTGTATGAGTGCTTGAGGTATGTCTAAAAACAAAATAGTTTGTCATACTAAAGTATGATTAGCGACCGATTCTTCCCATGGCAGCTATATGATATAGTGATCCGTTCCGGCCTGTTGGAACAAATGTACTGCCTGCAGTAAACAGACCTGCAGATCTGTTCCAAGTTTTGTCCAGATAGCTTTTAAACTGAAAGACTAGGTTGCAGAGAAACAAGCAGGCAGACAGACTGACAGACAGACAGACGGACAGACAGACAGACTGACAGACAGACAGACACACTGACAGACAGACGGACAGACAGACTGACAAACAGCCAGACAGACATGCAAACATTGCTATATCGACTCGGCTGTTGATGCTGATCAAGAACCTATATACTTTATTTGATCTAACATGCCACGCCTAATGGGATAAACATTTCGGGATAATATTATAATACCCCCTGCAAGGGTGTAATAAGAACATTATACTGTAAAAGTTCAGACTAATTACTTGGTTTGTAAGTTTGTAATTATTCTGTTAAACATACTAGTATTCAACTCTGTGTGTCTACCGAATTCTTCCACATAGCAGACAAACAAGAACCATTTGGAAATTCGAAGCAAGCGAACGCAAAAACCGATTAATATTTAACAAACTATGTTTAAGATTTAACTAATCAATTCTGTAAGTACAAATGTCCAAACAAATGTTTCGAAACCAAGTGCCGAACTTATATAAGGTATTCTCGGACTACTTTCAATTAAATCTATAGTTTTAATTGTTAAAGACATCTGGTGACTTTATCTTCTATAAAGACTATGTTTTTGAAAACATTTTAAGAATATTCGAATTTTAAATTCGAATTAAAAGCAAGCATGCTATTTAAAAATCGCAAACACTTAATTCGAGGTCATTTAAACTACAAGTTAGAATGGCTTTTTCTCTCTGTGTAAATGTGCTGCTTCCAACTCTACTCCCCGCACCCTGTTCCCTGCCCCACACTTTCCGCCACTCGCTTCGAGTGTTGAATGAGCAACAACTTTCGAGTGCAACGCGTCCTGAATTGTAATTAGTGCCTGGGAGCCAGGAACCTAGAGCCACGAGCCAGGAGCCAGAAGCCAGCCGGCAACCAAGTGCGCCCAGCTGCCATGTTACGGATAGTCTAGTCCCGGACTCCGATGCTTCATACTTACTCCGTATTTCGATGCTGCCCCGCGGCCGGATGCTTCACTTGATTTGTGGAGTGCGCATTTGTAATTGTTATTACGTGTAAAATGCAAAGTGTCCAAGTTCGAGTCCCTGCTCCGGTTGCAACTCCATCTCCACTTCCAGCCACAGTTCTTGCCCCAGTTCTCTGGCATAAATTCGTTATCGACTCTAATTGCTTAACGTTTCGCGCGTGCTTTGATTAGCCCCAAACAGATAAGTCATGGCTAGACTTAAGATGCGAAACAAATACTATTTAGAATGGGAACGTAATCGAAAACGGGAAAGGATAGATGTCGGAATATACATATGTATGTATAACAGTTCATTTTATTTTATATATGTATGTACATATGTATGTATGTAGATCAGGTTAATTTACAATTTTAAATACCATAATATATTAACTTATCCTTTGCAGATTGTATTCACAAAACGCTGATATGTATACATATGTTTGCCAATGTAGAAACAAACTATGTTGCGACAGTAGATCTATTGACTAATTAAAGAATAAAACACACTGAATCAGGCTATCATTACCTTATATTAAGTTGCACTTTGGCTAGAGTTGAGAGAATGAACGAGTGAACTTATTCAGTCTTTCATGAACTATATAGTTCATTTTGCTCAGCGGGTCCGTTGCATGTGAACAATTTTTTTTATATTTTTCAACACTGGAGTCGTTGAAATTCGAAGAATTATATTTGCTTTTTATTAATACTATTAAAATGTACAAAAAATACCGCAGGAGGCAGCCTTTAGGACTGCTACGACGTAGAGTCTCACTCTATTGTGCAGTCTTCAAATAAAACGGCTGCTTCTGAATTAAGTCAAAAATATAAATACAAATGGAAAAACTTTGAAGCAAGCCTAAAACTAACAAACATATATTTTATTTTCTAATTATAAGCTTCAAATGAATTTTTCTATAAAGGAATGGTTGTGAAATCATCTCAGTTAAGCAAATTGACCGGTCTCGATGACCGTTTTACATCGTTTATAAGCAATTGACCAACTAATCAGAATGACCTATTCATCTTTCATCGTTCATGACATCTGATCAACTTAATGACAACTGAATAGAAACCGAATCGTTCTTAGTTCATGACAACTGACCAACTGAATAATTAACTTAATGACTGATTTAGTTCACGACTGAAAAATGAACGAGTGAACTTATTCAGCATATTGAACTAGAAATCCTAAATCTAACACAGAGTACTGACTCACTGCACCCTACTGGTTAAATTTGAATTTATATTCTGTGAGCTTTATCCGTTGGTGTTTTATTGATAATACATACCATATTATAATATTAACAAGCCGGACTGTCGGGACCCCGACCGTAATATACCCTGTGGCAATAGAATCCCCGCTCAAATTCACTCCCGATGTAATTCTCTTTTAATTTGTTTTTTAAAATTGTGGGCGAAGGGGGCGTGGCATCGTGATGAAACATTGTGAACACATCGTCCTAAAAATATTTATTATGTGTATCAAATCTCAAGTCTCTAGCTGCAAAACTGCGTTTGTTATGAGCTGTCTCTTGAAAGAGAACCAAGTTCAAGCTTCTTGCTCTTACCATCTCTGAGATGATTTCGTTCATTCGAACGGACCGACGGACGGACAGACAGACGGACATGGCTATATCAACTCGGCTATTGATGCTGATCAAGAATATATATATATATATCTATTTTTCCTTCTGCCTGTTACGTACTTTTAACAAATTTAATATATTAAAATATATATCGCAATAAAACGAAAACAGAAGAGACTTTAAAAGAGCGATTCAACTGAAAAAGGGGGAAACTTAGGAGCTTCTGGAAAAGAACAAGCTGCGTATTCAGAGCGAGACACAGTGTTGCATATTAATGCAGTTTGTCCTTTCGGTAAACGAAGTTAAACGAATGAAATTAACAAAGAAAGTATACAACAGAAAAATAAATAAATAAATGAAATAAATTGTGTAGACTTATTTCGTATTTAATTGAAAATTCAACGCACATCTTCCATTAAAGTTGTTGAGTATAATTTTAATTTGAAATTTTTGGCTAAGATTGCGAGCCCTTTTTCGTGGCAGCAGCTGCCACAGGACTTTAAGGACTCCCAGCATCAGTTTCAGCTTCAAGGAATTGTGCCAATCAAATTGAAATTTAATTTGCACAACAATGTGGCAAAGGTGCGGGTCGATTGGATGGCAACTTGAACCGAGCTGACCCTTTAAACAAGAGAATTATTAACCTCATCATATTGTACGGGTAGTCCACGGTCCTGGTCCTGGTCCTGGTCCGTAGTTCTGGGTCCCTTATCGCACACCGCTTTGTTTTGCAGCCAGTCTATAAAATTGTGATTTACTCCCGTTGAGATTTCAATTACTGCCGCTTTATTGCCAATAAATTTTCATATAAATTAGGCAAACGAAAAGTTCGCACAGCAAGAAAAAAAAAAGAAACCAAAAAGAGAGGGGAAGAAACGGGCTTCAAGAGCAGCGCACGTAGTCAAAGCCAAAGGAACTGCACAGAAATCCTTGAATATTTGGTGCCGCACAAAGGGTTTGTGGCACGTCCTTGCCGTGAAATCAATTGGCGCCTCTTTAAATTAGGCCACCCACCAATGGGGCAAGCCAAGCGTTGAGAATCGAGCATCGATACAGGCGACATCCGCTTATGGACTTTCAGGATATTTTTCGATTCGATTTGAGATTTAAATGCATGCACTTGAAAAGCTCTAATAGCAAATTGAAGCGATTAACGAGGAAACGATTTATGGTTATACGTAATTGCGGGAGCAATTGAAACGAATGCATTTCCAAGTAAATTAACCGAATGTATTTGTATGCAAATTAAATCAGTGCAATTCCAAGTAAAATTAATCGAAGGCATTAGTATGTAAATAAATTCAAAGTGTTTGTAAGTAAATTAAGCAATTTATGCATATCCAATTTAATGAATATAATGTATTTGTTAGTGAATTAAACAAAAGCATTTCCAAAAAAAAATGAACTTAATGCATTTGTTGGAAAATATAACTAGTGCACTTCCAATCGAATGCATTTGTAAGTAAATAAAACAAATGCATTTCCAAGTAACTGAAGCGAATGAATTTGCAAGTAAATGACTCGAATGTATTTGTAAGCAAATGTAAAGAAGAGCAATGTGAAGTAAGTGAGTAAGTAAATAAAACGAATGAATTTCCAAGTAAATAAATGCATTTGTAAATAAATGAAACGATTGTATTTGGAAGGTAGTGAGACGAATGCATTTCTAAGAAAATGAAATGCATAAAATTCCAAATAAATTAAATAAATGGACTAGAAAGTAATTAAAACAAATGAATTTGTGAGTAATGAAAGGATTTAATTTGTAAGTTGCTGATTTTTTTTTAAATATGTATATTTACTTATAGAATTAACTAGCGTGATGTTACTGTTAAGGAATTTGTTCGAGTGTAGACAAATAAATAATACGAATGAATTTATAAGTAAATGAAACGAATGTATTTCCAAATAAAGTTAACAAATGCATTTGCACGTAGTTACAAATAATTACTTGCAAAATATATAGGGATTTTCATGTCACAACGACAGCTGTTATTGTTACAACAATATCTTCATTTTGCAAATGTAACATAGACATATGTTAAATTCTTTTTCGGAATAAACTTCGTGATGCAATATTGTTTTGAAACTCAGAGCGGGATCTTACTGTAAGCTTTATTGTACTGTACGACAGTACTGTACTTTTGCCCTAATTTTATTAAAATCGACAGCTCTATATCATATATCTGCTAAAAGAACAAAATGTGTATTTAATAAATTTGTTTATTTGTCAAACTACAATATAATTATATTATTCAGAAAATTATATTATTTTGAACACAATGTTCCTCATAGTTTGGTATTTAAATCCCTAACGCCCTTACAAATTAATTTATACAAAACAAATAAGAAACAATCGCACATATGTATTGAATTCGTTATACCACTTGTAAAGGATGTAAAGTAGCAATAAATACATAAATGTTTTGTATGTGTGTGATCTGCTATCACTGCGGACGGCAGTCCGCGCTAGTGACGAAAGCAGACCCCAAAAACTCACACGTAGTGAAGTTTGCTGGGCTGCAGGCCACTAGCTATATATACACGCAATATTGGATATAGAGATCGGCTGAACCGATCGCAATGTGTTATATATCATTCGAAAGGTAATTCCGGTGGTTTTAATATGACATACTATAATCTCCGATCTGTCAGATATTTTTCGAGATATAGCCGTTTGCATATCTTTGTCAAACTTTGCACGTTTGAATGTGGAGCTTCGGTTGGAGCATAAAGCCCCAATTTTGAAATGTAGATAGTTGTGAGAGTTGAATACGCGTCGAACGGTACTTCATTCACCCAAATCGGACTATCCATTCCAAAGATATTGGAATTTTAAAATTTTGATGACGTCATCGAGCTGAGATGAAAATCTTGTGTGTTGGTTTGTCTGGACCAATCTTTAAAATATCGGAATGAATTTTCTTGAGCGTGTTACTTCCAAAAATCTAAGAAACGTTTGTTCCACAACTTTTTGAAAAACCGCTAGTTTGGCGGGAAAAAGCTAGAATAGTTGAAAATTCAATTGAAAACTGCGGCCAAACCATAGACCCTATGAAAATTTTTTTTACATCACTCGAAAGGTTATCAAAATAGCTTTAATATAAGTCTAAACTAATTCTGTAAGATTATTACATGATGTAAAAATTACATAATTAATTTTTTTTTTTTACTTTTTGTGAATTTGCAAAAAATTGAGTCCTTAAGTTTGTATTTTTGATTAGTTATTCTAAAGCGTGGAAACATTGCGCAAATTTTGATATATAACACTTATCAGGCAAAATTCGGGTTGACAAAATATTGCGTTTTCAGATTGGTGCCGTAAAAAAATCCTGTCGAGGTATCACCTGTTAGATTGGAGCTGGTGGGCCCGTTAGTGCCTAATGAGAGAAAAATTTAATGTTATATGATGCCAATGTTAACTACGGATCGATTGGTACCTCAATAATCCAAATCCGTTAACTCGTTTGAAAGTTATTATAATATTAAGTCGTATATTACAGTATCAAAATCTTATGTGAATTTTAGTGTGTTTGCACATTTATGCAATTAATAAGAAAACGGCGCCTACGATTTTGGTATATTTTCAATATATCATAGCTATTGAAATTATGCAACTTTTGGTATATAGGTCATATCTGGGATAATTCGTTTTGCCAAGATATTACATTTTTAATCTACACATATTTTCCTATGTGAGTTTTAAGAAAAACTGCAACGGTGAGGTATGTAAGAGCTGTCGCGGCCTTGTAAACATAATTGCAATTTAGAGCGCTCCCCAAAGTAGTGTCGTTGGCTCAGTGGTTAGAGTGTCTGACTCTTAGGCGGAAGTTCCAGGTTCGAATAAAGTGAACGGCTTCCAGTTTATTTTATTTTTATAATATTTGTAGCAGTTTAAATTGTTTTTTTTTTAATTGCAAACGATTCATCATATCACATATCCGATATAATTCCTTTTGGTAATTTTTTCATCTTAGTTTAACAACAGAATGAACTAAATGAACATGTAAGGATAATTACAGCTCTGCAAACGAAGCTGCAATTTAGCAAAAAATAGACAAACAGCTCGTTGGCTTAGTGGCTAGAGTTGTTGGCTCTTGCGACTGTCGGCGAGGGTTCAAATACCGCAGGCGACTCGCGCATAAATTTTTTCCTTTTTATTATGTATTAAGTTTGTAACATTTACTATATGTTTGTAACATTTTTATATTAATGTGCTTCATTTCAAATTTAATTGCAATAGATTCATGTAAATATTTGACTTCGATGTCAAACATTTTCAAAATGTCAAATTGTGTTTTTGTGACGGCCAATAACATATTTCCGTACGAATTTTTTGAGTGATTGTAGCTACAAGCTTCTGTTTACATATACTACATGCTCGATAAAAAACTAATAGTTGCGTAACCCTCATTTTTTAGCACTCATATTAGAGTTTAACAACACTGCCAAATAATTGTCTATTAAATTTTATAAATATTTAATGTTTCTATAAATCAGTTGATTGTAAAAAAATCAATTCTATTGTATTATTTTACTATATTTGAAAACATTTATATTCATTATTATTAATAAGTGACATTTAATAATCGCATATAATGCTTATCGATATATATACGTTGTATCGATACTATTTTTTACCAGTGCTAACAAAATATCAGTTACGATCATTCGTGACGAAATGTTTAAACGAGGAGGACACAACTGGGTAAGTTTAAAATCTGTTTAAAATATAAATTTATTATTTATATATTTATTTATTTTCAGCGCTGGGTACAAGATGATCCCTGGAGAGGCGGCGGTTATCGCGGTCGTGGACGCGGCCGCGGGCGTGGCAATTTCGGTGGCGGTGGCGGTGCTTACTGGGGCCAACCAGATTTTGGTTGCCACTGCGCATGCCATTGGCAATGCCGGCAATGCTGCCAGGGATGGCAAGTACAACAGCAGGGGCAAAGCAACGCAGCACTGCTAGCTCCAGCATGCAGCCACGCAGCAAATTCAGCTGCAGCATGCAGCCACGCACCGCCTACAGCTACGTACGGTTACGCACCAGCCGCAGCGTGCAGCCATGGACCAGCCCAGGCCGCGGGTTGCAGCCACGCACCAGCCCAGGCCGCAGGGTGCAGCCACACACCAGCCCAAACCGCAGCGCGCAGCCACTCTTCCAATCCTCCATCCTGCAACGATGGAGTATTCCATGAAGATAGGGAGTTTTATATAACACCAGCACAAAAATAATAAAGAATACATAAAATTAACTGTTGTTTTGTTTATTGTAGTTGTAGTTTTGGTTTTGTGGGACGAATGTGGGAGAATAAGTTCTTTTTACAATATCCATACATATGTACGCAAGTATGTATGTTGTATGTACATAAATACATATACCTATAATAAAAAATGTGAATTCTACATGACCATAATAACCTCTACACGAGGTAAAAGTCTAGTGACGAAAGCTTTTTCAAACCCCAAAATTTCTGATATCGACTTTTGTGACGAACAATATTAAATTTAATACGCGAATTATTCTAAAAAGAAACAAAATTTGGCATTCCGCACATTACGCAAAAAGGTCTACCTTCGTTCTTCCTAAAAATAACTTTTTGCGTAGTGCCGATCTTGTTGCTATTAAATGTAATAATAATAAAATAAAACTAAGCCGTCAAAGATTGTTAAGAAAATGTAATGGACGGATGATGCAACTCATTGGCTCCTCAATTTGTGGGAGGAAAATATTTCGGGATTACGGGGTGTCCGAAAAAACACCCAAAATTGGCATATGTCATTCGCCCGAATTAAATTCAGTTGTTTTGTTTTATGGTTTACATTTTTTTGAACAAGTTGAAGAAAAAATTGAAAGTTGTGGCAAAAATAAACAACGAAGCAAAGACTTTTTTATAAAAATTATTGTAAAAATCACCCAAAGACTTTTATATATAAGACTCGCAAAATATGCTCAACCAAAATTTTTTGCGCGGTCTGCTCACTTATAAGACCGAAAAAATGAGACGGAATCGCTCACTGTCTGAACAGCAACCCATTTTTTCGTTTCGTTCGTGTTCTCGCTTTCTGGGGTTTCGGGCAGTGGTTTCATTTTTGTCTGAGCAAAAAAGGCTGGATCAACGGGAAAAAAGCTTAAAAAAAAGCGGAATCCCAGGGAAAAAAAGTTAAGAAAAAAGCTGAGTTATTATATACATATGTGTTATATATTTTCACATTAGTCAATTAGAGTATATCTAATAAATCGTCAATATTATCTGTATAATCGTTGGGATTCTTCCTAAGCCACTCCTTAAACTCCGTGCTCTGCATCCAGACATCTCGGACTTTTTGTTTGTAAACTTCTTTTGGCATCGTATCATCAATTTATTTTATTCTGTTTCGCAAACAAATTTCACAATGCTAGCGATGGAAGTCGCGCCAATTTAAAAGCGAATTTTTGAGGAATATTATTATTCGATTAAAGTAAATATCGATACTTTGCCGATATAAATACATTTTTAACATCCGTTAAACTCAATTAAATCAACTCTCAAAATTGATTAAAAGTGAAATAAAACAAAGATGCTTAAATTTTCTAAAAAAATCTAGAATTCCCGCTGCCCGCTGTTTTCAAATTTTACCCGCAATCACACTTCAAAAAAGCCAAATCTGACGGGAAAAAAGCGGAAATGACACCACTGCTTTCGGGTTAAGCGTAAGACACGAATCGGTCTCTTACTGACCTCTCGATACGAACAGAACCGTTCGTCACTCAGCTACTGAGAGTCAGTGAGTAAAGCAAGCAAAGAGTCCGCAAAAAGGTCTTTATTTTTGTTGTTGCGTTTGCCTTATGTTGTTGTCTTAGATATTTCGTCACAGGCAAAGCATTAAGGAGTAAGAGAGAAGAGGATAGAGTGCTCTTCTGTGTGCATATGCGTATGCATGAAGACTCGCTGTAAATGTTTAGCTATCCAGACGCGCAACACACATACATGCTCAGAAGACCGCTGGCCGAGTTTTTACGAAGTAAAGGGACATGAGCCGAGCGCGCGAACAGAAACGATCGTCGGCTAAGCGAAGAGCAAGCTAAGAAAGAACGAAATTTGAGAGTTCTTTCGGGACAGCATCGCATCGTGTCAACGGACGGTGGTTATTTTCTGACAAAAGAACGAAAGAGACCAATTATTGCGAGTTCTGGTAAATACTGATCCAAAATGAGAATCAACACAAGTATATATTAAATAAAAAAAAATCGACAAAAAATTTTTGTCAAAAATATATGTAAGTACCAAATATAATTAAATATTTAAAAACATCAAAAAAAATAATTTCTGCAAACAAAAATTCAATTTAAAAACACACGTTTATAAAAAAAAATTATTTCAAGGAAAAAAAAATTAACTCAAAAAAAAATCATTTCAGAAAAGTAAATATCAAAAAAGTAGAAAGGAAGAAAACCTTTCAGTTCGAGTTGCAAAACACAACTGAGGATATTTTGGTCTCAACTTAGCGAGAACAACTTTTGAGAAGTTCGATGATAAGAAATACAAAGCTGATATTATATAATTTTTAGCAGCCCTGAATGTAGTGTTGAAGAATAGTGTGAAAATGCAATGCTGCAACACAGAGTTGCTTATTGAGCAATTTTTGGGAACGTTGGATAAAACAATATTGAAATAATATGCCCATGTTGTTGAGTGTTTCATTATGAGAAAGCACCTCAAATTTGGGGCCTAATTTCCTGCAGTCCTGTTGCTGTTGATATATATTTATATATCCTTAAAAATTGGGGATTTATAAATTATACCAAATAATAAATATTTAACAAAAAATGTTAACCCCCTTAAATATTGTAAGACATACTATATAAAACAAAAGAATATACAAATTAAAATAGTTTATCGGTTATTTCAAAACGTTTTATTATGCAAATCCGATAGGTTAACAGACTTGACGGCCTTTTAACAGAATTAACAATACATTTACATAGATCACAGCATTGACATGTCATTAACATTCTGTTAATGTTAACATAACACTCTCCCATTGAATAGGAATGCATATTGGATGTATGTTTTTCTGCATTTATTTATGTATGTATGTGCCTATAAATAGTGAGAATCCTCGTAATTGTCACGGAACTCCAACAGTCTATCGAGTGCCGACTCATAGTCAACCCTTTCGAGCCCTCCCAGGGAATAGCTTTGCAATTTGGCCAACTGAACACGATGTGTTTGAGCGTGCAACGCATCCAGATGATCGCCCAGTTTGCTGGAGCTTTGAAGTGCTGCCAAAACCGGAGCACTGTCCACACGAGTCTCCAACTCACGCAGCTTCTTGTCGGGCAGCTCAAAGCCATCGCTGGCAATGTTTTCGTCGAAGATCTCATACGGAAAAGGCAGCTGCGTTTTCAGCGGCAACGGTGTGGAGGCGGCATGCGTAAGACTTGCATGATAAGCACACTGATAATACAATTGCAGCATTTGCGAGACACTGTCACAACCGTAGGCAGACATACGAAGTTGAGCTCCAGCCTTTTCCAAGGGACGCTTGAGGCGAGCATAGGGAATGCCACGTGCCACCACCGATTGCACCACATGCGTTGTTCCTGGATCACAGCCCGGCGATAGTTGTGTTAACAGCGAACTATTGCCGCTTTGATCTAGATAATCAATCAGATCCTGTTCCCGTTGCAAGCCCAGCGGTAGAGCCATGGCAGCTGCGGTCATCTTACGGCCGGACGGAGAGACACGTTCGCAAAACCGCAACAGCGTCTCCGGCGTCTGGCGCAGACGATAGCTCAGTGTAACGGTGTCCAGGAAGGCAGCCAGCACGGCAGAGGTCTGATACAGATTGTCGGACTTCCACCTCAATCCGGACAGACTGCGCGACTCCTGCGCATTGTTCCGCCAGATGTTTTCCAGCGTAGACAGCGGCGTGAACATGCTCGCCTGCTCGCTGAGATGCGAATAGCTAATCACGCTGTTCACCACTCGTATGCTGTGAGCGGTGCGTGTGTCTGTAAGCAATACAAAAGTAATCAATAAATAAATATATAAGTAAGAGTCTCCTGACTATGAGACGGGTATCTCAATTTAAGTTTAAATATAGTATATCAATTTAAATATCATTTAATTAAATATATCAGTTGTGTTCCACAAATATCTAAATATCTATGAATTTTAATTCTAATCTGATTGATTTATATTGATTTGGTGTGGCTACATCTTAAGACAAAATGAATCTGGTTAGGATATATAGAACAACCGACATACCAAGTTCGGTATGTCTAGCTCTTATGATCTTTGAGATCCAGATATACTTTGTGGATACTGCCACGATATACATCTGCCTTCTACGCTCATCTTTGTGCTATCATACTTAATAGACCCCTTGTATACCTCAAGTGGAGGGTCTAACACTGCGAACTCACCTGCTTGGGGATAGGAAACGTTGCGTGGATAGTGCAGGGGCACAACGAAGCAAGCGCGACTATATTCATCATTCAAATGTTCCAGACACTTGCTGGCCATGCCACTGAAGCCATCATCGATGTCAAAGAGCACCTGGAAGCCCTGCAAACCATCACATTCCTCTGCATAGAGTCGGATGCGATCACAAAAGTCCTCATTAAATGCCGGTGATTGCCAGAGTTCCACGCCGGCGGCTTGTGTACCCAGCACCTGGACATCTGACTGTCGAATTAAGTCCGGCAGCACATTGAAAGAGCGCGGATGATAACGTGTGTAGAGATAATCGGCCCAACTGTTACAATTCTCGGCCAAATTGTAATCCTTATCCTTTGTGTTTACCGCGTTCTTAAGCAAATCCCTTTGATATTCGGACATTGCCGCCAGTGGTTTCTTTTGAACATCCAGTTCACCGGCCGTGGACAGTTGGTTTTGTTCGACAGATTCCTTGGCCTTTTGTAGATCCTCTATTGACTGCTCCTCCAGGAGCTGCAAATAATTGCCATACAATTCCCCCACCACGGGCAGATGTCCCAATGTGCCGTCAAGATCGACGGAGAGCAAACGTGGTGTATATGTCTTCTGATTGTAATCATTGAGGCCTTCTCTATACAACACATCATTGTCTGGCAGCTGTTCCTCCCCCACAGCACTGTTGTTTAGATCGTAAACGAAGTTTGCCTCCTGTGGAAAATGCGTTGCAAGTTTAGAACCGGCTGTCTGTGAAAACTGTTGTAACTGCTCACCTGCTGATTCCAGAAGTGTGCGCCTACGTAATTTGCATATGTGCCGAACTGAAAGGTCAGTATCTCACGTTTGTGGTCCATTTTCGTTGAATAAAGTGACTAATAGAAAAACAAACTGCAGACGAACGCGCGCAGCAGCCAAAATTGCAGCAGCTGTTAATACACTTATTATCGATAACGAGTATCGATAAGCGTATAACATTTTATAAGCAGCGATGTTTATACCGATAGGGGTGACAAAAATTTCAATCAGTGCTACCACTATTCGACCGTTAAGAAATAGCTAGATTTTAATGAAATATCAGAGTAAAACAATAGACAAAAAATGGAGCTCAAAAATTAAAGCTGAAATGTAACCAAAAAAGTGTATGCTATCATTTTTCTTTGAATGAAACAACTTTTAAAGATTTAAAAAAAATACTAGATCTAGCAATTAATTAGCTAAAGTGAAGACAGGTTTCCAAACATCGTAACGAAACTAACAGATTGTGTATTTGGCAATGTTTCTTACATTCATAGCTGCCATTGGAACGGTCGATCGAAAATTAAGGCTTTGTATGAAAATCGTATCTTCTGTGGGTATTTAATGTGATTTAATGAGTGATTAAAATATCGCTTAATATACCTAAAAATTTTAATATTTGTATGATAGATCGATGAATCGATTCCTAATTCTCCGATGAATCGACTACTCGATTTTTCCATTATCGATTTTCAAATTTAGATTTTGAGCTCGATATTCAGTCTTGGATTTACACTACTAAAAGTTATGAGGGCATTTTTTGTATAAATTTCCATCTAAAATTTTGGACCAAAATTAGATTTCTACGTCGTTGGATTCGGCAACTCTGCTAGGAACACTTTCACAGCTGATTTTTGTTTACGTTATTATTGCACGTGCTCCATTGAAAACAATTGAGACAAACACACAATTATTTTGTAATCTGTACGTTTATTCGATTATAATTTCGATAACTAATTCTGAGGTATCCACTATGTTTTCTTGTTGAGCGCCATGGACAAATAGCAGTTCCAAAAGAGTGCAACAAGATTAACAAACATAACTTGATATTGCATGGGTATTAGTGTGAAGTTAATAGCCTGTGCCATCGGCCAGAGCATCACGCTGCGTTTCATAATCGACACGTAGTTCTCACGAAGGCCGGCAACAATGTCTTTGTGCTTATTGCCGTTGACAAACGGCACTAGATAGGATATAAACAACGTGAACGGCGGTGCAAAGCATGTCTGATCGATGAGCATCTTTTTGACGCCTCGCCGAATTGCCGGCTGATCCTTGGCGATGAGGCCGTCTAGTGTGGTGTACCATCGACGCAACACTGGTCCCACAAAACAGAATCCAACCGCACTAAAACGTGCCGTCCGTCCCAGATTATAATCCTTCAAGGATTTCTTTTCTATCGCCAACTGGGCGATCATGTCGCCAGCTCCCATAATTAGGGCGGCGTTGAGTCCCTCACGTGCATAGACAGCCAGCGACATGCTTGTTTTCAGGTATTATTCTAGAATTATTTAACTTGTAGCATCAATTTTGTGTTTGGGTGAATTTTACGGCTGGAGGCCAGAATTTACAGCTATGGTTCATTTGGAGGTTAGTAACTGTTGTTGTCAACTGTAATTGTTTGTTGTAAATAATGTTTTCCAATGATTATTATATTGAAGCAGCCCTGATCAGCACTTATTGGAATTTAAATAAACTTACTTCAAATTATATATTATCCTATTTTTCTAATGATGTGAACAAACATTGCAACACCAGTTGTTTATAAATATCAATATATATCGATATATCGATACGTATTTTTAAGCAATATTTTTCCGACAGTAATACCAGATATTTTTTGCAAGAATCGACTTTTGTGGATATACAAATAAAAGCACGTCTAATTTTAAATCGCATCAAAAATATCGATATTTTTGTTTTAAATATCAAGTTAAATTTGTTCATATCAACATATATCAACATTTAAAGCTTTTTTAAAATATCTTCCTTCTAATTTCAATTCAAAATAATATATAATTATAATTTAAAATTATAAATTGCTTGTTATAATATTAATAATTTTAATATCGATAATATTCGATATGCAAAAATTAAATATTTTTACATAATATTTAAAATTTTAATACAGCTACTATTCGTGGCATGTGGCAATAAATCGAATCAGGAATTCCACTTATATTTATTATGTTTTCAAAGACAGTGCTACAGTGCTGTCAAACGTCCGAGCTGACAGATGTGCGAGTACGTGGCAACGCCTGCTACATACGTTACAATCGTTTACAATTGTTTACATGTATTTTGAAGCAAACGTTTTGATATAATTCCCGAAATTTCTATTACGCCGAAGAATGCTGCTGTCTATGTAAGTGACAAACGAATTGTGTTTATATGTGCATGTGTGGCATTTGTAATTTGCCGCGACAAATGGCAGCGCCGTTGAGCGGTCAAAATCAGGTGGCAACGCCACCGATAGGCACACAGAGGACACTATGTAATATTGCCAATATTATTTGTTTTCTATTTAGAATAAATGTTACCTAGATAAATTGCATGTGGAGGGAAAAATTGTTAATACAATTCAGCAGAGACGACGACGAAGACGCTCAGGTTTGTATGCGTTGGCACACAGAAACAGCAACAGAAACAACGACAACAACAAAATGCATCAACAACACATGGATCTGCATGCTCCCGTGGACCTAAACAAGGTAACTACACACACACAGATACACACGTATGTGTGGTGCTCTACACGAACCAACTAATGCCTCCCTCCTTCTCCCATAGTCCCTGGACGAAATGACGCCGGAGGAACGAATGCGGTAAGCAATAAACTGCCACGAAATATTCTTATCTGTGCAGACCCTGTACTTGTGAAGTGCAAAGGGTGTAACAAGTCTGTCGCAAGCGAAATGTGTGTCACAGGCAGAAGGAGGCGTGGCAGACCCTACAAAGTATATATATTCTTGATCAGCATCAACAGCTGGGTCGATATTGACATGTCCGTCTTTATAAGGCCTAGATCTCAGACACAATAAGAGCTAGATCCACCAAACTTGATATGTAGTTGTTTTACAATTTTGTCCCCTTTCCGAAAAATTTGTGGACATCAAATTAAACAACAACAATTTTATATTTAATAATAGAAGACTAAGAGATTTTTAAAATATTTCTTATTGCCAAAAAAAACTTTTTTTAGTTTTTCCATCTTGTAGGCATTTTAAACATTCAAAACACAAAGTTTGTCCTTCTTTTTTTTAATACATATAAAATGCTCGATTGGATCAAACACAAATTATTGCGGACTAAAACTAGAGAGATTTATATTTTTTCATTTTCGGAGATTATTATCCGACCGCAATGCAATTTTCAGCACACCTCGTCATAATAGTAAACTTTGATCTGTGTCTGAATCTTCTATGCCAATGAGCCGAATTGCATTTTTTACATAGCTCCAATCGTCGCTTCTCCTTTTCGTATACCCTGTACTTAAAAGGCTTATTGAGTTTGTCAAAAAATAAGAGTAACAGGCACAAGGAAGTCTTGCAGACCCCATTTAATATATATATATATTTATTCTTGATCAGCATCAACAGTCGAATCGATTGAACCATGTCCGCCTATATAATCACCCAGATCTCAGGGACTATAAGAGCTAGGAACACCAAATTAGATAAGTAGGTTTTTTTTATATTCTAAGCATAGCCTGTTTGTTTTATAATCTTGTCATGCCCCAGAAATTTTTAAAAATAAAATTAAATGGTCAATTTTAAAGCTAGAGCCATGAATTTTGGCAAACATGATGAATTTTGGGACTCTAATGTGTTCTTAAAATTTCTTCGCGATCGGTTAATAAACTCTGAAGTTCATTAAGAACAAATTTAACGCACTGTCTGTCGCCTTTTCTGATTAGTTTTTATATCGTGTCATTACAGAGACTTCGACTAAAAAATTATGTATAAAACATAATCTTAAGTTAGATTCTTGACAAAAAAGATCATTGTCCTAAATCAAAGAAATGAATAGGCCCTTGAAACTAGTTCGCAAACAGAACTGATATCTTGCTCTATTAATCCATCGAACCGAACCTTCTCCTTGGAGGTTTTAAGCTTTGGCTATGGATCTTTTTAGATGGGTAAGAGTGTCCTGGAAGCAGGATAAGCTCTTATCTTCAATTTTCATTATAAAAATTAATTTTTACTCTTATTATTGATAAAAATAAAAATAATTATAATTTGTATTTAAAAGTTATAGCATAATTTTATTTATTTTCATTATAATAATTGAATATACTTACCAAAAATAAAAAAAAATGTATCATGAATTCTACAATAAATTTTTTTATGTGCATTCAATATTCAATAATATAATTTTCAATAATATAATAATATATGTATATATTCAATATAAATATAAAAATCATTTATATTATACCCTTGCCGAGGGTATTATAATTTGGTTTTCGATATGTTTTATAAACATTTATAATAATAAACTACCGCAGCAATTAAAAATTGAAAGAAATTGAATTACGATTCCGTAAACAAAATTGCAATTTGGCAGATAACAAAATGACTCTGGTTTATTGAGTAGCGTAGACGAATTTTGCGCTCGTTGTACTGAGCTCGAATCCCTTTATTATAATAATATTTGCATTGTTATTATTTTGGTTTTTAATTTGTCATTTTATCGAATAAGTACAGGGCCTCTTCCAGTCGAGTTTTGCTTGCTTATACCCAGTTTTTTTTGGTTTCTTTCTTTAATGCAGCGCCGAGCACCAGTTGATGGTGGAGAAACACAGGGGACATGACGCCATGCACTCGGAAATGGTTATCATACTGTTTATGACACTTGTTATTGCCCAAATCATTCTCGTCGAGTGGAAGAAACGACACTACAGATCCTATGCATTTGTCACACTGCTGGCCATGTGGCTGATACCTTTAATCATCTCCTGCAGCTTTCATTGGATACGCTTCATTATCATTTGGTTCATATTCACGGCCATTACGGCGCTTGTGATGCGACGTGCCGTCACTAAACCCATTCAGGGCACAACGCCAAGGTAATTCTCTCCTCTAAATATCTTTTAATTATGTATTATTTATACTAATGCTTATGCTTACTTCAGGCTTGTTTACAAATGGTTCTACTTTATCTATAAGCTGAGCTATGGCCTGGGCATTGTTGGCTATCTGGTTATCATGGCCGCATTTATGGGCATGAACTATTTATTTTCACAGCCACCAAACACCTGGATGGATGTGGGATTAATGTTCTGTTTTTACGGCCTATACATTGGCGTGCTTGGACGTGACATCTCCGAGATTTGTTCCGATAAAATGGCAGCTGCCATTGGCGTGAGTTTTAGTCCTTAAAATAAATACAAAACTCTTTGACTAACAGTTCATACTTTGACCAATTGCAGTACTATACACCTCAGGGAATGCCCACACGCCATTTGGATCAAAATGTGTGTGCCGTGTGTGGCAATCAATTGTTAGTTTCCGAAAAGGAAGAGGGCGTCATTGAGAACACATACAAACTGTCGTGTAATCATGTTTTCCATGAGTTTTGCATACGAGGCTGGTGCATTGTGGGCAAGAAACAAACGTGTCCCTACTGCAAGGAGAAAGTCGATCTGCAGAAAATGTTTCGCAATCCGTATGTTATGAACAGCATTAATTTCCAATATTGTTTATTAATTTATACTTTCGCCCAACAGGTGGGAGAAACCGCATGTGCTTTATGGACGATTGTTGGACTGGATTCGTTGGCTGGTAGCCTGGCAGCCTCTCATATTTTTCATTGTTAAAGGCATACATTGGATGCTGGGCTTGGAATAGGCGGCATTTCAAATCTCGTGCATTGCGTCTAGTCAAGCACAATTCAAATGGAACATTCATGCTTTACACTTGTGCTTTACACGGAATCAACCAAATCACACCAAAACAACAACTACAATTGAGACCAACTATATATGTACTATATCGATCTGAGCAGCATCATTCCCCAAGGCGATACATGGCACAAAGCGGTTTCCACACCTTGCTTTCATATTGATTTGTTTTTGTTACCCAAATATGTTCGATCCTGTTTCAATAATTCATTTTAAATTGTAAACGTTAGTTATATGCATAAATATATATGTATATATAGTGATGCATATATAATGTGTATGGCAATGTATATCCATGTATATATATTGTGTGCGCTGTGTATAATTGTATTACGTCTACCGTATTATGCATTTTTTGCACCAGCTATAGAAAGAAATTTAAAGATCTACAAACTGAAATCGACTTGTTAATCATGTGGTATACATTTTACTGGGGTTAGCAACTGCCCGCCTCGTAGGCCATTTATAATCTAATTAAAACATCCACCAAGGCGGCGTTTAAGCCATCGATTTTCTGTCAACATATATTTACATATGTATATGCCGTGTCAAGGCATTAGTTAATTGGCCGGCATGGAAAAGAGGGAGAGCGAAGAGGAAAAAGCCGGCAAAACAAACCCCCTAAATTGTAATGCCTGAGACTCTTAACTAAACCGGTTTTTAGACCCTGTACTTAACAAATACATAGGGTCTTTTGAATTTGTCAAAAGCTAAAGCTGAAAACTATATATGTACATTCATATATCGTTGATCAGTGTCTGTAAAAAACAAAACCTATATCTCATTAACTAAAAGACCTAGAGCGACGAAATCGAAAAATGTAATTACTAGAACAATTTGAATGCTATTTAAATGCATTTTCTGTATTGTTGTCAAATATTGGTTAACTTTCTAAGCCATTAAAACTGTTTATAACTTGTTAAGTAATCTAAACTATGATTATGTTTTTATTATGTTTTATGCACTGTTTCAAAATCAATTTAAATAAAAATTTATAGATAGTAAAATATTTAAGATTATAAATTGTGGTAAATATTAATTTTAAGAAAGAGGTTTGGTTCGGAGAGTATACAATTCTAAAGACTCGACTAATGATCTACATAATACGAGAAACTTACAAAAACTCCAATTAAACCAGTTTGGAGCGTTTGTTTTTAAAATATTGAAATATGTACAGTTAGTCAAGTAATTGTTTCAACAATATAAATACAACACGTATACGTTTGTTTCAATTGTAAAAATAATTAAGCCCCATGGATCTCGTGTTTTCTTTTCTCAACATGTTCTATACAATAATAAAAATAAAAAAAAAAAATATTTTGCCAAATAAAATAAGCGATTTATTATTTTTAAAATCAATAACTGCAATTTTTATAATACACAGGATCTTTCACAGTCGAGTTCGCTGCATCATAGCCTTTTCTACTAGTAGTTTTCAGCTTGGTTAACTTGACAACACCTGCTCCCCGCCCTGCTGTCCATTTATTACGGGGAGGAAGTTTAATCAATATGCGGAAAAACTTTTGCCAAATTTGCTGAATAATTTATGTGAGAACATTTCGCGAGAAATGGCCAAGAAGGGAGGAGTTCAACAGCTCCAGGCGGACATCAACTCCGATGAGGAGTTCGAAAAGTTTTTACAGCGACCCGGTCTATTGGGTAGGAACTCGAAAAATTATCACCTTGAGCTTACACTAACTAACATATATGTATATATATATTCCCTTGTTAGTTTTGGATGTATATTCGGAATGGTGTGGTCCTTGTCTGGGCATGGTGGGAAGTCTGCGAAAGATCAAACTTGAACTGGGCGGCGATAATCTGCAGCTGGCAATTGTAAGTAACAATAAATTAAGAAAGGTAAAAGATAATCACTAATCTGACATATTTCGAAAGTGCAAAGCGGGTTCCATATCCCAACTGAAGAGATTCAACAAGAAAAGTGAACCGACTTGGATGTTTGTGGCGGTAAGTTAAAAATGATCTACCATATTTGCAAGTTTTCAGCTTTTCCGTATTTCTACGAATTATCAAATCTTTTTGAGCGTTTTGTCAGTTTTGTCACGAAATGTGCTATGCATTAATGTAGGCGTGGCATCGGAATTTAGCCAAGTCCGTCTATATCTCAGCTTTAAAGCTATCTTAATAAAATCTGCTACAGGCTCGACTTTTTTCTACAGGCAGTTTATATGTTTTCATTTCCAATTTACACTTTTTCCTTGTCTACATTTCCTCACGATCCTCAGAATGGAAAGTCAACCAATATAATGTTTGGCACAGATGTTCCAAAACTTGTAGCCATGATCACCCGGGAACTGGAGCTTACGATAGCTAAAGAACCCCGTGAATCTTATGAAATAACCGAACTACAACCTATTGAATTGGAACAGCTACGAGTTAAGAACGAGGCATTACAATTGGCCCAAAAAATCGAACTTGAAGAGAGAAAAAAGAAACGCATTGAGTATTTGAAATATGTAACGGATACAATAATGGAAAATCTTCCAGATATAGGCATAACAGTATTTGGGCCACAGGTTAATCGCGATATGTTCAAGAAACTCTCCGAACCTGCTGACCCTCTAAAGATCCAATGCAAAGATCGTAAAGTTTTTGCTATAACACAAAATGATTTTAATACGGTGAATTTTGCTGCGGAAAATCCATTGGAATCAGAAGTGATTAAGCATCTGTACGATAAGGAATTGTTAATGTGCTTTTGGAAGGTCGAAGAGACTATGGGAAGTCCTCCGACTGTGCTCAATCAATATGCCTACGAGTTGACCAAGGAGACAATAAAGCCACCCGATGAGTTCAACGAAGAGGAAACGATTTTACCTCCATTAATAGTGCCCATTGAAATAACCATAGAAACCAAAATTGAAGGTATGTGTATAGAGTGAAAGAATCAAGTATTTCGTACATAAATCTAACACATTTTTAACTGGATTTCTCACCAAGATTGAAATGACTGAAGTCGAGAATTTCTATCTTATTTCAGGTACGATTTCTTAAGTTTGAAAATTTTCGATTTTTTTTATTTTCAAACTTAAGGGATGATAGGAAAAACGTACTTGAAATAAGTTGTTTGTTTTTAATTTAAGTTTATTTAAATCTTGTAATTGGGCTCAAAAGTATCCTAAAATAAGAACAAATTAAGTATACGTAGTCTATTTTATCTCGGGGTCCATTGAACTGTTAATCATACATAACAGATAAGCAAGAACCACTTGGGAATTCTAATCAAGCGATGCCAAAAAGACTTAAAAATCTTGATTAAAGATTTAAAAATCTTGATTTGAGATTTTAAAATCTTAGTTTAAGATTTAAAAATCCTGTTTTATGTTTTAAGAATCTTAATTTAAGATTTAAAAAACCTAATTTAAGATTTAAGATTTAAAAATCTTAATTTAAGTTTTAAAAATCTTGATTTAAGATTTAAAAAACTTAATTTAAGATTTAACATTTAAAAATCTTTATTTAAGATTTAAAAATCTGGACTTAAGATTTAAAAATCTAGATTTAAGATAAAAAAATATAGATTTAAAATTAAAAAATCTTGTTTTAAGAATTTACAGTCTCACGAACTTGTGTGAAGAGTATTCGATGATTTTTTCAAGTTTTTTTTCTCTTATATCAAGATTATTGGTACTTTGTTAATGAATTGATATGCTCATTTTAAGTAATTTGTAATTATATCAAGTGTGAAATCTAAGAATTGGGAATACTCAATTCGAGATAATTCGAAACTAACTATTTTCTATTTTATTTTCTCGCTGTATATAGTAGTCAGACGAACTTTTAAGATTTTTAACGAATTTTCTAATATCTAGTAGAAAAAGTCGAGCCCGAGGATGCCGAAGAGAAAGGCAATGAGAATGAGGAGGAAACTACCGTGGAGGAAACTAAAACAACGAAGATTATCAAAATCCCGCCCATTTGGGTGCCCAGTGATCAGCGTACACATGCAGCTCTCATTTACACCTATTTCCGTGCCCAAACATCGACCTTCTTGCCGCCGGATCCAACACCGGAACCACCGCATATCATCATGACCTTCGATGCGTACAAGAAAAAGGATCTGATGAATCTCGTGGATGCCTGTCGGGATGATGTACCCCTCTATGGTTTCTTCACAAGCGATAATCCCCAGACAGCGACATTCATAGCGAATTCCGTTGATAAATATAATTTAAAGCCCTATGTACCGTAAGTTTTATTTATTGCACTATTTCGGGGATTCCCAACAACACAGTCAGATTTAACCATTTACCAAACCCACTTTATATGATACATTCGGATCCCAAGATGAGAATAAAACACTTTAAAAATGAGTTCGATTTTTACATAAAAGCTGTAATATTTCAAAATTAATTTAATGGAAGTTACAAATATTTTTCGAGTTTTCCTAGAGTTTAAAAAATTACTCCCAATAAATTAAAATTTTTCCTATTGAAAAATATAGTGCCTACACGGATTAAAGAATATCCAACTTAAATTAAGTTTGATTTAGTATTAATTAGGTATTTGCAAAACTTATAATACATACTACATATTAGTAAAAAGTTCGATTAATGAGCATGCAAATTATTTAACCTAGTTCCAATAATCTTAATGCAAAAGAATATAATCTTGAATCAACTAAAACTTTTTATTTACTAGTAATGAGTTTAAAAACTATACATATATAATTTCGGATATTGAATTTAAAACAGTTTTTTAATAGCAAGTACTCACAGAAAACAATTTTGTAAAATCATAAAACATGATTTTAAAATTATAAATTATATTATAAAGAAGTTGTTACATTTGATTATGATCAAAAAAATGCAAGTTTATTTGATAAAAAAAAGTTCAAAAAATAAGTTTTACTATTGAAAAATATATAAAGTGCGATTTCTCATCTACGGACTCAAATGTATCAACGAAAGTGTTAAGTGGAACAGAACAAATGCTAGTTTTGTCGCATAGTGTAATCGTTACTTTCTCCCACAGCACCGATAAAATTGTGCTGAAGGTTAACAAGGTGCTGGGCGACACAATACCATTGTTGATGGAGTACGGTCCCAGTTATGTTAGTCCCAACTCCGTGGTGGGTTTCAAGGAGGCCACCAAGTTCTTTCCATCCACCTACAAGTCCGCGTTGCAAGAGGAAGCTGAGTTGCATGCCGTCAAAGCGGAGAAGCCCAAGAAACGCAAAAAGGTTCAGGAAAACCAAATAAATTATAAAATTTCATAACTTAAAAAAAGTTTTCCCAATTTATTTTTTTTAGAACAAAAAGGGCGGTGATGCCGACGACAATGGACAGGGTAGTTCTGGTGCCCAGGACAATCTGCTGGAAGCCGATGATGCAGCCAAAACATCGCCGGAGGAAGGCGCCTCCACGACGAGCAGCGGGGAGGACAGTTGCGAAAGTCGCCCGGCAACTGCCGATGGCAACAATCTGTCCACCGAGGCAGCATAATAATTGCGAATCCATCCCAGAAATTGACTTCAATTTGCATTTATAGCCAGTAAGATCGCTAAAGTCGAGTTCAATTAAAACTAAACTTAATTATATAATAATTATATCTATATAGTGTTTTAAGCGATTACACACTATCGTTGCTTAAGAACTTGAAGCATTCATAACTAATACAATATAATACCATTTATCAGATCTTGATGCTCTAAGATAGGCAATTTATAATAATATAAACAACTGCAGAAAAGAGAAAACCGTCGATTTCTGACGCTGTGAAATTCATTGTATAATTATTTATTTAATTTAAATTGTAAACTTTAAGTACGTACATTAAGTACATAGTTATAACAACAGAATTCAGAATAATCCAGTTACAAAATAACCCAAGAATTGATTCCAAGAAACTTACAAATAAACCTTAAAATATAGATTGCATATGTAAAATTTGTGTAGGAGTGTATTAATTATTATTAATATATTAGCATATTAGTCTTTGATTTGATAAACAGTTTTAATTGAATTCTCGTTTTTAACACTCTCAAATTCATTGTATATTTATTTATTTGCGTTAAACTGTAAACTTTAACTACGTACATTAAGTACATATAACAAATTAATTAAAAATAATCCAATTCCATAGAGTGTAATCCAAGAAATTAAAGAAATTGTTCTAAGTATCTTAATAATAATCTTAAAAAAATAGCAATTGCAAATGTAAACTTTGTGTTGACCAGTGTTTGATAGTTAAGTTCAATTTCCTTTAGGTGGACGCGAACTGTATTTGTACTTTGGTATTAGAGGTCGCTTTTGGTAGCTGCCCTCTAGGTATTGCCAGACGCGTTTGCGGGCCTTCAAAGTGCGCGCCGTCTCCTCCTGCTCCTCGTGGAGAATCTTCTGGCAATCGGCAAGCAGTAATTCGAGATCTTGGCTAGAAGATTTGGTGGGTTGATCAGTCGCAGTTTGTTTGGACTTGGCGACCGCAGCGTCGATTTGATTGAAATCGATGTCGATGTCGGGTCCCCAGACGGATTCATTGTTGGATGAAGACATGGACGCGGACACTGAATGCTGTTCACGTTCCACAATTTCATCCAGTTCATTTAGATCGATATCAATGTCCGATCCCCAGTCTAGTTCCGGGTCTTTTGTCCGGGATTTGCAGTGTTTTTGTTTTGCCTTCAATAGTTTGACCAATTTCGGACTTGTCTCGATGACAATGGCCTGGGACTCAGTCTGATCGTCGTCAAGCCAACAACAACCCTTGAGCGTCACCTGCGGCATAAGGAAACCAAAGGCATTCTTGCCGCTCTTCTGATACTCATCCCTGATGTAATCCAAAGACTTCAAGTGCTCGGATAGGACTTTGTAGAAGCCAATGGATCTGTGTGCACCTTGGCCAAAGTTCTCATGCTGCCGACACACGCTGCTGACGCACTTGTTTTGCGATCCACGCAGGGCAAGAATCACTTTGCCAAGCCCAACACGTCCATTGACATCACGCAGCATGCCGAGCAACAGTCTTGACTCTGTGCTCACATCCAGTTGATCAGGTTGGGATGTCGTGTGCCGTGACTTGCGGCAATTGTCACAGCAATTGCGACGCCATTGCCATGTCGCCAATGTGGCGTGATCATCAAAGTATTGCAGTATGAATTGACGACGACACTGACTTGTCTGTGTGTACTCCAGCATGCTCCGGGCCAGCTGTTGCAGCTCCTGGCTCCGCTGTGCCGTCAGCGGTTGACTGTGTTGCATGCGTTGATGCGTCGCCGCGTCCGACTCCCCATAGAAGAGCACACACTTGGCGGGCAGACCATCGCGACCGGCACGTCCAATCTCTTGGTAGTAACGCTCCATGTCACTAGGTGCACCATAGTGCAGCACCAGCCGCACATTTGGCTTGTCAATGCCCATGCCAAAGGCTGTGGTGGCCGCAATAATGCGCACCTGATCGTTGCTGAATTCCTGCTGATTGCGACGCTTCTCCTCCAGCGGCAACTTGCTATGATAGCTGTGACAACGCATCCCATGACGCGTTAGCTCCTTGGCCATGTGCTCCGTTTCGCGAATAGTGTTGTTGTACACTATCACGGAGCCATCTGCCTCGCTGGCCCAGCTAAGGTATTGCTGTAGATCAGACCACAAGTCTGTGCACTTGGCACGCACCGTCAACTCCAGATTTGGGCGATCCAAGCCGCTGCAAAGTATCAACGGTCTGCGCAGCTGGAGCTGCTCGCAAATGTCCTTGCGCACACACTTTGTGGCCGTGCCCGTGAGCGCCAACAGACGCACCTGAGGCACTGCCTCACGCAGCTGGCGGAGCTGACGATATGCCGGCCGAAATTCGTGTCCCCACTTCGAAATGCAATGCGCCTCGTCGATGGCAATTAGCGCCAAATGGTGGCCCAAATCACGCAACAATTTCAAGCCATTGCCACGGGTAATGTATTCCGGTGTAGCGTAGACCAATTTAAATTGCAATCCAAGAATGCGCTCCTTAATGTTGCGATCCTCCTGTGCCGTGCCCAGTAAACAGGCGTATTCTCTGCCTTCCGATTTACGATTTAAGGCAGCCACCTGATCCTCCATTAGCGCAATCAGCGGCGATATAACAACGACCACTTTGTGCAGGTAAAAGGCGGGATATTGATAGATGAGCGACTTTCCGTAGCCGGTGGCAATTATGGCGCAAACATCGCTGCCTCGTGGTTCGGTTACAATTGAGCGTATTATTTGCCATTGCAGTGGCTTGAATGTGCTTAAACCAAAATGTTGCCGCAGACAGTTAATGTACTTCTTTGGTTTCGGCAGCATATGTATATATGTGATTTCATATATATTCACTTGAAGAAACCAAAACAAAACAATTGCCCAAAACACTTGATCTTATGGGAATTAAATTAGAGATGTGCGATATTCTTGCACGTGCAACGACAAATAACCGCCACTTAACCATTAAATATGTGATCTGACACTACCTGCGCATGTATGCTGATGGTGTGTTTGCATGTGCAGCTTTATGTAATCAAATGTTTACACAATTGCATGTTTATCTGATAATAGGACAAGTGCATTGACATTGCTTTTACTATTTATCATTCGCGGCAAAATGCACACTTATCGATGGCATAATCTCAATTGCTAAACGTCTATCGATAGCTCACGGGTACCAGTCATGGAGCTGTTGCCTTCTGTTGGAACTCGAAAATTATTTTAATACTATAACACGTAATTAAGTAAATTCAAAATAGGCGTAACATGTACATTTGATCTTTTTGTTAATTCAACAATGCTTGTCTTTTTATCTTTGCCGGCAAAGTGCACACCTATCGATAGCGTCTGTCGATATATCACGAGCATGCTTGTACATATGCTATCGATATTGCTATCGTGCCTTGTCACACAAACAGCCAGTCAGCTGTTGCCTGCTGTCGGAAATATCGAAAAGCATATTAATAAAATTCAATATAGTTACCGTTTCTAAAATAACTGTGTTATTTGTTTGGTCCAATGGATTCGAATTTACGTAATGTATGAATTAATCTTTTTATTTGTGTTACTGCAGCAGTTTTAATTCAGCATTGCATATGTTTTTGCAGTTGAAAGATTTCCTCACATTATACAACAAAGTGACGGAATTGTGCTTCAATCGCTGTGTTGACAATCTCAGTCAACGCGAACTCTTCGATCAGGAGGTGAGCACAGATCGAGGTGAATTTACAATAAGGAGGCCCCTTAAATAATGTCACCATTCATGCGCAACAGGAACTCTTGCTATCTTAAGGGCCTTCAAAAAACCGCAATTGTGGTGAATACGTCACCACCTTATAGTAAATTCACCTTGCCACAGACTGCACGTAGATAAACCATAATAATAATTGTATTTATTTATTTAAACAGAGTACCTGCGTGGACAGATGTGTAACAAAATTTGCACGCTTTAATCAGAACATGATGAAATCCTACGTTGATGTGCAAACAAAAATAAACGCGAAACGAATGGAAGAAGCGGAAGAAACAGCCAAAAGATTGGAGCAACAGCAACAGGAGGATCTCATTAAGGAGCAACTGAAGGAGAAGGAAGTCGCCGGTCCCGTGCCCTCCGTGCTAACGCCCACCAAATTGGCCTTGTAGCAGCCGCTAGAGGATTGGACGGCAATGCCACAATTGTTATTTTCCATACTAGATAGTTAACTTACCAAACAAATCACACTCTACACTACACTACACACACCTACACTCTCATCAATGTCGCGCATTTGTCTGCTTGCGCTCATCGGTCTGCCGGCTGCCGGGAAGACAAGTCTGAGCAACTGGCTGCTGGAACATCAGGCATCTCTGGGCGGCTGGAACACTCTACATCTCTGCTACGACGACTATTTCGATGCACAATCTATTAATGCCTATAGACAGCAGCGTAATCACATCCTTGAATTGTTAACCCGGTTAATAGACACAAATGCAACTGAGTTGCCAGCAAAAATTCGACGAGCAACGACAACGTTCAACAACAGTGACAATTATTTAATTGTCTGTGATGATAATCATTATTATCGCAGCATGCGCTACAAACTGTATCAATTGTGTCGCTCCAAGGGCTGTATTTATGCTCAAATCTATCTATCCACACCTTTGACGGCATGTCTTCGTGCCAATGAGGCACGTGCGGAAAGTTTACCCTCGACCATATTACATCAGATGCATGATCGACTTGAGGAGCCTGCTAATAACGCCTGGGAGTGCAACAACTTGACACTGAACAACCACCACACAGATTGCGATGAGATTTGTGCGTTTATAAAATCTCTACTCCATTGCCAAATTGATGATCAACAACAACAAGAACAGCCCATCGAATTTGTCAAGCAGACACAGCTGCAATCGCTGGCACATCAGTTGGATTTGATGTTGCGATCGAGAATTCAAATCCAGATGCAAAACTTCAACTCCACCCAGACACTGGCAAAGTCAGCTCAAAGTCGGACTTTAAATGAGAAACGTAAACAGATTTTGGCACAATTCCGACAGCATAACAACGATAAACAGGCGGCAGATAATGTTGTGCAACTGGATTACTATGTTAATTTGTTAAACTAGTCTAAAGACATAAGCTGCAATTGTTTTCAATGCACATATTTGCATAAAAACCGAGACACGTAATAAACTTGTAAATTCGTAGCTTGCAGACGTTGTTAATAGTATATATTATAACCAGGGAAAAAATAATAAATTGTCAAAAAAAAAATGATTTCTTGATTTTTAGTATAACCATTTATTTTAACTCTTACTTATGATTTTTATTATGCAAATAAGAAATAATAAAAATATCTAATAATAATAAATTTAAAAATCATAAATAAGAGATACTTGATTTATATAATAATAATAATATCAAAAATAAAAGTTATACATGATTTGTACAGAAAATATCAAAAATAAGAGATACTTATGATTTTTATAATAAAAATATGAAATAACTTATTTTTAATTATCATAAAAATAGATAATCAAAATGTTTTTTTCCTAGAAACCTATATACGGGTCGACTATTTCGATTACTCATTTTTTTTTTATTAAATTCTTAACAATTTAAGAACAAATTGAAGCTTTTATCAGTTCTAATTATAATTTATAATTATGATTTTTCTAAAACAAAAAATTGCTCTTGTTTTAAAAGTATTTCAAGTCTCTTATATTAAATAAGAGTTATTTATAAGTGCATACAAAAAAAACCTCTGAAATATGATTATGATTTTAGACTCAGAAATTTAAAATAAAAGTGTATCCCTTTCCAGGTATATCTTTGATTATCGCATTCACCTAGAATCATTATTTTTCTGGTTTAATTTGATCCCTGGCAATAACATCGAATGTATTGAAACGCATTATTACAAAACTAGATTTATTTAGCAGGGAAACGATAAAAAAATAAATGTACACTAATTTACATTTAAACCACTTTAACTTGGCTTAGATCCCGTTTCTCGATCATACGCATCTGCTTCTTCTTCATACGCTTCAGTTTAGCCGGATTCTTAATAACTTGGACGATCTCGGCGCGACGTTCATTGGCCAGACGACGCTCGGCGTTTTCCACACGACGCTGATGATGCTGGACAGCGGCTTCCTTGCGCTGATCCTTGATCTCCTTAGACTTTTCCTTAATGTAACGCATCTCATTGCGTAGCACTTCTTTTTTCTCAAAGGTCAGACGATTCACAGTCTTCTTGATTTTACTGAATCTGTAACGGGGAGAAATGCAATCAATGCGAGTGAGTGAAAATTCATGGTGGGCGGGGGCGCAGGTTCTCTTACAGTCGGGCTTGCTCGAATGCGGCCCCTTCACTTACTTTTGCTTGGGCGTCTTCCATGGTCGATTGGATTTTGGTTGACCGCGCGGTATACTCGCCTCGGGTTTGGGCAGTTTTTTGGCTTTCGGCTTAGTTGGTGCTGCAGGCTTCGCCTTTTTATCTTTTCCAACTTTAGTTGCAGTTGCTGTGTCCTGTTTTGCTTCTGGTTGCTCCATTTTCATTTGTAAATAATAACTTAACGCTAAACAAAACACAATGCGATGGCACGTGTTCTTGCAATATCGATAAGCATAGCTAACATATGCTCATTTATCGATGTGGCGACTAACGCGATGATTAACCAATCGATATTTCGATATACTTATCAACACTATATGCAGTGTTGTTGAAATCATTTAATATCAGCTGTGCATTTATTGTCATCGCTGGAATTGCTCTGAAGTATTCCTCGCTAAGCTAGACGCAGAGAATCCTCAGTTGCACTTTGTGACTGCGCTGCATACATTTGAATAACTTCTGAGTTCAATACCCGATCGTACTGAAATTTGTAGCACACATTGAGAGTAGAATACTTACCATGTGTGCCAAATCTCAAGTCTGTTCTTGTTATCAGCATTTCAGAGTTATGGGCGAAAGAGGCGTGGCATCGCTGTGAAATTTTCAGGACACATTAAGCCCAAGCTTCTTATCATGTGTGCCAAATCTCAAGTCTCTAGCTTTAACATTGCTTATGTTATGGTGATTTTTCTAATATTTAAACTAACGGGACTTGGTATCGAAAATTGAAAATAAACTTGGGGTGCATATAGTATTCGAAACCTACATTCCAAATTTAAAGTCTCTAGCTCTTATAGTTGCTGAGATCCACGCGTTCATACTGATGGACGGACGGACAGACAGAGGGACAGGTGTCGGCTATTAATACTGATTCAGAATATATACACAAAATCATTATACTCTGTTTTGCCCATTTTTAATGGGCACAGGGTATAAAAAAAGAGAGTATATAAAATTATGACAATAGAACCTTCTTATTATTTATTATGTGCTTTTCAACTCTTTCAACTTCTGAGTTTATTTATATGTAATTATAAGAATTTTTTATTATTAAAAATGTACTTTTGTTTGAAATTGTATAGACAAAAAATGTAATGAGTAAAAACGCAGAAATCAGTACAATTAAGTTTAAAAATCAAAACAAAAAAAAATTATCTTGATAAATGAGAAAGTTTAAAAAAAAAAAGAAAACAGAATAAACTTTAATTTAAGTTACATTTTTGTTATACAAATGAATTGTTTTAACTTTTATTTTTAATATAAATAAAAAAAATTATGATATTATTAAATATTATTTTTATTTAATTATCATAACATATTTCTAAAAATAACTAAAATGTTCTTTTTGGTATTTTGCTGTGCATTTAATTTGTATTTTGAAGTTTTATTTATATTATTCAAATTTGAACTCTTATTTCTGATTAATTTAAATTAAAAAATCATATGCCTCTAAAATACTTACTAAAATTATAATTATTATATTTATAAGAATTTTTTATTATTAAAAATGTACTTTTGTTTGAAATTGTATAGACAAAAAATGTAATGAGTAAAAACGCAGAAATCAGTACAATTAAGTTTAAAAATCAAAACAAAAAAAAATTATCTTGATAAATGAGAAAGTTTAAAAAAAAAAAGAAAACAGAATAAACTTTAATTTAAGTTACATTTTTGTTATACAAATGAATTGTTTTAACTTTTATTTTTAATATAAATAAAAAAAATTATGATATTATTAAATATTATTTTTATTTAATTATCATAACATATTTCTAAAAATAACTAAAATGTTCTTTTTGGTATTTTGCTGTGCATTTAATTTGTATTTTGAAGTTTTATTTATATTATTCAAATTTGAACTCTTATTTCTGATTAATTTAAATTAAAAAATCATATGCCTCTAAAATACTTACTAAAATGCATTTTTGTATTTTTGCTATGTTTATTACATTTGTATTTATAAATGTTATTATTTAATTTTATTTGTTGATGGTCCGCAAAATATATATATATATTTTAAAATTATAATCGATTCAGTGCCTGAAAAAAAAAATTAGTAATTCCAATAAATTAGCAAATTCGCCAATAGGAAAAATAAATCCAGCTGCATGCCACCGCAATTGTTATTGACACTTGTTGATTAATTGAGAAGAAGAATTTAAAAAGAAAAAAAAACAGGAATTTTATTTCACTCAATAAATTTTACAGATGCTTGAAGCTCTAATGAAACTACGCCAATTATTGTAACCCAGTAATTTTGACTTAACTTTGGTATTAATTTACATATGTACAGGCTGGTGGAAAAGCTGCATCTACTCCAACACATTCAGTCCGTCTTTGCACTTATGTTATATGGTTTGACCGCATTCGTGTTGTTTGCCAAATTATTGCTGGCCAGCAGCGATTGATTGTGCTCATCGACGTTGTAATGATAAAAGAACGACTTGCTGTATTCGAACGTTGATATCATGATTGCACAGGCCGGTGCCACCTTAAAAAGACGGGGTCCAAGTCCTGAGAATATGCCGCGTATTCCATTCAAGCGATAAATGATTGACAGACGGTCTGCAATTGATTTTGTGGGCACACTTTTTGGTGGATTATCTGGAGTAATGCAAACCGAAGTTGTGTCAGTGGATGTGCAACTATTTAACTGGATAGCAACATGCCTACCTGCAAATATGAATTTCTCACCAAACTCGATTTGTTCATGAGTTTTAATTACATCAAATGGTGTTGTTATCGTTGCAGCAACCTAAAATCATAGCAAATACAAACGAGATTAGTGGAAGAGGCTATTTTAAAGAAAAACTCAGTTAAAAATCAAATAAAGTTAATACAATTATTAAAAGAAAACATGTGGAAATGTCGAGCGCTTCCCGTCTTCTAAATGCCCCAACACGTATTTGCATTCACGTACATACATCTGCATATACATACATATAAACACATACCAAAACGCATGCATGCACGAGCAAACACGCCGTCTTCGTTCGTTGTATTGTCGCTGGCGCTGTGTTAAATTATTTTTTAAATAACTTCTGAGCTTATTATTCGATCGTGGTGAAATTTTAAGAACACATTGAGATATGATTAGGATACTTATAATTTGTACAAAATCTTAAGTCTCTAACTTAATCGCTCTATTAATTAAAATATTTTGACTAGTGGCACATTGATCTCAAGATACTTATCGTGTGTACCGAACATGGGCGTAGCCAGAATGTGATTCAGGTGGGGGACGGGGCAGTAGTTATGTTTCTCAAAATATATTTTTGGTTAAAAAGAATAAAAGTTATATTAATGAACTACTATAATATTAAACGATTTGGGTTTGCGGTAAACTTGTCAATTATTTTCTTTTTAATCTTCTCACGATATTCGTTGACGATTGATTTTTCTATGACACATGGCGCGGAAGGTCTATCCTATCCTATTGTGCTCTTCAGTCACGTTTTGACTCTAGGAAGAGTACTAAAAGAAGGCTACACAGTCACTGTTTTGCATAGTGAGGAACTCCAAATAGAAAAATATTTATTAATTATGGGAAGAAATTCGTCATGCCTCTTTTAATAGTTCGACAAGATGAATATGAGTTATTTTCAGTCAAGTTATTTTTCTTCCAAAGATTTTACCAAAGAGTTACTTCCCCACCGACATTTAGGTTATACATTTTTTGGAAATGGTTCGAGTTTTTATGTGTACTTCTTAGCTAGAGCATTTAACCAGATACTCGTACAATGGGTGTATTTTGGACTGTGACAAGGCTAGTGTGTTCTTATTTGCTGCTTATTTGCAGTTTCTAACCCTTATTTGGCGTCATACTCACTGTATGGAGTTCATCTTGACAGGATTACTACCGTGAATGATCTAGGTATTCTTCTAGATCATAAATTTAAATTCTCTGACCATATCTCTAAAATGGTTAATAAAGCTATGTCAGTTTTGGGTTTTATAAAGAGGTGGTCGAAGGAATTCGATGACCCCTATATAACAAAGACTCTATACATCCCTAGTTCGACCGATTTTGGAATACGGTTCATGTGTTTGGTGTCCACAGTGTAGTGTTCACTATCTAAAAACTATACCCCTCTACTTCTTCGTCTTTGTAGAATACACTACGCATTGCACGAGCCTTTTAGAATCTTATATTCAGACTATAATAGACTCTATCATGTTTTCTCGAGTGCTAACTCAATTTTCCAACTTAAAATTTTACTACTAACTCACTTAGCTCACAGTTAGTTTAACTTTCTATTTTCTTCTTCCGTTTTTCTAATTATGTCCGATTTCTAATCTTCAATATAACTATTTAAAGCATACTCAATTTTATAAAAATATTCAGAACATTTTCTGATAGGCTTTTGTAACTATTACGTAGAAACTACATCTTTCAAATTGCCCCTGTAATTCTGCAAAATTCTAAAACAAATCTTATCTGTGTGCGAGTATTGTTACCAAATTTGGTGGCTCTAGCTCTTATAGACTTAGAGATCTAGGTTATCTTACAAATAGATTGGAGGTATATCATATAGGCTAATGAAGAATATATCGTTATAGCGAATAATTTTTCATCATTAACTCTTTTTTTTTTTAATGGTAACAGTCTTGAAGTAAATAAGCGATATATACTTTATGCGGTCTGTCTCACTTTCTTCTGTCTGTTATGCACCTTATTTTTCTATTTTTTTTTTTTTTTAATAACAGGATCTGAAACCGTATATGATTATATACTTACGGAGCCCGAAATCGCGCCAGCAACAAAGCTAAAGCCAAAAGTTGGCTCGACGACATTAAAACTACTTTTAAGGTACTCGTAGCAGGTCCAGTAAATTCCCGAAAATGGTACATCCCGCAATATGGTCGGTGGCAGGCCACGCCACAAGCCCAATATACCCTGTGATTGCACCACCTGACGCACAGAGCTAAACATCTCGGCGTTTGTCATCTTCTGCGATTGCATCTTGGTGCGTATCAGCTCAATTGGGCTAACAAATGTAACGGCCATAATACGAGCAGTCACGCCAGCCAACATCGGCACCAGCATTGGAATGTCCCGACTATACGGTGAACTTTGTACTGGCGCCAGGTACTTGTAGTGTAGGTCAATGAATCGTGCCCTCAACTGCTCGTAGGCCACAAAATAGATAATTGTCGAGGGCAGAGCAGAAATAAGCGTTGGACTTAGACCAGACCAAAGTGAGCCAATGCCCTCGGAACGGCTGATCTTAATGAATGCATCCTGCAAAAAAGGGTAAACTTTATAATAAATAAAAGAAATAGCTAAAATCATGAAAAAATTATGAAACAGTGATAATATTCTGCACACATCGACCCCAAGATACCTATTAATTGTGCCTCAAGTTTTCAGATACAACAGCCTAACTTTAAGGCCCAAAGCCTAACAGCCCAAAGGAAAGTTTAAGGCATTTATTTAAATCAATTATTTCATAATTATTGGCCAGAGCGAGAGAGCATAATCATTTTCATAATCCCATTTGATTGCGCTGTCGGCCGCTTAACATTGTGTCGGTGCAATAAAGCTAAAAGCTACACTGAAAACTATACATTGTGTCGGTGAAGAAAAGCTGAATGCTATTTGCTAACGTAAATTTAATTTTAGCGATTGCTTACACGCATATTTTTGTTAAGATAACACAGCTTAACTTAGCAGTGTAACAAAATATAAAAATTTTCTACTAGTTGTATAACGATTGACCCATAAATAAAGGAGTTATTCAAGAATTTGTTCTAAATCAATTATTTCACACATGTAAACATGTTTGAGAATATTGATTTTCTATCTGAATATTAAAATATATTTAAATATATGTATGTATACATAAGTAAAAGAAATTACATTATAATCAATGTTTTGTTGAAAAACCACAACGTTTTTCTCACTAAAAGTTGTAGTTTTTAGGACTGATCGTTCCTATGATATAGTAGAGTTATTTTAACCAAATTTGAAGAGAATGTCTGTACAATACAAAATCTTAAGAGACTTGTTTAGATATCATAAAAAATAAATAATTTCATACTTAACAAATGATTTGTAGTGTAAGGTTTGATCCCGAATTCGAACGACTTGCAATTAGAGTTTCGCAAAACGCTGCACTATAAAATTGCCTCAGCTATGTTTTGTGGAAATGACAGCCTGCTAGGCAGTACCACTTGGACTCTCTGACAACGATCAGTCAGTGAGTAAGTCAGTCAGGACAAAGAGTTTTATATATACATATACATATAGATAAGGTAAGAGTTCAGAGATGCCTCTTCCTGCTCGTCACATACATTGCCATAAAGTTATTATGCTGCTTTACCTTTTGAGGTGACATATATATATGTATACTCACTATTGTGCCCGTGAAGTGCGAGGACGATGCTGTTGATAGCTTGTTAAATGCGTGGTGGGATGTCGCCGTCGGCGTTGGAGTATTCGGTCCGCAAGGACAAATGTGGTCCATAAGGCCATTGCAGTAGAGGAAACACTTGTTGGACAGCAATGCCGACTGTTGTGCCTGCAAGCGAGTCTTGATCACGTCCAAGGGTGTCACTGCAAAATCACAATGTTGTGATGAAATTATCAGAAGTATACAATATTCTGCCGGTATCTCTACAAACACACACACACACACATGTTCGCACATGTATTTATGCATGCATGTAGGTAAACAAATTTCATCACTTACTAAAGCAGGCGGTTATCATGGCTCCAGTGCAAGCGGACGCAACTTGCTGCATGGGTCGAATACGAAATCTTGGATCTGTCATTGTATGCTTGGACTGTGTTTGAATTGCCGACAATCCGTAACTTGGCGTTGATCTTGTTGCACTTGGTTTTGAGTTTGTCTCCGGCATATTTGGCGCGTCAATTGCCTCGTCGGTAAGCTAAAGTGTGTGTGTTGATTGGTGTATGTGTGTGTGGAATTGGGCGCGTTATTGCGTTATTATTGTCATTAATATAAAAATGAAAAATTGAGAAAACGAGAACGTTTCAAAGTCGCAGATAAATAAAATAGTTTTCATATATATGTTCGTATGTTTGTATGTGTTCATGGGTTCTTCGATTTTATCGATAGTTGATCAGCTGTTATGTTAACAGCTGTTGCGAATGTAAACCTATCGTTTACATTGCGCACTATCGCTTACAAATGTAATTCAGCATCGATATTCAAATTCAAATCGAAGTGCCTTTTTACTTGCTTCATACAAATCGAGGTTGTGGTAATTCATAGATTTGTATGTCAATGATGCCAACTACACGTTAGAAAAATATAACAGAAATATGTTAAATAGTTTTTCCTAAGTAATTATTTTAAAATATTTTATAAAACCACAAAAATAGGACTCGTCCTTTTCCAAGTGACACTATTAATATATTATATAATTTAAATATATATATAATTGGGTTATATTAGCAATTGCCGCATTTCTGTCTATTCATTAATTTTCGAATAAAAGATGTTTAATATCTTTTTTCGGCACAAGTGGTTTAATAAAGGAAAGATCGGAAAAAGGATAAATCGGCAACACTGTTGCATGTGTAGTCGATTTTGATCGATAGCTGCTGTTGCGACATCGGAACTCTTCCCAACAATTGTGATGCAAATTAAAATCGATAAATTTCTATGATAAACAATGCAGTACTTACAGGCTTCATTCAAATTGAGGTTGTGGTGGAAAAAGAAAGATTTGCTGTATTCAAAGGCCGATATCATAATGGCACAGGCCGGGACCACGCGCAACATTCGTGGCAGAACACCGACGTAGAGTCCCTTAATGCCTTGCTGGCGATAAATCATGCTTAAACGTGAGATCACCGACGACCGAGCTGCAGTGGCAGAGGCAGCGCCACCTTTGCCATGACCAGATGAATCCGAGTAGAGCACGTCCTGGCCAAGTTCGATTTGCGTATGGGTTGTAACCAAATCGAAGGGCATTGTCACCAGCGTGGCCAACTGAAACGAAAAGTCCACTTATGTTTATATTTCGTGATAGTCAAAACTTCGAGTGTTAACATTTTGAAAAACATAAATATCGATAATATCTCGATATATTCAAATATTAAGGGTATTCCAGCTGTTCACAGCAGCTTTATACGAGTGTTAAAATAGCTAGAATTTAATAATATATCAAAATAAAGCAGAATAAAAAAAGTAAAATAAGGCAAAAAAATGAAAGGGTTAAAAAAGGTTAAGCTTAAATGCAACTAAAAATGTTTGTGTAATTTGTATTTTTCTTCTTTTTAAAAAGCTCTGTCTAGCAACAAATTATTAATCACTGATTCACGCCGGTAAAACGACGGTTAAATATATCGTACAATAATATCGATATTGATGTCGTCCGACAAAAATACTTTTCGATATTTATCAACAACCAAAAACTTACTGCGCCGGCCGCTGCTCCAGTGACAAAACTGAAACAGAATGTTGGCTCCGTGACGTTGCATACTCGTTTCATGGACTCGTAGGCGGCCCAATATGTGCCCGAAAATGGTGCATCTCTCATCACAGTGGGCGGCCAACCGCGCCAGAGTCCCAGTATGCCGTGTGATTTAACCAGCGAACGGATAACGAGCCACAGCTCCGTGTACGTAATGTAACCGGATTGCATCTTAATACGTACCATTTCCAGTGGCGTAATGGCTGTAACGACGACGGTACGGGCACAAATTCCAGATGCCATCGGCACTATGGATGGTGTTGCATATGGAACTTGACTGGTTTTCACCAATTTATTGGCTTCGACATGATCACGAGGCTGCCAAAATCTATACAGATTGGAGAACGATTGTTTCAGATACTCGTAGGTTAGAAAATAGATAATTGTCGATGGCAGCGCCGAGACGAGCGTTGGACTCAGGCCCGACCAGAGGCCGGTGACGCCACTGGAGCAGATAATCTTGACGAAGGCATCCTTGAGCAGAATTCTCGTTAGAGCAACTAAAATTCTCACATATAATTGGATGACTTACCATTGCACCACGCAGTGGACGCAAGTTGCTTGCAGTTGGTACACAATCGGCGGCATTCGGCTTACAGACATGTGCCATTAAACCATTATGAAAGACATAGCATACTTTGGACACAACCATGCGTTGTCGCGACATGTTCTGACCTTGTGTCTGGACACGAGTCTTGACCACCTCCAGCGGTGTCACTGAACACATGAAATTATCAAGGACAACAGCAACGGAGCAGAGGATTCTGTAGACTCACCAACAAATGTGGTGATGAGACCGCCAATCAATGCCGAGATAACCTGTTGCATGGGTTTAATCCGATAACGCGGATCCTCAATCAATATCGATGTTGGTATACGCATTGGATCCGCATCCATATCGATCTGTTCAAGCTTTGTTGACTCGGGCTCCTGTTGCATTTTCTATTGCTAGTTAAAACAAAAGTCATTTCAAAATGTATTATCTCAAAAATGACGGAAATCTCCTAGCTCTATGTATTAGAAGCAACGGCAACATTAGAGCAAGACAGCTAGCTTAACTCGCATGAGAACGAGACAACAATATCCTAACATACCGGTATAATTGCATTCTCTTTCTATAAAGAAATCATATTTTCTGCTTCGATATGCCTCGAATTATATCCTCTCTCCGTTATATCACAAATTGTGTTCTATTAAAGAAAATATGTAGATTTGTACAGGTAGCAAATTTACATTTTAAATAATGTGATACAATGTATAAACTTGGATAGATGCACCTGACCAACGTCGTTAAAAGAAGGTATTATTTAACACAAAACGTTTGTTCCTAGAATGTTTTGATTAGCAATCAGCTGACGGACTTTTTCAATGCATACTATCTATTCAATCAGAGAACAAAAACTCACTTAATAATCACACGTTTTCATTTTGAAAGCGAAGCTTAAAAGTATCAGTATACATTTATATAGTTCAGCAAAGAGTTCCAGAGTTCACTTAGTAAAAATGAAGTCTAACTACTCTACAATGTCAATTTCATTAAGAATTCTACAGATGGTGAGCAAAGAGTTATAAATACTTACTAAATATAGATCCATTGTAATCACAGTTTCCCCTCTCTACCCGAAAAGTTGCTTCTTTCGAAATACAAGACTCTAATTTATGTAAGAAGACAATAACTTTTTCTAAAAAGTTATACAAGACTATGGAGCATACGACAAATATGAATACAAATTCATTGTAGTCATAAACTCCTTTCTCTATGTTTAAGTTAAGTTCTCCGAAAGAAATAACTGCCCAAAATAATATATTTCTCTAATTAATGTGAAAGACAATAACTTTTACTAAAATGTGACGAAAGACTTCGTTTTCTACCTAAAGGCGAAACTTCATTCATAATATGTATCTGCATCCAGATCAGATTGAGAGTTGATAAATCGTAGCATTCGAATTTAGTTTGAAAATGAAAAAAAAAAAGAAACGATTGCAACGTGACAACTACGACAAAGAAAATAATAACATTTAATAGCGAGAATTATAAATATGAATTAAATTAATCAAATTTAATAATAATTTGCATTACACTTAAGTTATTACAGTTAAGTATGAGTAGTAAGTCAGTATTATATTTAAGCTTTTTAATTGCAAAAAAAACCAAAAAATTGTAAGTCCTCAATCAGTGGGAATTGATTGATTGATTGATAGGCGGCCAATTGAAAACTGTTTCTTCTGTATGGATCTGCTGTGATTTTAGTAGTTGCTAGCATTTAGCAGGATGGGTACTCCAGGAGCTGGTGATGATGCTGCCGCTGCCATTGAAGATTTTATTCACTTGTGCGCAATGGGAATCAAAGTTTCGCCGGCCGTGAGAGCAGGCAATGGCGCATCCACGGTCAGGACACCATCCTTGCTGAGGGACGAGCGAATGGACTCCGGATTGACACCCTTGGGCAGCAGAAATTCACGATTGTATTCCCTGTAAACGCTCTTTGTATCTGACTTCTCTTCGTGCTTGGCGTGCACCTATAAAAACGGAATGCATCAGATTAGCGTCAACGATACTCAGTATATAGTATATGATCTTACCAGCAATTTCTGATCCACGGTTTTCACAACGATCTCCTCGGGGGCATATTGACTGACATCGAAACGCAGTTTCAACACTTTGTTATCACCCTCGTCCTGTTCATTAAAGAAAAGCATGATTAATTTAAGCACTATATTTGCATATATATGTAATAATATATTCCTTACCTGTATCAATGGCGAGCTAATGTCCGACACATAATTCTGTTGCTTGGGTACTCGAGAAGGCAGCGCCGAGTTTGTCGTTGAGCTGCAATTATAACGTGTATAAAATAGTACAACAGTTAGTTTAATTTAAGCAAAAAGATATGTATGTATATCTGTTTACACCTTTTGGATGTTGTCGTTGTGGTTGTTGTTTTTGTGTTTGTTGTGCGAAAAGTTTTGTTAAAAGTGCGTGTAAATGCCTCCATTACGAAAGTAAGAAAAAAAAGGAAGAAAAATATCAAATGAATCCGCTGGCAAACTCGTTTCAAATGCAACTAAAAATGTAAACTCAAAACTGAAGCCGAGTCTGCCGGAGATGCAACAGATCCTAACTATAAATAGACTCGGATTTCCGCTCTGGAGCGTCGTTTATTTATAAGTCTGTTGGCAGGCAGCTGTTGCCCCAAAAACAGGAGGGGAGCTCATACTTGTGCTATCTTAAGTAAGCATATCTATAGATACAGATACAGATACATCTGCGAGCATACATACATATGTATCTCTGCTGTAACTCAAATTTATTTCTTTTTCAGACACAATGGGCACAAGCATTTGGCAGAGCTGCCAAAAATTGTTGTAGACTCGTGTACAAATGCAGAGCATTCCAATTTGTATACTCTTCTTAAAGTGGATATTTTAATTAGGTGATGTATTGTTTGAAATATGAAATTTGATCGAAATAAGCATAGAAATATATAGTATAAAGAGAGTATCTTAAAAAGTTGACTTCTTCTTAATATAATATGTAGTACTAAGAACATTTTGTACTAGTCGAAAACTATATGAAATATTTCTGAGTTTATTGAACTTTGGCTCAAAAGTTTGATAGAACAAAAAGTTGATACACCTGGCAAATGTTCTATTACTGTATACAAAACGAATATTTGTATATTTATATTATTATCTAATTTCGTATATATGTACATACATATGAAACAAAGAATTCGTATATGAATGCTACTCATAAAAACGTACATAAGTATCTATCTACATGTATAGATTGTGTGTGTATATGTTTTTTTTTTTTTAGTTTTACATACATATTTGTTAAACTTTTATGTGACAACACACGAATCTGTCAATCAACGAAACAGCAGTGTGTACACATAGACGTGCAGGTACATAATCAAATATAGGTGTGTACACACGTGTATATATATATATAAAAGTATATAAAATATCGTTATTAACAAGCGTTGGAAATGTGTCGAAAGTGATTTAGTCTATACATATAGAAAATAAATAGATATTACGTATGCCTGTGTTAATATGTATACAAAAAATACAAGAAAAAATGAAAATCAATAAAGAAATACACAATTTGTATAAACAAATCAGTTAAGAACACGATTGTGGCATATTTTATTATTTTTTTTTTTTTGAATACCTGGTTGTAGTTGTTGTTTTTTTAGTAGAGCTTTTCGAGAGGAAAGGATTATGATTCAATAGAGATTTTTATTTTGATTATGTATGTATTTTAATTGCAGTTGTTTATTATATATTCCCAAGCGGCGTGTAAAGTTTGTTTCGGGAAGAAAGAAAATAGAGAGGAAAATATATAGAGAGAGATAAAATTTAATTTTAAGCTTTTAGTTAATTATTATTGTTTGGTACATAACAATATTCATTTCTCTTTTATTATACATATTTGAAGAACAAAGGGTAGTATACACACACACACACGCACACACGCATAGTACAGTAAGTCAAGTAAATGCTTAGACAAAGAACAGAAATCACATATTTAATTTTCTGGTTTGTTTAACTAAGTACTAAAAGAGCTAGAGACTTCAAATTTGGTATGTAGAATCCTGTATGCCAGACTCAGATCACGTTTATTTTTAGACCCTTCGATTTCATCGCGATCGAATAATAAACTCGGAAGTTATTCAAAACTCAATATCACTCAGTGTCGAACCAAAGGAAGAAGAAGAGCATATTGACGTTACAACGCGTTATGGGAACTATTAGTGTTTATCTTATTTCCATTTAGAAGAATAAGTAAAGGGTCTCTCATAGTCGACTTCGACATTAGCCTTTCCGACTGGTTTTACTTTAATTTAAACTATAACTAGAGTAATCTCATAGTTATAACCTTAAGATAACCTCGGATAATAAACTCAGAAGATATGAATGAAACAATTTTACTCAGAAAGAAGAAGAGAAAACTTTCTGCGTGTTTGTTTGTATGTGTATGTGCTTGCTTGTTTATATTCTTATTCAAATATAATTGCTTATGATTTTTAGCACAAGTCAAAGCAATTACTTGACCAACTGTAGATATACTACAACACACAGTTTACCTTCATACGCATACATATGTACATACATACAAAGTAGCAAAAAAAAAAGAAGGAACGAAATTGAGATACGCAGACCAATGAACCGTGGAGAGACCACACATATAATTATGTACATAGTATGTATGTATGTATTTATATAAATATGCATGTGTGTTAATATGTCTCTGCTGATAAGCGTGCCGTTCGTTGCCTGGCAGTCAACTGTAAACGTGCTTGAATCCGCAACTTGCAAGGCGACCTTGCTACCAACGTGCAACTCTTAAATGCAACCAACAAGAGAAGCAACAAAATAGACACATACGCCCACACACATGCCAGTCCACATACAAATGTATGTATGTATGACTAATCGTAGAAACCGTTAATTTCAACTTCTGCCAATTGACTGCGAATCGTAGGAGGTAAAGGGGAGACAAGCGAAGGAAGTCAAAGCACCTGCCGGAACAGACGTCGCGACGTTGGCGCTTGCTTTGCTGATGGCTAGCCAAACACATATACAAACACATGCACACACACATCGACTCCTTCTCTCTCGCTCCTCGTCACGCACAAACATGCGACGACGGCACACGCTCAAATTCGTATCTCTCTCACTCACTCTCTCCCACCAGTGCTTCTGATGATGACGATGATGTCATGCATATTTTTCGTGTGTTTTGTTATTGAAAAAGCTCTGCGCGCAAAAAAGCAACAACAATTCAAGTATCAAGTGTCGACGAAGTGTCGCACAGTGGGCATGGTCTGAAATGGGGAAACCTTAACTGCAGTTTGACAGAGATTTGAATATGTATATTCAAATACAAATATATGTATACATACATGAAAAGTTTTGAAATTTTAAAAATAGTTGATAAATATTAATATAAACTATAGTTAATTACCGTTTAAAGTTACGGGAATAACGAATTAAATGCTTGTTAAATTTTGGCAATAGTATGTTATTTGGATCAAAAGATATGATTTTTTAACCACTGTACGTCGTTCAGTTGTGACTGCACGAAACGAAACGAAAATAATAAAAAAGAAAGCAACAACAACGAATAATGAACAAATGCTAATCGATAGCCAATTGCAACGATCGCAAGTGTCATCGAATCAGGGATGAGCTTACGAAACGCTAAAAATTAGCATGATATCATCTCTGGGAACAATCATTATTTACATATATTATCATCAGCATCAGTTGTCGCAGCACAGCATCACAGCTATGTATGTATGTATGTATGTAAATAAATTGGCAAGACCAAAATTAACAGGCGTATGCCAATGTGTACACACTATGTGCATAAGTAAATATTTATATTGAGCACACAGCAGACACACCTACGCATCCAGTGTTGCCTTCTTAGCTAATTTGTAATTGCAACAGCTATCAAATTTGTATTATGCAATTATATTAGCTAGGAATTTGGCTATTTGCACACTGTATTTAGAAAAGCGTCTAAATCATTATTATTAATGATGTGAGTAACAGACGAAAGAAAGTCTGACAGATATTACCATTTTATCACGCCGAAAATTTAAAAATAATTTTTATAAATCATTTCAAAGGCGCAAATTAAAAGCTAAAGCCTTGACATACACGATAAGCATAGAGGATCCGATGTGTCTTAAAAATTTCATCGCGATTGAACAATATACTCAAAAGTTAAGACCTAAAACAGGTTTGCAAAGTGTTTATTCGCGTGTGTATGAGTTTTTCCAGAATAAGTACTGGGTCTCTCACAGTCGGATTCTCTCGACTGTAGCGTTTCCGATAAGTTTAAATACTAATTAGGCTTTATTCAGCTTGTCACAGGTAGCTAAAAAAATACATTACTCGCAAACATATCTTCTTTTGGCATTTATATGAACAAAATATGGAGGAGGATAGTTTTTCGGCTAAAACAATTTTAAGCACAGCTTTTCAAATTCCAAGATGCCATAGATACTATTAACCCATTTACCCTTTATCGCAATTTGTCCTAAAAATAACGAGTCTGCATAATTTTTTGACAATCAAATGCAGCTCATTAAGACCAATTTAAGACATTTAATGCACTTTAAAAACTTTAAGTGCCATTTTAGCCATAATGTTGTATAGAGTTAAATAAATCTGAAATTCTTGTACATCTAAAGTTATGCACTTAAAAGATGTGAAATGTGTTGCTTTAATTACACAGTGGCCAAGATTTTTTCGCAATCCGACAAATTGATTTTAATTGATCTTTATAGATTCTCTCGACGATATTTTCCATTTGAATTGTTTAGTTTAAAAGTTATATAAAATTGTAACCAATTTTCTACCAACCAATTTCTACTTATTTTTGATCAATCGATAAAATTAATCAGAACAAAAGAACAATGATATGACTGATGATTAACCGCAATTCTGTTTTATTTAATCTAGCCATAAACAACCAACACAACAATTGGTCAAGTCCAAGTTGCGAGTGCATATTTAGACATGTAATAGATGTTGTGGTCGAGACAAGTATATATACACGTTATTTGTTATTTGCATAAACAAATCGCTAAATGCAAGCGCACGGTCTGCTGATACCCAACTTGACCCCCAAACCCATTTCCCTCCCTTTACGCTAAATGCATCAACAAGCAAGTACAGTATGTATTGGATATACAGATAAGAAATCAAATTAAATGTTCTGTATCCCAAACTAACCATTCAATCGTTTGTAATTTTTAAATTAGTTAAACTCGATGGACATTTTTTATTTATATTGTTTTACCATAAATTATGAACAGTTTTCTCATCTTCTTAGAGAGTAAAATTGTTTCTTGAATATCTTCTTAGTTTATTATTCGATCCTGATAAAATCTGCAAGACAGATCAAAACTACAATACTTATCAGGTGTGCAAAATTTCAAGTCTATATCTTTTTAATTGCTCTAGTTATGGCATCCCCATTTAATAATAATATTCTCGATCTGCGTGTGATATCCAAAAACCTACATGCCAAGTTTTAAGAGTCTAGCTCTTATAATTGATCGACGTGTTCATACAGACGAACGGACATTTGCACAAATTCATTACACTCTGTTTACCTATTTTTAATTTCAAAAATAAACTATTTTTTCATTGCTAAAACACTGACTTAACTAACTGTATGTATTTCCATCATAATGCAAATAGTATGATGATCAATTTATTGTATAAATCAGAGCCATTCGTTTGCGTATTGACTATAGAAATACTAGAAAAATCAATTAGTTGTCTATTGTAGTATATGCACAATATATATGTATATATGCACGTATATAGAACCAGATGACGATGACGTGATCATTTATTTTTATACTCTGCCGTTGAACTATTCATTATTATATTTCATTTTGTTTCATTTAATTTTCGCTGTCCAGCTGAGTGAGCTATCGCCCTTTTGAGGGCTGGCCCATCGCTAAATGCGATATTCGATTCCTAATTGACGTGCTGAGTCATCGACCTGCCTCCCCATTCCACCAAAATTGCCATATTTATCGGCACATTAACAATCGCCATGTGAATTCGCCCGCATTTGTCGCAGGTGTGTGTGTTTGTGCAAAATTTGATGCGAAATTTTTGTCCATTTCAGTTTGGCAAATGTTTAGATGCGAAAGTTTTTTTCTAACAGCACGCAATGTAACGGTTAAGTTAACTGTGTCCCATTAAACTTCATTCGGAGCATGCTAAAAGTTTTGCTTAGAAAGTTTTGTTGTTTTTCGCAAATGCAAATGCAACAAAGATAACAAAAACAACAACAACAACAAATCATTTCGATTATGTCATTGTCTGTGGCCAGAGTCGAGGTAAAATGTTAAACCAAGTGGTTTTTGAATTCGCCTCAAGTGGCGCCCACGCGACGCGACGTCGATTGAAAGGCCAGCGAGGCGCAACCGCGACGACAGCAGAAGCAGTAGCAGCAGCAGCAGCAGAGACTGCGACAGCGCAGCGTAGACGTCATTTTAAGACCCTGTAGCTTAATAAGGTACAAAGTGTCTATTAAGCTTGTCAAAAGTGAGATATGCGTGATAGGCAGATGGCCAGGCATCTTCGATCGAGAGTTTAAAGTAGAGGGTCTTTCATAGTCGGCTTCGACTGTAGCATATCGTTGCCTACTAGCGCTCCCGTCACGACTCTTCAGATTGTTTTTTTTTATATTTTAAATAATTGTATTATTTTTAATACAAAAGTACAGGGTCACTCACCGTCGAGTTTTACACATTTATTCACATATATATTTATGTGGTCTTTTAGTATTTTTGTTTTGTTGTTTCAATCTTTAATGGCCGCCTTCACATTGTCTATTTATTTAGTAAATATTTGAATTATATATTCACGTCTGCATGTGCTGCATATGCACGTATGTATGTGTGTGTGTGTGTGTGTGTGTGTGTGTGTGCGTGTGTATCTGGCAAGTACGCAAGATTTTTCTGCCGCACGAAAAACTAAAAAAAAATTCCGTTACGCCACTTTATAATGGTTGCAGAATTATGTTTTTGTATGGCCCACACACACACACACACACATGCAACCATGGGTACCGTTACCAGGTAGCAAACAACAAAACTACATCTATGTAAATATATGCCAAATATATTTGACAGCAATGAAAACATGTACAGATAAATGGGATTTATGCATAAATATATTGGTAAAATGAAACATTGACATCAGATCTTTAATTTGTATTTTTTTTACTGAGCATTCGCAAGTATTTAACCCATACAAAGCCGCTACACAAGCTAAAAGTCTAGTGACGAAAGCATGTTGAAGACCCAATTTGTCAAACGAAATATATTAAATTTAATACTGATTTTTTCTAAAATAAAACAAGTCGATGTAATTCTCTTCTGATGCTGATCAAGAATATACATCTATACTTTATGGGGTCTGCTAGGCTTCCTTCTGCCTGTTACATACTTTCGAAAAAACTTAATATACCCCACAGGGTATAAAAAAACACTCGAAAATATTTGGCAGTTTTGAAATGTTCTCTAATGGTTTGTAGTTTTTGGGAATTGTGGTGTCGGAACATCATGATGTGTTGCCAAAGCCAGACAAATGGATAATTTATAAGAATGTATGTTATGTAGTATGTAGTATATGTATGAACATACCACACACACTCATCTAATATATATATATATAAACCAAAATGACTCATCCCCCCCGTCATTGCTATGAGAAATAAGAAATGTGCGAGTATCTGGGGCATTCAGCGCTTTTTTGGCCTTAGCCCAGTACGTAATCCAGCCATTGGGGCGACGGGGGAACTTTGGTCGAAGATGTTGCCGTGCTGTTTGTTAGCCCCACACACCATATCTATTTATAGACGCGCACACGATGAGTATACACGGAAAACCCTAAACAATGTTCGAAACATAATATTCACGTAACTTTACTAATATCAAAAAAGAAACAGTTCCAATTTTAATGGGCCTTTAATCTTTTACAAATATACTGGCGATAAAAATCGAACTACTTTCTTATCAGTTCCAATAATTGGATCTCAGTTACAGTGTGTCAATTAATTGTTTTCACAAGAGAAAATACATTTTTCTTGCAATTTTTTTTTTTATTTTTCTTTGGGTTTAACCATTTTTAGAAGTAAAAAAAAATATGGGAATTTTTTATATATAATAAGACTTCAAATAAATAATTTACAATCTAATTAAGGTATAACACTGAGCACTAAAAGTTTCTGGCTATGTTTGCTGTGATTTTGTCAAAAAACAAAGCTTGCAAATCGGTTCTGAACCGAACCTCAAAGAACCGGTTCGGCTTTTGGAAATAGCTACTAAATTTTTCATCATCATCATCATTTTTTCTATCTTTACTTTCTTCTCTTGTTTTTGAAACAGTGCAAAAATAATAATAATATTTTTTTATCTTAAATTACATTTTTTAAAAAGTTATAAATCTATTTATTCAATAATTTCCTTTGTTTAAAATATCGAGGAAAAAAGAGAAATAAAAAAAGAATTTAGGAAATGAAACAATTTGTATATTCTCTAAAAACTTTTGAATTTACTTATTAAATAATTAGTAAGGCTTACAAAATCTTTGCATTAAAAATTATTAATCATTTTATTTAATAATTTCCTAGGCTTACGAAATCAAGGAAAATATAATATGAAAAAAATAAATAATTTGTAGATTCTTTAAAAAATTATGAATCATTTTATTTAATAATTTCCGGGGCTTATGAAATCAATGAACATAGAAAAACAATTGGGAAATACAAATTTGCATTTTGCATTCAACCTGGGAAACTTGAAACCGGGAAACGAACCAAACCAAAGTCTTCTTTTATAGCTCAAACCGCACTTGGTCAAAACAATTACTACAAAAACTGTATCACAATATATGTAGTATACTAGTTAGATTCTCGCTACCGTCTGACTGGAACACATTCACTCACACAGACACGCATACATAGGATACATAAGACACTGAACATATTCCAAGTATAATAGGGAATTAGGAATATATATGTGCATATGTAAATATTTACCTGGTGGACTCGAAGAAATTGGCTTCGCGGTTCATCAGCTCGTGACGGAACTTGGCCATCTCTTCCTCCATTTTACGCATCTCGGAATCGAAGCGTTCGCGTATGCTGCTAAATTCCGTATCGATAACGCTGAAGTCTCCCAATTTGATGGGAATATTTCTCTTATTAGCCTCGGCCATTTTTAATTTCTTTGTGTGTGTGTCTGTGTCTGTTTGTAGATAGAACTCAAAGAACTTCTTGCTTTTCTGCTACTGCTTCTTTTGCTTCTGCTTCGGGTTGTTTTCACGCGCTACGAAACACAAACCGCAAAAATTCTTGTTGTTTTCTTCTTCTAATTGGACTTGGTCAGCCTGTGCTTGTGTATATTCACTTTCTAATCAGACAAAACCAAAAAAAATCACAAAATTTTGTATGTATGTATGTATATATGTGTGTGTTTGATTGACTCGTGTCGCACAATTCACCGCACTTGAAAGTTTTCTATTCGACTGTTTTGCATTTTGTGTGTGTTGACGCTTTTATAGCGTCTCATCGCAGCTGCCGCTTCGCACAAAGAGAGCAACAGCAACAGTGACAGAGATAGAGAGAGAGAGAGAGTTAGAGAGAGCGTGTGAAAACAACAACATACAGTTAACATGGCACCCACACATGTTCATATTCGCCGTTCGCGCGCTCTCTCTCTCTCTCTCTGTGACCGGCAAGTGAATGGATTTGGACATGCGAGTGTGAATGGGTTTGCAAGTGTGCGTGTGAGGAAGAGCATTAAGAACTGTGTTCCCTCTCTCGTTATTGCCCTTCCATTCAGCAGCGGTTACAAGTTTTCCATGCGCTTTGAAACAAATTTCAAGTAACGTAGAATTATCTAAAAAAAAAAACAATTAATTGTACTCAAATATTTTATTTAGCAAATAAAACCATTTTCTTGATTTTAAATTTCTTAGCTTATTACGTTCTAAGAACGAAGATTTTAAAGATGACATTTTTTTGCTGTAGTAAAATGTCGACGACAATCAAAGCTGCAATTTGGCAACCAATTTTCGGTAGATTGTTGTCTTAGTTACGACTCAAGACTATCGGGGAATCCTGGGTTCGAACCCCGCTTAAGACATAATCGAATTGTAGTTTTTTGTTTAAAAATAAATTTGTGTTAATTTTGTTTCCTCTACTTGTAAATAATAATAACAGTGTTTACTTAGTTTCACAATAAAAACATGAGCTGAAAGAGTATTCCGTAGTCGAGCAGCTTGAAATATAATTTTGTTTGACGAAATTCTGAATTATAAAACTGACAGTTATTTATTAGGATTTTACATTTTAGCCCGCAATTGAATTTTGTATGCGTTAGCTGTAGTTACTTTATTATCATGAAGTTTTCGTAACAACGCTCGCTTGCAATGCTGCCAACTTTTGAGAAGAAACAGAATCTGATATTTGCGGTTTGATGAAATGAAAAAGCTCAATTTTCCAACAACAAAAAATGAAACAAATCAAATTAAGAACTATTCGATAAAGCTAAAGTCAAGGGAACCCGACTGTGAGAGACCCTGAACACATTCTGAAAAAAAAAACACTGCCTTATATGTTGTAGCGTGTTTTGTTTTCTTCATCCTTTGGCCTAACTTCCAAGTTTATTATCCGATCGCAAAGATCTAGCTGAGACCTAGCTGATTATACAGACTGACAAGGCTTTATCGACTCGACTGATCAAGAATATATATATACTTTGGGGTCTGCTAGACTTCCTTCTGCCTGATATGCAATTTTTCTTTTGTCAACTTAGGTAAGAATTCCTGCTGACCACTGTTTTCGGTTTCTAACCGCAATTGGAGTTTTAAAATTTTCAGATTTGACGGGAAAAAAGCTATGCTCACAACACTGTTTGCTCGTGATAAATATCGTATATTATTTATCGCAACTTGTAAGACCTGAAAACTTAATTGCATATGTGCATATAAACTCACTTGCATGCATGCATAAGTGTTTAGTGCAAATCAAATAAAAACCAAGCGCTAAAAATAAGCAAACAGTTATGTTGCTAAACCGCCAATGCTATTGTTGTCTCTGTCGCGCATTGGGCACATTGTGGGTGGAAATGTAACCGGCAATAACTACAACAATGACAATGACAACCGGTTTAAAGCTTAATGATCGCTGCCGTTTTAGGGCACATAGCGAACGACACATTTTTAGCCACTTTGTAATACCAGAAATGTGGTTTACGTTCTAAATACATGCGTGTGTGTATGTGTGTGTGTGTGTAGGCGGGAACGTTGGCGACACATTTCCATTTCCATTTCGATTTGTTTGTAAACAAATGCAAAACGAGATGAGTAATCGATGACATTGGAGCCCATCAGCGTCAGATTCGATATCGATGTTGTCCTTTTAAGGAGTCATTCATCGCTTATATCGAAATATCGAGAAGGAGTTATCAGCTCTAGCAGACAGTGCTGTCAATTAGTATAGAAAAATAAAATGTCAGAACTTTTATCGTTACTGTGATTGATTTTAAAATTTCATTTAAAATGTCTTTAATCACAAAAGGTTTTTTATTTTCTTATCTTTAGTAAATAAATCGGCAATTAAGGCAAATAATTTCAATTTTTTAATGACCAGTCACTTGTAGGAGAATCTAATTAATTAATTAATTACCCAACTCAAATATTGACGCTACTATAAAATGTTTGTAAAAATACATAATACTATAATGTGTACAACACTGATACGTCTATAATAATAATGTTTATTTAAGTCATGATAAATATGGAATTAAGGATTTCTGCTGTTTTTCTCTCTCTTTCTACCATTTTTTGTCCCATTTCTGTTTAGTTTTGAAGTCCTTCTATTCTGTTTTCGTTGTTATCGATAGTTGGCAGACAATCAGCAGCTGATTTAAATGGAAAAAATCAAGATAGCCAAGTTGTCATTTTAAAGAGTCATTCATCCTTAGCAGATTATTTGTGGGCTGTATTAATTATGATTATTATTATTTATGTAAAAAAACGCATGCAGTCGTCACGAAACGCAACGAACACGACAACAAATAAAAACATCAACGAAATACGAGTGATAAATTCAGTCATGAATTACAAAAATAAAATAACAATCATCGGCGCGACGACTTTTCGCTGCTGCTACCGCTGCGACGACGACGGCGACTGCGGCTAAGGTGTTTTGGTCTTGGCAGCGCCCACATGGATGCTGTGGCCGTTAATGCCACTGTCCAAACAATAAACTCATTTTCATCGAAATTGTTGACCTTGAAGGCGACAAAGATCTCGATCTCGATCTCAATCTCAACGAAGACTCGAGTGACAACGACTAAATACGCAATACTATACGCTCGACTGCTCGACTATAAGATACCCGTTACTCAATTTAAATAGTTTAAATGGATCAATGCCTTTTTTAACGCCATCCGTTAGATTTAAGCGATCTATTTAAAATTAAATGTAACTTTTGACAATAACAGTAGGTAACAAAATCAATATATTTGTAATCTTTACTAAATTCACCATTTTCTGATACATAAAATATTTTCAAAACAATTTTATGGCATTCGACACTGCGCAAAAAGTTATTTTTAGGTTCACAAAAGCTTGTTTATATTAGAATAGTTTAAATATATTGTATTTAATATTGTTCGTTTAATATCAGAAATTTTTGGGGCGTGGATATGCTTTCGTCACTAGACTTTTACCTCGTGTAGAGGCTTCTTTTTTTTGTGGTTATTTATTCATACACTTTTTAAATTGTTATTATTAGATTAACAGCAATATATTTTGAATGCTGTCATAACTACCGCTAAATTTAATCGATCTTTATGAATAAACATTATGAAAATAACAATTAACAAGAAACAAAATATACTATTTCGTAGCCTTTTTCACATTTGATCTGAACACTTTAAAACGTATAAAAAGTGAGTACAACACAACCGGCTTTATTCTTCCTGTACGCTAATGAATATATCTATAAAATATTAACAAACTCTTTTAAATTTTGATCATTAACTTGACATTTTGGGTGTTTTCAAAAAGAACGTTCTAATTAAAAAAAAAAAAAACTGTGGATATGGTGGGATTATTTTCTGATCTTCAAGGGTGGCAAGAGACGTTGCACAATTTTGCAATGGGGTATGGTAAATAGTTGAAACAAACTAGATCTGCATTGGATTTAATAGAAATCTATATGCCAAACTTTAGAGTTGGGATTTGTAGTTGAATTTACTGAATAAGTTCAATCGTTCATTTTTAAGTCGTTAACTGAATCGGTTATTTTGTTCAATTGTTCATGAACTATGAATAGGTCTTTCTGTTCAGTTCTTCAGTTCGGTCAATTTATTTAATTGTCCTGCATTTAAAACTGAATAAATGAATTCGTTCATTTGAATTTATTCAGCACGACATATTGACATAACTCCACCAAATTTGGTCGCTCTAGCTCTTAATAGTTTATAGAGATTGACACGCCATCTGCTGTCTGTTACATCTATTGCAAGGCATACAATATACCCTTGTCTATGTCTATGACTAACGGGTATAACAACGCACGCCAAAATATGTACACGTAGTATTTACATACTATTGTATGTTTGTATGTATGTGTGTATGCAACTTTTGAAGCAAAACCGACTAACGATGAAATTAAGAAAAACAAATTTCCCATAGCTTCGTCGAGAATGTTCATCTGCCTCAGCAAAATACTTCTGAATATACATACTTAATATTCATACATACAGTTATTCATGCAATTGTTTTGACAAAATAAAAAAAAAAATCACATATTTGTTTTTTTTTTTTTTTTTTTTAAAGTTAAACGCAATGGATCTCATAAATTATTTAAGAACCATAAGCATATTAAAATAAGTAATCAAATAAAGGTTTTTCTCTTCAACTTATTCTCAAAGTAAAAAACAGCTATAATAAAATAAGAAAAAAATAAAAAGTCAGAATTTTTTATTTGCAAAATAGAATATGTGAATTTTGTATTTTGCATATTGTCAACACATTTATTTGACTTACTGTTTATATGCATGTTTATAAAAAATGTGTATACATACATATGCATATAAATATATATGTGTATATGTATGTGTACATATTTAACCACATTTGTTGAATATTTCGTTAGGCATTCCAATTCATTCCCCCGCAAGACAACTGCAAATCAATCAAAATTCGCTCACGATGATTTACCATGGAATTTTTGGCTGATGTATAATACGGCAATTTCTCAACTAAGGCAAATAGATCTAATGCGTGGGCGTCTTTGCTTGACGACAGCGTTTAAATATGTGTCAGCATCAGCAGCTGGCAAGCAATACTACAAGTGCTTAACGTTTGACATGGAATATAATATATATACTACATATGTACATACATATACAATTGTACGAATTTTGATTCAGTCATTACTGAAGCAATAAAAATTAAATGAATTAAAAATTCTGGAGATTGTACATACAAAGTTGTGGGCGCTCTTTGCTGTGGGTAGATCTTGTTAAGATCATTATACGCCCCAGTATTTATTCATTCATAACGTAATAGATTATGAATCACACTATGCGACATACTATAAATGTTTGTATTCTTGAATTTTCGAAATTAATGTAATTATGTAAACGCTTATTTGTGATAAGCATTATGCAATTGATTGAAACTACTAAAATTAAATTGCAATTCTTTTCAGCACATAATTTCTAAGAAATAATACTTTAAATTCAATATTAAAATCAAGCAATATTTAATGCATTAGTATATATTTAAAATGTTAACTGCATTTATTTAAACGAAAAGTGTTCGACGCTGGTCACACTTTAAGTATGTCAGTGCTGTAAACGCGATATAATGTATCGATTAATCGAAATGGCGCTACGTTATCAGTAGAAGCAGTGTGTATTGTACAGCACTCACAACTGACTACGTGCAGGGCTGGAAAAACATTAACATCTATGGCTTTAACTATCGATATATCAAAAGTTACTTCAGATAATTAGAAAACAATTTAACGTAAAAATTGGATAAAATTAAAGCTTTCTCTCAATCATAAATAATTCATATTTAATAGTAGTCAAATATATATCAAGTGAAGAAAATAACAAAACTAATGATCTTATTAAAAAATAAATAAAATGTTGCTCAAATCATACATTGAAATAAATAAAGTCAGAAAACATCGATCTATCGCATTTTTATTTTCAACAATATCGATAGTATTTCGATATAAAAATATCTGGTTGCGGCTTCAAATTAGTTGTGTTTGCAATGTATTTTAATAGATATATTAATTTATTCAAAATTCTTGAATCCCCATTTGATGACTAATAAATGAAGCGGCAGCAAAAAAAAATATCGCGCAATAAAATATCATATAAAATATATATCGATATATCTCAACAGCCCTATAAATAACACTGTTTTTGCAGCCCTATTATAAATGGCTACGTGTGTGTGTGTATGCGCAGCCAAACAAATATAAACAGTATTGCAGCAAAATATTACAAAAAATCATAAAAGTATAAATAGTAAAGTGAAAAGAGGAATTGGCAATTTGTAACTACTAAGTTGTGACAGAGAATAGACAGAATGAACGCCTACTACACGCTGTACTCGGGCGACAACTACGACGACGAATCAATTGGCGACGAACGCAGCGAAGAAGGTAAGAAATAAAGGAAGCTTGTGGTTTTCTGTCAAACAGTTGCAATTGTGCTTAGTATGCTTTCAACCATGGAACGTTTCACAATTCCAGATACTGACGATGCAAGCGAAACGGAATTCCGCAGTCCGAATCGCTATGGTGGCACGAATGGCACTTCGTCCAACAACAGCATCAGCAACAACAACAACAATAACAACAGTAGCAGCAACAACAACAATAGCAGCAACAGCAGTAACAACAACAACAACATTGGCAGCAATAGCGAATTAAAAGAACAGTAAGAAATGTTTGTGTACACACTGGCAAGACGAGTCTTCTAACAGAATCTTCATTCTCTCCAAATTGCAGAATGTATCAGCACAAGCTAATCAATCTACAAAAGCAACTGGATGAGCTCAATCATCTAATGCATCCGGAGTATATGAAGCGTGTGAGGAAGCTGGACAATCAGCTGAAGGAACGGCGGCGACTCAATGAGATATACAAGGAATATATGCGCGATTGCGTCGAACGCGACTATATACTGGAGAAGAAGGCCGCCCAGAAGGAATACGATGAGAAAATGATGGATCTCAAGGATAATCTGATTGCCGACTTTGAGGATCGCAAGCGACAGATTGAAAATGAACGTTATAGCTTAGAGTTGACCAATGATTCCACGGAGATCAAGACGACGGTGACGCGCAAATTGCGACGAAGACCCAATGAGCCATTGCCGGTGATCGAGAAGCGACGCAAGCCAGCGACGGGACAACTATTAGTCTACCAACTGGATGACAAGGAAATCGAATCTGACCTCAAGATGATACAACGCGGCAAACCGATGCCGTTGCAACAAAATGGCATGGGATCATACACCAATTCCCAGCAGCAGCAACAACAAGCGCACAATCTTCTCGCCGATCCAAATAGTTATGTGGAGACGCGCATCGAGGACAACAAGTTGCTATACGAGCGACGTTGGTTCTGTCGGGGTCAACAGATCTATGTTGAGGGCAAGGACATGAATAAGTTTGCGGCGACCATTACAGCAATTGGCAATGAAGTTGTACGTAACAATTACTCCCCTGTTCTGCATTCCCCAAACTATATTAATATAATCCCCCTCTTCCTTTTGCAGATCTGGGTGAAACGTACCAACGAGAGTAAATTCAAGATCAACATGTCGCATTTGGCCAAGGGAAAAATATCCATAAAACGTCGATAGTTCATAACTAGCTTTTATTTAAAACATTTTAATGAAAATACATATTGTAAATAATGAAAATCGACTACAATCAATCATCATCCAGAGTTCCATCGAATTCCATATCATCTTTTATCAGAGATATTCGGTTTCTCTTTACATCTGTTTTGTGGCATCCATTTCCAAGTGCATTCGAGCATCTTTTATATGTTTATGCTATACGTATCGAGTGACCTGTGAAATATAAATCAAGGCTGTAAACCGTTCTGGGAAGACAAAGATGGCATGTGTCGCCCAATGACTGGATAGCAGATGAGCTACTCTAGAAACTATAACAAAAGGGTGTTTTAGCCTGAGAAATCAGCAGAAGTTTGTTCTCTATTATTTTTATACTATAGATAATTCAGATATCTATTTTTTTTCTTATGGAAATGTATATAAGAGAGAGCTAATCTATAGTTTTTCATGGACTAGTGCTCTATGCTGTTTCCATTTAAAGTAATGGATAACTCTTTCTGCAGATGGTTCAGAGTTCTCTTATGATATTGATCTCCCATATTTTAGAGCTTCAACTTAATAGGCTGGAGAAGAGTTAATCAAATAGAACTGGTGTTTTATTCACGAATTTCGTTTTTCAATAAATTTTATAATGAATAAGTGTTTCATTAATTTGTATACTATTTAAGAAAACCCTTGACATTGTTTGACGCTGTGTTTTGTATCTAAGAAGTTTGTTGCTGATGAGTTGAGAGTTCTATTATTTGTATACTTATTACAATGATATCATAGGGAAATCATTGACTAACATTTCTTGCTGCTGTCTTTTTGAAGTCTAATCCTGGTTAACTAATAGTTAACTCTATTTGCTGATGGCTCGACGTATTAAGATATTGCAAAGAAGTTTTTTGACAAGATGTCGAGATTCATTACTACTACTATGGAGAGATTCAAGATATTGTCATGGGGAAGTCTTTGACTAGCAATGTTACAGTGAATGATGTATGAGAGTTCCATCAATTTGTATACTATACAAAAATCTGACGTACTTAAGGCAATTTTTGACTACTTGCAATTCTTGCTGTTGCCTATTGAAGTCTAATCCTGGTTAACTCATAGTTGACTCTATTTGCTGATGTTGGTTCGGCTTATTCTTAAGTTATTGCCCTCCCATAGCTTCAATTTGATGGGCTATAGAAGAGGTAAAACACATGGAAGTGGAGTTTAATCGTACAATAAGTTTCTTGTTAATGAGTTTAGAGTTCTATTATTTGTATACTATTGCCATAGAGAAATCCTTGACTGACACTTCTTGCTCTTTCCCTTTAAAATCTAAGCCATGTAAGCTTAAAGTTAACTCCTTTTGCTGATGGTTAAGCGTACTCTTAACTTATTGCAGCTTCAATTTGATAGAAGTAACCACATGGAGGAACTGGTTTTTAACCTCAGCTAGCTAGTTAGCTAGTCCAGAAACGCAATTACGTCTTTCACAGCAATATTAACATATTGTGCAAATATCGACAGAAACTATTTTAAACTTTTCTCTCCTTCAAATGGCATCTTTTACAGGATAGTGAAATAAATGTGTTTATCTCGTGTGTAGACTGAAGCTTTCTAATTGTTTCTTTCTTATAATTTTGTCACGAAACGTGTAACGCATTGTTTTTTGTGTTAATTATGAAAATTGCGTTACATTCGTGGAAATGCCTTGATATAAACTCTATATTCTAGATGTGCTGAGAACAGCACCTAGAAGTCAACACTGCTTTCCGCTTTTTCCATTCCAGAAAGGCTCGTTTTCACTGATTTCAACTAGAAAAGAGCGGGAAAGTCTATCCATAAAGTGCCATTTATGAATAAGTTGCTAAGAATGGCAACTGTCGCTTCAGAATCTTTGCGGTAGCTTAAAACTTAGCGCTGATTCCACAACACACTCAAAATTCCACAGGTTGTAACTCTTCACGTGCTAAAGCGGAAATCCCACTTTATAAACAATAAAAAAAATGAAAACATATAGTTGTAGTTTTTTTTTTCACTTTTGCGTCTGCTTTATAATGTTACTGATTGCATTGCTGCAATTCTCTGCTTCATATTTGTATAAAACATACACACAATTTAATTTTCTTGTTTTGGATTGGATAATTTTTTTTTAAATGTTAAACTCGTTTGAATTTTTATATATATAAAAAAAAAAACGCTGTCGCCGTCTAGTTGCGGGAACCACGTCCAAAGCCGCCACGGAACTCGACCTCACCGGCGCCGGGTCCAACATCACCCTTCTTGTCGACACCGCTGCCGCCGGGAGCGCGTCTGTAGGCAGAACGATCCTCGCCGGTCTTGGAGGCATCAGCGGGTCCGCGTGGTCCACCAGCCGCTGGGCGTGGACGCAGTGGCTCAGAGCGTGCCGGACGCTTCAGTGTGGAGGGCACAATTTCGGGTGGCAGATGCAGATAACTGCGCAGCTCCTCAATTCCCTCGTTGGTCAGATACCAATAGTAGTGCCTCCATGCGAACTGTTCCTTGACAAGACCGCGAGAATGCAGAGATTGCAGTGCCTTAATCACATGCAAGTTGGGGATGGTATCCAGTTCGGGATGCTTCTGGGCGTGGAAATCCTTTTTGGCCACAATGACGCCCTCCTTGAAGAGGTACTCATAAATGGCGACACGATGAGCCTTTGGCATGAACATGCTGCACGTAACGAAAACAAAAAAATACAAAAAAAAAATAGTATAAGTATATTAGTTATCTCATATGTTGTTGTTGCTGTTGTTATTATGTTTGTTGGCTTGTTGACACACAGTCGCCGAACTTAAATGTCAAATAATTGGCAAACGTCAATTAAAGTGCACATAACACGATTGGTAACAGCTGCCGCGTCAATCGGCGCATTCACTGTAATTTCGTTTTGTTTAGCACTTTAGCGGATTTGCAATAATTTTGCAGATTATTTCTAATAATTTCACGTACTTTGCGTCTTCTATGGAGCAGAGACCGGAAAGAAAGGAAAAGCGAGTTGACAGCTGTCAGCTCTCATATTCTTCTTCTTGGCCGCATACACACAGGGCTGCACGCTGCGTAGGCATGTGAATGGTCGAGTGCACAGTTGCTTTGGCGCCACAAAGTATGCAAATGTAATAGTGCTGCCAGACTTATCGAAAAAGCTGGTCAAATAATATAAATACAAATAAACGAGCTGAAAATATATAAAAATTGAATGCACCCAAAAATAATATTTGTTTTTCGTGATCTTAGTTTTTGTATTTAATTTAAATAACAACACCGATCTGTGATGTTAATTATTTTAAATTAAACGAATGGCCAAAAGCTAAAAGCAGCAGCGAAATATTTTCCGAGAATCGAGAAAGTCAAAATCAATTAAATTTAAATTCCGATTGTTTGATTACTTTCATTATATTGTCTTACATGCTTATTTATTATGTAATTTCTGTTTTACTCTGCTTAATTTGTAGCACTGCAAACGTTCGTTTTTGTTAACAAGAGAAAAGCTTAAATTCAGGTAAAAATACGACACAATAATCCAGTGTAATTCAAATTGTTGGTTATTGCACATTTAAATGGGTCAACCGTGACGTCACGAATATCAAATGAATTTATCAAGTCTATCGGCAGCTCTTGGCACCAATAATCGAAGGTTTAAATTACGAATTTAGTTATCTACTGAATCCATAATAACGGCCAGGTTTGTCACAATGTACATTGTACCAAAACCGATTTTCTTTATTCGTTGGTACATTGGATCAGTTTCTTGTTTTTAAATACGGTTTATTAACAATTAAACTTAATTATATATAATTTGAAATTTATAATTGAAAGATTAATAAATGCGATTGTCGTAGCCAAATGGTCCAAGTTGCATTAGATTTAAAACCATTTGTAATCTATAATTAATTTCTTCTCTACAAATATATATACAATAATAATAATAATAAATGTAATTTTCGTTTACATAAAATTAGTAAATATATAAAATCAATTAATATTATGTTTAACTAATGAAATATATATAATATATACATATATGTATATTATGTTATCTTCAACGCAAAGTTGGTACACTTTTTTGCCTAAAATCTGGTACATATATTCATGAAGTGGTAACTGTGACCACGACGTTCACATTTGGTACATTTATAACAAAAGTGGTACATGTTTGTATTCGTTGGTACATTGGATAAGTCCCTTGTCAAATTGGTAAAAATTGGTAGCCAATTTTTATTTTCTTTAATTTCTTGGTGATTGTATCAATAAGTAAATGAATGCATTTTTAAAAACAGTTCCTAAATTGTATCGTTTTAATTTCTGGTTTTAATTTAGTTTAAACGCCAAATACCATTCGCAAAGAATTTTAATTTAATTTTCGTGCTCATAGATTTAATACAAAAAAAAAAACTATTTTAACATTTGATTACAAATCATATTCTTTTTACTGCATACAAAAAGTTGTTAAGCTTTTTTCGAAAATGAAACAATTTTCCCTAAAATCTGCTAGAAAATATGTCCGTGAAGTGGCAATTGAGATTCTGTTTAATTACATGCAATTAATAAAATATTAATATCTCTGTATTATTAATATTTTTCAGGGCCTTGATAAGATTTTATTATTTATTTTGATGCTAAACGAATAGGACTCTAGTTTGATAAGATTATGGTGTAATATTTTGCACTTACAAATTTCAATACGATAAGCATTATCATGCATCATTGTAGGTATTGGAGGATTAACTAAATGTGTATAAATGTAGTATTTCTGTTATTTATGGAATTCCTAGAAGTAATTGTCAGCAAGAGGTGCGTTATCTGCAGAAGTCGCTTATTCCACGAATGTCAAGTCGATTAGATAGTTACACAATATTGGGAAAGATCAGACCATCTGAGATAATTCGATTAGTTTAGCAGTAGCATAGTAGTAGATAGGAGTATTTGAGTGATCCTGTTGATATATGTAGTCTAAAATGCCAATATGTGAAGTACCGAAAGAACTGTTGAAATCCATAAAATGACTAATGACAAAGGCAGTCCAAGCACTTGGCTTTATCGCAGGGAAAGAAACGTATGTACATATGTACATGCATATATAAAAGCGCGAATCGGTTTGCAAGTTAATTTAACCGCAGTAGCCAAGGAATATGGTTAGATTATACTATTTAAAGCTACTGCTGTGCGCTTTTGGCCTGGCCAATGCCAGTAATGAAGCAATCGAGTCAAATGGGGATTTTAACATCGAAACATACCAGCAACTGATGCAGTTACGCCATTTGGCGATCGAGTTCTTCGATTATTATGAAAATATTACAGCTACGGATTTAATAGTAACTGGTCAAAGAGTTCCCAATCAGCAGGATCTACAATGTCTGGAAGAATTTATCCATCTCAGTCTGGCACTGAAATCAGGCAAAATCTGGGCATTGAGAAGTAAGTGATACTCCTCTCAAGTTAATTGAAATACAAATCCAAACTATATCTCTTTCTATCTTTATCTAGTGATTGACTCCTGGGGTCGACTGCCAGCGGGTTTGCTCTATGGCAATCTTAAGGATTTGGGCAACTTTGACGAGTGCCTCAGAGTGAACCAGGCGATGGCAACAACTGAACACACTCTGCGGGGCAAATACTGTTTTGCCAAACTCCTCTCAGGTAGCATGTTCGGCCCCCTTCCCGTTCCGGGAACACTCAGCATTCAGACTGCCGTCTGTTTGCCTGCCTCCTGCACTGGCCGACATGTGGAAATGCTCTTTCGTCAGCTTTTCCAGCAGCTCTTGAACATTACGATCCATACGGACCTACAGCTTATCAATGAAGACAGTTGTCAGACGGCGGAGAGCGAACCCTTGGATGGCATTACCATATTGACCATGTAAGTTTGTGTCCCGATTTGTCTAGGAAAGTATTATTATATCCGAAATGTGTAACGCTTTAAATGAGACTTATTCGAGGTATTCCTGATCAGGACAACAAACTCAGTCTGTACTAGTGTGTCAGCTTTGAAGTCATATTGATGATACTGGGTATATGCTGAGTATTATTGTTGTGGGTGGTACATATGTCGAAACCGGACGGATCGGAACACTATATCATATAGCTGCCATAGGAATGTTTGGTCAAAACTCAACCTTTAGTATGAAAAACTTTGTTGTTTCTCGAGATATCTGAAGCAATCTCACATTCTTATCTTATACATCAAGCACACATCTTATACATATGTACATTAAATACAAACTTTCCTGTTTCCACGTAATTTGCAGTGTTATTATCGCAGTATTGGCCTCTCTCTTGCTCATGTGCACACTCTACGACTATTTAGTCTGTGAGGATCAAAGTAAGTATGGTAGAAAGCTTTTTCCAAGTGGTCGCCCATCTCTAATCCCATCCATTGCAGAGCAACTGCCAGGGCTGGTGAAGATCTTCTCGGCACGCTTCAATTCGCGGTGTCTCTTCCGTGTTGTGGACAACAAATCAAATCCCAATGTAATCGATTGCCTGCATGGAATTCGTTGCATGTCTCTTATCTGGGTAGTTTACGGGCATGACTATATGATGGCTGGCTTATCACCCATTATCAATTTAGTTGACTTGTTACCGGTAAGTGTTGCATAAAGTCGCTTTCTCACATCTTCATTTTGGTCGTTTTTCAAAACTTGCAAGAAATGCACTTGGTTTGGCATAGGCCATTTGCAATGGTTGGCAATGCGGATAATGTAAGTCAGTGGCAACCTCTATTTTGTTGGCTACAAAAAGCGTATCATAAGGTGGCAACGCTAGAATTGTTGTTACCGCCGCCATTTAAAATTAGAGTTTGCCTGATTGCTTCTATTACTTATGTATTACAGTGGCAGAAATCAGCTTACAGCATGTTTATTACGCATGCTTTATTCTCGGTGGACACTTTCTTCTTTTTGAGTGGTTTACTTGTTGTTATGGTTGCACTGCGTTCAATGGAAAAGTAAGTGCCAAAAGTCATGTTCCCTGCAAATTCCCACACTGTCAACATTTCATTACTTGCAGATCAAAGGGACAGCTCAGTGTGCTTTTAATGTATCTGCATCGTTATCTTCGCCTGACTCCAGTGCTTGCTGTGGCCATACTCGTCTACATGAAGATACTTCCGCTAGTGGGAAGTGGGCCAGTTTCAAAGGGTTTTCTGGATTCTAGCATCAGCACTTGCCACGATTCCTGGTTCTACACTTTGCTGTACGTGCAGAACTATGCCGCCATGAACAAAATGGTAGGTAGTTAGGTACAAAAGTGTACCGGGTCTATCACAGTCGAATTCTCTCTGCTGTAGTCTTTCGATGAGTCAATAAAGTGGTCTTATTGTTGCAGTGCTTGGAACATACCTGGTATTTGGCTGTGGACATGCAGCTCTACATAATCTCGCCCATTCTGCTGATTACGCTGTACAAATGGGGCAAGAAGGCTGTGGCAGCAATTGTGGTGCTCATGCTTCTTCTCGTGGCTTGTCTCTTCAGCACGATGACGATCAAGGGATACTCTATGTAAGTGCTAGTATATCCAGGTTGCAATGATTCCCATGTTTAAGTATTTATTAATCTGTAAATTATAGGACTACTCCGGGTGGTGCTGGAATCTACTTAGCTACCCACGTGCGCGCCTCGCCGTGGATTATTGGTCTGCTCTTTGGATATTATCTGCATGTGAATCGCGGCAAATCCTTCGAGCTAAAGCGCCTCACTGTCTGGCTGGGATGGATCATCTGTTTGGGCTTGATTTTCACGAGCATTTTTGCGCTGTATCCTTATCAAAAAAATGGATATGATCTGTCCATTCTTAACGAGGCATTCTATGTGACTCTCACACGCGTTGCTTGGCCACTTGCTCTGGTCTGGATTGTGTTTGCCTGTAAATATGGCTATGGTGGTTTAGCCAACAGCTTCCTCTCCTCCCCGATGTGGCAGCCGCTGTCGAAGCTTTCCTATTGTGTATATATCTGGCATGTTTTTATCCAAAACGTCTATGCCGGAAACACACGCACCAGCACCTATTTCAGCGATTATCAAGTGGTAAGTATGGCTCGAAATGAAGATACTTGAATAATTACACTTGCATCTTCTCTCCCTCATTTTCGTCAGATGCTACGCTTCTGGTCTGACTTTGGATTCTCCGTTCTGTTGGCTTATTGCATGTATGTTCTGATTGAGGCTCCCTTTGGTGGCTTACAGATGCTGTTGTTACCAAGTGCCAAAGCCAAGACTCAGTCATCTCCTTCAGCTCAGCTGAAAGTTAACGAGGAGATCAAGGAACCTGCGTCACAACTGGAAACGAAGACAACTGAGATTAGCTAGGATGCACATATAATGAATACTTTCATATGTAAGTAGCTCAATACTAGTTAGTTAATATTGTAACCAATTATAATTATATGTCGATTAATATAATTTAAGACAGCTGATCAATTTGTATTATGAATTAGTAATGTATTCGGTTAATTGAATTGTAGTCAACTACTATTTACAAACGATTATAGTCATCTATTATTTGCATATTTAATTCTATTTACAAACAATTGTAGCATATTTAACATTAAAATTTCACGCTTGAAAACTAGAACTGCGCATTATAATAACAATAATATTGTTGTTATTGATGAGATATGTATACATTGATATTCAGGGACTGAATGTAACAGATTAAGAACAAATAAGTATCAAGCACCTCTGAAAATTTACTAAAAACATGATTTATTTTATTGTCAGTCAGACAATCCGCACAAACAGTTTTATATATAGATATATAAATATTTTAAATAAATTTAAATTGTGATATACAACTGGAAAATCAACGCCTGAATCTTATTACCAATTGATTGAAATGAAAGTACATAAGTATATTGCAATTTATTACCTACTTACAAGGAGGAAATAAAAGTATTGTTTTCGTTACTTTTTTAAGCTTATTTACGTTCTTTAATTGACAGATTTAACAAAATATTGACAAATTTCTGACTAATGAAAATTTAATTTACTAAATACTGAAATAAATAAATAATTTTTAGATCTTTATAACTGATAAGATTATAGGCTATTCTGAAAAGTAACAAATATACTATGACTTAAATAAATTATGAATTTATTATGTTACGGCTCTTTTGATATAGTTTTTCGTGGCAATCTTAATACATAACGTTGCATTAGTTAAGTGGAATTGTTTTCAACTTCATATTGGTATTTCCTAATGCAAATTGCCAGCAATAAAGTATTTTCTCTAGAATCAAGTCGAGTTATCGATTAGGTATAATTTGGATTAGATTGAAATAGTAACTAAAAGTAAAATCCACTAGGTAATTACAAATATATTTATATTTAATAATACATATTTATTAGCAAGCTCTTTTAAATAGTTACAAATAAATATTAAAATTATAATTGGTTGTTAAGTTATAGTTAATTAATGAACTATGCTTAATTAATAGTTATTCGGATTCAGAACTATTTCCATCTGCAGTTGGCATCTTAACTTCTTGAGGAGTATTTCCATATCCACCTTCTCCATTGGTGAACTGCATGACATTAGAATTTTCTGATGTATTTTCGGTGATATTAGAACCAACTTCGAGTTTCCCCTTAATATTAATCTTCGACATATCTGCATTGATATTTGGTCCAACATCTTGCGGTTCTATGGACTGGGATAAAGATGATTTAAAGTTATAATATTATTGGGAAAATAATGAAGTATGTTTACGCCATTGGTTTCCAATTTTTGCTTTTTAGATGACGAACAAGTCCTGTTTTTCTTTTTAGCAAAAACTGGCTGAGATAACAGAACAGAATAAAGTGAAAATAGTGTTAGCAAAATGATATAAATGTATATGTATGTCATACTGTCGGCTGACTTAAATATAATACTACCTGGGTTCTCAATATGCCTGCCTCCAATTGCTCCAACTGCAGGAAGAGATTCTAATCGTATTACAATAATAAATGGCAATCAATTACTTACAGTATCAGTCATTACGAAGGGCTGCGAGTTTGAACGCATTTGTCTGCAAAAATCTTCATAGCTCTCCTGCCATTCCTCCGATGTATATGTGTCCACGCCCGTTTGGTGGACAATTTGTGCCCATAAGTGACAAATATCAGAATTAGACAATTGATCCGACATTTCGACAGGACGAGTTCGACTCACATAAAACTTATTACGTTTTGAAGTATAGCTAGTGATTTCGAGAAGTCTAGTTTTGCAACGATTCAAATATCGATAAGCAGCGCCTGCTATGTATTTTAATTATTTATCGTCAACGAATATATTATCACTAAGCAAATAACCTATAGAGGACCCATCCCATACAATGAAAGCGTTCAGCTGAATTGGTTTGGATGGCGTCCACGGTTAGGGGAATTTCACAATATGGCGGCCAAAAGGAAATTTTTTGGACGACACCGCTTCAGTTGGCGTTCAGAGCTCATTGCGGACACAGCAAAGCGATAGCGGACAACACAGCGACGCTTGCTGTGATATTTTTTTTATGTATGTAATATATGCATGATAAACGAGGGATATAGTACATATATGTATGTTTTTACATAAATGCTTGCAACACAGCTCGCTGCCACCAAGTTTCCAGCTTAAATACCAGGCGAACATATATCGATAGTAAACAGATAAATGTCAGTTTGAGTCAAATGCATTGAGTTCGAGTTCTACTCTGAGTGCGATTGCAGCTATTCGTTAACTTTAAGTTCTATCTACATAATTGTAGCCTATTGTAAATTATGTTTGCCTGGTATTTCTCTGCATTTTCAGCTTATAATTTCTTTCTCAAAGTCCATCAATGAAAAAATGCCGTTTAATTAATTTAAATTTATAGTTTTATTTTAAAAATCCTATGCTTATAGAGTAACAAGAATGTTAAATTTTCAAACACATTAAAGACGCACTATATAAGAAAAAAAATACGAATGTGATAAATTGTATTAGTTAATAAAGTCTTGCAGTTTTATTGTTGAATTGTTAACATTCTAATAAAGACTAATAGCCTTTTTCCACCAAAAATAAAGGAAAGTATCTTTCTCTCAGTTTTTACCACATTTGCTAGAAATTTGATGTACTAAACTCTTTTTGCACTACAAAGTTTATGTACTTTCAGCTGCGTTTTCCGAAATTTGTTATTAAATCAAAAATATGTATTTGCTGAATGTATATATTTAATAATGCAAAAACAAAATGTATAAATAGAAGGAACCAATTATGAAGACTTTTTTAGTGGAAAGAGAGTATTAATGTCCCTTTCCATGAGGCGTAAATTTGTTCACATTTCAATTTATTTACTTTCTGCTTTCCACAATAAAATTGGCAACAGTTAATTAACATTTGTTAAATTAGTGTCGAATGAAGAAAAACGTGTAAAGAGAGAAATATGTTACACAAATGTTTTAAAATAATGAAAAGAAAAATGTATAAGCATTTACATATATGTTAGATTCATTGTTGAACTTATTCTATTAATATTAGCCGGGTAAATTTAACATAAACTAATTTCTACAACCAACGAATAATCATTTGTTTCAGAATGTAGAAAAACGTATAACAAGTTTGAAAATGTGACATATTCTTGACATGGAAAACAACAGCACATTTTATAATAATGAAAAGTAAACATAGTGGAAAGAGGGTATAATATTTTTGAACTTATTAGCTATCAAAATTGGCCTGGTAACTAGAAGATAAACTAATTTCTCTACATTCAACGAATAATAGAGAAACGTATAAGGAGATAGAAAATTTTAAAATGTACATAGTTGAACGAGGTCGTATTGTTGAACTAATTAGCTATCGAAATTAGCCTGGTAACTGCTTGAGGTGTTCACAGTCGAATTGGAAGTGGAAATGGAGGCAGATGTGGCGGATGTGGAGGTAGAATTGGTTATTTGACCCTCGAGAAGGCCATACAAGGCATTGCTGCTAATCATTTGCTGCTGACCGTTGCTGACGTTGCTCAACGAGATGCTGGAATTGGTGCTGCCACCAAGTTCCTGCAACATCTCGCCAACAATGTTGCCCATGCTGTTGCTGCCCGTTGTACTGTTGTTGGTGGCATCGTCACCCGGTTGCATTTCGAGCATGTTAAGGAAGTCGTTGCCATTGAATTCGTGATGATTGTTCTGCAGCTGCTGCTGCTGTTGTTGTTGTTGCTTCTGCATGCTGCTCTGACTCTCTTTCATCAGTTTGTCGTACTCCTGCAGAACGCTATTGAACTCGGCGATTTCAATACGATTCCGCGTGATCACCTTGTGCTTGTAATAGTTGTGAACCTGCGTCAACGATGTGCCCGTCAAGCCGAAGTACGCCTGTTCCAGCGGCTGCAGTTGCAACATTGTCGACTTCTCCAGCTTTGCATCGATGTCGTAGTAACCGCGATATTCTGTGACAAAGCTACGCATAAACTCCTCCGTTGCATCGGTTAGCAACATTACGGCTGTCTCGGAGCAGTCCGTAAATCCTGCCAGCCGGAGAAGGCCGCACATCACCTTGCGCAACGTGTGCCGGCAGATATTGCTGGAGATCTCTGGATATGGCTGTGGATCGCCTCTCGAATACGCCGTGTCCACTGTGGGTATAAACCAGATGGGCTTCTGAAACTTCTGTTCACCCACCAAGTCGGCGGCATTTTCCGGCGGAAAGTCCACCTCAGGTATCATTTGACAGGGATTCAGTAGATAATTCGATGTACCCTGAAAATAAACATTACATGCATTATTAAAAGACTCTCTATATGAGTTATGTATATATCATTTTTATACAGTAAAGTATAAGTACAGGTCTCTTGCAGTCGGGTTTTCTCGACTGCAACCCGTCTTGCTAGTTATTATTTAATTACTGTTTATTTAAATAGTACTTACATTTTTGTTGGAGTACGTATCAATGAGGGATTGCAGCACTTCGGTTTGTTTCATCACTTCGATGGTTTGCGTGACCAGTGAGCTTTTCAGCTCAATATTATCGCTGTAAGTAGCAGGCATTGTTAACTGGTAGCGAATTCGTTGCACGCCAGTGGCCACTGTACTTACTGTTTATCCAGCGGCAATAGTTCACCGCGATGTCGTATCTCATCCAGTTTGGGCTTCTTTGCAGCTGTTGCCACATACTTGTCGGATGTGAATGCATTGTTCTCCTCATCAATGGGCGGCATGACGCCCCAGTGTTCGGTTTGCATTATTTTCTTGGTACTTAGCGTGCAATTGTTTACGGTCTTCTGTTTAGCGATGTAAAAAAAAAACAAAAAAAACAAATAGTAAAACATTCAAGTATCGATGTATCGGCTATATCACTGAATTGCGATGTTTTCACTCTCGATGTTTGAAGGAAACCTATCGATAACAGAGTTTCCAGAAGTACTAAATAAAAAAAAAATACATGAAGCGAAATTTTAATGAAGTTTATACAATTATTTAATTTATACAATAAGATTAATTATTATTTATTACACCATTTAAATTTATAAATTCTTTTAAATAAAGGTGCTCACTTTAATGAATATTGAGTGCGAGCTGCGACCCCGAAGTTGCTGATTTAGAGATGAATTAATTTTAATTTAGAAGAGTTAAAAATTATAGTTTCTCGTCAAAATTCTAATAAAAACTATTTCAAGTCTATGGATTTAAATTTAAAATAAACTATAACGATTTTTTCCGTCCTGACACCTGCTGTCTGCGATACATAAGTATAACACCTGTGGCTTTGTTTTGAAAGTAGATTCTTAAATATAAATCAATGATTTAATGACTAAAATGAATTGAATGAATGAATATATATATATATAATCCTTGAACTGTAACTGTTAGTTTTAAAATAAAAATGACACATTTATTAACACTCATTTTTCATGTTTAATTGTAATTGCAAAAATTTATATTAAACAACTGAATACATAATTAAAATGTAATTGCATATTCTTTCATTATACTTAACTTAAACAAAAGTTTGTGTTTTTTTTATAGTAAACGTTTAAGCAGATTTCAGTTTCTTGTGGCTTTTAGTCGCCGACGCCGTCGTGTCCTCAGTTTTCCGTTTCTTTTTTTTCTTAGCTGATTCCTGGCCATTATCCACATCGTCGTTGGCTAGCGATTTATCCAAGCCATTGGCATTACGCTTGCGTTGCTTGACGGGCACATCGACTTTCTCCTGCTGCCCCTGTTCGTCATCGTCGTCGGCGAACGTCAAATCTACGTAGCTTGAAGGTTCGCTCTTAACCATGAATTCAGGCGACACGCCCGTTAACACAGACTGACGAACATCGTGCTCCTTCTCCTCCAGCGTCTGTGTGGTGGCCAACATCTTGCTGCGAATGCTGTAATAATTTGATGTAGAGCGCAATTTGATCGTCGCCTCCGCACTCGTCTTTTCTGCCAGCTGCAGCTTCTTTGTTATCTTCTTGCTCACTTCGATGCGATGTTTGTAGTTGCATCCAAAGAACGGATGACGCACAGGTAGCCGAAACTTTTGTGGTCTGCTGGGCTGTGGATATGAATCGAGTTCTTCCCCAGCGCTGGGTTTATCCATATTGAGACGCTTGCTGACGATTATGTTGCCGGTCAGTGGCAGCCTGCTCAAAGTATACTTTCCCCTCGCATTAACATAGCCAACTGACTGACTTAATGGCTCGACATACTTTGTGGTGCGCACTTGAAGATTGTCCACATAGCGGCGTCCTGGCATTTTAATGCGTTTGTTTGTCAGCGCACTGAGGTCCATTCCCTTGGGACACTGTACCACCCAGGCGTCGTGAAGCCCCATATCGAACTCCTGCAGTTCAGCGGCACTTTCGCTGTCAAAAAGATCTTTACGGACCTCAATGTGATCAATCTCTTCCAGAAATTCAGATTTGCTAACCTTGACAGGCTGCTGAGCACCGACTACATTGTTATCTTTTTCCTTCTTGAATGTCGTATCAATAATTTGGATCTGAGTGGGTATAATGTGTCTGTTAGCCCAGCTTAACTTTGTAATTTTTGCAACAGTTTACTTACATCACTTTTGTCTTCGAATTCCGTTTTAAAATACATTATAAACAAATGAAATAGCGCATAAAAAACAAGAGCGGCAACAACTGCACGTGGGAAAACGACAGTGTTGTAAAAAGACAGTACATGTTATCGATTAATTGTCTTAAACGAATGTTATGCCAGGCTCACACTGCGTTACAGAGCGTCACATTTGACTCGCCCTTCAGAAAATTATAAGTTAAAATATATACATATAAACGCTGATATGTCGTTTTTATGAGCGCATAAAATACTAGTAACAATATATAAGTACTGGATAAGTAGATGCACTACATGTTTTTGATTAACTGCCTAGTAATTCGACAATAACATGTCTAGCTTAAAATTTTTATTAATTCGCCGTCTCTCCATAGATTTTAATGATTAATATTCTAAACAGTGCTCAATTAATTTCATTATAACCGTAAGATTGTGAAAATAAAATGTATGATTAATAGATGTATTTATTAGCTTTAAGAATATACAAAGAGTTTTCAAAACGATTGCAGTATTCTCGACTCATGTTCACTATAGTGATAACTCTGAAAATAAATTTTAAAATATGAACTACACCTGTAAAAAAATGTTATATCATAAAAAAATATTTAAAGTGTTTTGTGTCATGTCATAAAGTGAGTTTGGTACATTTGCGTAACTATGTCGAAAAGTGACGCCATGTGACGCCGTGTGAACGTAGCATTATTTTTAAGATTTTACAAACCGCGATTTGCAACACTATGACAGTCTTTTTGTGAGTTTCGCGTGTTGCGTTCGCACACATTTTTCACAGTTTCAGCTTGCAGAATGAGCAAAACACAGAAATCATTGCAGTTCCATGAACTGGAGCTGGACCAACGCATTCTCAAGGTAAGTGTACATATATTGTATATCTCAAACGATCCCCAAGCCAATTGCAATCATCGACAACAGGCAATTGCGCATCTCGGCTGGGAGCAGCCGACGCTTATACAGTCGACGGCAATTCCCCTGCTGCTCGAGGGCAAGGATGTTGTGGTGCGTGCACGCACAGGATCAGGAAAAACAGCCACTTATGCTCTGCCGCTGATACAGAAGATCCTCAACTCGAAGCTGAATGCGAGTGAACAGTGTGTTAGTGCTTTGGTGTTGGCGCCAACAAAAGAGTTGTGTCGTCAGTCGCGTCAGGTGATCGAACAGTTGGCCGAATCTTGTGGCAAGGTTGTACGTGTAGCCGATATTGCTGGCAGCTCCAATGATGCCGTCACACAGCGACATGCGCTCGCCGAACGTCCAGATATTGTGGTCGCAACACCATCAAAGATATTGGCACACGCGGATGCCGGCAGCGGCGTCGTAGATTTGCGACATATCGAGACTCTTGTTGTAGATGAAGCCGATCTGATATTTGCCTTTGGCTATGAGAAGGACTTTAAACGTCTGATGAAACACTTGCCGCCCATTTATCAAGCGGTGCTCGTCTCGGCCACAATAACCGACGATGTGGTACGCATGAAGGGATTATGTCTGCGAGATGCCGTCACATTGAAGCTAGAGGAACCGGATATGGTGTCCCTTGAGCAACTAACACATCAGCGCATACTCGCCGAGGAGAACGACAAGCCGGCCATACTGTGTGCTCTATTAAAGCTCACCCTTATTCAGGGCAAGAGCATCATATTTGTGAACAACGTGGATCGCTGCTACAAGTGAGTATAAGTCCTCATATAATATAAACATCTAGACAATCCCATCTGATGACAGAACATTTACTTCAATGGGAGTGCGCAGCTGGCAACAGTTGGCGCATGCATGACCATAGCCTAATCTTCTCGCTGATGGATACACAAAAGTCACAAGACAATTCTCTAAGCATAATGAACATTCTGTTAATTCACAAACTTCTCTGCACTTGGTGTTTAGGGTACGTCTGTTTCTGGAACAGTTTGGCATACGCTCGTGTGTGCTGAATTCGGAACTGCCGGCAAATATACGCATTCACACCATTGCACAGTTCAACAAGGGCACCTACGACATCATCATTGCCTCCGATGAGCATATGTTGGAGAAACCAGCTGGTAAATCACATCGCAAGTCCAAACAGGGTGATCACGAGTCGAGCGCATCGCGTGGTATCGATTTTCAGGGTGTTAACAATGTCATAAACTTTGATTTTCCACGCGATGTCACCTCGTATATTCATCGAGCTGGACGCACGGCGCGTGGCAATAACAAGGGATCGGTATTGTCCTTTGTCAGCGTAAAGGAAGTGCCAGTCAACACAGCTGTCGAGAAGAAGCTTCGCAGTTGTTTTGGCAGGGAAACACTCGTCAAGAGGGACACACCCGCCTCTAACACACAATTGCCCAGTTCCGGGGATGCCAACATGGAGCCGATCAACAGCAAAACGGTGGAACAACTGCGACGCACCTTTGCCGACGTCAAGGAACGCAATCCCAAAGAGAATTGCGACGATATCATCAAGTGAGTCTCGATTTCAGATTTTAATCTTGATAAATAATACTAAAGTTCATTTGTTTAATGTCCGGTTAGCGTTCTTAAAGATATTCTGATATTCCAGACTATTTCATTTAAAAACAATTACATTTACATTAAATATAAATTTGATAAAACACTCTAGAGCTTTAAAAACGATATTGCGTCATCAGATATATTAGAAATAATTTATTTGATTTATAAAACATATTTTTAGTCATCTAACCTTAAATTTGATCAGATTTGCTCTGATCGCTTCGAATTTCTGCAAGAAATGGAAAAAGGAACTTTTCCAACACTTTAATTGAGAAGGGAAATTTTGTGTTTACCCACAAAAGCGGGACATTTAAGTTATATATGTAGGAAATTTCTGTAAAATTGTTCGCAAATTAAAATAGAAAATAGCAAAAAATTAAAACAAATCAAATTAAAAGCTATATCAGTTAAAATTTAACTCGGCTAATAAAAAGAAAGGTTAAGCAATGCCGAAGTAGAGGAAATCAATGAAAAAGTAACTTGCACATAGGCATACAAAATTATTAAAAATGTTGTTGGGTAAATAAAATTGTGAAGTCAAAAATTTGGAAGGTAAAAATAAGAAATTTGCGATAAGAAATTGTTAACAATTAAGAACGCTACTGTTGTGGTGCTTGACTGTTATAAGTCCAGTACCCAGACGTTCGTTTCAATTAAAACATATTATATTAAAATTTACTGCTTTAATAAATTGTTTACATATATTTATGATTGCAATTCGAGCACTTAACGTTTGTTTGATAGTCACAAGCCAATATTTGTGGCGACAATTTGTCAAAAGTGCTTTCAAACATCTATAAAAAGAAACACGATAGACGCACATTTAGAAAAGGACAGAAGTAGGATAAAAACCAATAAGACAGGGACAGAGAAACAGAACAAATCGTTTAGTTCAAAATTATTCATAAATTTCATAAATGGAAACTATTCGTAATAGATTATTATACATATTAATGTAGACATTGAAATTCTCCTTATACTAGCACACAAGCTAAAACCATTTGGGAATTCTAAACAAGCAAACGCAAACAAGATTTAAGATTAATAAATCTTGATTTAAGATTACCTTTAACTTGTTTTGTGAATATTCGCTGTGAAAACCAGTTTCGAGGCCGAGTTCTTAACTTATATAAAGAATTTATGTACTCTTTTTTTAGTAAAGCTATAGAATTATACTTGATTCAAGATACACAGCTCTTATATCGAGATTATATGTACTTGGTTTAAGAATTTGTACACTCACTTTTAGTAATTCGTACTTATATCAAGTATGGATTTTACTAAGAATGGCGAATACTTAATTCTAGGTCATTCGAACTTAATTTTAGAACGCCATTTTTTTCGCTCTGTGTATAATAAAGATGACATATTTTTAATGTTTTGTAATCTTTTATATTTAAATTGTTGCTTTCCGTTTTCATGCTTTCGATTATTGCAACTTTATTCTTATGTTTTTGTCAATTGTTTTTCTAATTCTCATTAATTTATTATCCATCTCGCCAGACTTTACCAATTCAAAATGGAGGAAGTGGAGGCTTTTCGCTATCGCGCTCAGGATTGTTGGCGTGCTGCGACACGAGTTGCAGTCCATGACACACGGATACGTGAGATCAAGAACGAGATACTCAACTGCGAGAAGCTCAAGGGTTTCTTTGAGGAGAACAAACGGGATTTGCAGGCGTTGCGACATGATAAACCAACGCACACGATTAAAGTGCAATCACATCTTGCTCAAGTTCCCGACTACATTCTACCCACAGCCCTCAAACGTGTCGCCTTCAATTCCGCTCCAGCGCAAGCTGCCAAACAACCTCGCATCAGTGGGGCCAAGGCGGCATTCCAGCGTCAGAGCAACGATCCCTTGATGGTCAGTGAGGTTGACTATGGCAAGCGACGCGGCGCTGCCGCCAAGCGTAAGAAGGCCAAGTGATTACAAATCATGATGATGATGAGCAGTTGTTGGTCCTTAGTTTTTTTTATTATTATGATTTGTAGTCTGTAAGCTGAAACTAAATTTCTATGCGAGCTGTGAGCAGAAGAGAATAATTTACTATGATAATATCGAATGTGTGAGAAACCAAAATAAACATTGTACTCCATGTGAAATGAAATGCCACTGACAGACATTTCACTGTATATTCTATTCTATTCAAAATGTAATGAAATGCATTAACTGCGGCCTAACAGACCCTGTAGAAAGTATATATATCAATTGTATCGGTATAAAGGAACTTCTAAAAACTTAATAATGTTAGGAAACAACAATAGATGAGGAACACATGTCTGTACTACGTTTTTATTGTGATAAACCGATATAATGCAATATTGTATACATACATAACCATGTTTCGGTACTTGATTTGTGGAAGAGGGGGTCGGCATCTAAAATTTAAGATAAAATTGATCTACCTGCAAATAGTTATAAGGAGTCCAGGTGGATCAAATCCAAGCTTCTAGCTCTTACAATCTCTGAGATCTCTTCCTGTGTACGAATGGACAGACGGACATGGCTATATCGATTCGGCTATTAGAATTTTTATATACTTTATGGGGTCTGTCCCGCCTCCTGCCCGTTAGTTACTTTTAGCAAACTTATATATATAGTCCTACGAAGTCTAAATATCAATGATTTTAAAAATAGTACATAAAAGAACCAGTCGGAAAGCCTACAGTCAAAGTCGACTAAGAGAGACCCTTTACTTAATTTATAAAATGGAAATAATAGTAACAAACTTAGATACTTACATATGTATAAACCTTGAGGTTTTAATTAATTCCCTAAAATGGGGAAATACCCTAAAAAGTGCGTTTTAACGTCAGTGTACTCTTCTTCTTGACTTGACCCGAAACTGAGTAATATTGTGTTTTGAATAAATTCCGAGTTTATTATCTGACCGCGATAAAATTTTCAGGAGACAGGGACCCTGATGCTCGTATTATGGGATTTCAACAATTTTGTTTTAGATTTACGGGGGTTTTTTCCAATTGTGGGTGAAGGGGGTTTGGCATCGCGATGATATTTTCTGGGCACATTAAGTCCAAGTTTCTTATCATGTGTGCCAAATCTCAAGGGTCTAGCTTTAACATTGATTATGTTATGGTGATTTTTCTAATTCTAAATCAAACGGGGCTTGATATCGAACATTGAAAATAAACTTGATCTGCAAATGGTATTCATGAACCTACATTCCAAATTTGAAATCTCTGGCGCTTATAGTTGCTGAGATCCACGCGTTCATACAGACGGACGGATGGACAGACAGACGGACAGGTGTCAATCGACTCGGCTATTGATACTGATCAAGAACATATATACTTTATACATATATACTTTGTTACGTACATTCACACAAATTCATTATACCATTTTGCCCATTTTTAATGGGAAGAGTTTAGATATAATTCGTTAGCTACATTTCTTTCTAACATATTCACCTTTTTTAGTCCTGCTGGCAACGCTGGTGTGTAGTGCTGTAAGCTGCGCATTCGATAGTTCGTGACATCGATATATAATGTGTGATCACTGTGACAAGGTAAAGTGTATTCTCCACAGTAGTGATGGGTAAACATTGATATGTGCCCCCATCGATGATTCGATGTTTTTGGGCAAAAGAACATCGATGTTACGTCCAGCTCTATGCCACAGCTGTATCACAATTTCAACATTGATCACTCGCTGTTAAACAATTTGAAACACTTTTTAATATAAAATATCAATTTGTAAATTGCGATGGATACACTTGACGATGATTGTCAGCTGCTCATAATTAACTATTTGGAATTAACAGACCAATTAAGTCTCTACGAAGCCACCAAAGATGAGCCGTCAACAAATCGTTTAAACTCGAATCTTTGCTTTAGTTGGCAACATCAGCTGTTCATTTCTTTGGATCCGGAGCACTTTCATATCTTCGATGTGAAACCAGAATTGTTGCATGATTTTCTGTCCATCATTAGTCCAACGGTTCTGCAATTGCATCTAAATGATGTCACATCGGATAGACTAAAATGTTGGACACACTACAACTTTCCGGAAATGAGATCACTTGAGTATAGACTGCATTGCAATTGCGATGAAATGGGAATGAATGGAAATCTACTAGTCATATCACTAATTGCAGAACTCTTTCCCGCACTCAATAATATCCGGCCGCACTCAGAATTTGATTTGATTCACTTGAGAAATTGGTTGAATTTACGCAAACTGGATATGCTCGAATGCTGTCCCATATCCCCAACCGTGGAATCTGTCAACGCAATTAGCGGATTGCGGATGCTGGAAGATCTAATAATCAATTGCGAGAACTTAAACGAAGAACAATTTGAGATGTTAGTACGTTTGCCCCGTCTCCGAACACTTGCCCTGGGATATTTGGGAAAGAAACGTTTAAATTGTATAGTTGAGCTGCGATCTGCGGACATTGAGAAATTGTCTTTAAACGAATTGAACTTAAACGATTTGTCCGATGTGAGAAAATTGGTAAATCTACGTCAAGTGACTTTAGTGAATTCCATAAGAATATCAGGTGAAAAACTGTTGGAATTGATTAGATGTTTGCCAAAACTAGAACGACTTGACATTATCAAATCACGGATTTTTAGAACTGAGATTGAACTATGGCAAACTGTCGCCTCTTGTCCATCGCTGAAGATTCTGAATATAGCGAACAAGAAATTGGATGATCGTTTCTTTTCCCTAAACAGGGGAACCATGGAAATGGTCTTGAATAAACGATCTATGCCATTAACCCTATATTGCCAAAACACTGGCGATTACGAGCATCTGATTCGTTTATATTTCAAACATCCAAATTTAAAAGTCTCTTTTGAGCATATCAAAAATGATTACATCAATTGTTATTATGTACAATTTTATTTTAAATTAGTACAGGAAACTTGATAATGTTTAATTTTAAAGTAGTATAAGGAAAGTATTGTGATTGATAACATGTTATTATAATTGTATAATTTTCCCAATTTGATTAGACACATTTTAACCAACCCGAGTGGAAAATTTGTTAATGCATTTCTGTTTTTGTTTAAAAATTATTATATTAAATGATGTGATTATTCAAATGGGTAGATGGAGTTTATAAGTTTGTGGCAATGATTTCATAGGGGCAAGAGCGAAGAGGGTTGCCCGGTAAGTTATGGCGATCTGATTTGATTTCGATTTCAGCCGTGTGTATTTTAGAAATCTTTCTTATACTCATCTTGTGTGCGTTTGTTTCCATAAATAATACGAGGGTGGTCCGAAATGTTTTCAGCCTGACAGTGATGCAGTAGTTGATGCAGTTTTACAGTCTTCAGACCCTTGACTTTAAAAAAGACTAACGGACAGACGAACATGGCTGTAGTATCAACTCTTACTACTACTTTATGGGGTCGGTCACAGGGTACATCAATCAAGTTAAAATCGATTTAAAACGGTTACACAAAAATCGATTAATCGACGTTTCGATGGTTTAAAGCCTAAAAGTATGCATTAATTTTAATACGACTGGAATTCAAAATCCATTGATAGTACAATGAATTCCTTATAATCTTATGGGGTTCGGTTTTATAGTAGAATTTACTAATGTATGCTTGTACAGGTTCTACACTTAATAGATTTAAAAAAAAGAAGATATACAATGTGCTCCAGCTTGCGAAACAGGTTTAAGGAAGTCTGCCGGACCCCATAAAGTATATGGGCATTTCCATGATGTCGCACGGGACAATCGTACACATTGTAAGTGGTAAAAAGATCAAAGTAAGACGGATTTTCAAAATTATTTTTCCAATTAAAAGTAGTTCTTGATTAGCCCTATAATTGGTGCTAAGGTAGATTTTGAGGAACTATTCGTATTATAGATTTTTACAAAAAATCAAGGCATTCGCACGGGACAAAAATAGAAGTGGTTTTTTTGGCGATCAATTTAATCTCAGATTTCAGCGAAAGTTTGGGCAATATATTCAGGCAAATTTCTGATAAATGTTATGCATTGATGTCTCTTTAAAATGGTTATAGTTTTGCTGAAATATGATTTCTAGTTTTTTTTTAAATTAAATAAAGCCGTATTCGCACGGGACATGTCGCACGGGACACCGAAATATGCGATAATGCAAAGCCGAAATTATCGTAACTTGCAATCGCATACTTTCTTATACATTATTTTTTGACTCTTTGTACCTTTTTCAAAGATTTGGAGTACCATAAGACAATGCATAATAACTAATTCTGAGAATTTGTATCAAAACAAAATGTACACTAGAAATGCCCAAATGAGAAAAGTTTCACTTGTTCGACGTTGTATCCCAATATTTCGAAATGGGTTATGAATAAAGACGAAATTTTGTTACATTAGTTAAATTACATTGCTTTCCTATTAAAATATCGACTATACACCCTATTTTTCTAATGAAACAAGTTGTTTTTAAACACTTTGAATGTTTTGGTCTCGGTGGACCTTTTGGTGGAAATGCCCATATACATATGTATATTCGTGATCGGCATTAACAGCCGAGTCGATAAAGCCATGTCCGTTTGCCCGTCTGTCCGTCTGTCTGTATGAGAGCCTAGATCGCAGAGACTATAAGAGCTATAGACCCAAAATTTGGTATGTTAGTCCGTCTATGGGCTAAGAAGAACCAGTACAGCACTAATCTTTAGGAGTTGTCGAGCACTGAAAACTCAAACTTATATAATATAAAAACTCAAACTATATATAATATAATAATAAATATGCCGATTGTCTATACACATGTTTGATAATATTACATGACTTTCATAGTATTTAAACAATTTCCACATCAACAGTCGCAGTCCAGTGTTGCCAGACTATCGCAAGCTACTACTTACTCTCGATGCAAGCAAAATCGATATCCTTAGAATTTTCAACTGGTTCTAGCAGCACAGCATAGAGAACAATCGTTGGATCGTTGGGTAAGCTAGCTCAAAAGTGGTACTGATGAGGAAGATTTGCATATCCTGTCATACATCTGTCCTCGAGTCGTCTAGCCCCAATTTCATATCATAAATATATCACTGTCTCTCTAATCTATATGCAGTTGATTAGATAGAAATTAGAAAAAAAGACATTGAAACTTATTTTTCAGTTACTTTTTATTTCTTTTCATTCATTTATTGACGTTTGTATGTATATAATATATAACAGTGCAATTCTATACACACACATACACGCACACACAACACTCGCACACATACACACACGCACACACATCAGGCAGATCCCTAAGGCTACTTTTCAGTGTGTAAAGGGGAATTGGGATTTATGCGGTTGCATTGCAAATAACAGTTTGCTCAATGGAAATTAATGGGTATCTCAGTTCTGGCGGGGATATTACTTAGTACACATTCTTACACGCAAAACAAAAATAATATTTCAAAGAAAGCGTTTAACAAATACAACAACAACAACAATAGCTAACAGTATATATATATATATATATGTATAAATATATACTATATAGACAATCCTACGGCAATAGTTAACAATTCATTTGTGTTGAGTCTCTGCTGATGGTGCAAAAAAAATAAATGTGTGCACATTATTAGCCCTATGCAGTAGCATACAAGTTATATATATTCATATTCACATCGCTTTTACAAAAATATTATTATAGTATATATATTTTATATATATTAAGGTATTTCTCTTTTTGTTTGGGATTGTGCTCGTGGTTCTGGAGAAGTAGTAGGAGAAGAATAAGGGAAGTCTCTTGTTGGTTTTTTTGTTTTTTTTTTTGAAAAGCCTTAAAGCTATTTGAGTATTTTATGGCAGATTTCGAGATTTAACATGGTTGTTGTGGCTCCTTCTGCTTGTAGTAGTTGAACTTTAAAATTCCTGCATACGTTTACATTATTTGTTTTGTTTTGTATTGTGTTGTGTTGTGTCTTGTGTTGTGTTCTAGGATGTGTACAGTGTGTGGGTTTTGTTTCATTTGTAAACTGAAGGTACTTCATTACATTTTCATCATTCGTTTTCCAGCTTAGAGAAAACTATCGCAGCTATTCTCGGCCTCACTATTGGAACAATCCATGGCTGGCAATGATCCTCCTCTTCGATATGCCCATTGATGGCATTGTTGTTGATGCTGCTGCTGTTGCTGGTGATGTTGTTGCTGCTGCTGTTGCTGCTGGTGCTGCTGCTGCTGTTGACGTGTTGCTGTGGCACGTTCACTATCACAGCTGCTGCTGGTGCTGGAGCACATGTGGCTGCCACGACGATTCGTTGTATTCGGTGATGCGGGCGGCACAACGACATTGAGACGCGGAAAGTATTTGTAAATCTCCAACAGATTGTTAAGCTTTATGTGCGGCTTATAATCCACATCGTCCAGACACTGTGCAGCGCTGCTGCTGTTCAACGGTGTCCAGAATGTCAGACCCAGTTGAGCGAGATGTCCGCCCTGTAAAGACAGAGAAAGCGTTTAAGTACTTTACAATTCACAATGGATTGGAGCGAGAAGGCAATAATGAGTCGGTAAACCGACTTTAATAAACCATGTAACTTACTGTAGAATACTAACTCTTATAGTTATATCAATTCTAGTATTTATAGCTTATGCACACTCATACTTAATACTGTGGATTGGATTGGATTGATTAAGGTAAACTCCACAGTAATAAGTACTATTTGATGTATTAAGTATTATAAAGTAAGATGATAATATGTAATTCACTAATGTAATTTATTCTTAATGTCTTTTCGCAACTTCGTTTGAGTCTCTCTCTCACTTGCTGCCCCTTTTCACCTCGGACTCTCGATCAGAACTCTGCTCTATTCACCTCGATGTTCAATCGTTCTCGCCTCAGCTTGCTGTGGTGGCAATGCTGAGCGGCGTTGCCAGATCTATTTCAACAATACTAATATTTAGACTTATAGCAATGCTAATTGTAATACAAATACAGGGATGGAGCAAAAGAAATCATCCTAAACGCTATAACGTTTTCCAATAGTAGGATTACATTGGGCACACCCTGTACTTATTGATCAGATTTTGTTTTACTGCAGTTTTTCCCAAAGCCTTGCAACAAAGATAGTTTCAAAAGTCAAAGCCTTGTTTGCAAAGAAACAGACAGACCGACCGAAAGATGGACGTGGCTTTAGCGACTCGGCTCACGATCTAATAAAGAATATTGTTATCTCATGGGGTCACGGTTCTTTTAATGCGTTAAACGTTTCGTGACAAAATTATAATATCCACTTTAAGGGTATAAAAACACTTTTTTTATACGTACCCTTGCAAATATAATGTTAATAAAACATCATTATCATAAAAGAAATCATTTATCACTGCGGAAGGCAGTCCGCGCTAGTGACGAAAGCAGACCCCAAAAATCAATATATACTAGAGATGGGCACAGGCCTTCTCATTAATCTGTAAGGCCCGGCCCTTGCCTGTTCCGATTTGACTATACAAATAAATATTATTGTGAAATTATTATATTTTTTTATTCATAATCCTTTCTTCAATCTAACTTATATTTTATCTTACATATTTTTTAGTACAGATTCTGAGCCTGGTGCGTCTACTACTATTTAAAATATTTCCCGATGTAGAGAAAATCCATTCACTCGTTGCTCAGCTTACTGGAATGGCTAAAACTTTTCCTGCCCATGTTTGAAATAACTTTAGCTCGTTCCCATTTTGTTTTAGTATTTCATAATCAATTAAAAAATTGTTCTGTAGTTTTCATTCCTTTTGAAAACTTTCAGTCTAGTTACTGAGAAAACTCATATATATATAAGTTTTTGTTAATAGTAAAACTATTATCTGGAGATTCTGGTATGCTATAAAAGTATCATATCTGTTGAGAATATGTTTAACAGCAACGTATATGTTATGTTAGAATGTAAGGTATACTGGAATACTGTTATACTGCTAATATGTTAATGGACATCTTTATGTTAATGCTGAAGTCAGTCACATTTGTTCATGCGAATAAACCACACGAAGTGGATATTGATCATTTTATAACTCGAACAGGTTATGGGCCCAGACATAGTTAGTCTGCGCTGTGAACTCCGTTTGCAAAAATTAAGTTTTGATTAACCGTGAAAATGATGTCGTCGATGCATTCTATCGAGAAGCTCGATGATGAGAACTATAGTGCTTGGGCAGTTCAGATGAAGAGTGTCTTAATTCATGCTGATCTGTGGTCGGTCGTTTGCGGGCGTGTCGTAAAAAGAGAAAACGATAATGCACAGGCACAGGCAGATTTCGACGCAAAAGATGAGAAGGCACTGGCGAGCATTATGTTGTGCATAAAAGCTACGCAAATAAACAATGTGAAGCATTGTAAAACATCAGCGAATGTTTGGAATTTGTTGCGAGAAATTCACGTGCCAAGAGGACCAGCACGGCGGGTAACATTGCTCAAGGAATTGTTGAACACCAAAATGAAAGAAGGAGAAAGCATGGTGGGGCATCTTGGAAGCTTCTTTGATGTGGTCGAAAAACTCAATGAGATCGAGGTTGCGTTGCCCGAAGAGTTTTTATGCATATTGTTGTTGTCCACATTGACAAATTCATACGAGGGATTCGTAGTGGAAATAGAGACCCGTGATTCTTTACCATCGCTCAACGCATTAAAAGTAAAGCTTCTAGAAGAAGGCGACAGGCGCAAAGCACAGAATCACTCTGAAGAAGGAGAACAGAAAATGTTCGGAATGCGTGCACAAAAGAAGGACAAAAATCATAGCGCGCAAAAGAGAATTGGAAAGGATCAACGGGACAAGCCAAATAGCGATAAAAAGACGGGCTGTTGGACGTGCGGTCGTCGAGGCCATATTTCTGTAAATTGCAAGTCAAAAGAGAAGAAGAAAAAGAGCGATGATGATGTCGAAGAGACAAAGAGAGCATTTTCAGTTTATGCAAACTCGAAAATAAGAGAAACGCTCTCACAACATGCTTGGTGTCTAGACAGTGGTGCTACGGCGCACTTATGCAAAGACAAGTCGCAGTTTATTGAACTAAGAGAGTGTAAAGAGCGTATCAGTCTCGCAGGCAATAACTATATCGAAGCAAGTGGCCGTGGAACTGTGCGCTTGTACTGGAAAAAGGAAGCAGTGGACCTGCTTGATGTGCTATACGTAGAAGATCTGCAATGCAACTTTATCTCAGTGGCCAAAGCTAGTAATAAAGGATTCACAGTTGAGTTTATAGCAGAAGATGCATACGTAAGAGACAAACACGGCCAAGTAGTGTTAGCTGCAAAGAAGCAGCAGGATTTGTTCATGCTGGAAACAAATTTGGAAAAGTGCTACGCAGTTAATGCAAAGAGCTCAGAATTGATGAAATGGCACAGTCGATTTGGTCATTTGAATTTTGAGAGTCTGCAAAAAATGATAAAATTCAACATGGTACACGGATTGAAGGCAAATCTGTGTGGGTCTCAAGATCGTGCATGTATAACGTGTGCAAAGTGCAAAATATGTGTAAAAAAGTTTCCGAAGGCTTCACAAAATCGGTCGAGTGATGTGCTGGGGTTGATACACACTGATATATGTGGCCCTATGAGCAAGCCGTCACATGGTGGAGCACGATATTTTGCAACGTTTATAGATGACAGCACCCGATTTGTGTACGTGTGTTTCTTAAAGACAAGAGACGAAATACTTGAGAAGTTTAAAGAATTCAAGGCGTATGCAGAAAATCAAACTGGGAAGAGAGTCAAAGGGATCAGGAGCGACAACGGACGCGAATACCTAAGCGAAGCGTTCGCAAGCTACCTGAAGGACAACGGCATCAAGAGGCAGCTAACAGTCCCGCATACTCCGCAGCAAAACGGCGTGGCTGAGCGAGCCAACAGAACCCTGGTGGAAATGGCCCGAAGTATGCTGGTGCATGCTGGAATTGACGAGGCATTCTGGGCAGAGGCTGTAAAGACAGCTTCGTACTTGCGCAACAGAGCAGAGACGTCAACATTGACCAACATGACCCCCCAAGAAGCCTGGTCTGGAAAGAAACCATGTGTATCGCATTTAAAAATGTTTGGCGCAAAAGCCATTGTGCTTGATAAGACGCACAAGAGAAAGTTCCAGCCAAAGGGAGAGGAGCACATTATGATCGGCTACTCAGAAACTGCAAAGGCGTATCGTTTATATAACCCACGTAAACGAAAGATAATAGAAGCTCGAGATGTTATCTTTTTTGAATCGATACAGGCAGAGGATGATTACTTAAAGCTCGAGGATCCGGCACATGATACAGAAATGATGTTGGTCGTGCCTCCTGACAAACCAGAGGATAAGTCGTCGTCAGAGCATAATTTGTATGATGACAACGAGCCAGACACCGATGACTTTCCAGACGAACAGTCCCCTAAAGCAGGAGCAGACGAGCAGTGCATTGAAGAAGGAGCAGTCGAGCAGTGTATTGAAGAGGAAGTAGAAGAGAAGCAAGTACGTCGTAAACCTGGGCGGCCGAAGAAAATACGTACTGGTCAGCGCGGACGTCCACGCAAGGAATACATAACTTTAAATGCCATGACGAGAGATGACATCGATGTTCCTGACAGCTATAAGGAGGCAGTCTGTACGAGTCATGCACTAAAATGGAAATCTTCAATGCAGAAGGAGATTGATAGTCTGCGAGCCAATGATACCTGGTCATTGGTTGACCTACCGAAGGGTGAATTGGCTATTGGCTGCAAGTGGGTCTACACTGTGAAGCGTGACAAATTTGGCAATGTCGAGCGCTACAAATCTCGACTGGTTGCAAAAGGCTGCAGCCAGCGCTATGGAATTAATTATTTTGAGACTTTTTCTCCCGTAGCAAGGTATTCATCGATAAGGCTGGTGATGGCCATGGCCGTGGAGCACGGCATGTATATGCATCAGATGGACGTTTCGGCAGCTTATCTGAACAGCGAGCTTAATGAAGACGTTTACATGCGTCAGCCCGAAGGATTCGTCGATGGAAGTCATCCAAAGCGTGTACTGAAGCTGCATAAGTCATTGTATGGACTTAAGCAGAGTGGCCGAGAGTGGAATGAGAAGCTAAACAGCGTTTTACTGGAGATTGGATTCATTCCATGCACAAGTGAACCTTGTGTGTACACACTTCGCGATGAGAAGCAGTTTAACATAATCGTGGTTTACGTTGATGATCTCATTCTAGCAAGCTCATACAAAGAAGATCTCATCAGGATTAAGGAACTCATATCCGGTCAATTCGATGTCGTTGATGGAGGCAATCTGAAGCACTTCTTGGGAATGGAGATCGACCGCGAAGGCGAGACTGGTGGCATTTCAGTGGGCCACAAGCAGTATATTCAAGATCTGTTGCACCAGTACGGCATGGAAAGTTGCAAGCCAAACTGTATACCTCTAGAAGCAGGCTTTCAAGTGAAATGCGAAACAGAAGGATGTCAACAAGTCAATCAAGTCAAGTATCAGTCGTTGATTGGCTCACTGATGTACTTGGCAATAACAACTCGACCCGACATTCTACACTCCGTCTCTAAGCTCGCACAGAGAAACGCCGATCCACATCAGGAGCATGAAGCAGGAGCTAAGAAGGTGCTACGATACTTGAAAGGTACTGCGGACTTGAGAATGCACTATGGGAGAACTGGCAAGGAAATCTACTGCTACGTAGATGCGGATTGGGCAGGCGACAGCAGTGATCGCAAATCATTTAGCGGATGGGCGTTCTTTGCAGCAGGTGCTGCGTTCACATGGGAGTCAAAGAAGCAAGGCATCGTCGCGCTAAGCAGCACAGAAGCTGAGTACGTGGCCCTATCGTCGGCGGCTAAGGAGGCTGCATATATAATTAAGCTGGTTGAAGAAATGGGCTTTGACAATTCGACAGCGATTATGGTGCATAGCGATAATCAAAGCGCGCAGTGTCTTGTAAAGAATTCTACATTTCATGCCCGTAGTAAGCATATAGACATTAAGTATCACCATGTCCGGGAAATGTATAAGAATAATGTAATTGAAATGAAATACGTACCCACAGAAAATATGATATCTGATGTATTAACTAAGAATCTGTCTAGAGTTAAGCATGAAAAATTTATCAATATGTTGGGTTTACGTTAATTAATTATATCAATTGTTGTTTTAAAGTAACATAGTACGTTGAGAAGGAGTGTTGAGAATATGTTTAACAGCAACGTATATGTTATGTTAGAATGTAAGGTATACTGGAATACTGTTATACTGCTAATATGTTAATGGACATCTTTATGTTAATGCTGAAGTCAGTCACATTTGTTCATGCGAATAAACCACACGAAGTGGATATTGATCATTTTATAACTCGAACAATATCGTTAAAAAGATGGGTAAATAATATTACCAGTAACTTATTATAGAAATACTTTATATCATTTAATATAAAAAGTATGTGTTAATTCGAGAAATTCATTTAGAATAGATAGAGAATAAATAAACTATAAATAAACTAAAAATAAAAAAAGCTCACCTTGATATCCGTCTCGAGTTTATCGCCAATCATGGCGCATTCTTGCGGTTTGACATTGAGAAAATTGCACGCCGCATAGAATATCTCCGGATGCGGTTTCTCCCACGGCAGATCCGATGAGACGAGCACACAGTCAAAATATCCCCGTACACGCAACTTGGCGACCTTCTCCCACTGTGCATTCGATGGCCCATTGGTGATAAGTGCCAGGGCATAGCCGGCACGTCGCATACGCTGCAATAGTTGGACATAGTCCTGAGGTACGGCCAAATAACGATAGCGCAGCTTTAGCCACTGCGGATAGATGTCATCGGCCAAATGTTTATGCTTCTGCTGCAACGATTCACGCCACAAATGTGTGCGCCATGAGTCCAACGAAGTCTGCGAATTATCCGGACAGCGGCGGAACGATTTTAAAAAGTTCTGTGTTGCCAAATTGGCATCATCTTTGGTAAAGTTATGCTGAGTTTCCAGCACGTCGGCAAGCTGCCAAAAATAATAGTAAATCAAAACACGAAATTAGGAACAAAACATGAAAAAAAAACACTGTAGGAAAGCTCGGAGTCAAACGAACCCGACTGTGAGAGACCTTGTACTTGTTCCGTGAACAGACAATTTATGGCATAAATCATACATATAATGTTAATAATAAGCCAAGAAGTTTCAGTTCGATGATTTAAGCGGTTAAGCAAGATTTCGTTTTGAATCGGGGAAAGTTTTTTGAACAATGTGTGGTATGCCAAATACTTTTTTTTATATTACAATAGTTTATATATTAAATTGAATATTGTTTGTGACAAAATTTTATATCAGAAATTTTTGGGCTTGAATATGCTTTCGTCACTAGACTTTTAACTTGTGTAGAGGCTTTTCTTGTAGCATTAAGAAATGCGCGAGCGCATATGTTAATATGATTTGTGCTGTCGGCCGCTGTTACGCTAAAACAAAAGCTGATAGCTACAATGAAAACTAAACATTGTGTCGGTGAAAAAAAGCTGAATGCTACTGGCGAACGTATAATTAATATTGACGATTGCTTGCACACACGTTTGTTAAGATGACACTTAATTTAGCTTAACAGTGTAACAAAATATAACAATTTACAGCAAGTTTCATAGCAATTGACACTTAAATAAAGATGGGATAGTAAGGAATTTGTTTTAAATCAAATATTTCATATTTATTGAGTTGAGCGAGTGCGTCTATCAAATAATTGTACACTAAAAGTCAGGGAATAAAACCGGAACTGAAATCAGAATCGTTAAACGATATTACCCTTTTCAAATCTAGTACCGAAAACTTGTTTAAGAAAAGAAAATGAAAGCGTTTCTTTATCTACTACATAGAAAAACAAACTATATTATATTTCAAAATTTAATTATTAATTGACAACTATGATCAGACGACACAAAAATACAACTAATCCGGGCACCCGTCCGTAGGGGGAGAATTTTTTACCGATATGCTCCTCCAACTCACATCAAATGGACGGTGGCAAGGATTTAGAATATTAAATTAAATATTAACCATACAATATAAAAGTTAGAAACTGTTCATTATAGTTTTGGGATTATATCGAGGAAATATCGATGAGGCTGTTGGAATGGGGAATATCGATACGATTTTGAGCTAATCGATATTTTTGCCGTCGGTCATTCCAGCTTTATAGTAGTTATAAGAATTGACTTTGTTTTTGTTTGAAAGTTATATGAAGAACTGAAATACATTGTTTATGTTTGGCAGCTGAAATGTATTTAAACTTAAATATTATAAAACTTGAATTTAATTAAGTTTATCATAGCATTTGAGGAATTTAAAGCTTAATTCTTGGTGGGCCCTATATCTGTAAATAGAAAACGCTGAAAAACGACGCAATTATCGATATTATCGATAGTCCAAGTCAAATATATCTTTAATATCGATAAGGGTGAATATCGATATAATCCCAAAACTAGTGCATCACAGTTTGACAAATGTGATGCTACTAGAGTTAAAAATAGAATAGAATAAGTGATAAAACTTGTTATAATTTCTACAAAGCGTGCGAAAGGCTTTTACTTTTGTTCGGATTAATTTGTTAAGCAAACGGGAAGGTTGAGGGGAAAATAATGTCTAAGTAGGACGATGAGGAACGATCTATCCACACAAAAATACCTTTATTTATATCTATTTTTATCAATACAGTTTTGTTAATTAACACATTTGTGGTTTCAACAAGCCGAAAAGTTGAGCGGACGCGACAGTAGGTTACCCTGTGCAGGTCTTAAAACAGAAGTATTTTGAGAAAAACTAGCTATAAAACTGCTCTTGTTATCAGCTTTTTTCCAATTGCGGGCGCAATGAAATTTAATGGGCACATTAAGTCCAAGCCCCTTATCATATGTGCCAAATCTCAAGTCTTTAGCTTTTACATTACTTATGTTATGGTGATTTTTCTAATTTTAAAACAAACGGGGCTTGGTATTGAGCATTGAAAATAAACTTGATCTGCGTATGGTATTCAGGAACCTACATTCCAAATTTGAAGTCTCTAGCTCTTAAAGTTGCTGAGATCCACGAGTTCATACAGACAGACGGACAGACAGACAGACGAACAGGTGTCAATCGATTCGGCTATTGATACAGATCAAGAATATATGCACTTTATAAGGTCGGAGATGCCTACTTCTGCCTGTTACATACCTTCACACAAATTCATTATACCCATTTTTAATGGGCACAGAGTATACAAATTCCATTGAAAGATCAAAACCAAAAATAGAACCTTTTACCGAAATACACGTATTGAAAACGAAACCAACTTTTGTTTCTGTATTAAATCATTTCAATAAGTATCGAATCCGTAAGCGGAAACTACATATATATTTGTTTCTGTGTTACGATTTGATTCGTAGTTTTTCGGTATTTCAAAAAAGCTAAAACAAAAGTAAAGATAGTAAAATATAAAATGCTATGTACGAACTTATTCCTTTCAGAAAAGCGATCTGGTTCGGGATCGGCTAAGAGGGGTTAATAAATTGTCAGCTTCAAAGCTTGTGTATTATGTGTTAATGGTTTAACTTATAGTTCCTATGAATTCCTAAATCACCCTTTGTACTTTGCTATAAGTGCAGGGTCTAAACTTATGTCGTATTATGTATGTGTGTATGTATGTAAGTAGGGAAATTGTTGCGCTAAAAACGTTGCAGTTATGCGGTCATGACACTTGTAAGCTAACTACGTAAGCTAATATTCGCTAGAACCAGAGACGGAGCACGCGTTAAATATTATTGATGTCAGAGCATTTTCCAACACTTTAAGAATTTAAATCTACGAAAGAACAACTTAAGACGCTCAAGATAAATAGATTCTAAAGCTTATACTATATTCGAAAGTTTGTTAAACCTAATATAATGCTTCAAAAAAATATTCCATTTACATCTCACAAACGCATATCTCATACAAAAACAATATAAATGAAAAACCCGTTAATTAGCAACTTAAGTTAGAAATTAAAAAGGGAAGAGAAAAAACAACAAACACAACAAAAACACAAACAAGTTTGCTGTAACAAATACTTATTAATTAATGAGCATGTTATTATAGCAGGTTTTTCTTTTAACAGGTTTCTTTTTAACTCAATTTTAATAACAACGTACAATTTTAAGTGGTTTGTTTTTCCCACAAAAAATGATTCAGCTGTTTTAATTTATTGTTGTTTTTTTTTAACAGATGTATTTAATTGTGAACTGATTAACTTCTAAACTAATAAACAACTTATATGAACAAATAGCAAGTAAATTACAATTTTTAATTTTCTCAATTCACATAACTTGCAAAAATAAAAGGTGTGTCCCATTATTCAATTATGTAGCGTACAATTTACACACGGCACGCAGTAAAAACTTGTTCGCAACTGATAAAAATGCATATTTTTAACTCGTTGCAAGTGACATTTACGTCTTAACTTCCGCATAAGTGCGTCGTATCAAAAAACTGATTGGAAACGTAATTAACCCAAAAAAAAAAAGAGAATCGTGTATTTTTAAACAATTTCCCTCATCTGCTTATCTTGATCGGTTCTGATTTCATATGTATATATAAAACAAAAACGGTAAAGCATAAAACTAACAAGTGTCATTCGCTCATTAGAGATGTGCATGCACATTTGTTATGACTTTGACCTCTAGCTGTGGACAGACAGACAGTTAGACAGAGACACAACGTGCATTGATCAAACTTGCATTCACTCACACACACACACACATGTACATAGTATACCCTATGAGAAGTGTGCGCGTGCCGACTGCTGATAGCCAGTGTTGCCAGAATTTCAAGGGCTAGAATAGATAGCTAATTTGATACAAAAAAAAAAAAAAACTAGAAAAAAATGCTAATTTAATGAATAGTTTTGAATTAGGAATGTAATAAGAAAATTTAAATTTAAGTTGGATATTCAAATGTTTGAAAATATTCTAAGCTAGCACGTTATTTGAAGATATCAACCCAAGAATTTTTATATTTATCGAATCAATCAAAATATTTACATATTTAATATATTACCGATAGAGAATAAATGGAACTTCTTAAATTAAAATAGTTAATTCATTTTGTTTTATAAAATTACAAAATATCCAAGTCCAGCTAAAAAAAAAACTAGCTAAAAGGACAACACCACTGATAGTGAGGCATCGACATATACATACGTAACAAGCGAATGCAGTGGAAAATTTTAACAAATTTTTTTTTGTGACTCTGTGTGTGAGAGAGTGTGCAAGAGTGTGGGTGAAGCATGACACAGAGCGCGCGCACTTTCACCCGTCCCTTGAAGTTTTGTATGTACGTACCTTGCGTATTGCTTTGGAGTCACCGGCCCGCGTTGGGATAAGTGTATTATCTAAGTCGAAGTAGAACGCTGAGATTTTCGCACAAATGCCATCGAATGGTGTTGTGTGCTTGATGCTCGTTGTTACCGTCGCTGTTGAATATTTGCTAGCGGCCATGAGTTATTGCCACGCACTGTAGAAGCACCAGATTCTCAAGGGGGGTCGATGGGGAGTTGGGGTGCCAGCACAAATATCATAAGAGCGTATTACAATCAGTTATTTAATATTTGAATATATTTGGCGCCACTAAAGCAAAACAAATATATATTTTTTGAACGTTCGACCCTTTTTTTTGAGGTAGTTGCACGCGTTTCGTTAGTTCAACAGCAACTAAAGCGAAAAGAAACGTTGTACTAAGGTTAAATAAGGGAACAGGTAAATGTAACCAAAGTAAGAGCGAAGCAATGACTGAAAGAAAGTGTACGCACGCACGATTCTACAGTTGGGCGCGTAAGTTATTGTGCAGCAGATTGACAACACTTAATATTTATTTATTTTACCACTTGTATTTTGTGCGATTATTATTTTGATTTATATATCTAATGTTTCCACTTAGTAATGTCACACTTTAATCTGACTTAAGACGTCGACAATAGAAATTATTTGACGTCCACAACTTTTGAACTGTCACTGTAAGTTGAGTATAGAGAGAGGTCAGGTCGCACGTCAATGAGTTGGAGCGAGTACGCAATAGTCTGGCGAGAGAGCGCAAGAACATATCGTTTGCATAACTATAAATTAAACATACCGATTGATAACTTTATATATACTTTTAATATTAAATAATAAAGCAAAAGCAAGAACTCAAACTGTAAATAACGTGTTCAATACATATATCTAGCTCTTAATTTATTTAATTTCATTATGCAGCACTATCAAGGGTTGCGTTAACATCGTTGGTAATCGATAGGTGCATTTGTGTGATAGATCGATGCTTTTTTGTATCATCGATAAATCATTGTGTGTGGCAAGACACTAAAAAACATGTAATTATTTTATTTTGTATTTTATTTGGTTCTTATTTTCGTTATTCTTTTATTATACCTAAACTACGATTAAAAAGATTTGGATATGAAATCATCATCATCATTTAAATCATTTTCTACATATTCGTTGGAACCTTTGATATAGACAACCGATGTTTGAATCATCGATGGAACCACTGTCGATGTTCTTGCAGCCCTAACCCACCTTTATGCATTGTATAACACTACAGCCTTGGTTGTCGATTATTATCGATATATCGCAACCGGGTGGATTATTTTTTATTAAGTTGGCATCGCCAATTTCATATTGCGGACAAATTTTGTTTACAATTGATGTAATTGATTTTGCCATCTGATTTTTATTAAATTCTGACAGAGGCTGTAGCGATGAGTAATTTAGCAGATAATGTTAAAGTGTTGGAGCCAGGTTAGTTGCCCAATTCGACTTTCAACTAGATTTTCATTTAACTAGTGCAAACACCCACAGAGACCGAACTGAAGACTGAGGAAGACAACGACGCAGCTGGAAAGGAAACCAAAAAGCCGACCGCCAAAGAGGATGACTTGAAGTCAATGGAGACGCTGCGTGAGTCGCCCGTACAGTGGCCAGAACGCTGTAAGTACATAATAAAAACAAGCACGCACGTGTTTCCTTAAACACTTGCAGAGCGTACTGTAATTGTGTCACGGAATGTGCAACACATTTAAGGAGGCGTGATAAAATAGAAAATCAGACAACTTTGTTGTTTCTTGAGATATCTCAGCTGATTTAACAGACTATGCATATAGTATTGTCTTATAGTACATGCTGACCAAATTTGGTTAAAGTCTGACTACTATATCAAATATGTAGCGGAAATTTTTATATTCAACTCTCATAAGTTTTTCATGGTATTTTATTTAAATTAAATATAGCTCTCATTATTGGGAAATAATCACAACAAAAAAATTATTTAAAAATCTTCAGCGCTCTGCTAGCGTCTCAAATCTGCGGCTTACCGAAGTTAACATTTCTTTCTATCTATTGTTTTCTCACTCAATTGTACACTCAGTTCCAGGCATGCACGAGTTTCTGACCAACAGCGAGACTCCGATACACACACCAAATATCGATGCTGCACAAATGTCGAGCAACATCAATATGGCAGCTATAAACCGTAAGTAGAAAATATTTGTAGTTTCTTTCGGGATATAAGAAACGTTAAACATTTCGCTAAACATTTCAGAATTTGCACGTTTGCCGCCAGATCAATTGATTGATAAGATTAAAGCGATGCAGGATGAGATTTACAAGTTGGAATTGCGTGAATCCAAGGAGATGACACGCGGCAAACTTTTGGGCATCTTTGATCGCGATAGTTTAACGAAAACGAAATCTATGAGAAAATAAATGTGCATGTGCATGCAAATATATAAGTCAGCTCTGACGTCAGAGTTGATAGCCAATAGTTTATAATATATGTGCATACTCACATATTTAACACCTGTTTCCACTGCCAAAAATATGTACTTTTATTTGCATTCATTATTAAAAATGTACATATACATACATGTATTTTAATAATGAAACAAAATGTGTAGAAACATTGCAAAATGTACATTTTTTTTGTAGAGGAAAGTGGCTATATCAATATCCATCGTAATAATAACATAAATACAGATGCGTGTATGAATAATTCAATGATTTTGCATGTTTCTCTTCAATATAAAACGCGTCAATTACGCTAGTCAACAATAAATAACATTTATTTCCATTAAAGCATTTTTTCTGATATTCATACAGAGTTTACATACATATACATATAGTCCCGTTATATTGGAGAGTTGCCAGGATTTTAAAATGGTGAGGGAGTGTGTGTGTGTGAGAGATAGAGTGGGATGGGTTGGTGGAATAGTGAGGAGAAGGCACAGTTTATAAATTCCGCTATGCTTTAAAACCAACATTTAACATGTGTGTGGGTGTAAGTGTTGGTAAATACTGTATTGTGAGTGCATACATACAGTGCTGGACAAAAGTATTGGCATATGGCACTGCTGTCGAATAAGGATTTGAAAAATTAGCTAACGTACTTAAATTTTGATCAATGAATATTTGTATAAACACAAATTTGCTTTAATTTTTGAAAATAAATAATTAAATAATGCGCCGCCCTTAATCGGGAACAATTACCACTTCTTGTAACTAAACAAATATTTAAAACCATTCAGAAAATACTGTGTAAATGGGAATAATTGCATTAGATGTGGATATCGCTATCAAATTTAAGAATAATACAAAGTTAATCAATAGAAAATAGAAAACAAGAGTTTATCAAATTGCCAATACTTTTGTCCTTGACTGTACATATACATACATGACCCAATGGGACCTTTTACGCAGAAAACTATATAACTTTGGTCTAGTAATTGTTTTTGACAAGCCAAAATTCACATATTGGTTTTATACTTTTAAAAGTATTTAATTATTGCACTATTAACTTTTTCCAAGAACCATAAATAATTATAATAAAATAAGAAAAAGAATATGTATATTTTGTAAATTCAAATATGTGAATTTTGCATATTATCAAAAGAGTTACTTGACCAACTGTAGATGTACGACACATCGCTCTGCAGGGCTATGCAGAAAACGTACATTCGCTTGAAGAATTGCCTGCAGTAATGCAGACGTAGCTGTGTAAATGTCATATCATCTAGCACAACAAAAACTGTATAGATTATTGACAGCAAGTCCCATTGGATAGTGCGTATGTTAGTGTGTGTGTGTGCATCATATGCCTACCACATATGTATGTACATGCATATACTACGTAAAAGAGAAGTGACAAGGACAACAGCAGCAGCTTCTATTCCTGCCACTGCATGCCAAAGCGCTGCTCAAACGTGATGCGATTAAAGACGCCGACATCGGCCAATTGCATGGGATCGGTATAATATGCATAACGTCTAATATCCAACATGGCCACATCGAACATCTGTTTCCAGCTGGTCAAGTCGGTGACACTCATATGGATGGGCATCTGGGGATCGGGTATATCGATGGCTGCCTGCAAACGATCAAATGCCTCGGCAATGGGACCCACCGACAAATTCACCCAATATTCGGCCGGAAAACGTTTATTCTCACAGAACGGTGCGCCCTTGCGCATAATGAAGACCAGCATGAGAATTTCGTAGCGTTCAGAACTCTCGTAGAAACGTTTAGTGCGTGTCTTCTCCACAAAATCAATCAGCAATATGAGAGGTGTATAATTCTGCAGATGCATCAATAGCTCACGGTCGGTCCAGAGATAACGAGCGCCAGCGCCAACATTGCCCTTGACCGTTAGCATGCTCATTGTGTTGGCCAATTGATGATGTTGCTGCTGTTGGGTATGTTGTTGGGAATGCTGCTGCTGGGGATGTTGCTGCGCAGTATGCTGCTGCTGCTGGGAATGCTGCTGTTGCTGCTGGGTATGCTGATGATGTAGCTGATTATGTTGTTGCTGTTGGGTATGTTGTTGATGATGTGATTGCTGCTGCTGCTGATGTTGTTGATGTTGCTGCTGCTGCTGTGACGTGCCTATGCCACCAACGCCAGCAACTGTCGCTGCGCTTCCTGCTGCACTCGTTGCACTCTGACTGGGCATACCAACGGAAATGACAACGTTGCCGCCAGTTTGTCTCAGACAGCTGACCTCCTCGACCATGTGCTGCCTGCAATTAGCTGCCTGCTGTTGCTGTGCGGCGCCAACTAGGCCAAGGTCATACACTGGGCAGTGGTTGGCAGTCTCTCACACATACACTCTCACAATACAAACACACGCACACACACACACCCACACTCACACACTTACACACACGACTTGTTGCAGCTGCAATCGCCTTTCCTTTCCTTTTCCTGTTTGCTATTTGTTCGCTGATTTTTCCATTACAATTTCAATTTATATTTATGGAATTTAAATTAACTGTGCAGCTGCAACTGCTGGAATTGCGTGTTGACGGCACGATTGTTGTCACGCGAGTGCGTGGCCAGAAATAGATTCACGATTCAGCAGCCGAGGCCGAGAACTGCAACGAATGCATCCCTCGGCCGACGCGTCGTCGCAGCTTCGTTGCGCTCAGCCGTGTACAGTGCGCCATGTAAGTGCTTTGACAAAGTACAAAATTCATTTACAGCTAGCCAATTATTGGCTTTGATAAAATGCAAAATGCGATTGTCTCTGCCCAGTAAACTTTTAATTGCCGCAGTTCGATTCAATTAAAACAAAATTAGATTAAAACTAGATACACATGATGTGTAACAAAGTCTCTAGCTATGAGATTTGTGGGCGAAGGGGGTGTGCTATCCAAAATTATAGATAAACTTGAACAGGGAGACTAATTTTAAGCTTATAAGTAGTTCTTACCATCTCTGAGATCCTTCCGTTAATTAGGATAAACGGATGGACAGGCATGCGGACCCACGGATACGTAGGCAGACAGACGGATAGACAGGCAGATAGACAGGCAGGAAGACGGATGGGCAGGCAGACAGGCAGATTTACAGGCATGCAGACAGTCAAACAGACGGATGAGCAGACGGACAGACGGATGGGTAGTCAGACAGACGGATAAACAGGAAGACCGACGGATAGACAGGCAGACAGATAGACAAGCAGATAGACGGATAGACAGGCAGAAAGACGGATAGACAAGCCGACAGACGTAGACAGGCGGACAGACAGATAGACAGGCAGGAAGACGGATGGACAGGCAGACAGATGGATGGACAGACGGATAGGCGACATACAGACAGGCAGACAGACGGATAGACAGGCAGACAGACGGATGGCCAGGCACATGGACAGGATGTACATGGCTGGTACATTGATTCAGCTATTGATGCTGACCAAGAATATATATACTTTATGGGGTCAGCCGTAATTCCTTTTAAATTTTTAATGAATTAACCCTCGACTAAGATATGAAAACACATCACACGCAACTATTAATTCCACATAAAATATAATCCATAAACCAGTGAAAATAACACATTTTGCATAATAATTTCGCCAACAATTTAAATTTAATTTTAAATTTAACTCAATAAATAAAAAGCGAAGATGTGCATCTCCCTCCTGCCCGCTCCCCACATCAACTACTTAAAGTATTTAAGTTGAATCGCGCTTTTTAGACCCTTTACTTTTTTGAAAAAAAAGTAAAAAAGGGTCTATTAAGTTTGTCAAAAAAAAATGTGCGTAACAGGTCGAAGGAAGTCCGGCAGACCCCATAAAGTATATATATTCTTGATCAGCATCACCAGCCGAGTCGATATAGCCATGTCCGTCTGTCCGTCTGTCTGTATGAACACCTAGATCTCAGAGACTATAAGAGCTAGAGTCACCAAATTTGGTATGGTGATTCGTCTATGGGCTAAGCAGATCAAGTTTATCTTAAAATTTTGACACGCCCCCTTCCGCCTCCGTAAATCGAGAACAAAATTTTTGAAAGCCCATAAAAATATTAAAGCTAGAGTCCTGAATTTTGGCACACAGGACGGGTATCCGGGTCCTAACGTATCCTGAAAATTTCATCGTAATCGGATGGTTATCTCGGAAGATATTAAAAAAAATCTTAAAATCCCATATAATGGTCAATTTTAAAACTGGAGCCTTGAATTTTGGCACACTGGACAAGCATCGGGGTCCTAATTTATCCTGAAAGTTTCATCACGATCGGACAATAAACTCGGGAGTTATTCAAAACCCAATATTACTGAGTGTCGGACCAAAGGAAGAAGAAGAGCATGTTGACGTAACAACGCGCTATGGGGTACTATCTATTAGTGTCACTCTTATTTCCGTTTAGAAGAATAAGTAAAGGGTCTCTCATAGTCGACTTCGACTGTAGCCTTTCCGACTGGTTTATTTTCCTTTTGCTGAATCTCTCGCTGCACATCATCAAAATTTCTCTGAATAACTTAATCATATCTATAACAACGTCCCGCTTCCCAGGCGGCCTCTATTAAATAACTGGGATCCACTTGAGACATAAATTCATCGAATTGTTTATCTGTCTCCGTTTCCTCGAGGAATGGTATATTATTATCCATATTTTGGAATTATCAGAAATTTCAATATGTAAATCGTAGCCAGAGCTCGCAATTATTGATCTCTCTCGTTCTTGTTGTCAGAAAATAATCACTTGTCCCACTCGACACGATGCGATGCTGTCCCGTAAGAACTCTCAAACTTCGTTCTTTCTTGGCTTGCTCTTCGCTCAACCGACGACCGTTTCTGTTCGCTCGCTCGGCTTATGTGTTCACTCGAGACCCTTTACTTCGTAAGAACTCGGCAAACGGTCTTTTGAGCATGTACATATGTGTGTTGCGCGTGTGGATAGCTAAACATTTACAGTAAGTCTTCATGCATACGCATATGCACACAGATGAGCACTCTATCCTCTTCTCTCTTACTCCTTAATGCCTGTGACGAAATATCTAAGACAACAAAATAAGGCAAATGCAACAACAAAAATAAAGACTTTTGGCTTCCTTTGCTCACTTGCTGACTCTCAGAAGCTGAGCGACGAACGGTTCTGTTTGTATCGAGCGGTCAGGAAAAGAGTCCGATTCGTGTCTTACGCTCAACCTGAAACCCACAGAGCGAGAACACGAACGAAACGAAAAAAAGGGTTGCGCTGTTCAGACAGTAAGCGATTCCGTCTAATTTTTTCGGACTTTTAAGTGAGCTGACCGCGCAGAACATGTTGGTTGAGCATATTTTGCGAGCTCTGATTGTGGCAGTTGAAATAAATTATTGCAATAATAAATAAAAATCGCCTGCTCAGCTCTCAAATTTACATTCAGGCTATAAAAATGTCAGCAGACAGCTGAATCAGAGATAAAAGAAATCTGATGCTGATCAGGGATATATTTTACACAGTCCCGCTGTTGCATACATAGCAATGAATACAATACACCCTTTTACTGTACAAGTGACGGGTATAAGATGAAATAATTGTACTGTATACAGCAGTATTTTCATTAAATTTGTAAGCTCTTAGTCGTTAAGTGCTGGGTATTCAGAAGGACGCACAAAAATTGCTGATCAATGATATATACATATAAAAGAGTCAGATCTCCCCTTGTCTGTTACGCACATTTCGCGTACATGGTCTAAATATAAGCTCGCAATTACAATTAGCTAATTTAAAACAATGTATTATCAAAATTGGCTTGGAACAAAAGTGTTCAAATATATAACTACATACACATATTTACGATAAACTATTGTTATGATTATTGTAATGGTTCCTGCAATCTGTAACAATCGGATGCAATTTTCCACTTATCATTCTCGGCGGTTATCACGAATGATTGCTGAAAGTTGCGGATGGATTGCTCAGCGTATTTAACCGTTCCGCTGGCCAGAATAATGTACGTTGACTGATTTCCCACCGCCGCGTCCAAAATGGGCTGCGAATCGAGCGTCATCACCTGATGCCGAGAACTCGGCAACTCCAGAAAGAAGCGTTCAATTGTCTGTCTGCCCTGTGCACCATTGCCGTTCCAGCTGAATGTCGCACTGTCGATATACAGGCGACCCATTTGCTGTAATAAATGTGCGAGATTTATTGTTGTTCTTTTCACCATTGCCGGCAATTTACTCACATGTCGCCGATTGTCCAAGGAGGCATAATATAAACGCGTAAAGTCCTCGGCCGTACGGCAACAGGTCTCAACCTTGTTTTTCAGTTCCTAAAGCACAATTCTTTAGTATTATTTACATGATAAAATCAAAGATTTATTTTCACTCACGCTGCTCATATTTCTGTTCGAAACGAGACATCAAATAATAGGCATTGCTTTTGCGGTAGGGCTGTTGATATGTGTCAATATATCGATATATCGATAAATTGTATTGTAATACGATATTATTGAGTTATATTTGTACATTATTTTAACTTTTCCCGCTACTTTCTGTTCGTTGTAAGACATGAAGGCAAAAATTTATTTTAATAAAACTAATGGCACAACATCTTAGTGCCAAAATTGAAATAAAAGAGCATAACCCACTGGAAATACACAAAATTTGAAGTCGCACTTTAGAGTGCTGCCACCTTTCGAATGTGTATTAATCGATTTATTACAATAAATTAAATGAAGGATTGCTGAAAGTGGCTTGGATTTCATTCGAAGAGAACGTTTAAACAGAAAACAATTTGCAATAATATATAAATCATCCTCGGAGCAGGTTAAGTTGTCTTTTTAACTTTTTTTAAATGATTTTCCTTTGAGTTTTAATTGAAAACAATATTTAATAATAATTTTATTTGTACATATATTTAAAATATTATTTATTTTATTTTATTTATATGAGAAAATTACAAATAAATGTGTATTCTAATTTAAATATAGCACTAATTTTTTTGTTGCCTGTTTTTAGTAGACGTTAAATAAAAAAATAAATAAATGTGGCCCCATTTTCCTTACTTTTTCTGTGCACACAGCTGGTCGACGAAATCTAAGACAGTTTCGGGAATCCCCCTATTGTACTGCATCGTTGTCACGCTGTTGTTTGTATTTATCGATTAATAGCAATAAATTAGTGTGCTACGATTGTAAATTTGTGCAATGTGCAAAGATTTATGAATCTCTTACGATTGAAAAGGCGTTAATTGCTTAACAATTGATACACTAGCTACCATACATATATTTCAACAAGGGAATGACAATAGACAAACACATGCTAGTCAGGCGGTCAAGAGCTCTCCAGTTGCAATTCCCGCTGGAGATAAACTTCCCGACAACCCGGCAATTCGAAGCGCACTCGCAACTCTTCCAAACGTTTTGCGATCTCTTCGTGCTGTCGCGGCGGATCGTAAGCAATGCACTCGTTTAATATGCCAGCGATTTCTGTACTCAACGCACGCTCAAGCAGCGTCGCCTCATCGTTCTCAATGTGACGCTGGACGCAGTTCTCCAGCTCGGAAAGATGTTCGTCGACGGCGTCGGGGAATAGTTCACGCATGGCAATCGATAGATTAAAGAGATAATCACGATTGGGACCGCTGGGACCAGCTGAGGTAAAAATTTGCCTAGCTATCGTTGCAGTTTGCCACACATCTCCCGCATACGAATCGTTCGCCTGCGATGCCATATACATAATAACATTTATCGGCATCGTCACCGTTGGATATTCATGAAACTCCAAATTGACACGATCGTAGCCATTCTTTTCACGATAATCCAGATGATCCAATACACGAGATTTCTGTGCGCCTGCAATGCGATAGGCGACACCGTAAACACGATCCGCATCGATGTCGCCCGGCAGCAAAGTGACCACTCGACCGGGTTTTTCCGGAATGCCGCGATGATCTATGCTGTGTTGATAGAAACGTCGCTTATAACCACAGACAAAGCCACGTCTGCGATCAATGTAGGGGAAATCTGCCTTCCACACCAATGATCCATAGCCAAAGATCCACACATCATCCGCTGTGGGCGCTATTACCTCCGATTGATTGCTTGGCTGTGCATCGAAACTCTGCAGCAATTTTATCGACTGACCTTTTATTCTATGATTCTCATACTTGGCCAACTCGGCGAAACAATGGCGATAAATTTCGGCGGCAGCCACCGATAATTCTGTCGCCGTCAGACTGTTGCCGAGTCGAAAGCTCTCAACAAAACGCAACATTTGTCGTTTCTAACGCAACTTTACTGCTGCTACGTCAACGTTCAAATACTCATAGAAGAAAAACAAAACTCATTGAGTTGGATGATATTATATCGATAAATTAATAGTTTTTATGCTAGGTTTGCACGTTGATCACGAGTTCAATGTGTTCACATTGATGTCACAGTAAAGTTTGCTGTGACAAGGCAAATTAATAACTTTTGTATGAACGCCATTAGTACACAAAAACGATTGGCGCGTACGGTAAATCCCATAAAAAAACCTTTACACAAGCTGAATGTTTAGTGACTAAAGCATATTCAAGCCCCAAAAGTCTTAGTATCCAATTTTCGTAATTATGTATTTTGCACCCTCGTGATGCTTCGTAACTGTGATAGAATTAATAAGATACATAATTTTCCACAAAACTACAGTTCAAGCAACTTGTGCGCCAGCTTCTGTCACAGTGAATATGTGACACTAAGCGATTACTGGTGTTCACATTGCACTGCGACACAGTGTGCACCAAGCATTATAGACATTCTTGACAAATATCGATTTCGATCAAGTTCCTATTTAAAATTTTTTAAAGCTTTAAGAATCATTTTTTAAATTCATTAGATTAATTTTGTGTATTTCAATTTTGTCAATAGCTTAATTAGGGGCATTAATTTCTTATATTTGTTTAAATTAAGCAATCGATACCGATAGTTCTATTTTTCACATCTGGCAGCATTGGAGCAACAGCTGTGCGCTTAGCGCTATTTCACTCGCACTCCCAGCTGTTAGCGCTGCCACAGCAACAGTACAAGAAACGTAAACAAACCGATTTTGCATTTATAATCTTTTTGGGCCAAAAAAAAACTTCACCAAGGGCAAAATGAGCGGAAAGGACGATCGATCGAAGGAGTAAGTAAGACGTAATCGCAAGTGCTGCAGTTTGCTATAACAAAAATTGTATTTGCACAGCAATCGCAAGAATATGAAGCAGCATAAATATTATCACAAACAACAGCAGCAGCAACAGCGTGGAGGCAACAACACCTCGTCGAGTTCGCCACAAACGACAGCGGTGCGCAGTCTTGTGGATATTGCCGACTCCAGCGATGAGCCGCGATTTGCCCGCAAGGGTTGGTCAAGTGGCACACGGTCGGTGGCGCCACAGCAGAGTCGAGAGATGCCGACGGATAGGGACGATGAGGAGGAACTGGGCGTGGATGGTGCGCCCATTGATGAGAATGCACGTGCCCAGCTGCGTGCTGGTGACTTCAAGCAGATGTCGCAGTTTCCCAGCCTGGGTGGTGGCCATTTCAGCTTTGGTGCCGAGCGGGAATGGAACAACATCGCCGAGGGACAGACGCAGTTGCATACAAAGGCGGCCAGTGGTTATTTTACGCTCAATCTGAGTCTGCTTAACGCGGGCCTGCAAACGATTCCGTTCTACAAGCGCATGGACTATCCGACAAGCATGTTTACACGACGGCAAATCGTGGCGCAAACCGAAGCAGCCGAGCGGGCGGAACGCACATATCAGGAGCGTGTTTTAAGGGAATCTAATGGCAATGTCAGTGCCTCCAAATCTCGTGCTCCCTCCGCCAAGTCCATAAAAGCAATGCCAGTGCCAACTGAAGAGCCCGATGAGCTAGACGAGCTACTGGCGCTGACAAACACTCAACTGGAGCAAACCTCACTTGCCACAGCTCAAGCTCTGCCGCCTCTTGCTGTCGCCCCGCCGGTTGCACCCACGAGCGCTGGCAAAAACGATGTGGAACAATGGCTGGACAGTGTGCTCGACGAGTGAGCTGCTTGTGCTGATCTATTCTCATATCTACAGCCAGCTTTGATGTGCCTTTTAGCTAATCATCTTCCGCCCTTGCTTCAAAAAGTACCATAGTACTATTAAAATACGCTTGAAATTGAATGTCTGTTGTTTCAATTCAAATTTTGCATTATAGCTGGCAAACTATCGATGACACAATCGAGCTATCGAAAATATACTTTTTCTGTGTCACTATCGATAGCTAGGATAATTAGCAGGATAGTTCAAATTTGAAATTTCCATGAGAAATGCCTTTTATTTATGCATAAAACAAAGGTATTTATTTATATATATTTATATAGAGGCCGGAATAGTGTGTAACGAATACAATACCGTCAAAAGTGTGAGCTAGTCCAGTGATGGTAGAACAGTAAAATTTTGCTTTTGTCAGACCAGCATTAAAATCTGCATCTAACGATAACATCGAATTTCTGTTACTCGATAGTTTGCCAGCGCTGTTTCATATTAGCTAAATTTATCGATAAGCGTATGCGTTTATTCAACACTAAACCTAACAGCGTGTTGAAATTAATTATAATTTTAAACTTCTTGATCATCATTTTCAATCAGTTTATTTTATACAAACTATTGTTGTTCTTTGGAAGGTTTATAAAATTTTATATTTAAAATAAGTTTATTACAATCATGTCAAAGAACAAAAGTAATTTCCATTTTAAAATTATATAATTATTTGTTCTGTTAACATTTTTGTGATTTGCAGATTTTACAGTGTTGACAATGATCGAAAATTGGCGTTAATGTTTCCGTTAGTCCTGCCAGTGCTGCCAGATCCGCAGGGTTTTTACAATTATTTTGTCTGCCGCATTGCGCGTCGAAAGCTTAAATTTGATTATTCTGTTTTATTCTTATTTGTACATCTTGTTTTTGTGTTTGGTATTTAGATTTATGTGACTGAACTATCAGAACAACAAGGAGTATCACAAGGTAATTGAATAGTTGCAGTAATCGTAGTTTATTTGGTAATAAAAGGAAACGTAACAGAAACATTCACAACAACCATTCAAAGTCTTCGTCGTGTTCACATTGTTGATCGGAAACGAAGCCATCGTCGTCATCGAAATCCGTGAACGTGTAGAGATTCTGATAGAACTCGGCGAGATTGCCATGCACCAATTTCATCAGATCACACGATGTCTCCAGAATAACCATGCGTTCCTGCACGCAACCATCTCGCATCGCAAGTTCGCCGCGCAGTTCGTCGACAATCGTGTTGAGCCAACGGAACAAAGCGGCGGCATCGTCGTTGGGAAACACGAGAATTTCCTGCGGCACGCCCGCCTCGTTGCGCAACTTATCCGTCGAACCGTACGGTCCGGCAATTAACAATGCCGCAATTACACGCACAATCAAATTCAGCGAATGCAGATAATTTTGCAAGTAATCCAATGGATTAACCATAGAGATGGCCATCAATATTTCGGGATAGGCGTGCAGACGATACGTATCGAAGCCCAGATCCGTCAGCTTATCCAACATGGCCCAGAGCAAGCAGCTACTAACGATTTGAGCCATCGTATTCAAGGGACTTGCACTGCGGCAACAAACTATCATGTTGAGCATAATGTCCGAGTCACTGATGTCCATCAGTTGGAGAATCTGTGTGCACAGCTCGTGCACCTGCTTGGAAAACATGAAAAACAATAGATATATTATTATCATAATTGCTCGAACGATTGGAGAATCATCTGTTTTGTAAACCCTTGCAGAGTTTTGTTTCATAATGTGGACCAGAAATGCGTAACGCATTAAAGCAGGCGCAGATAGATCCTATAATAAATATATAAGTATATTTATGGCCAGGACGACACGCGGTTCGTCTCTTCGACCTTTCAACTGCTCCTCTATCTATCTGTCTGTATATTTATGTGCAAACTAGTCTTTTACTTTTGAAGCAGTCTTGATAAAACTTGGTACAGGATCGGATTACTATATCACACTAGTTGCCACAGCAAAGATCGGTCGAACATCATGACATCATAGAAAACTTTATTGTTTCCTGAGATATCTCAAGCAATCTCTCGGATTGTGTTGTTGATATTGTCTTATAAATTCTGACTAAATTTGATTTAAATCAGACTACTATTTAATATAATTGTCATAGGAAAAATCGGTCGAAAATAACCCTTTAGGTAGTATGGAAAATCGTTGATGTTTCTTATAATTCTTAAATAAGATCATATAACTATCATATAAAAGATCGGTCGAAAATCATGAAATCGTGGAAAACTTTGTTGTTTCCTGAGATATCTCAGCCAATCTTTTGGATTGTGTAATTGATATTGTCTTATAAATTCTGACAAAATTGTATTAATCTCAGACTACTATATCATATAGGTATCAAAGGAAAGATCGGTAGCTGTCATAAAAAAGATCGGTCGAAAATTACCTTTTAGATAGTATGAATATCTTTGTTGTTTCTTGAGATAATTCAACCAATCTAACAGATTGCTTAGTTGAAAATTCTGTCGAAATTTTATTAAACTCATCATCATGAAATCATGGAAAACTTTGTTGTTTCCTGAGATATCTCAACCAATCTCACAGATTTTGTAGTTGATATTGTCTTTTAAAATTCTGACACAATTGGATTAAACTTAGACTACTATATCATATAGTTCTCATAGGAAATATCGGTCGACAATTACCCTTTATGTAGTATGAAAATCCTTGACGTTTCCTGAGATATCTCAACCAATCTCTCGGATTGTGTAGTTGATATTGTCTTATAAATTCTGACAAAATAGACTACTATATCATATAGTTGTCATTGGAAATATCGGTCGAAAATTACCCTTTAAGTAGTATGGAAAATCTTTGATGTTGCTTGAGATAACTCAATCAATCGCTCGGATAATGTACTTGATATTGTCTTATAAATTCGGACCAAATTTTTCATAGAAAACCTTTGTTGTTTCTTAAGATAACTCAAGCAATCTCGCAGATTAAGTATTTGGTATTGTCTTAAACATTCTGAGCAAATTTCTTTAAAATCGGACAATAATATTATAAGAGAAAGATCGATCAATATTTTAATATTTGTTGTAGGCAAATCTTTTTCAACTTAATTGAATTAAACTTAATAATAGTCACTAAATGTTTATTTTTTTGAAAATTCAACAGATCTCTGCAAGGGTATCAAATCTTCGTCACGCCGAAGATATTCTTTCTTTACGAAGTTATTCGCTCTTTTTACATGCGTCTCCTCGGTGCAGGCCATGTACTCGAAGCAGCGTTGCAAGAACAAAGTGCGTTGCACCTGCGTGCTGGCCAAGTCCTCGTGATGCAGCATATAGACCATCATGCCGGCCACGTGAAGTGCTGCCAACGGTTCGGCCCCAAAATCAATCTCCTCGCGTGCCATCAATTGGCCAAGTCCCTCTATTAACTGGGGGGGGGGAGGAGGTGTAGAGAATGAGAGTTGCCAATTTCCCATTCCCATTGTTGTCCCCCATTTCCTCGAGATTAACTTACCTCCAGAACATTGTCGCTGACGTGTATAAACGTCGTTTGATCCTTCAGACACGATTGGCCAAGTATCTGACGCAGTTGCTCGATATCAAAGCCCTGCGGACGTATGGCATGATGACTGCAAGTTCTACAATTAATTTTAAATGCAATTCTTCAATATCAAATTAGATAAAATTTGTAAACCCTTTTCTTTAAAAAAGTAAATTGGGTATATTAAGTTTGTCAAAATGTGCGTAACAGGTCGAAAGAAGTCCGGCAGACCCTATAAAGTATATATATTCTTGATCAGCATCAACAGCTGAGTCGATAAAGCCATGTCCGTCTGTCTTATGAGCGCCTAGATCTCAGAGACTATAAGAGCTAGAGTCACCAAAGGCTACAGTCGAGGTCGACTATGAGAGACCCTTTACTTATTCTTCAAAAGGGAAATAAGATGAACACTAATAGCACCCCATAGCGCGTTGTAACGTCAATATGCTCTTCTTCTTCCTTTGGCCCGACACTGAGTAATATTGAGATTGAAATAACTTCCGAGTTTATTATCCGATCGCGATGAAATTTTCAGTATACTTTAGGATCCCGAATCTTGTCCTGTGTGTCAAAATTCAAGGCACCAATTTTAAAATTGACCATTATATTATTATTTAAAGTTTATTTTTGAATAACTTTTAAGAGAATTATCCGATCGCGATGAAAGGATACATCGGGATCCTGATGTTTGTCCTGTGTCCTGCCAAAATTCAGGATTCTAGCTTTAATATTTTTCGTTTTATGGAATTTCAAAAATTTTGTTTTCGATTTACGGACGCGGAAGGGGGCGTGTCAAAATTTTAACATAAACTTGATCTGCTTAGCCCATAGACGAACCTACATTCCAAATTTGGTGGCTCTAGCTCTTATACTCTCTGAGACCTAGGCGCTTATACAGACAGACGGACAGACAGACAGACGGGCATGGCTATATCGACTCGTCTGGTGATGCTGATCAAGAATATATATACTTTATGGGGTCTGCCGGGCTTATTTTGACCTGTTACGCACATTTTTTTGACAAACTTAATAGACCCGTTCGACTTTTTAAAGTAAAGGGTCTAAAAATCGTCAAAACAGTAACTTGACTAACTGTATCTATGTATGTCTGTATGCATATTCTTGAACTTACTTGTTGGCTAATGCAATTTAATTATAGTTGATAGAATAGGAAAATACATACATACATATGTATGTGTATCTATGTAATATATGTATTCATGTGTAAATACAACTTGCCGTTGGCTGCTGTTAATGGTAAACTTGTCAGAGACATCTTAACACTATTTTAATGAGCTCCAAAAGTTCGCCATTTTGTTTTCGTTTTTGTTGTTGGATGTTGTGGAATGTGTGCTACTGATATTTGCTTAAGATGTTCAGTTAGCATACGCACACACACACATACAAGTGGAGATTGCAGTCTCTGCGTGTGGGTGTGTGTGTGTGTGTCCTTGCGCCGCATTGCAAAAGAAACTGACAAAATGCAAGTGCACGCGCGACTCGCACATTTTAGCATAAAAGTTACCGCCCACGCCGTCCCCTCCCCTCGTTCCACCTTCGTTCCCCTGCCCCATCCACGCCCACTTACTGCTTGAAGTTTCTTTGCACACTTGGAAATATCTGCTCATTATGCATTCATATTTTGCAATTACTTGACTCGCACATACACACACACACACACACAAGCGACGTAACGACAGCTAAAAGCGCAAGCGTTCGAAAGAGACAACAACAGTAGCAGCAGCAGCGAGGCCAAAGCTCCGTCTGTTAACGAGCAGCGGCGGCTGTTAAGTTGCTGTCAGCGTATGTGTGTGTGTGTGTGTGTAAGAGTTCCTTCCTATTTTTGTGTTTTAATACCCTGTGCCAGGGGTATGCCAAGTTTGTGCAAATGTATGCAACAGACAAATGTGGGCGTGGCAGAGCGAATTTAGCTAAATTTCAGGACAATACCAAATACAAGAAATCAATTTCGAAACGGTTTCGGTTACGGCCCGTAACGGTTACCGGTTTGTCGAATTTGTCGATATCCTAATGAAAAAATCAATTGTAAAATATCATTAATTTTATTTTCACACGAAGATTTACTTATGTTAAAGTTAAAAATATTATTTTTTGAAAGTAAAGAGCTGTTATTAAATCAAAACTAAAAGTTTTTCAGACATGCATCGGTTACTAAACGGTTATTTCGGTCTAACGAAAATGTTTTGTTTCGATTACTGTTTCAGTTACGGTTAGCAATTTCAATTGATTAATATTGGTTACGTTTACGGATCGAATCCTTACAAGATACTCGAGCTTAAGAAACAACAATTTTTTTTTTAATATAAAGCCATGATTTTTCAAGAGATTATTCCAATTTTTACTAAAATTTGTCTATATTTCGTGACAATATTATAATACACTCTGAATGGGTATAAAAGTTAGAGTTGGCATTTTTAGTTTAATTTACTGAATAAGTTCAATTGTTAATTTTAAAGTCGTGAACTTAATCAGGCACTTTGTTCAGTTGTTCAGTAGTTCAGTTGTTAAGTAGTTCAGTTGTTTAGTAGTTCAGTTGATTAGTAGTTCACTTGATTAGTAGTTCAATTGTTCAGTAGTTCAGTTGTTCAGTTGTTTAGTAGTTCAGTTGTTTAACTGTTCAGTTGTTTAGTAGTTCAGTTGTTCAGTTGTGTAACTGTTCAGATGTTCAGTAGTTCAATTGTTTAGCAGTTCAGTTGTTCAGTTGTTTAGTAGTTCAGTTGTTTAGTTGTTCCGTTGGTTATAAACGATTAATGGGTCATTCTATACAGTTCTTCAATTCAGTCGATTTATTATATTTATTATAGCGTTTTCCAATAGGTTGATTACTTTAGCCCCACCCTCTATACATATATACCTAGTCGGCGCAATTATTTTGACACATCGTTCAATTGTCCTTCAATTCTTTTACAATTCAATAATGGAAATTAATGTACATTTTTTGTTTCTTGTTAAATAATGCATTTTTAAGTTTTTAACAAATATTTTTCAAAATCTACATTAGTTCAAATCTGAAAGAATGTAAAGGCAAATGACCGGAAGTGTCACAATAATTGTGCCCACTAGTGTATTATATTATGATAATATTTTCAAATTATAACAATTTAAATACGACTTTAAAAAGTCGTAAAGATGCGAAAACTTCTTAACATTTTAGAAAATAATATCGTTTATTTAAAGTTCTTTAAGTACTATATTAAATTTATGGTATTAAAACTTCTTTATTATATTAAAATAATATAAAATCTATCACTCTTTCCACTTTAATATTTATGTAATTTTTTTTTAATTTTATACATATTTTTATTGATTATCAAAAATTTAAATTTGTGGTCAATTGTTCAGGCAAGAGATGTGCACTTCTTAAGAATGAAAAAAAATGTGCAAACAAGTAAAACAGTCGACAAGAACTTATAGAATAATTTTTAAAATTACATTGAAATATTAGATTCTAAAAAAATTAACAATTAAAATTATTTTGAAATTTAAATATTTTAAATTAAAACTGAAAAAATAACAATTAAGAATGCTGTAAAAGGGCAAATCAAAATTATGACTTTAAACGATTTTAAATGATTCAACATTTGTTGCAAGGATTGGGGAGAAACCCCAGAAAATTCGAATAATCCATTTGTGAAGAAAAATCCCAACAAGAGTTTTTCTACGATGGATTAAAGACGGAAGATTCAGAAGAAGAATAAGTCTACTGGAGTACTGGATGGTAAACGAAGGTTGGGATCCCAGTTTAAAGCACGTAGGGCAAAAAGCAAAAATTGCATTTGAACGGACTCGATACGATCCTGGTTATAACGATATTGTTGAACAGTATTCCAGGATAGGACGGACTAAAGAGGACATAGAGGAGTTTAGTAGTGAAAGGATCGTTGAATTCTTTCGACCAGCGTTTAATAAAACCCAGTATATACATTTATTCGTATAACTGAATAAATGGTGCCTAGTGCGGTTAAATGTCATTAGCATACACTTAGAGAACAATTAAGATACAATTGATTGGCCGAACACCATATTTGCATAGCGTTCAAATCATCTTGTAGACGATAATAAAGTTAGAAGATCAGTGTATGAGAAAATAAGCTTAACATCATCTGCATACATAAGAATGTGAGAATGAGATAGGATGAAGGGAAGGTCTGTGGCGACCCAGTGGCGCCCCCTAGCGACATTCATCCAAACTAAAAGTATGTCATGCAGCCCTGCAGACGAGTCGAGAGTTCGATAACTATCATTCGATATCGAGACTTTTCGATAGCCATGTGCGCATCTGAAAGCTAAAGCTCTATATTAATTTAATCACAAATAAAGAATAATAATATATTAAAGACAGTATCGTATGGTTCTAGTAACCATAGGTCGTTAATAAAAATGGTAAAAAAGATAAAGTTCCCAATTGATTACCTTGAGGTACCCCAGAAGTAACCTGAACCGAACTTGAAACGGTTGGCCTAAGGAGCACTTTTTGGCTCCTACCTTTTAAGTTGGTGGATATCCAACTTAAAAAGGCGTGAGGGAAGCCTATGCAATCAAGTTTATGTGGTAATAGGTTGTGGGTCACGTAGTCAAAGTCTTTACTGCAGTCAATATAAATAACATCAGTTTGCCTCATCATACCAAGGTGGAAAACTCTAGCAAATATGAATCTAGGTTGTCTAACTTCCTCTGTCATGGTATCTCAGGGTCTAGCACACTCAACTAGATCTTTTCTTTGCTGTTTCATGTTTTACTTTGCCTTTTGCATTTTTTGTTTGTTTGTTATTTGCCATTTGGCCCATTTGCATGCGAGCAGAAAGAAGGCGCAATGCAATTTCATAGAAATTTGCATATTCAGATTTTAATTATGCAGTTGCATGAAAAGATTAACAACTTTTGCCAAGACGTCAACAACAACAACAACAACTGACGCTGCATTGTGCATTTTATATTTTAATTATGCAGATCTTACAAAGGCAGTCAAGGGGCATACGACACATTCAACTTATAGTAGAAGATGATTCCACAAATGTATCTACAAAGTACATATCAAAATTAATTGCATTTCTCTTCTGGTTATACATGTGTATGTACTTTTCTTCTTATCTGTTAACTTGACCTCAACAAAACCGAGCCAATTATGCAAATCAGCTAAGTCGCATTTTGGGCTATTATTATTATATCTAGTATTATTGTCTAACTGATGATAATCTTCACTACTCAACTCATTTACGATTTTCCCACCCTTTTTTGCAACAAATCAAGTCGCAATCAATGCCCACTGTATGTATTTTCACTTCAATTAGATGGCATAAAAGCAGCAAATTAGCAGAGGGGTTGATACCCTCTTCCCCTTTCCACAACCCCCTCAGCTTACGTAGTGCAATTGAAAAGTGTCAAGTGTGGCCCGAAAAATGAAGAGTGGAAGAGAGAGAGAGAGAGAGAGAGAGTAAAGAATTTGTGGATTAACAATCATAACGATAGCGATAATCATGATGATGATGATAAGTAGCAACTACCCTTTTATTAGCATTCAGTTTGAAAGCTATTTATACCCTGTAAATGTATGCGACAAGCAATGGGAGTTATAAATATTAATTAATTATTATTCAAAGAGTTCTAATTGATATACATTTGAGACTACTCGTATATTATAGGGTATTTACTGGAACTTTGATGGTTATATTGACACTTTGTGCATTTAAAAATCACTATAGCATAGTTTACAGAGCATCTGTTAGTCGATCACTCTTCTGCCTAATGGAATAAAGTATTAGCTTGCATATATTTCGCTATTTAATGTCTATCACATGCTTATTCCAGCACTTTATACTTTCGTAAGCAATTCCATATTTATGTGTACGGTATCTACTAGTCGATCAATTGCTTGCATACTAGAAAAAGCAACATTTCCTAAATATATGTTGATTACATTATTATACTGGCACTTTGTGCATTCAGAAGCCACTTTACACCAATTAAGAGGGTATCTATTGGTCGATCACTCTTCTTCCTTATGGAATAAAGTATTGGCTTGCATATATTTCCCTAGTAAATGTCGCATATAGTATATCACACGCTTATTCTAGCACTTTATACATCTGTAAGCAATTGCAGCGTTTTGTATAGGGTATCTACTAGTCGATCAATTGCTTGTGTAATAGAAAAAAGCAACATTTCCTAAATATATGTTGATTACATTATTATACTGGCACTTTGTGCATTCAGAAGCCACTTTAGACGAATTAAGAGGGTATCTATTGGTCGATCACTCTTCTTGCTTATGGAATAAAGTATTAGCTTGCAGATATTTCCGTAGTAAATGTCTATCACAAGATTATTCCAGCACTTTATACAACTGTAAGCAATTTCAGCTTCAGCTTGTATAGGGTATCTACTAGTCGATCAACTGCTTGCATAACAGATAAAAGTAACACAGATAGAATATCTTATATATAATATGTTAATTACATGGTTATTTTAACACTTTGTGCATTTAAAGACCACTTTAGACGATTGACGAATTTACAGGGCATCTATTAGTCGATCACTGTTCTGTCTAAGGTAGCAGCTTGACAATATCTCATTGCATGCTTATTTTGATCCTTCAAACTTGTCTATAGGATATCTGCTCGTCGCGCACTCAATAAACTGACACATTGTAACTTTTTTTTTTTGGGGTGGATTTGGTTTTGTTTGTTTTGCAAGCGGGCAATCTGTAAATTTTACGCCTAATTTAAGACAAATTGTTGACATACAGTTGGCACTTTTGTGGTTTGCAGATGCCACTGCCAAAAAAAAAACAGGGGGCGGTAGTCGTAGAAAGGGGCGTGACGGGGCAGCTCAACAAAAGCCAACAGATTTTCATATCATTATGAGCTGATTTGTTGAATAACCGAACGATAGTAGCTACCGATGTTCCGATGTGTTGCTTAAGGCGGTTTTTGTTGTTGTTGTTGTTTGTTAACGAAGTTGTTCAACATGTAAATAATACAGATGGCGACAGACGAACAGACAGACGGCGGTACGGACAGACAGACAGACGGACAGACAGACAGAGGGGGGTACAAAAGAATGTTAGTTGCCTTCAAGCACAAGTTCAATTTCATATTATTTAAAGTCGCTAAATTGCCAATTAGTTGACAGGCTCAATCGAACTTTCCGCTCTTTGTTTGTTGTCCCCCTCTGTCGTCATTCCGTTTCACTTCAACGTTTTGTTTTTCCATAAACATAGACAGCTTACTTTATAAACAAACCCATCGAAAACTTATCCACAGCACAGATTTGTTTATATTGTGGAAATTTATGCGCCGTAAACTGATTCCATTTTCCACAAGAATATAAACATTTAAATAAAACAAATAAATACATACATATTCTATATGGAAATTCCTATAATTTTTATGGAAAAAGACACAACACAGTTTAAGTTCTGAGAATGATATAATAGATGGTACTCAAGTGAAGAGATAACGAACCATTTCGTGTCAATTAATAACTGAATCTAAGTATATTTATTTTTGATTGGAAATAAACACATATTTCAAGCCGGAAAAGTTTTATTTCTAAACAACAAATAAACCTAAAAGAAATGTAATTTAATTTATATTTTTTCTTAATGAACTAAAGCAAATAATGAATAAGTAAATTAGTTATTATCATAATTATATCCAATACAATTTGTGGAAAGTAAAAATGTGGAGACTTACTACAGTTTTTGTTGCTTTATTTTATTTATTTATTTTGACACAAAGAACGATATTAAATAAGAGACGAAATTAATATTATAAAACTAACAATTAAATCAATAATCTTAGAACTTAGAACATAATAAGTTATATTAATTTAGGTTAAGTTAAGATACGAAATGAAATTTTCTATGTATTTTTGTTAATTTTTAAGTTGTAAACTAAGCTTTATACAGTTGTTAATTAATGAAACCTTCTTTAACCTTCTCTGAGATCTAGGCGCTCGTACAGACAGACGGACATGACGGACAGACGGACATGACTCGGCTGGTGATGCTGATCAAGAAAATATATACTTTATGGGGTCTGCCGGACTTCCTTCGTCCTGTTACGCACATTTTGACAAACTTAATAGACCCCTTTTTACTTTTTTAAAGTAAAGGTTCTAAAAATAATAGAAATTTGTTTACACCAATAAATTTATTCAAAATGCAATTCTTTCCAAAAAGTATCAAGTCTCAATTAATTTATTTTACAATGGAGAACAAATGTTTTTAGTTTTAGAATTAAATTTCAAAGATAAAACCGATTATTTAGCTATTTATTTATTTTCTTTTCTTTATTTTATGGCTGTAAGTAACTATCACAATAATACCCACTTTTCTCAGTTTTTATACATTTTTATATTTTATTCATTAATTATTATCTATCATTCTAGCGTCCAATCGCAATAAAGTTAAAGAAAGGAAATGAAAAGTATCGATAATTTGTTGTGTAAACTAAAAGAAGCATTCGGTTCTCAGTTTAAAATAATAATATGCTTATGTTTGTTATAATAAATATTTTTTTTTTTTCAATTTCATAACCAATGAATACTACATTGGGAAAAGGAAAGGAATACTTTAGATAGAAGATAGATTTTAAAAACCTATCGAAGAGAGCCCAATATTTTGTTAAACTTGAAATATTTTAGTAAACTACTTTGTATAAATAAGACTTTAACGCTAATATTTTTATTTGATCTTTTAGTTTTCATCAGTCAAAGATTGGTAGACATAAAGATGCGCTGTTTGTCGATGAAAAAATTCTGTCACCTTGGACTACTACGCACCTATCTGAAGAACAGTCCATTGTTCGTATATTTTCCCTCTTTAAACGTACCCAATGGCATACAAATCGATGTGGTATATGAACATTAAGCTTTAAACTCTTAGAACTTTAACTTCTTTAACCTTTTCGATTAGATTATACTTCGTCTTTGCATGCTGCATAAGAAGCAATCAACGAAATGGGACGAGAAGATGCATCGATCTTTGTTGGTAGCAATTTGTATCATAGTCATGATACATGATCCGATGATACCCCAGCTGCAATTGACTTCTCTGGTCAACAATGTGCTATCCACGATCGATTGCAAGGACCCAATGAGTGTAAGTTTAGATGGTGGTTTCAAAAATTCAAAAAGCGAAAGTTACACCAACTCTTAAAATATCAGAAGACAATAATTTTAACTAAAAATCTTAAAGTTCTTTAAAAACTTTGGATATTAAATGAAGTGTTAAAGAACTCGATAGCGAAAGTTACGATAACTTTTAAAAGATCAGAAAATAATATCTCTTACTTGAAATACTAGAAGTTAATAGGAAAACACATTCAATTTGTATACCCTTAGCTCATTAAGACACTGTATCAATAGCTGAGGTGATTGGCACCTGTCTGTCCGTCCGTCCGTCTGTCCGTCCGTCTGTCCGTCCGTCCGTCTGTCCGTCCGTCTGTCCGTCCGTCCGTCCGTCCGTCTGTCCGTCCGTCCGTCTGTCCGTCCGTCCGTCTGTCCGTCCGTCTGTATGAACGCGTCGATCCCAGCAACTATAAGAGCTAGAGACTTCAAATTTGGAATGTAGGTTATTGAATACCATACCCAAAACTACACATTGTATGAAAAGCTGAATGCTACTGACGATGCACAATTCAATATAATATCTAGCTTTTGCGCTATTGCAAACTAGTACATTATGTCGATGACAAAAAGCTGAATGCTACTGCCAAACGTTTTATTTTCTTACCGTTGCGCGCGCTCGACTGATCGGCTTGTTTTTAATACTATCATATGGAAATAAGGAATATTCGAAAGTTGTACAGAATAAGTAAAGAGTCTCTTATTGTCGGTTTCGACTCTAGCATATCGGTCTCTACTATATCGGTCTCGCCCCGACTCTTCGGCTAGTTTGTATGAACGCGTCGATCTCAGCAACTATAAGAGCTAGAGACTTCAAATTTGGAATGTACGTACCTGAATACCATACGCAGATCAAGTTTATTTTCAATTTTCAATACCAAGCCCCGTTTGTTTTAAAATTTGAAAAATCACCATAACATAAGCAATGTTAAAGCTAGAGACTTGAGATTTGGCACACATGATAAGAAACTTGAACTTAATTTGCCCAGAAAATTTCATCGCGATGCCACACCCCCTTCGCCAACGAAACGTGAAAAAGCAGCATACCAAAAGCAGTTTTGTAGCTAGAGATTTGGCACACATGATCAGTAAATTGGGTTTGATGTGTCTAGAAAATTTCATCAAGATGCCACGCCTCGTTCGCCCACGAATTACAGGAGACTTACATCGCGAGTAAATTTGAGCGGGGCCCTGTAGACCCACACGGTATATAACGGTCGATGTATCGACTGTTCGGCTTGTTTTAAATTAAATCTATTATTATTTTTTAGTTGATACTAATACTTTAACAAAGGAACTGCCATTTTCTGTTCCCTTTTCCTTTCCCATTAAGGTCCATGGCCATGTGGAGTTTATACTCGCTGAATTGGGCAAGGTGAATGCCGATAATAAAGTAAATCTATTCAATCTAGCCGTTGGCTTGGTGCGTATCTCAAAATGTGCCATGCCCATTGCCGTGTGTCTGCTGTGGGTAATTGTTGGGATTGCGCTCAATATGGAGATAACTATGCATCGTTATCGGGAACTGGAGGAACTAGCTCAATCGCTTGGTTGGATGCCGACTTATAGTGTATTGGAATTGAAAGCAGAGCAACTGGATGATATGGATATTATGCTACAGTCGATAAATTGCCTTCTGGACTATTTACTACTCACTGGCAATGAGGAACTCAAGAAATTCGGTTATCCCGATCATTTTTTTCTTATTCAATGTGATGATCTTGATGCTATGGTTTGCTGGGCAACATTTGTAAGGAATGAGATCGCCGATCAGTCTGGCTGCTATGAAAAGGTTAATAAAATACATTAAACAGCTAAAAACAATACATCTTTTATCTATATATCTTTCTTTTTAGATCGTTTTTCGTATACGCGAAATGTTGCGCATATTGAAACGCATCAGATTTGAGTGTCCCGTTCATTTGAACACAGAGACAGTATCTGGGATATTGCCAGCTCTAACCATCGAAATCATTTCGGATCTGGATGACTAAAGATTCCTATGCGTGATCACGGATCGATCTAGTTTCACAAACGATCATTTTGTTGATTTTCAAATTATATTACCGTTTAACTTACGCTGCTTCCATTTGCTCTTCACTTTCTTTCTTTTCCTTTCCCTCTCGCTCTCTCTCTCACTCTCTATCTCTTTCTCACTATTTCTTATGGCGTTCTGTTTCATCCAACGCACCACGATCAACTGTACCGCTACCCTCATCGATCGAGTCTGAAGCTCCGCCTAAAACATCGAACGAGTTCGTTATTCTTATTACTTTTCAAGTCTTGTCGATGATGTTCGATCGTTGCTTTGACTCTCTTTTAAACGTAATTTGATAACGCTGCAAACTTGAGGCAGTTGCAACCGTTTAAGCTGATCCTATTATGTTTAATTTAACGACAGTTTCATTGATAGTATACTCATATGTTACATATAAATTATAGTGGAAAGAGCGTATAAGATTAAAGTTTGACAAAGTATAGCTTAATTGTTGAAATGATTTAAATCTCTTAAAATAATTTATATTTTATGGGATTGGAGATGTCTCCTTTGCACTGTTACATACATTGCAATAAATACTATACATATATTCTAATTTATTTACTCAGTTGTTCTACAAGCAACGACTTTAACTTGTAACCAGTGCACTATGGGCGATTTTTCATAATGGGCGGCATAAAGTCATAAAATTTATGGTGAAATATTAAGGAAATGTTTTTTTTTATTAATAGTAAACACTTCAGTTAGCTGAAAAACAATTTTTTTTTTTATCGGGTGGCAACTCTCTTTTTGTGGCAGCCCTTCAAAACCAGCTGATCTGTTGAAGCTCGCAATTATATAAATTGGCGCGAAAAATTTCATGCTGTTGAAAGTGCTTAAATTATTATTGGTTTCGTTTAAGTTAATAAGTGTAATATGGATAGCAAAGCTCAAGGTATTTAGAATCTTTTATTTACGATAAATGTGTATAAATGTTCGTGGTGTTTTTAATGTCCGGTGTTATTGTTGATTGTATTTTTAGCAAAAATCTAACAATTTTAATTGTGTTCCGTGGAGTATTTCTTGAAAAGTGCATATCAAAACATGCAACTAAAAATGGCAAGTTACTAACGAATGTGTCTAGTTTATTGTAGTAATCATTTTTTTTGCTCCTTTTTGTTCCTTTTAAAAAAAATTGCACTTGAAGTTTCCTTTACGTTCAACAACAACACGCTTGTTGATATTTGGAACAACAACAATCGCAATGCTGATGCTGTCACAGCGTACATAATGGAAGAAATAAATGAAGATAATTTGAACAAATCAAACATACAGCAAATTAAGGCAAAAGTGACTAATTTTGAATATTATATAAAACGATACTTGCGCAAATACAATCGAAATCTTGAGCGATTCAAGTCAATTCACACAGAATGGTTTGCAAAATGTATGGAAATAAAAATTGATGTGGAGGATACTGCTAAGATATCACCATCGAAGATGGGTCGTCCAAAAGTAGGATATGCCGAGGCCGGGCCTAGACTACGAAGGCAAATGGCATCAGAAGTTGCCGTTCAAAATGATTGCTCTACTGCCTTACTTTTGCATGCCGCCTCTGCGTCTGCCCGTAAAAGTAATGAAAATAAAGTGGTTGGCGTATTGCGAAATGTAATGACTGAGGAAAATGTTGTAAATCCCGAAATAACAAATCAAGCGAGACCAGATCGCATTTCTAATATTGAAGCATTAGCTTTTTTATTGGAGAATAATTTCACAAAGCAGCAATATATCAGTTTTACACAACTCTACAAGGCGCACGGCTGCAATATATGTCCCGGGTACGACTTAATAAGATCTACAAAATTGCAATGCAGACCGTCAGGAATTAGTATTTCCGAAACTGTGGCAAAGGTTTCTCTGCAGGATTTGCTAAACCACACAGCTGAACGAATATTGACCTTACAAAATGATGTTTTAGAGAAAATGAAAAATGTAACGGACTGCACCCTTATTATTAGCTATGGGTTTGATGGATCGACGGGTCAAAGTTCATATAAACAAAAATTTGATTCAGATGAACCTGATTTCTTAGATCAATCGCTGTTCGTATCCACTGTCATACCAATACGTCTAATTGATTCTTTAAATCGCGTAATATGGTTAAATAGAAGCCCACAGTCAGTAAGGTTTTGCAGGCCTTTAAAAATTGAATACGCGAAAGAGAGCTCCGCAAAAATCTTAGGCGAAAAAGAAAATTTAGATATGCAAGTAGCGAAATTGGAAAAGTTCAAATGGCAACCTAAAAATATTTCTGTGGATTTTAAAACATATATGTCATTAATTGATGGAAAGGTATTAAACGTCATAACTGGTACAAAATCCAATCAATGTTGCCCAATCTGTGCCGTAAATCCCAAAAGACTTATCGAAATCACAGATTTTAATTCTGAAACATTTCGACCTCAGCCTGGCTCTTTAAAATACGGCGTAAGTCCATTACATGCATGGATTCGATTTATGGAATTCGTCTTGAATATATCGTACCGTATGGATATAAAGACCTGGCGCATCAAAGGCGATGATAAAAATAAAATGATGATAAGAAAGAAGGAAATTCAGCAAACAGTATGGAAGGTAATGGGTTTGCATATTAGCATACCGAAACAGAACGGAAGTGGTAACAGCAATGATGGTAACACGGCGAGACGAATGTTTGCAAATACAAAACTGTTTGCATCCATAACATTGTTTGATGAGGTCATTTTGAATAATTTTTACTATATATTAATAGCAGTATCGTGTGAATTCTCAATCAGCCCAAAAAAGTACCGAAAATTTTGTAAAGACACTTTTAATCTATATATGAAAACATATCCGTGGTACCCAATGTCTCCAACTGTACATAAAATATTAGTTCACGGAGCAGACATTATAAATTTGTGTATAGTTCCAGTTGGATGTTTGGGTGAAAATGCATCAGAAGCTCGAAACAAACATTATAAAATGGACCGACGTTCTCATGCCAGAAAAAATTCTAGATTAAGTAATATGGCTGACGTTTTTAATAGAGCCATGGACTCATCTGATCCATTAATATCAAGCTACTATATAAATAAGAGGCTGCAAAATTTGAAAAAGAAACCGCTTCCAATAGAAGTTATAAACCTTTTAGAGAATCCAACATCAGAGCTGAGTTCATACAATTTTTTAAATGATGAAGACACCGAATCAGACAACGAAAGCGATGACAAACATGAGAATTCTTTTGTTTTGGATGAAGAAGATTATTAACTTTTTGTTTTTTTAAGTTTGGAATATTGTTAAAACATGGTAAAATATTATTTTTTCTATTTTTATGCTTTGCTTTATAATAAAAATTGAAATTTTTGTACAAGTGCCGGGGCTATAAAGGGGCGGAAAATAAAGGCGTGGTCAAATTGACTAAAAAAAAATCCGAAATCAAACTAAAATATTAGTAACCCTTAAAAAAAAAAAATTAAGCTCCTAGCTCTATGTGTGGACTTTATGCCGCCAAAATCAACTAATCGCCCATAGTGCAGTGGGAAAGGCTACAGTCGAAGTCGACTATGAGAGACCCTTTACTTATTCTTCAAAATGGAAATAAGATTAACACTAATAGTACCCCATAGCGCGTTGTAACGTCAATATGCTCTTCTTCTTCCTTTGGCCCGACCCTGAGTAATATTGTGCTTTGAATAACTTCCGAGCTTATTATCCGATCGCAATGAAATTTTCAGGATACATTGGGGATGCTCGATCTGTGTGTCAATATGCAGGACTCTAGCTTTAATATTTTTCGTTTTATGGGAGTTCAAAAATTTTGTTTTCGATTTACGGAGGCGGAAGGGGGCGTGTCAAAAATTTTAAAATAAACTTGATCTGCTTAGCCCATAGACGAACCTACATACCAAATTTGGTGACTCTAGCTCTTATAGTCTCTGAGATCTAGGCGCTCATACAGACAAACGGATATGGCTATATCGACTCGGCTGTTGATGCTAATCAAGAATATATATACTTTATGGGGTCTGCCAGACTTCCTTCGACCTTTTACGCAAATTTTTTTTTTGACAAACTTAATAGACCCGTTTTACTTTTTTAAAGTAAAGGGTCTAAAAAGCCGGAGAGTCCTCCTTGAGCGACAACCGATAGTTCCTATGGCAGCTATATGATATAGTGATCCGATCCGGCCGGTTTCGACATATAAACTGAATGAAACTTGGTACAGATTAGTCTTTTTCTGCAGGCATTACATATGTCGGAACCGGCCGGATCGCATTACTATGTCATATAGGTGCCATAGGAACTATCGGTCAAAAATCATACTTTTGTATGAAAAACTTTTATATTTTTTGACAGACTTTAACTAAACTCACAGATAATGTAACTGGCCATGTCTTATACAGACTGACCAAATTTGATATAAATCGGATCACCATATCATATAGCTGCCATAAGAAAGATCGGTCGAAAAGTGCATCAGGGTTCTGCAAGGGTATGAAATTTTTGGCCTGCCAAAAATAACAAAGAGTACTGACTTACTGCACCCTACTGGTTATTTATTTATTTAATACTTCTAAATTTTCAGACAGCACAAAAACTGTAATATACCTCTCAAGTAGAGAATAGAGGGTATCTTAGATTTGATATATAATGTAAATAAATACGTTGAAGTCTCCGTCTCTCAGAGTTTGCAAGTCTGTGTGTGTGAATGGATGAGTGTATAACGAACGTAGTTAAAATAAACACACAACTATTAATTCCCCATTTAATATAAACCAGCTAAAAATAACACATAATGCATAATAATTTTGCCAATAATTTAATAACAAGTTTAGCCAAATAACAAGTAAAAAAGAGGCAGGAGACACTTCCCACCTAGTAAGGGAACTTAATCTTATTGCGGCGATTCTTTACAGACTTCCCTTGCCGATTCTCTCGCTGCATATCGTTAGAGATCTGTTGAAATATTTCTTGATCATATATATATATATATATATATATATCGATGTTCCGCTTCCCGGGGAGCTTTCAACATTAAATTGGATTCTCCACGAGGCATATTTTGGTCGAGTTTTTCAGCTGTTTCCGTTTCCTCTAGTGGTGATAGATTAGTATTTTTCGATTGATTCTCTATATTTCAGAATTATTAGAAATTTCTATATATAGTTGGTAATTTGTAGCAATTGAAGGAAATTATTGTTATATTTTGATTAAGTTTCCTGGTCAGCTCAGAAATCAGCTAAAATGACAGCACAAGACAAAATTGACTCAATCGATTCGCATTTTGATGCTTTTGAAACGGCAAAAACTTTTATTATTTGTATTTATTATATGTGGTCTGCTTTCGTCACTAGCGTGAACTGCCGGCCACAGTGATATCTATCAATAATAATTGAGAAAACCAAATTAAATTATTAATTATCATAGAAGAAACTTTAAATACTTCAGTTAAAACTGACTTTGTAGAATATCTCGAGTAAATCGTTTATCGATCAGTGAAAGGGTATATTGAACTCGTTGAAAAGTAAGTCAAAGGGGAGAAGGAGGCGTGGCAGATACTATAAAATATCTCGTTTGTTTTGTCTCTGATTCAGCTGTCTGCTGTCATGTTTATACCCTGCTTGTAAATCTGTGAGCTGAGCAGGCGATTTCTTAGAAGTATAATAATAATATCATTCAATTGCTACAATTTACATATTGAAATTTCTGATAATTCTCAAATATGGAGCATCAGTCGGAAGATAATGATATACCATTCCTAGAGGAAACGGTGACAGATAAACAATTCGACGAATTTATGTCTCGTGTGGATCCCAGTTATTTAATAGAAGCCGCCCGGGAAGCGGGACGTTGTTATAAATTTGATCTAGTTATTCGGAAGAACTTTAATGATGTGCAGCGAGAGAATCAGCAAAAGGAGAATCAAAAGAAGCGCAATTCAAATTAGATACTTTAAGTAGTTGGCGTTGGGAGAAGGGAGAAGATGCAAGACTTCACTATTTATTCAGAGTTACTGTGTTAAATTTGAAATTAAATTTAAATTGTTGGCAAAAAATATTATGCAAAATGTGTTATTTTTACTGGTTTATATATTAAATGTGGAATTAATAGTTGTGTATGGTGTGTTCTTTATACCCCAGACAGAAGAAGGCGTGACAGACTCCATAAAGAATATTATTTTGGATCAGCAACAATAGCTGAGTCGATATTCCCGTGTCTGTCCGTCCCACAGTGGTCGAAAAGGCTCATCTAGCGGCGTTTAGTTAATACCTCTTAAGGTAAAACCTTTTTTTTTAGACCCTTTACTTTAAAAAAGTAAATAGGGTCTATGAAGTTTGTCAAAAAAAAATGGGCGTAACAGGTCGAAGGAAGTCCGGCAGACCCCATAAAGTATATATATTTTTGATTAGCATCAACAGCCGAGTCGATTTAGCCATGTCCGTCTGTCTGTATGAGCGCCTAGATCTCTGAGAATATAAGAGCTAGAGTCACCAAGTTTGGTATGTAGGTTCGTCTATGGGCTAAGCAGATCAAGTTTATCTTAAAATTTTGACACGCCCCCTTCCGCCTCCGTAAATCGAAAACAAAATTTTTGAACTCCCATAAAACGAAAAATATTAAAACTAGAGTCCTGAATTTTGACACACAGGACGATGATCAGGGTCCCAACGTATCCTGTATTTCATCACGATCGGATAATAAACTCGGAAGTTATTCAATACTCAATATTACTCAGTGTCGAACCAAAGGAAGAAGAAGAGCAATTTGACGTTACAACGCGTTATGGGGAACTATTAGTGTTACTCTTATTTCCATTTAGAAGAATAAGTAAAGGGTCTCTCATAGTCGACTTCGACTGTAGCCTTTCCGATTGTTTTGTGAGGCTGATGCCGAATTTCGAACCTATATCTTTTAAATTACTCGTGTTATTCGGGTTTTTCCAATTTTTGGGGGCAGAAGTGGGCGTGGCAAAATTCTAAAACAAAGTTAAGCTTTGAGTAGGCCTTAGGATTATTGTCACCAAATTTGGTTACTCCAGCTCTTAGTGTCTCTGAGATCTAGGTGTTCATACAGAAGGACAGACGGACTGACTGAAGAACAGACATGGCTATATCGACGCGTCTGTTGATGCTGATCAAGTATATATATACTTTACGGGGTCTGTCAGACATTCATAGACCTCTTGTAGACCTTATACTTTTCTAAGGTAAGTGTCTAATACTAAATTCGTATCTGATGTCATGGCTCACTTTTGACTTAAGTTTTGTAAACAAAAGCACTGTAATTGGCATGTAAAATGGCGTTACGTTTTACTATCGATAGTATGTACTATCGATAACACTGGCCACTCGCTTTTATCGAGCATTTGCTGCTGCCTTTGTCGACGAGCTCAAACCACAACAATGATAACAAAAGCCACTTGACTTCCGACTGAGATTTTTAGCCGGAAGAGTTTTTGGGTTTGAGAGATTGTTTGGTGGTGTGTGTGTATGTGTGTGTGCGTGCGTGTGTGGTTGTTGCTGCTGCTGCTGTTGTTGTCCTCTTTACTCTTGGTGGTTCGGTGGTGGTTTCAGTTTCGGTTTCAGTTTCATTTTGTGATTAAAATGTTTGTCATTATCCGTTTGGAAAAATGTTGCAAATTGTGTTTGTGCCGCAGGGCGTGCTGACACTTGTCTGGGTGGTTGTTGTCCCTGTTGTTGTTGTTGTTGTTGTTGTGGCTGCGGTTGTTGTTGTTGTCGTTGTTGTTGATGTCACCATCGTTAGCACCAGGGAGCGTTGCCTTGTTAACCGTTAATTGTTTTCGGTGTGTGTGTGTGTGTGTGTGTTGCATTTACTGTTAAATTGTTTAGTCGTTAACAAAAAGCCAACAAAGCTTCTCATTTAGCACTGATTGTAATAAAAAACAGTCGGAAAGGCTACAGTCGAAATCGACTATGAGAGACCCTTTACTTATTCTTCAAAAATGAAATAACAATTTTTAAAAACAGAAAAAATTGTGCCACTGGCATGATTCGAACCCTAGACCCCACCGCAAGAATTCGACATTCTAACCACTGCACCAACAATGCCATATTCAATAGTTTGCCAATTACTAGTTTTCTACAGAAGTGAAATTAATAATTCAATGCCTTTAGTTGCTGCCTGCACATTTCCTGCCATTGTACATTCAATAATTTGTTGCTTTAAATCTCCGGTGTTTATTGTCCGGTATAGGAAGCTACATTCCAAATTTGAAGTCTCTAGCTCTTATAGTTGCTGAGATCCACGCGCTCATACAGACGGACGGACGGAAAGACGGACGGACAGACAGACGGACAGACAGACGGACAGACGGATAAACAGACGGACGGAAAGACGGACGGACGGACAGACAGACGGACAGACGGATGGACAAACGGACGGACAGACAGACGGACGGACAGACGGACAGACAGACGGACGGATGGACGGACAGACTGACGGACGGACGGACGGACACACAGACAGACAGATGGACAGACAGACAGACAGACGGACGGGTGTCAATCGAATTGGCTATTAATACCTATCAAGAATATATATACTTTATATGGTCAGTTATGCTTCCTTATGCCTGTTACATACATTCACACAGATTCATTATACCCCTTTTTAATGGACACAGGGTATAAACACAAATATAAAAGAAATCAAAGGATGTTTATCTGATTTTTTGTCCTCATTCAGATCTTACAGGCATCTCCCCCAAATGCGATTGTATCTTTATTTAGTGTTTTTCTCACGCGCATTTTTATATAAACTAGATTAAGATAAAGTTAAGTACATTAATTTTGTGTAATAGAGAGAAAGAATAACTGTCTTAAATATCTTTAGTTAAATATGTGTATTAAATTTGTGATTTTATTTTAGATTGTACGTAAGTCTCTCAAATTTAATGTTGACATTTTGTTGACATATGTTCCCAGTCAGGTTTTAATGTTGAGAATAATAAGATAAAGTTAAGTGTATTATATTCATATCTATATTCTGCAGTATTCTTTCTTAAAATAATATAATATTATTTCTAAAACTATTACAATTGTTAAAAATTTGTGTTACACTTGAGATTTTATTGTAGATCTTTTGGATGACCCTGTAATTTAAGTTTTGCTTGTATTTTGAGAAGAATCGGATAAAGTTTAGTGCATTAAATTTATTTCTATATATCTGATAGTATTATTTCCTTAAATTCCCCAGTTCTTCTTAGATATTTGTATCAAATTTAAGATTTTATTGTTGGTCTTATTAAAATCCCTGAAATTTTATTTGTTGCTATAATTTCTGTTTTTTCCAGTCAAATTTCTATTCTGGGAAGAATGGGATAAAATTAAGTGCATTAAATTCATAAAATACATTTATTTTATATAATTCCTTCTTTAAATTCTTCTGTCGCTAGATATTTGTATTTAATTTGAGATTTCATTTTAGATCTTACGGAAAACCTTTCAATTTAATTATTTATATAATTTATGTTCCTACCACTCGTATTTCTATAGAGGGTATAATGCATTTGTGCAAATGTATGTAACAGGCATAAGAAGGTGTCTGCGACCCTATAAAGTATATATATTCTTGATCAGAATCAATAGCCGAGTCGGTTGACACCTTTTCGTCTGTCTATCCGTCCGTCTATCCGTCCGTCTATCCGTCCGTCTATCCGTCCGTCTATCCGTCCGTCTATCCGTCCGACTATCCGTCCGTCTATCCGTCCGTCTATCCGTCCGTCTATTCGTCCGTCTATCCGTCCGTCTATCCGTCTGTCTATTCTTCCGTCTATTCGTCCGTCTATCCGTCCGTCTATCCGTCCGTCTATCCGTTCGTCTATTCGCCCTTCTATCCGTCCGTCTATCCGTCCGTCTATCCGTCCGTCTATCCCTCCGTATATCCGTCCGTCTATCCCTCCGTCTATCCGTCCGTCTATCCGTTCGTCTATTCGTCCGTCTATCCGTTCGTCTATTTGTCTGTCTATCCGTCCGTCTATCCGTCCGTCTATCCGTCCGTCTATCCCTCCGTCTATCCGTCCGTCTATCCGTCCGTCTATCCGTCCGTCTATTCGTCCGTCTATCCGTCCGTCTATTCGTCCGTCTATCCGTCCGTCTATCCGTCTGTCTATTCTTCCGTCTATTCGTCCGTCTATCCGTCCGTCTATTCGTCCGTCTATCCGTTCGTCTATTCGCCCGTCTGTCCGTCCGTCTATCCGTCCGTCTATCCGTTCGTCTATCCCTCCGTATATCCGTCCGTCTATCCCTCCGTCTATCCGACCGACTATCCGTCCGTCTATCCGTCCGTCTATCCGTCCGTCAATCCGTCCGTCCGTCTAAGAGCTAGAGAATTCAAATTGGGAATGTAGGTTCCTAAATACCTAAGCAGATCAGACTAGTCTGTCCAATGTTCTAATCTATAGTCTTAAAATTTCTTTTGGCTTAATATTTAAATGATTATATTGTATTTTTTTATAGCATAATGTGAAATTTAAGGCATATATGTATTTAACTAGAGAAACCGTGTTAAAAGCACGAATATTAATGACTATAAAATAAAGTAATATTCATGCAACTCATCGGTATTCGTATTAAAACTTTATTCCATTGACTTGGCCACTTGACAATTAGCCAGACTCTGACTTTGACCGCCTTTGAAGCCTTTATCGTTGTGAGATTTATTTTTTGTTTTTTCTCCTCTTCTTCTTTTTTTTGCGTTTCGTTTGATTTGCGAGTTTGTTGCATTAATTACTGAAAGCTGAAAGCTTAATGCAATTAATAACTCATTAAATAAATACAAATCAAAGTGGACGGTGGAGCGGCCACAAACGGAATACAAAGTTGGCTCAAAAGGCAAGAGAGAGGATCCTTTTTGGCCCTCAAAAGGATGGCAGACGTAAAATGTACCAATTAAAAATGCAATTGAAATTTCAATAGATGCGCAAATGAACCGCAATAAAATATATCTATGTGAGTGGGTGGATGAAGGGGAGAATGCAGTGGTAGAGGATCGAGTGGGAGAGAGGGAGAGGGGGATGGGGAAGGGATAAGGGATGGGGGATGTTGCTGTCTATGCTGCATTTTATTCATTAAATTACATTCACATTTCATAGACAATTTCATGGATAACTGTGTAGCTTTCTAACGGCAAAACTTAACGCAAAGCCAACTTACCATCCCCACCCCCCAACCCTTAGCCCCACGTCATCCCTTTACCTGCCCCTTCCCGCACCCCGCTCCCCTCTCGCCGCGCCACAAGAGTCAAGTGTCTTTTTAATTAGCGTTCTGCGCTGTTTCCGTTTGCGGCCACTCGAACTACGACTACAGTCTCTTCTGACTGTTTCCCCTGTTCCTTCTTCCCCTATCACAGTTTGTTTCGCTCTCTCTCCCCACCTTTCTCTCCATCTCGCTCTCTTCGAGCTTGCTTTCCCGCTCACACGCTGAAGCAAAGCTGCTGCTCGTTAAACTGAGATTCAATTTGTGGCTAAACATTTCTCGTCCTTTTTGTGTTTCGTCCATCCACGCGAGCTAAATGTGCATGAACTAGTAGGAAATGCCACAGTTGAGTAAACACGACATGGAGAGACCGTGTAATTAAATGAATATAGAATGTAAACTAATAGAGCAAATAAAATACAAATATTATTAAAAGAAATTTTTAAAAATATGAAAACTGTAGCGGAAATGGAACCTAGGATACAAAAGTCGGATAAAAATTTAAATTAACTTCACTTAATGTACATTTCTTATATAGTGTTGTTTATTTAATTAATAAACTTCAACTAAAAAGTATATATTACTTCAAATTAAATACTGATCGAGTCAAATACAAAAGATTACAAGATTAATAATGTCTGAAGGTATTGAAAAAATTATGATCCAACATTTAGTGCAATAAATTTAAAACAATCTGAATAACTTAATGAAATAAACATGTCTTAATATTAGACTATATAGACTAAAGAAAAATATATGGAAATTGAATTGAAAGATATAGAAAAGTACAAATGAAAAGATAGCATCAGTAAAAGAGAAGAGAATTATAAAATACAGAAATAGAAAGAAATAAAGTTAGAGTGAAATTTCTGAAAAGTAGTTCTGGTCACGGATTTCTCGTAAGGTAAAGGGCAAAGAAAGGAATTTTAGGAAGGCAAAGAGAGTTCTCTCGATAAAACGAACCAAAAGAAAACCTCTACACGAGTTAAAACTCTAGTGACGAAAGCTTGTTCAAGCCCCAATTTTTTTATAATTTAATAACTGAAATAGAGTACTATCACCACAAAATTTCTAATATCAAATTTTGTGAACAACACTAATAAATAAAAACTTGGCATTTCGCAAAAGGTCTGGCTTCTTTGGACCTGGCCGATCGGAGAAATTAGTACAAGGATTTCATATTAAAACAATAGGAACTACCTTTCGAACGATATTTTACGATATGTCATTGCGATCGACACAGCCGATCTCTATAACCAATATTGCCTGTTTATTTAGATAGTGTATACATAGTAGTAACTGCAAAGCCCAGCAAATTTCACTACGTGTGTGAGTTTTTGGAGTCTGATTTTGTCACTAGCGTGGCCTGCCATACACAGTGATTACTTATAATCTTTATGTATAAAACTCTTTGTCCTCACTGATTCACTGAGACATCACGCTGTAGCCCAAACGGGTAGGATATCGAGCTGAAATTTTTACACAACATAACTGAGACATAATTATCGTACAATAAGGCTGCGTTTTTCGATATTCGATAACTATATCATATAGCTGATTGGAATATAAACTATTGCTTTGTTGTTTTTTGAGCTATCTCACCCAAACTCACAGATTATGTATTTCTTACTGTGAAAAGTGTTCCCCACTTGCGAGCCTACAAAAAGTTAGTTGACAATAATTCAATCTTAATTAATGACATGTTTAATATCTTCGGTGTTTACGGTGTTTATTCAATCACAATGCAATTTTTAGCATACATCAAGAGACAGTAAAGGTCAGTACTCAGTACAAGCACTTTTTCAACGACACTTTTTACCGACAATGAATTTACCATTCACATTATTTGCATCGGTTGTCAAACAAAACTCCTAACGGGTTTTGGTTCTAAGAATATCTGGTCTAAAGAATTTCATACAAAGAGGAGTCAATTGCATTTGATCGACCCCAAAAAACCAAATGGAAATAGCACGTGTTCTTTTTCTATCGGTGAAAAGCCGCCACTGTTTAGTTCTAAGTCTTCACACGGGACCGACGCTTTTTTTTAACAAAAAGTGTCGGTGAAAACGTGGTCGTCAGCACTGAGCTTAAGCTTTGTGTATGCTGAATCTGAAACTTTTAAATTGTTTCGACTCGACTACTGAAAGACAAAATATAATTTTTACTAAACCTGCACGTTTTCTTTGTGACGCTTCCATTATTTTTGCCAAACCTAACCGACTCTGTGTACTTTAGAAGTACAGGGTCTAAATATCAAATCGCAAATGCGCTGACTGCGACGCTGACGTCGCTGGCGTCGTCAACGTCGCGTCGTCTACAGTCCCACTGCACACTCACACTCTCAGCGCTTTTGTTACTATTGCTGTCTCGTTTGCGCGCACGCATATTGCGTATGCGGGCGCTCTTTGCGGTTATGTGGCCCGTTATAATTGCGTGCAGAGTTGTTGCTTGTTTTCCGGTTGGCTGACAGCAAGTCAGACATTTCCCCTGCCACCTACCACATCTTTCCATCACACAAAACAGTTCTATGCACATGTATTTGCATATTTATATCAATATATATACATATACATATACATATACATAGATAGCTTGCCATTTACTATCATATAGCGACAAATTGATATCGTTTTGTATGATTCGCTCAAGTTGATTTTTAAGCATGACTCAATGAAAGAGAATTCGAATCGGAATCAGCATTCCAATTGGAATTGGAATCGGAGCGAAAGCTTTTGTATGTTTCAACCATAACTGTAACGAGTTGACTAACACAGTAAATGTCGCAGCGTTGATTTCGATTTATCTTGCAATTTTTAAAAGTTGTTGAAATTGAATTCTCAGGCTTCATTTGAGTCTAACTTTCAGTTTAAAGTTCATTATTTAATTTAAATCATGTTTTTTTCTCAACAATTAAAAGTTGATTATTATAAGTTTGGAAAAACTTTTCAATTTGTAAAAGTTTTCTTCACAGACTGTGAGATAATAGCTACTACTTATTTGATTATATATTAAATGTAGCTTTGAGTTATGATCTTCTTACGGTATAAATAAATGTTGCATACTCTTAGGGCTTATCTGAATACTTCTCAATTTCAGCTCGTGGCACATTGAATCTCCCCCAGACAGCACAAAATCTGCAATATACCTCTCAAGTAGAGAATATAGGGTATCTTAGAGTTGATATATATTGTAAATAAATATGTTGAAGTCTCCGTTTCAGAGTATACAAGTCTGTGTGTGTGATTGGATGAGTGTATAACGAACACACTTAAAATAAACACACACAACTATTAATTCCCCATTAAATATAAACCAACTAAAAATAACACATAATGCATAATCATTTTGCAAATAATTTAATAACAAATAGCAAGTAAAAAGAGATCTGTTGAAATATATCTTGATCATATATATGATGTTCCGCTTTCCGGGAAGCTTTCAACATTACAGTGGATTCTCCTCGAGGCATATTTTGGTCGAATTGTTCAGCTGTTTCCGTTTCCTCTAGAGGTGTTAGGGTAGTATTTTCCGATTGTTGCTCCATGTTTCAGGATTGTAAGAAATTTCTATATTTAATTGGTAATTTGTAGCAGTTGAGAGAAATTATTGTTATGCTCTGTGTATAAATCTCCTACTCAGCTCAGAGTCGAATTTTGTTGTACAAGTAATTACTTTACATGGTCTGCGACGGATTTCATTGTAATTTGTTCTAAGTTCTATAAAAAACAACACGATCAGTCGAGCGCGCGCGACAATTGGAAACCCTGTGCAGGTCTTCAAAGAAAAGTATTCTCATTATAATGGGATTTAAATATATCGCCTGAAGTCGATTTTGTTTGCATCGAGAGTAGGTAGCTTACGATAGTCTGGCAACACTGGACTGCAGCTGTTGATTGTTTATGTTTAGCGCGACAGCGTCACGCGTCTTTTCGTTCGTTATATCGTCGCCGCGGCGCAGCGACTGCGCTGCGACGCATCTGCTGCGCTGCATAAATTTGTTTATTGAATAACTTCTGAGTTCAGTATCCGATCGTACTGAAATTTTTAGCACACATTGTGAGTAGGATACTTACCATGTGTGCCAAATCTCAAGTCTCTAACTATAAAACTGCTCTTGTTATTAGCTTTTTCGAGTTATGGGCGAAGGGGGCGTGGCATCGCAATGAAATTTTCAGGACACATTAAGCTCAAGTTTCTTATCATGTGTGCCAAAGTCTCAAGTCTCTAGCTTTAACATTTCTTATGTTATGGTGATTTTTCTAATTTTAAAACAGACGGGGCTTGATATCGAATATTGAAAATAAACTTGATCTGCGTATGGTATTCAGCAACCTACAATCCAAATTTGAAATCTCTAGCTCTTATAATTGCTGAGATCGACGCGTTCATACAGACGGACGGACGGACAGACGAACAGACACACGGACAGGGGTCAATCGACTAGGCTATTGATACTGATTCTGAATATATAAACTTTATATGGTCGGAGATGCCTCCTTCTGATTGTTACAAACATTCTGTCTGCCAAATTGCAATTTTTTTACAGAACTGCAATTGATACTTTCAAGTTGTGTTTCCTTGAAATCTATTATCCCTATTATTGGAATCTATCATAACAATGCTAATTTCAGCACATATCGCTAAATTAGGAAACTGTCTATTTGCCGAGTTCAAAGTTTGTATCCCTTTAGAGTTCCTTGTTATTCTTGACTTTACGAATTGTGGGACGAAAGGAATTGAGACCAAATACTAAAACAAACTTGATAGGCGTCTACAGTACACGAATATTGTCATTAAATTGTATTAGTTTCTGAGATATAGTTTAATTGTTGCTGATCCAATATAATATTCTTTATGAGGTCATTCACGCCTCCTTCTGTCTGGGGTATAAATTACACACCATATACAACTATTAATTCCACATTTAATATATTAACCAGTAAAAATAACACATTTTGTTTGCCAACAATTTAAATTTAATTTCAAATTTAACACAGTAACTCTGAATAAATAGTGAAGTCTTGCATCTTCTCCCTTCTCCCTTCACCCAACGCCAACTACTTAAAGTATCTAATTTGAATTGCGCTTCTTTTGATTCTCCTTTTCCGGATTCACTCGCTGCACATCATTAAAGTTCTTCCGAATAACTAGATCAAATTTATAACAACGTCCCGCTTCCCGGGCGGCTTCTATTAAATAACTGGGATCCACACGAGACATAAATTCGTCAAATTGTTTATCTGTCTCCGTTTCCTCTAGGAATGGTATATCATTATCGTCCGACTGATGCTCCATATTTGAGAATTATCAGAAATTTCAATATGTAAATTGTAGCAGTTGAATGATATTATTATTATACTTCTAAGAAATCGCCTGCTCAGCTCACAAATTTACAATCAGAGTCAAAACAAACGAGATATTTTATAGTATCTGCCACGCCTCCTTCTACCCTTTGACTTACTTTTCAACGAGTTCAATATACCCTTTCACTGATCGATAAACGATTTACTCGAGATATTCTACAAAGTCAGTTTTAATAGAAGTATTTAAAGTTTCTTCTATGATAATTAATAATTTAATTCGGTTTTCTCAATTATTATTGATAGATATCACTGTGGCCGGCAGTTCACGCTAGTGACGAAAGAAGACCCCAAAAATATTAAAAAACAAATAATAAAAGTTTTTGCCTTCGTTTCTTAAACATCAGATTTCAACTCGATCAAGTTAATTTTGTCTCGTGCTGTCATTTTAGCTGATTTCTGAGCTGACTAGGAAACTTAATCAAAATATAACAATAATTTCTTTCAATTGCTACAAATTACCAATTATATATAGAAACTTCTTATAATTCTGAAACATGGAACAACAATCTAAAAATACTAATCTACCACCTCTAGAGGAAACGGAAACAGCTCAACAATTCGACAAAAATATGCCTCGTGGAGTATCCAATTTAATGCTAAAAGCTCCCTGGGAAGCGGAACATCGATATATATATGATCAAGAAATATTTCAACAGATCTCTGACGATATGCAACGAGAGAATCCGCAAAGAAAGCCTGTAATGAATCGCTGCATTCAAATTAAGTTCCCTTACTAGGGGGGAAGTGTCTCCTGCCTCTTTCTTACTTGTTATTTGGCTAAACTTGTTATTAAATTATTTGCAAAATGATTATGCATTATGCGTTACTTTTAGCTAGTATATGTTAAGCGTTGGTAAATAAGAGTATAATTGAGTTGTGCTAGTGTATGTAACAGGCATAAGAATCAGAGATTCGGTCCTATAAAATATACATGATCCTGATCAGTATTAATAGCCGAGTCGATTTACGCGTTTCGGTCTGTCCGTCTGTGTGTCCGGCTGTCTGTCTGTCTGCCCGCCTGTCTGTCCGCCTATCTGTCGGTCTGTCTGTCTGCCTTCCTGTCTTTCCGTCTGTCTGCCCGCCTGTCTGCCCGCCTGTCTTTGCGCCTGTCTGTCTGTCCGCCTGTCTGTCTGTCCGCCTGTCTGCCCGCCTGTCTGCCCGCCTGTCTTTCCGTCTGTCTGCCCACCTGTCTGCCCGCCTGTCTTTGCGTCTGTCTGTCTGTCCGCCTGTCTGTCCGCCTGTCTGTCCGCCTGTCTGTCCTCCTGTCTGTCCGCCTGTCTTTCCGTCTGTCTGTCTGTCTGCCCGCCTGTCTGCCCGCCTGTCTTTGCGCCTGTCTGTCTGTCCGCCTGTCTGTCCGCCTGTCTGTCCGCCTGTCTGTCCGCCTGTCTGTCCGCCTGTCTTTCCGTCTGTCTGTCTGTCCGCCTGTCAGTCTGTCTGTCCGCCTGTCTTTCCGTCTGTCTGTCTGTCCGCCTGTCTGTTTGTCTGTCCGCCTGTCTGTCCATATGTCTATCTGTCCGCCTGTCTGCCCGCCTGTCTTTCCGTCTGTCCGCCTGTCTGTCTGTCCGCCTGTCTGTCTGTTCCTGGATATTATACCCTTTTCGTCACAAATCGAAGAAAACCCATAACTTGCGCAATTTTAATGCTATACAATTGCGAATTTGCACACATTGTAGTACCGAAGTGAAATTTTCTTCACGATCGGATAAGAATCCCAGAAGATATCCAAGAAAAAATTTAATGTGTGTAGTTTATGTAGTCTGTGTGTCCAAAAACGCATTAGGGTTTATACTGGCCTCATTATCAAAATACTTGTATGTAAACTGGTACAGGGTATGCTACTGTCGAGCGCGCTCGACTTAGCGGATTGTTAAATATGTTAAATATAAAAGTGTCTCTAATTGAAGTTCAGCAATTATATCAGGTATTCCAAGTTATGCACACGTTCAGATTCAAGTACAAAGTTTTTAAGTACAACTATTTATATACATAATTTTGAAACTGTGTGTATCCTTTAACTTTATTAATCACGCTTTAGTTAAAACAAAAATGAGCACAAGTCAAGCTTCTGAATCCAAGATAGTCCCTGAAATGTTACAGCCTCCAGATTTAGAACTTTAAATCTTACTTTAAGCACATAAAATCAGTCTGAAGACTTACAATACGACCATTAATTGTTACTTTAAGTTGTATTCAAGTAACATTTGAAATACGAAAGTTTTAATTGCTTTCGTAAACTCCTTTAAACACCCGAAAACCATCCAAAATTTCCCAATAATTGTACTCGCATATTTTCATAACGAACTTTATCAAATATGCAATCCAATTTTTATTTTTCACAAAAAAAAACTTTTATATAGTGCTTGGTGTTTACAATTGTAATTGCGTGTGTGTGTGTGTGTGTGTGTGTGTGTGTGGGTGTGTGTGTTGGTGTGTGTGTGTGTGTGTGTGTGTGTGTGTGTGTGTGTGTGTGTGTGTGTGAGTGTGTGTGTATATTACAGTTAATTTGACTAAGCCTAATGTTTATGATTGGATCTGGCATGTGTAGATCGGGAACTTCGGGAAAGAGAGAGGCAGGAGGATGGGGATTGGTTTGTTAATCGATTCGATGATACATCGATTGTTCGACAGCTTGTTTAATCGATAAATCAATTAATTGACATATCGATCATTCGATAAATCCATAGCTCGTTTATTCGATATATCAATAGCTCGATAAGTCGAATATTCGTTAAGTAGATTGTTCGACAACTTGATTAATCGATGTCTCGATCATGCTCGATAAATCGACTGTTGGATATATCGTTGATTAGATAAATCAATAGCTCGATTATTCGACAAGTCCAATATTTGTTAAACTGATTATTCGACAGCTCGATTATTCGGTCTCTTGATCATTCGACAAATCGATTATTTGACAGTTCCATACATCGACTGTCAAGTATATCGTTTATTAGATCTAACAATTGATTCGATATCTCGATAACTCGATTAGTCGATAACTCGATTTGTCCATAACTCAACTAGTCGATAACTGGACTGTTCGATAGCTCGATTAGTCGATAACTCGATTAGTCGATAGCCCGATTAGTCGATAGCTCGATTATTCGCTAGCTCAATAATTCGATAACTCGATTATTCGCTAGCTCGATAATTCGATAACTCGACTATTCGATAACTCGGTTATTCGCTAGCTCGATAATTCGATTTGTCGATAGCTCGATTATTAGCTAGCTCGATAATACGATAACTCGATTAGTCGAAAACTCGATTATTCGATAGCTCGATTATTTGATAACTCGATTATTCGATATATCGATTAATCAATAACTCGACTTAGGCATTGGTTGAAGCACAGAGATTCGTGTATTGCACAAAAACAATTAAATACTATTTACATAGGCAAGCGAGGGAAGGCGATGTCAATGTGGCATGCTGCCTGCTGCATGTGGCATGTTGCAAGTGCTGTCTCTACATGGGACAGCCGTGGACATAGCCAACGTTGCGGAAAATCGCCGCCGCAGCGGCCGAGGTCAGGAAGTTGCACGGATTACTTGCCGCAGCGGCAGCAGCGGCGGCTGCACTGAACGAACTGGACAAGCCGCTGGGGCAACAGCCGAGGGCGCCGCCAGCGCCATTCTCCTGCACCCCGAAGTCCTTCTCCAGCGTCGCCTGATGACGCAGTTGCTCCAAACGCAATTGATTCTGCCGCTTCCACTTGGTGCTGCAAGAAAGAGCAGGGATCGCAAATTAGAAATTGGAAAAATTTCTGATATGGGGATGAAGTAACCAAGGAACAGAACTAACATTTATTTTAAATTTTCATTACAAAAATATATATGACAACTCTTTAATTTGTTGACCAATATAAAAATTATGATTAAATAAAAATTACATAACAATTTGAATTTAAACAAGCGGAACAGTCGGGACCCCGACCGTAATATACCCTGTGGGTCTACAGGAACCCGCTCAAATTCACTCTAGATAAAATTCTCTAGTAATTCTTTATTTTTTAATTTGTGGGCGAAGGGTGCGTGGCATCGTGATAAAATTTTCTGGACAAATCGACCTCTAGATACTCATCATGTGTGCTAAATCTCAAGTCTCTAGCTACAAAACTGCTTTTGTTATGAGGTTTTTGAGCTACAAAACTGCTTGCTTTATGAGCTTTTACTTAATTTGAGGGCGAAGGGGGCGTGGCATCGCGATTAAATTTTCTGGACACATTGACCCTAAGATTCTTATCATATGTGCCAAATCTCAAGTCTCTACCTACAAAACTGCCCTTGGTATGAGGTTTTTGAGCTACAAAACTGCTTGCTTTATAAGCTTTTACTTAATTTGTGGGCAAAGAGGGCGTGGCATCCAAAAAAAAAGATAAACTTGATCTGCCTGCAAAAATTTCCAGTGCTGGGACACCAAGTTCAAGCTTCTAGCTCTTACCATCTCTGAGATCCTCTCGTTCATACGGACGGACCGACAGACCGACAGACCGACGGACAGACGGACATGGCTATATCGACTCGGCTATTGATGCTGATCAAGAATATATATACTTTATTGGGTCGGCCATGCTTCCTTCTGCCCGTTACATATTTTTAACAAACTTAATATACCCCCACAGGGTATAAAAATGATAGATTAACTTTTATTTATAAATTATAGAATAACTTTTATTTTCAATTTGTATTATTAAATGGAAACACAAGCCAAAGAGTCGGGACGGAAGCGACAGAAGACAGCGCTGAGCCAGTCTTCTTTGTTATTTTTGGAACGCCGAAGAATTCAAACCCTTGCTAACGGACAGACAGACAGACGGACAGACAGACGGACAGACAGACAGACAGGCAGACGGACAGATAGACAGACAGACAGTCAGACAGACATTGCTATATCAACTCGGCTGTGTCGATGCTGATCAAGAATATAGTATATACTTTATAGGGTCGGAGGACATGCCTCCCTTCATGCGTTACACATTTCGGCACAAAATTATAATACCCTCAGCCAGAGTAGAAAAATGTATTATAACTCTTTTAATCTAATTACAAAACTTTTGTCTTTAAATATCATCGAATAACTCTTTTATTGTAAATTTTAAAGTGAAAAATAATATTATTCTTGATTTTTAATAATACAAATTGAAAACAAGCCGATCAGTCGAGCGGCCGCCAACAAGGATACCCTGTGCAGGTCCTTAAACAAAAGTATTTTGCAAAAACTAGCTATAAAACTGCTCTTGTTATCAGCTTAGTCGGGTTATGAGCTAAGGGGGCGTGGCATCGCGATGAAATTTTCTGGACACAACAAGCCCAAGCTTCGTATCATGTGTGCCAAATCTCAAGTCTCTAGCTTTAACATTGCTTATGTTATGGTGATTTATCTAATTTTAAGACCAACGGTACTTGATATCGAAAATTGAAAAAAAAAACTTGATCTGCGTATGGTATTCAGGAACCTACATTCCAAATTTGAAGTCTCTAGCTCTTATAGTTGCTGAGATCGGCGCGTTCATACAGACGGACAGACAGACGGACAGACAGACGGACAGACAGCCGGACAGACAGACGGACAGACAGACGGACAGGTGTCAATCGACTCGGCTATTGATAATGATCTAGAAATATATACTTTATAGGGTCGGAGATGCTTCCTTCTGCCTGTTACATACATTCACACAAATTCATTATACCCTTTTTTGCACATTTTTAAAGGGCACAGGGTATAAAAATACCCAAAATAAAAGAGTTAATTTTTTAAATATTATTTTCTTTATAATAAAATTTAAAATAATAGTTATTGTATGATTTTTTATAAATAAAATGTTTGTTTAAATTAATATTTTATAATTTTCATATTTAACTATAAAAAAAAACAAAATACATATACCAAAAAAATACACAAAATAATAGAGTTAATTTTTAAAATATTATTTTCTTTAAAATAAAATTTAAAAAAAATGTTATTAGATGACTTTTTTTAAATAAAATGTTTGTTTAAATTAATATTTTATAATTTTCATATTTAAATATAAAAATAAAATTATTAAACTTTTTGATTTAAATTTTATATTATATTTTTTTTATTCATATAATTTTTGTTATTAATTATAAGGTTATTAATATATTTTTAATATTATAAAAAAACTTAATTTCATTTTCTATTTAAAAATCATAGAATATATTATTTTTTATACATAATACAAATTTAATTTAAGAGTTATTATATTATTTTAAAATTAAATTGGATATTTAATTATTATTTCATAGTTTTTGAACTAACTAGATCATAAACCAGTTTTTTTGTAAGTTTAAATTAAAGAAATAATGTTTATTTTATTAACCGCTGATAACTGTTAATTTTTTTTATTATTATTAATTTATGAATATTATGAAATTATAATTCAATTAAATTTTAAATTGAAAAATCATAGTATTATATTTATTTTAAATTTTTACTATATATTTGATATGCAAAAAAAATAAAAAAAAAACAGATATTTTCTGATATTTTTATAAAAATCTTAGAATAACATTTATTTTAAAAATATATATAGTTTTTTTATGTATAATAAAAATTAAAATTAGAATAACTTTTATTTTAAATTTGCATATTATTTTTTGTATACATAAAACAAATTAAAATTTAGAGTTAATCTGTGATTTTTTGAATTATAATTGCAATTTAATTACTATTTTACATTATTTAACTTTAGATCAAAAATAGTTATATATATTAAATTTGTTTAGTTCAAAATCAACAATTAATTTTTATTTTAATAACTGTTACGTTCTCTGTTTATAACAATTATTTTTGATGTCATTATTAATTGAATAGGAAGAAATAATAAATAAATTGCATGTTTAATTTACAAATCATAGAATAATAATTAATGTAAAGATTTATCTATTTTTATATATTATTTGTACATAATACAAATTTTATATCAAGTTATTCTATATAATATATTATATTATATTTATACTTTTTGATGAAAATCCTTTCATGTATTTATTGTTTAAATAATATGCAATTAAATATTTTTTTATAATTTAGCAGCTGTTGAACTCACCGTCGATTCTGGTACCAGGTCTTGACCTGCGTCTCCGACAGATTCAATGTCTCTGCCACATCGCTGCGATCCGCAACACTCAGATACTTTTGGCAACGAAACTTGCGCTCCAGATACGCCAACTGGGCGTGCGTGAAGGCCGTGCGTCGTCGCCTCGGCTTCCTGCCGCTCTTGCTCAGCTGCAACTTGTGCTCCGCATAGCTGCCACTGCTCATGTTGCCGCCACCCGGCCTGTCGCCGGCTGCCGCAGCGGCCAACAGACCCGCCGCCATGCCGGCCGCAGCAGCTGCCGCACTCAAGCCTGCCCCCGGCCCAGGTGTCGCCGTGCCACACGACTCCACGCTCGACTCGTCGTGGTGGCTGTAATGCTGCGACAGCAACAACTCCTGCTGACATCCATTCGCCGTCGAATCCGGCGTCGAGCGATCTTCAATGTCAATGTCCGAGTCATCGTTGGACAACTCGATTTCTGGCAATGCAAAAAAAAATTAAGGTATTAAAAATTGATTACATTAACATATAAAGCATTGCATGATTGTAGTTAACATTACAAAAATAATTACAATAAAATTATGAATACAATTTAAAAGAAAACAAAACAAAGTTGAGAAATAAAGTAAGCAAAATTTAGGAAATTCAAACATGAAATACATTCAGAGAACTTTAAAAAATTTAAAAAAAATCTAGTTGACTTATTTAAGGAAAAATTAGCTTTGAATTTTCTTTTCAATTTTTGGCAATGCAAATAAGTCAAATTATAAATGTAGGAAATATTTAGACGATTTGGGTTCGTTATTATACAAATTCATTATAAAAACAAAGACAGTTTAACTAAGAATACAATTTAAAACAAAACATGACTTAAAAACTCCGTCGAGCGAGCGCGACAGTAGCAAACCCTGTGCAGGTTCTCAAAGAAAAGTATTTTCATTACAATGGGATATAAATATATCGCTTGAAGTCGATTTTGTTTGCAACTAGAGTAATTAGCTAGCGATAGTCTGGCAACACTGGACGCATCTTGGTATCGAAAATTAAAAATAAACTTAATCTGCTTATGGTATTCAGGAACCTACATTCCAAATTTGAAGTCTCTAGCTCTTGTAGTTGCTGAGATCCACGCGTTCATACAGACGGACAGACGGACGGACAGACGGACAGACAGACGGACAGGTGTCTATCGACTCGGCTATTGATACCGATTCAGAATATATATACTTTATGGGGTCGGAGATGCTTCTTTAAGTCTGGCAGACACCATAAAGTATATAAAGTATTCTTGATCAGCATCAACATCCGTCCGTCCGTCCGACTGTCCTTCTGTACGAACAACTTGATCTTAATGACTATAAGAGCTAGAGTCACAAAATTTGGTGAGAATACTACTGAGTCTACCACAAAGATCAGGATTGTTTTAGATGTTTGCCCTCTTCCGCTCCCAAAAATCGGAAAAACACAAATAACACGAGTAATTTAAAAGTAAAAATTCCAAAAATTCGGCATACATAAAATCTACTTTCCATCCGATTCTGAAAATCGGAATGTAAACAATCGGACAATAAGCACCGGAGATTTGAAGCATACAAATGTTCGATTGTACAAAGGCTGGAGGCAGCAACTTGAGGTATTGAAAAAATATTATTAATTACAATTCTGTAGAAAACTGGTAATCGTCATGGCTTCATTGGCGAAATGGTTAGAACGTCGAACCCTTGCGGTGTGGTTCTACGGTTCGAAACTTACCAGAGGCACACTTTTTTTTGTCAATATATTATAATTGAAGCCAATGCATACATACATGCATGTATAATAACATAACATTTTTACAATGTTAACATTAACAATAATTAGAACGTCGAACTCTTGCGGTGTGGTTCTACGGTTCGAAACCTACCAGAAGCACACTTTTTTTTCTGTATGTCAATGTATTATAATTGAAGCCAATGCATACATAAATGCATGTATAAAAATTTTTTTAGTTTTACATATAAGTATCTAAGTTCGTTACTTTTATTTCCATTTTGAAGAATAAGTAAAGGGTCTTTTAGAGTCGACTTCGACTACATATTTCCTTATATTGATTTGCTAGTTTTATTTACCTAATTATAAGTTTTCTTATTTTGTGTGTGTTTATTATTATTCTTTCACAATTTTGGTATTTTTAATATTATTTGTCAAAATTCGTATAGATAATTCTATTAGAATCCTGTGCTATTAACCTGTAGATAAAACATAACTTTAAATTAATATTTATTTAAGTTAGAGGTGTTGCTTAATCAGTAGATACAAATTAACTGAAGATTTAAATCAACCTACAACATAATAAATATATAAACTGTGTGTATTTCTTGCATTAAACTCGTAGTACTTATTGCATTTCTATCAATTGCACTCTTCAATTTCGATCGTTTCAAGTGAGGCTTTAAAAATAAAATGTAGCCTGCTTTTTTGCATACTTTAAATTAATTTGTGTATAATTTTCGAGCTGTGGCCTAATCAGTAGATGCAAATTAACTATTATTACTCATAAATTAACTTAAAATCAACCTACAACATAATAAATATATAAACTGTGTGTATTTCTTGCATTAAACTCGTAGTACTTAGTGCATGTCTATCAATTGCACTCTTCAATTTCGATCGTTTCAAGTGAGGTTTAAAAATAAAAATGTAGTCTGCTTTTTTGAGCGCAGCGTGGCGTTAATGCGTTCCACGAACAGAGAACTGCGAGATGAGAGTGAGAGTCGATGAGAGTCTCCAAGTCTGAGAATCTGAGAGATGCGAGCGCGTGCAGGCACTTTTGACCTGGCCCAGAGTCATTAGGCACAATCCCACGGACTCTCATTATCATCCTGCGGCGAGACAACGACATTAAGTGCATTCGATGGGGAAGTAGAGTAGAGAAAGCATTAAGTGGGCGTTGGTTGAGGTCCATTAACAAGACAAGAAATGTGAAGTATACATCATGTTGATTCTGATTTCGAGAGAGCAATCAAATATGTTATTTATATCCGTTGCGCAATATCCTTATAAATACATATATATATATCCTGAAATCGTTTGCTCGCTCGCAACGGGATGCTGCCTGATTAAATTCAATAAAATAAAATGTAGCCTGCTTTTTTGCATACTTTAAATTAATTTGTGTATAATTTTCGAGCTGTGGCCTAATCAGTAGATGCAAATTAACTATTATTACTCATAAATTAACTTAAAATCAACCTACAACATAATAAATATATAAACTGTGTGTATTTCTTGCATTAAACTCGTAGTACTTAGTGCATGTCTATCAATTGCACTCTTCAATTTCGATCGTTTCAAGTGAGGTTTAAAAATAAAAATGTAGTCTGCTTTTTTGAGCGCAGCGTGGCGTTAATGCGTTCCACGAACAGAGAACTGCGAGATGAGAGTGAGAGTCGATGAGAGTCTCCAAGTCTGAGAATTGTTGGTCAGCAGTTGCCCACTCCTGCTGCATCTACTGCGAGTGCCGTAATGAGAGTTTGCTCACCAGTAATTCCGATAGCGTCCGTCTTGTCCGCTACTAATACTGGGAGTGCGAATGCCACGCCGGTTGCTAGAGTAGCCAATACTCTAACTGCCGTGCCTCGTGTGCATAAACCTCTCCAGGTTATCCCACCACCAATGCCTAAGAAACAAGTTTTTCTTTCTAGGCTTGCCAATGATCAGACTGCGTATGATGTTAAGGTTTATATCCAGAACAAAATACCAGATTCTGACATTTCGGTGGAAAAATTCAATTTTAATTATACTAGGGAAATTTCTTCTTTTAAAATTTCTTGTTCGGAGAAAGTTTTTGACACTATTTGTCAAAAACGTTTCTGGCCCGAACATATATTTGTTGCCGAATACAAGGGGAATTCTAATCGTAAGAGAGATCGGATCCCGATCTCTGGTGATGGTTCCTCTGTAGCTTATGCATCTGCCTCAACTTCTAAAGAGGCTCAAAAAAACTAACTTTCTCTCTTTCTCTAGCCTATCAAAACGTACGTGGCCTTAATAGTAAACTAACAAATCTTTTCCTTAATAGTCAATCTTTCGATTTCGATGTAATTTGTTTTACTGAGACCTGGCTCAAGCCCTCTACATCAGACTTCTCTATTCTCTCCTCAAAATATTTAATATATAGATGTGATCGTACGGCTCGTAAAGGAGGCGGTGTATTAGTAGCCGTAGATTCAGCTCTTGCCTCTGTGCAGATCTCAACTCCTACTAATATTGAACTAATTTGTGTTAAAGTTTCTGTATGCAAATACTCGACTTATATAATATGTTCATACATTCCACCCCAGTCTGATCTGATAGTATATGATCACCACCTCAGTGCCATTAAAGTTGTAGCCGCGTTAGCTGCAGACACTGATCGACTCGTGCTTTTAGGCGACTTTAATATGTCCGTTGTCCGTTGGTTCGCAGTCAATGACATGAAATCGCTTATCCCCGATAGTTCCCATGAATTTATTGATGGACTCTTGGAGCTTTCTTTGGTTCAAATCAATCCTATTTGCAACTCAATCAACAGGACTCTTGACCTGATATTTGTATTGGACTCTTCCAATAGCATTGTTTCTAGGATTGATCCACTGGTAAAACCAGAAGACCCTTATCATCCAACTCTTAACCTCATTATTAATTTACCATCTAGAACTGAGTATGTTTCACAATCATCTGTGCGTACTCGATGTTTTAGTAAAACTGATTTCACAAAGTTAAATAATCTAATTGCGAGCATAGACTGGTCTCCCCTATACTCTTGCTCTGATTTGGATTATGCCATTAAGTTTCTTTACGAAACATTAAATTCTTTATTTGATGTCTGTGTTCCGCTAATATCTTCTACTAGCTCCGCTAGACCGCCTTGGTTCTCAAGGGAGTTAACACATTTAAAAAACGTGAAATCAAAGCATTACAAAAAATTTAAGAAATCGGGTAGTGCTTCTGATTTCTCCCGATATGAAATTTCTCGATATAATTTTTTGGTGCTAAACGCTTCTTGTTATAACAACTATTTACAGCGTTGTAAGTTGGAATTCTCTAAAGATCCTAAGCAGTTCTATAGATTTGTCAACTCTAAACGCAAATCTGTAGTTATACCGTCGTCTGTCATCTTCAACAATGTTCAAGCGAATACTGATCAGTCCATTGCTGATTTGTTTGCCGAGTTTTTCCAAACTACATACTCTATTAGCACTTTCAGTGCCTGCCAGCCCTATCCTTACACGTTAATCAATTCTAATTGTATATTTAGTCCAGTATTTACCGAAAATTCGCTGTTGTCTGATCTTAAACTGGTTAAACCAGTACACTCGCCAGGTCCTGACGGTGTACCTGGTTCCGTACTCAAATATTGTGCTGAATCTCTGAGTAAACCACTACATAAAATTTTTTCATTATCCGTCAATTCCTCGTCTTTCCCTGAATTATGGAAAGTGTCATACATTATCCCTTTTCATAAAAAAGGCGCTAAGTCCGATGTTCAGAATTATAGGGGTATTTCCAAGTTGTCTGCTATTCCTAAGTTTTTCGAGAAGATAATTACTTCTCATCTCCAACATTTATGTTGTTCTATTATTTCACCTACGCAGCACGGGTTTGTGAAATATAGATCCACTACCACTAACCTACTAGAGTTCACTTCGTTTGTAATTGAAGGATTTAAGAAAAAGATGCAAACTGACGTCATTTACACTGACTTCAGTAAAGCCTTTGATTCTGTAAATCATTCACTATTACTTCATAAGCTCGATCTTCTTGGTTTCCCGAATAATCTTTTACTTTGGATTTCTAATTACTTAAGTAATAGGAAACAAAGTGTTATGTTTAATAACTGCATTTCAAAAGCTATTAATGTTACTTCGGGAGTACCGCAAGGTAGTCACCTAGGCCCATTACTTTTTACGCTGTTCATTAACGATCTTCCTTCTGTCTTATCCCATTGCTCTGCACTCATGTATGCTGATGACGTCAAGCTATGTTTATCGTTTAGTGACTCTCAGTCTTCTAGCCTTTTGCAAGCTGATTTAGATACGTTTGCTTTATGGTGTGAGGCTAACATATTGAACCTTAATAGTTCAAAGTGTAAGTCAATGTCATTCTATAGGCTTTCGCGTCAAACATCACAGTATTCGCTTAATGGCATTACTCTCGAATGTTTGAATGATACGGACAGTTCAGTTAATGATCTGGGGATAACCCTAGATCATGGACTGAAATTTGATAAACATATTTCAATAACTGCCAATAAGGCTATGGGAGTTCTCGGGTTTATTAAGCGATGGTCTAAGGAATTTGATGATCCTTACATAACTAGACATTTATATACATCTCTTGTCCGTCCGATTCTTGAGTATGGTTCTTGCGTGTGGTCCCCGCAATATGAATCGCACCGTACTAGATTGGAATCTGTGCAGAAACAATTTTTAATATTTGCTCTTCGAGGCTTGGGTTGGAACCCTAATAATCAATTGCCATCGTACTCTAGTAGATTACTATTACTCAATCTTCCTTCTCTTACTAACCGTAGAATCATGCTTGGAGTTATTTTTATCCATAAATTACTTTTGGGTGAAATTAACTCAGCTAAGCTATTAAATAGAATATCTTTAAATGTACCTCCCAGACTAACTCGCAACTTTACGCCCTTGTTTTTACAGCATTGCACTACCAATTGGGCCTTGCATGAACCTTTTCGTATCTTGTGTGCTGATTATAATAGATTGTATAGTATGATCAGTACTGAGTGCTCTATCCACGCTATTAAGGTCTCTTTACTTACACATTTAACCAACTAACCTTACTAATCTCTTGGTTTGGTTGGGTTTTTTTCTGGGTTTTCCCCAATCCTTGCAATAAATGTTGAACCAAGTTTTATTTTTTTTTTTTTACTTGTTACATAGCCCCAGAATTCGATTTAATTCAATTCAATTAAATTATTTTAAATTAATTAAAATAAATATACTTTTAAAAATCTGTAATTTAAGCTAAAATTGTTAAATATTAATTTTATTTTAATTTAAATTCACATTGTAGTGTCGACTGCCATTTTATGTCTGACAATAAATAAATAAATAAATAAATAAAATCTGAGAGATGCGAGCGCGTGCAGGCACTTTTGACCTGGCCCAGAGTCATTAGGCACAATCCCACGGACTCTCATTATCATCCTGCGGCGAGACAACGACATTAAGTGCATTCGATGGGGAAGTAGAGTAGAGAAAGCATTAAGTGGGCGTTGGTTGAGGTCCATTAACAAGACAAGAAATGTGAAGTATACATCATGTTGATTCTGATTTCGAGAGAGCAATCAAATATGTTATTTATATCCGTTGCGCAATATCCTTATATATACATATATATATATCCTGAAATCGTTTGCTCGCTCGCAACGGGATGCTGCCTGATTAAATTCACGTGTCTTCTCGAGACGAACGCCTCAATTGTTCCTTTCCTATTGGAATTTACTCTATTTCCTCTACACATATGTATGCATATACACATGCCCAAAGGGCACGAGTTCAAAGGGGGTTGGAGGAGATAGAATAATAAAAAAAAAAAACAACCACCGTGTGTGTGTGCACAGCAAGGATTCCACTTTTTATAATACCCTATACGAAATGAAATGCTTGCTAAGAATATACTCATTTCTCTCTGTCAATTATGGAGTAAACTGCATTCGTATTTAAAGTAAAGTAGGCTAAAGTGCAGGGTATCAATTGATTGAAACTTCCATGAGAATGTACTAATAAAAACAAGACGGACAGTTGACATCCCGACCGTCATATACTCTGTGACAGTACAGGACTCCGCTCAAATTCTCTCTCATTGTAATTCTGTTGAACTTCGTACCTTTAATAATTTGTGAGCGAAGGGGACGTGGCATCGTGATGACATTTTCTGGACTCAACGACCCCAAGATACTCATCATTTGTGCCAAATCTCAAATCTCTAGCTACAAAACTGCTTTTGTTATGAGCTTTAGCTTGATTTGTGGGCGAAGGGGGCATGACATTCAAAATTAGAGATAAACTTGATCTGCCTGCAAATATTAGCAGTGCTGGGAGACCAAGCTAAAACTTCTAGCTCTTACTAACTCTAAGATCCTATCGTTTATCAAGATGGATGGACGGACAGACAGACAGACAGACAGACGGGCAGACAGACAAACGGGCAGACAGACAGACGGGCAGACAGACAGACGGGCAGAGAGACGGGCAAATATACAGACATACAGATAGACGGATAGACAGACGGACAGACAGACAGACAGACAGACAGACAGACAGACAGATAGACAGATAGACAGATAGACAGATAGACAGATAGACAGACATATGGACATATGGACAGACAGACGGGCAAACATACAGACAGACAGCGCGGCAAACATACAGACACACGGATAGACGGATAGAAAGACGGTCAGACAGATAGACAGATAGACAGACAGACAGCCGGGCAAACATACAGACATACAGATAGACAGACAGACAGACAGCCGGGAAGATAGACGGACAGACAGAGATGGCTATATCGACTCGATCATAGATACTGATCAAGAATTTATATTCTTTATGGGGTCGGTCCAGCTTCCTTCAGTTTGTTACATACTTCTAATAAACTTAATATCCCTCTACAGGGTATTGGCTAGTAATAATAGTATCTGCGCAGCTGAAAAAATGTCTCTCTACAGGGTATCTGCTAGTTGAATGCAATTTAGCACACTAAATAAATTCTACCTATTGTAAATAATACAAATCAAAACATGTTTTCTTAAGAATACATCTCATGTGACTTTAACAGATAATTACAGAGTATCTGTTAGTTGAATTCACTCGATTTAAACATGCTTCTTCTATGCCTAGCATAGTTTAACAAATTGAATACAATAACTATGGATTTCTTGTGCGTATACGTGTTAGAATGAATTTCAAGCTAACTACAGGGTATCTAATAGCTGAACTTATACGATGCGAGTAGTTTTTATTTAAGTGTACCATAGAAAAGCAACAGATTATGTGTAGAACTGTATCTTCAGTTAAATCAGAGCTAACTACAGGGTATCTCTTAGTTGATACAACTTAAATAGTAAGCGGTAATTTTAGTTTTATTTTTATAAAACTATATATGCAGGGTATCTGCTAGTCGAACTCATATTATTACAACATACTGACTGATGTGTATTTTTATAACTTAACTGCGGAAATTATTTGTATAAATTTAACCCCAAATGGGTTTGACTTCTATTTATGTATATGGAACACATGAAGACGACGACATTTCAATGATGATTCAATTATGCACGTGTATGCATACGTGTGTGTGTGTGTGTGTGTGTGTGTGTGTGTGTGTGTGTGAGTAGAACTGTGGGGCGTCTCAAGTGAGTTGCTTCTTTTTTTGATGAAAAGTCACGTCGTATCAATTTGCGGCACAATTGCCATTTAATAGGCACTTGAACTGTAAGATACAGGGCAGAAGAAAAAAAAAATAAAACTCGCATGTGCCGGCAATTTAACTTAAGTTACAGATAAATATAACGATAATATAAATACACATTGAAATACATATGTGTATTGATCTATAGTATTTACTAAAGAATTTATCTTGCACATAAGCCTGCACTTTCTAATTGCTTGAAGATATTATTGGTAAATTAATATATTTATTTAATATACTACTTAAATGTCACTTTAAACTAACATCATCTACCAAATGAAATATTATCATAGTATATTCAAATATTATCAACAAAATAAAGCAAATATCTTTTTCCCACTATAATACCATTCATGTTCAATCCTTTTACATATCTCTAGCATATCTCTAAAATGTGTCTAATATAATTTCCGTTTTCTTTTATATCCATTGCTCTCTATATCAATATAATCATCATCACTTTCTATCAATTATTTCATAATGCGCGCCGTAAAGTATGCAGCGAACTGTAAACTAATCTCACACTTGACAAATCCTCACATTTCAGCTTTCACTGAATGCTTTCGTTACTTTCCATCTACTATCTTTCATTCCACTCTCTCTCTCTCTCTCTCTCGTCTCCTTGTATTGGGTCTGTGTCTTACATCATTCTTAATTGTCTTGCAGGCAATTAGCTGGCACTTTACATGCACCCAACACTTTTGATGTTGCATCTATGTGTGGGTGTGTGTTTGTGTGTTTGTGTGTGTGAGAAGGATGTGTAGAGGGGGTTGGTAGAGGGAAGAAGAGTGGGAAAACCGCTGACAACTGGCCGCGGGCATTTAAATCTCACACTTCGCCTCAATTAGAAACGACAACAAAACTTTTAGCTAGCAAATTGTGCAAATATGACAAAAGGGGCAAGGCATGATATAAGGGAGGGTTGTGGGCTTGGGGGGGGGGGGTTTGTGTGGTTGTGCAGTTGAAGCAACAAAACGCTTTGGGCAATAATTTAATTTGTTCTTGTTGTTTTACTCGTAACTTGCGCTCCAGCAATTTGTCACGTACAACAACTTTGATTGTTTAGCCTCGAATCAACCACAACAACAACAACAACAATGTAAGACAATAGCTTGCAAATTCTTTATAAAAGCGTTACACACGTTACAGGCTATAAACAGGCGACTCGAAGATACCCTGCACCACAAAAACACTCAAAAGTATGCTATGCAAAATTCTAAGACAACAAGCGAAGACACTGAGCAAGATCTTAGGGGCTTCGGGGTACATGAGAGCCAGTCATATCGAGCTGTAATCTTAAGGTGCCCAAAAAAACTAGACAGTATTCAAGTGATTGCCAAAAAGTAGACGGAGAGACAAGGAGTTCATTCAAACAGTCTAGCTAGAGGCCGACTGAACAAGAGAAAGTAGAAGACTGTAACCTTCAAGACCTGCTGGATCGGTTCTTGACGTAATTGAGATCACATTGCGTTGATCTGCCACATTTACTCCAGTATCAGTAATACTTAGTCCCTAGACAATGTTGTATTGTAATGAAAAATCGAGGTTAATAGTTTTTAAATTAAACAACGAATGGAAATATTGGTAAATGTCGATTATGTGGACAATTGTGCAAAAACCAGGGTCAAAAGTTTGAGCTTTACGTACTAGATACGAACTTAAGGTACACAATCACAAAAACAAGAAGATTTCAACTTTATGACTTTACCAACCTATGATATAAGTTTATCGAACATAAAAGAGAAGTGGAAATGACACTTGGCAAAGTTCTTAGATTTGTATCCCCGTGTATGACTGTGGATTTCGGCAATTTATTAAGACACTTAATACTCGATATGAGCTGTTAAACTCGAACTCAACTGATAAGCTTTAATTTGGAGACCCTTTACTTTAAAAAAGTAAAAAAGTCTATTAAGTTTGTCAATATGTGCGTAACAGGTCGGAGGAAGTTCGGCAGACTCCATAAAGTATATATACTCTTGATCAGCATCAACAGCTGAGTCGATATAGCCATGTCCGTCTGTCCGTCCGTCCGTCTGTCCGTCCGTCCGTCTGTCCGTCCGTCCGTCTGTCCGTCTGTCTGTACGAGCGCCTAGATCTCAGAGACTATAAGAGCTAGAGGCACTAAATTTGGTATGGTGCTTCGTCTATGGCCTAAGCAGATCAAGTTTATGTTAAAATTTTGAGACGCCCCCTTCCACCTCCGTAAATCGATAACAAAATTTTTGAAATCCAATAAAACGAAAAATTATTAAAACTGGAGCCCTGAATTTTGGCACACAGGACAAGCATTGGGGTCCTAATGTATCCTGAAAATTTCATCGCGATCGGATAATAAGCTCGGAAGTTATTCAAAATTCAGTGTCGGGCCAAAGGAAGAAGAAGAGCATATTGACGTTACAATGCGCTATGGGATACTATTAGTTTTAATCTTATTTCCTTTTTGAAGAATAAGTAAAGGGTCTCTCATAGTCGACTTCGACTGACGGCTTTCCGACTGGTTTTTTTTTAAATTCAACAAATAAAATGTTCCATATTCCCATAAATTTTGAGAAATCTATGAATTTACACTCTGTCTTTATACTAGGCCTATATTTCTATATTTTATTCTTCTATTCTCTCCATCTCTCGCTATCGCTTTACTCTTTACTTCTATAAAGCTTTCCTTTCATTTTCTATATCATTATATTATATATATCATTATTATTCTTATTATAAATAATATCATTATTATTCTTTACTCTAGATCTTTCAATATTGTTTGGGTTTGGGCTTGGGTCTTTTTTCAATTCATCACTTAATAATTGTTTCAATATCCCCAGTCTTCATGAACTTTTATTTATTTATAATTTAATTATTAATATTTAAGTTTTATTTGTTATTTTAAGTTTTATTTTCTAAAATTATTAAAAAATTTTAAATAATTATTTGTCGATTGCTTTTAGTCGACATTAATTAAATAAATATTTAATCATTTATATTTTAAATTAACAATTTTAAAAAATTACTATTATATATAATAATAAATAACAGTATATATATATTATATTATTATTTTTTAATTAAATTTTTTAAAATAAAATCTGTCTTTAATCCTATTTAAAATATTTACTAACTTACATTCATTATCTGTTCAAAGCCAAACTAATATGCCCGCTTTAAGCTTAACTATAGGGTATAAAACAGCCTCAGGTGCTCGCTCATTTGTATATGTATATACATATATTGTATGCGTGTGTGTGTGTGTGTGTGTTTGGTGTTGTCTTCTAATTATGCATGACATTAAATAAAGTTTAGCTCAACAATTACAACTATTTAGTAGCTAATTGTTTTGGCACATATATATATATACACATATATATGTGTGTGTTTGTGTGTGTGTGTGTGTATGTGGAAAAGTGTGAAAGTGTCACTGTGTGTGTGTGTGTGTGAGTTCCATTTATCCTTTGGCAGTTTCAAGGAATTTTTTTTTAATTATGGGTCAGTTGTAAGTTAGCTTCAATTATATAGCTTAAAAGTTAAAATGATAAATTTATATTATAACTAATAGCCAACAGTTATTTTGCTTCAGATACTTTAATATTTTTTTTCTATAGATTTTGGCCTTCGAAATGCAAAAGTAAATTTTAAAAAATTTAGTCTGCTTAGTTTTAAAGATATGCATTTTTGAATTTTTCTTGAGATGACTTAGCTAATTTGGGCACAAATTGCAAATGCGGATACTATTTTGAGCTGGAGTAGTCCCCAATTAAAGCTAATGAGCTCTCCCAAAACATTTATTTACAAGGTTTAGCAATTAATTTGATCATGTTGTTGGTAGAGGCTTTTAAAGATCACAAAATGCATTATTTTGTGCAAAAAACAAGGCATTAAATATATAAAAAATATACAAAATATAATTATCGCAAAAAATTTCTCCAGTTATCCAGTTAATTATCAAATTATTTAATAAATAAATTAATTAATAAATATATATATATATAAATAAAAAAATAAGTAAAGAAAAACATAAATAAATTAATAAATAGATAAGTTAATAAATAAATAAAAAAGTAAATATAAACATAACAAATATTTATATATGAGTAAATATCTAAATAAATAAATAAAAGAATAATTAAACATTTATATAAATAAATGAACAAATACATAAATTAATAACCAAAAAAATGAATAAAAATAATAAATAAATGAATAAATATATAAATAAATAAATACGTAAAGAAAATCATAAATAAATTAATAAATATATAAGTTAATAAATAAATAAACGAAAACAAAATAAATAAATAAGAAATAAATATATAAAAAGGCACTCAAAAAAATAAATAAACCAAATAATTAATTAATTAATTACCAAACAAATTAATAGAGAAATAAACAAATGAATAAATATATAATTAAATAATTCGGATTAAATTAAATACATGAAGAAATTAATAAATAAATAAATTAACACTTAAATAAAAAAATAAAAATTAAATAAAATAATATCCAAATAAATTAAAATCAAAATAAATCTTTAAATAAATACATAACTAGAGAAATACATAAGTAAATTAATAAATATATAAGTTAATAAATAAGTAAATAAATAAAAAAAATATAAAATATTCATAACAAATAGATATTTAAATAAACGCCCACATAAGCAAATAATCAATAACCAAATGAATTCATAAAGAAATAAATAAATATAAATAAATAAATTAGTAAAGAAATGCATAAATAAAATAATAAATAAATACGTACCTGAATTAATAAATAAATAAAAAATAATAAGCAAATAAATTCATAAAGAAATAAATAAATATATAAATAAGTAAATAAGTAAAAAACAATAAATTAATTAATAAATATATAAGTTAATATAATAGATAAATTCATAACAATTAAAAAAACACTCAAATAAATATGTAAGCAAATAAATTAATTAATTAATAACCACCTAAATTAATAAATAAATAAATACAGAAATAAATAAATTAATACAGATATAAATAAGTAAAGAAATACATGACTAAGCAATTAAATAAATACGCAAATAAGTTATTAAATAAATAAATAAACAATTAAATAAATTAATAACCAAATAAATTAATGAATAAATACGTAAATTAACAATTATGAAAATAAATACATACATTGATAAATAAATAGATTAATAAATAAATAGATTAATAAATTAATAAATTAATAAATAAATAAATATATAAATAAATTAATAAATAAATAAATAAAATAAATATATAATTAAGAAAATAAATTAACAAAATAAATAAATCAATTACCAAATAAATAAATGAATAAATATATAAATTATTAAATAAGAAAATAAATGCATACATAAATAAATAAATATATAAATAAATAAATAAATAAATAAATAAGTAAATAAATAATAGATTAATAAATAAATAAATAGATTAATAGATTAAAAAATACATAAATAAATAAATAAATAAATAAATAAATAAATAAATAAATAAATAAATAAATAAATAAATAAAATAAATATATAATTAAGTAAATAAATTAACAAAATAAATAAATCAATTACCAAAGAAATAAATGAATAAATTAATAAATAAGAAAATAAATGCATACATAAAAAAATAAATAAATAAATAAAATAAATATATAAATAAATAAATAAATAAATAAGTAAATAAATAAATTAATTAATAATTAAATAAATAAATAATTAAATAAATTATTTAATAAATAAATAAATAAAATAAATAAATATATTAATAAATAGATAAATATATAAATAAATAAACAAACAAATAAATATACAATTAACTAAATAAATTAACAAAATATTTAAATAAATTAACATAATAAACTCACCCGAATCCGTTTGTCGACGATTGATTAGGTCTCCCAGTAGATCGCGTATCAAAAACGATTTTGAGCTTTGCATTTTTTTGAAAACTTTTCAGTGGTTTTTCAACGGATAAACACTGATAATTTTAATTGCAAAATAATGGCAACTGGTAATGTAAGTTTAAAGCAAGGCAAAACGCATTGCAATTAAGTTTTAATGCAATACTTTTAATATGATTAATTATAGCGTTTTTTAAAGCACATGACACAGATAAAAAAAAAATGTCAGGAAGTATGTAAGTAGGAAGAGCAATAAAACGCGGGCCGACGGCAGAAGATGAAGAAGAAGAAGAACAACAACAGCACGAACTTCTAAATATTATTATTTTATAAAAAATTGAAGTTGAAGATTTTTTTTTTTTGTAATTGAATTGTCGGTGACGCTGGCAGCTGAACCGTTAAGCGCAAAGTCAAATGAACAACTGAGAAGCGAACGTTTATTAATCCTTTTAGCGCAGCGCAAGGCTCACACACACACACACACGCGCACAGACACACACACACACACACACAGAAGTGAATTACGATATTTGTTGCTGTAAACGGGACAGTTTAGCGTGCACAGCCGGCAATGGCAGCTGCCTAACTCCCCTCCTTTCTCCACCCTGCTCCTTCTTCCTTGCTCCCACACACACACACACACACACGCTCGCCTGTTAACATCTCATTTAGCTGTGATTAAATCAGTGTGTTAGTCGCACCATCTCGCTCACACACAGCGACAAGTGCAAGTTCCTGTCAACGTTAGCCATTTTGTTTTTTAGAACGCAGAACAAGGCACACAGCTTGCCATCTCATTCGGACGCGGCACTGCTGCTCACTGATTGGTCCACAGACTGTAGGCAACAACCCTGTGCACTCTCACACTCTCGCGCACAGCAAACCTCCCTGTGCTGTGTGTGTTCGCTCAGGTTCAGGTTCAGCTGAAGCTTTAGTTTCGTTTGCTCTTCGTCCTCTGCCAGTGTTGCCGTCAGTCGAGTGCAGTTTTTGTAGTCTACACATCGTTAGCTACGTTATCTTTTGACGTCGCGTCGGTTTATCGCAGTTCTTTGTGTTGTGTTCGCGTCGCGGGAAATGTTTTTGCCGACGGCTTATTGAGGTGGTTAGGTTAATATCGTGGCTACAAAAAAACATAATGCTGGAGATAGTTCGTTTCAGGGGTTCGAACTATAACGTAAGATTGCGGTTCGGTACGCCAAAAGCGGTTTTAAGAGGCTCTGAACCCCAGGATAAGTGGGACAGTCAAGTGAACCCGACTGCGAGAGACCCTATACTTATACAAGAAGCACGCTGCAAGCTTAACATTAAATTCAAATAAACAAATGACTTCCGAATTTATCATCCGATCCCGATTAAGTTTTCAGCATAAATGGGATCCCCGATGCTTATCATAATTGCCAAAATTCAAGACTCTAGCTCTAGAATGCTACTTCATTCGATTTCGTCTTTGATTTTCTGTGACTTAAGGGACTTGACAAAGTTCTAAAACAGACTGATTTTGCTTAGGCTATAAATGAACCGAGATACCAAGTTCGGTGTCTCTAGCTCTTATAGTCTCTGAAATCTGTATTGTCATATAGATGGACAGGCAAACGGACAGACGAACTGACAGACGGGCGGACAGACGGACATGACTATATCGACTCGATTCTTGATGCTGATCCAGAATATATATAAATAATTTATGGGGTCTTCCAAACTTTCGTCCGCCTCTTACGCACATATTTGTTGACAAACATACTAATAGACCATTGATACTTTTATAATGTACAGGGTCCTAAAACATATTTTATTTTCCCAATTGTTTTTTCCACATTTTCTTGATTTTTTAAGCTCTTTAAATTCTTAATATAGAAAGTAAGAACACTGTATACGAGGGCTTTTTTTTTTTTTCAATTTAATTCTTTATCATTTAATTTTCTGTTATTAACAAACAACTTAACTTAAACATATGGGAAAATATACAATTCCAACTGAGTCTAAAAAACTAAGTATTAAGTAGTATAAATATTTACATTAATTAACTAGATTTGAATATTATAAATTTCTATTGTCAAGATCAATTGGATGATGCCGCTTCAGTCTTCTCCTTATAGGCCTTCCTCTTTTTTTACGCCTTTTCAGAAGGCGTCGTGCTAGAGGAGTATACGAGGGCGGACTGTAAGACAACCGTTACTCAATTTACTTACAAATGAATCGTATCTATGAATCTTAAACATCAACAGTATACAAAATATTGCATACTCTTAGGCATTTTTCATAAATACTGATATAAATTTGTTTCAGATCCAATTAAGTTATATGATTGATAATATTAAAATGTATCTTTGAATAGAGTGTTCCGAGTTAAAAAAATGGTCGATGTTGTGCAGTTTTTACCAATTTCCAATGGCAAAAAGGGGCGTGCGATATTTTGAAAACATTGCTTTCACGCGTCTTCAAAACTCAATTGAAGGAACTGATTGACCTGGATGTTGATATGCAAACTGCGGAGAACAGTGATTTCGCCGTCGAACTGAAACGGGCTCTGAAACGGGCTGGGGCAAGTGCTGCATCCAGTCAACGGCACTACACACAAACTTCAAATCAGCCGAAACTTCCTGAGGCAATTGTAGCAAAGTATGGAAGGAATATGCAAGAACGGGCGATCCTCGACTCCAGCTTATCTGCAACAGGCTTGCCAATCGAATGCACAAAGTTTTGTGCCGTAGGAAGAACAGCAATTGAATGAATTTTTAGAAAACTTTGGGATTGATGCTTCCACAAATTACACCCTTTGGCGAATCACCAAACGCTTCAAAACCCAAGCCACTCTAAAATCAGCTATTAGGAGTCCGGCAGGTAGCTGGTGCAGAACAAACACTGATAAGGTAGAAGCGTTTGCGAATAGTCTGGAGCAACGTTTTAAGCCGTATGACTATGCGCCAGAGAGCCACTGTCGACTAGTTGAAGAAGCACTAGAAACACCGCTTCCAATGGCATTGCCTGTTGAGCCTGTTACTTTAGAAGAACTAAAGCAACTAGTTAAAACGTAACGTCCAAAAAAAGCGCCTGGAGTGGATCTTATGGACAATACAACCATACGTCTCCTTCCTGATCGTGCTCTGCTATTCGGGGTACAGATCTACAACAGCATATTACGAGAGGGCTATTTCCCCAAAGCATGGAAGGCAGCAAGTATAATTATGATCCTTAAATCAGGAAAAACACCAACTGAAGTGGACTCATACACACAGGCCTATTAGCCTTCTATCATCGCTTGAAAAAGTCATGGAGAGGCTGATGTTAAACAGGTTGCTGGCCATTGACGCGGTTAAGAAAGCGATCCCAAAATTTCAATTTGGTTTCCGCAGGCAGCATTCTTTTAAAAACAAAGTGTCCAGAATGTCGTGGCTGCTTTCATCTAAAAACAAGCTATCACTCCAGCACAAGACGAGGATATACAAGGCTATACTAGTAGCTCCAAGTCTTTTCTACGCAATACAAGTGTTTGGAATTGCAGCCAAGACACCGTGTATTGCAAGCCAAGACACTACGAAAAATCTCGAGGGGCTCCTTGGTATATGCGAACCAGGGATATCGAAAGAGACGTCAACGTTCCATTGATTGGATACAGAATCCAAAATATAGCTGGAAAGTACACAGAGAGATAAGAATTCCATCCAAACCGCCTTGCTAGACGACTACGCAATTTTGGGTTAAGAGTCAAGAGAAGACTTAAGCAACATATCAAGATTGGGACATCTCTCCTTTGTTCCTTTTAACTCTTACTGATCATTACATTTCATTCATTAAGTATAAATTTGTTATAATTGTATTGTAAAGCTAAAAGAATTATCAAATTAAATGATATTCTCATTTATACTGTAAGGCTACAAACACAAGTTAAATATCTAAAGAAACTTTTTCTTCTTCGCTCACTGCTAAACAACTAAATAAACTATCATATTCCAATACACAACACTTGTTCAGACAGAACTTAAAACACACAAAACAATTCAATAGAATCGATTGAAATCCAAACACTTACCTTGTAGAGGAATTAGCAAATTCCCAAGAAATATCAAAAACAAATGTTAAAACAGTTGATTTTCCCATCTTAAAACGAAACTTTCAGCATTTGCCTTTATTTTCCCGTTAAACTATTTTTTTTTTTCAAACGACAATATTTCCTTAGTATTTCACAAATATGGCAAGAACTGGGTCGACAGCTCGTATTACCGCGTTTTCTTCACAACGAATTTGTTTGTGCAAGGAATTGTGCGTGGGGGGAATAAGACACATGTTTAAACAAATACATTGAAAGTTATGTGGTGGTGGGTAGTCTAAATTTTTTAGCAGTAGAATTATCTAAAAAACTATTTTTGTTTTTTTTTTTGTTTTGATTTAAATACAGGTGCCTATGATAACGTTAAAATTTTGAGATGTTTTCACACTTCGATCCACTGACCCACTCTTCTTCAATTGGCGACGACGTTGATGTCTCTGCCAATAGATTCAACGCTGAGATCGCCGCTCCAAGTAAATGTATTGAGCCCGTAATGAGGACATCCAATTCAATATCATTGGAATAACGTGCACGAATTGCGGCAAAGGCATCCCAGAGTGTGCCATACATTTGGCCATGATTGTTTTGTTCCGTTGTAACGCATAAATTTTCCCAAATTGCCGCAATACTTTTGGCCCGCTTACATTGCGACTCGGCGCTGCAATAGAGCGTCGTCTGATTGGGATCACGTTTCAGTGGGTTGGCCAAATTGGGCACGAAAAAGACCAGATCAAAGTCACACGCTCCATGGAGGACACGCAGTATGGCCGTGGGATCTGATTCTCCAGTACGATTGAATATCAATATCTTCGGATTACCAACGCTGCAACGGGAGAAGCATTTATGAAATTATAAGGGGGAAAACACCATAGACTCAAGATTGTAATTGTCTTTAAATACATATTAGAAAATAAACAAGAATTTCATGATTTCAATTATAATGAGATGAGATGATAAATACTATAACAGAAATATTCCATATTTAATGGAAATTATTTTTTGTTCTTTTTATGAATAATGAGAAATGTAAACTCTTATTTTTAATTCTTATTATCACAATTTTCAAATAATAATAGAATTTATATTTTTATTTAAAAATCATGAAATAACTCTTAATTAATAACTCTAATAATAAAATTAAAAAATTACTATTTCAAAAAATAATTTGTCTTTTTAGGAAAATAAAAACTAAAAGCAATTTGAAAATATTTATAATCAAAATCAAAACTTATATTTGATTTTAAAAGCAGGAAGCTCAAATCAATTTTAAAATAAAAAAATCATAAATTAACTCATAAGTCGAACTCAAATAATAAACTTAAGCAATAACTATTTCAAATAATTAATTGACTTTTAGATATATTTATAAACTAATCAAAATTAAGACTTATATTTGATTTTTAAAGCAGAAATCTAAAAAGAAATGTTCCTTAATGATTTTTTTCAATTAAAATTGACATATAATTGTTCCTATTTTATACAATAATAATAAAAAAATAAAAGTTATATTTGATATTTTATATTTTTACAATAGAAGTGCAAAAATCAGAGGCTTTTTTAATGATTTTTTAAATAAAAATATAATATATATAAAAAAATTTATAATTTGTTTATAAAATATTAATGTTTATATTTGATTTTAGCAATAGATTTCTAAAAAAAACAAGGGATATTTTTTATTTTTGAATAAAAATTAACATAATTATTTTTAATTTGTATACCTTAATATTTATTTAAAAATATTAATAACTATTATTTCTTTAGATATCTATTGTAAAATTCAACTGTAATATAAAAATCAAAAGTAACAATTATTTTAAAATAATAATTAAATCTTACATATTTGCTTAAAAATCATAACTTAATTTCAATTTGTATACAAAAAATGAAGTATAACTCTTATTTTAAAAAATATTATTGTTCTATTTTATTATTAATTTGCCAATTCTTACAATCAGAATCAAAAATAAGAATTATGTCTAAATTTTTAAATAAAAATAATAAAAATTTAAGTGATATTTGATACTTAAAACCTAAAAAAATAATTATATGATTTGTAAATAAAAATATATATATTTAAGTATTTCTAATCTGTATATATAAAATTTATAATTAATAAAAAATATGAGCTATAAATTTAAAAAAGAGTTATAAAAGTAAAAAATAGCTCTTAATTATTTAAAATAAATAAAAATTTCTATATTAATTTGAACTTTTTAAACTTTTTGCATTAAAAATTAAAAATAGGATTTGTATTTAATTTTGTAAATATAAATAAAAGTGATATTTGATTTGAAAGCTCTAAAAAAATATTTATAATTTCTTAATAAAAACGGAATAATCACATGAAAAAATGAAAATTATTAATAAATATTTCCAATTGTTATATTAAAAATTAATTATTAATTAATTAAAAATAATAAAAATTGAAATTCAAATAATTATATGTACTATGTATATCTGGCATTTTCTCATTCAAATAGATAACCTTTTTTAAACCCTTTACTTTAAAAAAGTTTAAATGTCATGCCCGTCCGTCCGTCCATCCGTCCGTCCGCCCATCCGTCCATCCGCCCATCCGTCCATCCGTCCGTCCATCCGTCCGTCCATCCGTCCGTCCATCCGTCCGTCCATCCGTCCGTCCATCCGTCCGTCCATCCGTCCGTCCATCCGTCCGTCCATCCGTACGTCCGTCCATCCGTCCGTCCGTCCATCCGTCCGTCCGTCCAACCGTCCGTCCGTCCATCCGTCCATCCGTCCGTCCGTCCATCCGTCCGTCCGTCCATCCGTCCGTCCGTCCATCCATCCGTCCGTCCATCCGTCCGTCCATCCGTCCGTCCATCCATCCGTCCGTCCATCCGTCCGTCCGTCCATCCATCCGTCCGTCCATCCGTCCGTCCATCCATCCGTCCGTCTGTCCGTTCGTCTGTCTGTCTGTCCTTCAGTATGAACACCTGAATCTCAAAGACTATAAGAGCTAGAATCATCAAATTTGTTGACAATACTCCTGAGCCCCCTACAAAGGGCCAGTATGTTATAGATTTTTGTCACGCCCACTTTCGCCCCCAATCAAGAATTATTAAATGTATAGTCTTGAATTTTGGCATACAAAACAACCATTGAGTTCTCAATGTATCCTTAAAATTTTATTGTAATCTGATGTTAAACTCGGAAGGTAGGCGTGGCAACGCTTTGTTTCCTAATACTATCATATGCAAATAAGGAGAATAGTCGAGAGCTCTACAGCATAAGTAAAGGGTCTTCCATAGTCGGCTTCGGCTGTAACATATCGCTTCCTATTATACTAGTTACCGCCCCGACTCTTCAACTTCTTGGTTTTTTGGTGATTTTCCTAAACTCACAACAATTATCGTTTGACTTACCTCAACTTTGTGCTCTTCAGATACCAATCACAGCAGACTTGCATGCTCTCCACAGTATGTGCCCCATCCAGATGTACACGCATATTCCGATACTTAACGAGCTGGCAACGTCCTGGCCAATGGGCATTGGATAGACCACGTAACACCTCGGCCGTCATGTTGGCCTCGTTGACCGCATTATCCTGATGCAATCGTCCCGTTGTGTTACGCAACCAATCGTAGGCCAATTGTATGGCCAGTGCACCATTTAGACGGACATAATCATTGCAACTATTTAGAAAATCGGCATAGAGATTATATTTGAAATACGCTTCCGTATCGAGAACTTCAATGATTTTCGCATTCCGTTCGGCGGCACGTTCATAGATCACTTTAAGGCATTCCGGCTGTGTTACATGCGTATAGACCCGGGAACCTGGCTTTATAATTCCCGCCTTTTGCCACGCAATCTCCTTCAATGTCTTGCCCAACAGCTCGGTGTGTTCCAATGCCAGCGAGGTAATCCCAACTGTTTTCACATTTCGCACAACATTCGTGCAATCGGCTTCGCCACCCAGGCCAACTTCTAAAACTAAAACATCGACACGCTCGGCAATGAACACATGGAATCCCAATATGGTTAGGAACATAAAAAATGATGGCATATCCAGTTCATGTTCACGTCGTTCCATTAAACGATTGTAGACCTGCCAAAAGTGATAGGTGAACTTGTGCTTGGCCAGCGGATCACCATTGATCCGGATACGTTCGTTTGTGGACACCAAGTGTGGGGAACTGAAGAAACCGGTTCGCGCTCCATATTGCCGCAATATCGATTCAGTCAATGCGCAGGTTGAGCCCTAAAAACCATCAAAAACAAAAAAACAGAAAACAATTGAAAATGAATCGAAAAACGAGACATATACAAAAGGTTGGTCATTGACCATATCAAATGCTAGATGAACAAAGCTCAATAGATTTCGAAACAAAACGAAACTACAACAACAAATACACACAAGCAATGCTTATCAGTTGTAGAGTTGACGAGTGGAAGAGCGACATGGTAATTGAGAAAAGTGCACGGAGAGAAATTATAGTGCCCTTAGCAAAAAAAAAATCATTGATTTAAAGAATGTTTTTGAAAATAAAAACTAAAGGTTTGTTTACATTAATGATAATGCTAATGATAATTGAGATGATAATTCTAATGATAATTGTGATGATAATACTAGTGATAATTGTTATGATAATGCTAATGGTAATTGTAATGATAATGCTAATGATAGTTGTGATGATAATGCTAATGAAAAAGCTAATGACAAAGATAATGATAAAGCTGATGATAATGCTAATAGTGTAATAGTTAACTTTAAAGTTATTCCAGAAAGAATTCCAATGCTAATAGTAATAATTATGTATATCTTAGTTGATTTGACATTAGGCTACCATTCATATTAATAATAACGCTAATGCTAATAATGCTAATGTCAATTTTTCTTATATTAAAAGTTAATTACAATTCTAATAAAAATGATTATATTAATGATAAGACTAATGCTAATGCGGTTCATTTGAAAGTCTGCAAAAAAATAATGCTAATTGTAATGATGTCAATGATTAAACTAAATAATGTATGATGTCATCTTTTTAGCTAATTTATGATAATGCATAAATATGATAATGTATTTAATCCTTAGATAAAAATGCGAATGTTAATGATAATGCTAATATTAATTATTTGAACAGTTAGTCAGAATTAATAATAATTCTAATGATAATAATAATGATAACGTTAATCATAATCAGAATGTTAAATTTAACAACAATGATAATTTTCTTAAAAGTTCTAATGATAATTCTAATGCTAATGCGAACAAAACAAATATTATGTGTCAAATATTATGTGTATAATTAATCTGATATTAGATAATTAGAAAGTTTGCACCAAAATAGTAATTTTACTAAGGTCAATATTAATGTTAATGTTAATCACAATAATAATGATAATAATACTAATGCGTTTGCTAATGCTAACTAAAATGTATACATAAGATCAATGTTTGTAAATTTTAAAGTAAGCATGGAAAAAAATGCATTTCCTAATACGAATATTATTGATAATGCTAATGACAAAATTAAAATTAAAATAATTAACAATGATAGTATTTATCATAATACTAAAGATTGTGATAATCATTATACAGATATTATTAATATAGAAAAAACCATTTTTATATAAATGCTCAATATGAAAATTTGATTTTAAAGTTGGCATGAAAAAAATGCATTTCCTAATGTCAAATTCAATGATAATGCTAATGATAAAGTTAAAATTGAAAATAAAAACAATCATTGCATTTATCAAACTACTAAAGATAATGATGATAATTATATAGAATAATATTAATAAAGAAGAAGAAACAATTTTCATATAAAAATGTTAAATATTAAACTTTGATTGAATACTTAAGTTTTCGCCTTGTCTAATCGATATCATTGAAGTACAAAATTACTAAGTATATTATCGCTTTGGCATGTCCACATCAATCATAACATATTTGTTAGTTCTCATGTGTGTGTGTTTTGTTTTATCAATTAACAGGTAATCGCACAATTGCAACACACACACACACACACAATCCCGTATTAATAGAGATAGTATATGCAATATTATGCAATAGCACATGAGCAAAAAAAAAAAAAAAGAACAATGAGTGCTCAAATAATGAAAAAAGCAATGTTATTAAAAAACAGAACCTTTTCCACTCAATCTAATGTATGTCTGATAGAATTATACTAGAAACAAATCGAGTGACTTTCAAATTAGCAACTAAATTAAGTAAAATAATAATAATAAATATTATTTCTATTTGTTTTTAACTGTGTAGCGATTCTCTCACGTTTAGAGCAGATGCGCTCACAATTTGATTGTCATCATTATTGTGCTCCAGTTGTTAGCATTAATTTACGTTTTGAATTTGATTTGTGAAATAAGCGTGTTGCTGTTGTTGACAATGATGACGATGATGATGATGATGATGTTGAGTAAATTGCTGTTGAAACTGAAACTCACCTTGCCCTTGGTGCCGGCAACATGTATTATGGATAGTTGCTCCACTGTGGTTAAGGGTAGACCGCTACGTTCGAGATACTTGATGGTATCTCTTATAGAATGGGTCTTCGCAATTGATATGGAGTTTCGTATGGCTTGCTCGTTTGGCTGAATCTTTGTTAGCTCTTCAATGCAATTCTATTAAAACAGGAGCAGATGATATATACATAGAGTTAAGTTAAAATTAACAAGATTTATAAAATATATATTCATCAGGGATACAAAACGTAAATCGTAACCTTAACACTTAAACGGTATTAAACAATGGATATTTGCTAGCCGTAGCTGAAATCGTTAACAAAACAATTGTTTTTAAACCGAAAATACTTCAAACCGAAATAACCGATTCATTTATAGCGGTTTGATATGCTTAAAGAACAGTTTTTTACATTAAAAACAAATGTTTTTAACTTATCAAATTTGTTTCTTAAGCAAGAGCGTTTAATTACTCAATAAGTGTGCAAATTAAAAATATTTCCAATATTATTTATATTATTTAAATTGTCTAAAGTTGATATTTCAAAAGTTGATGTTCAAAATTTAGAAGCAAACATTTAATTCAATTATTGTTATCAATTTTTAATTATTTCTTTAATATTTGAATATATATTTTAAGAAGATTTTGTTAAATATGTTTAAATTTTAATATTTTGTTTAAATTTAAAGATTTTGGATAGAAGAAAGCACATTTTGAATAGTTTTTTTTTAACTAATTATATATTTATTTTCCTTGTGAATCGAACACATGCCGGAATAACCGTTTCGAAACCGATATAAAAGTAATTTCTGTAACCGGTTACGGGTTAAATTAAACCGATTTAATTCCCTGCTTTTTATGGTTTTTATTTATTTATTTCAATCATTTTGTTACTTGTTTAGAAGAATTAAAAAATCGGTAAAATTCTTTTAAAATAAATTAAAAAAAAGTTCTTGTCAAAAAATCAAATAAAAACACATATGCAACACTTTTGTAATTCTCTTGAACTTCACAAACAGTTTATACTCAGTATATTCGAATAAAATTTCGAGTTTTGCATTCACTTGCATTCACAGTTTTAATACTTACATTGTAGGCGGCATTTTCACTTGCAATACTATTCCTATCCTGATCTTTGGATCTTTGGCGTCCGTTGGGAAAGAAGACGAGATCCTCAAAGAGGACATTATCATCATTATGATCGTTGCGAATTGATTGCTTTGTTATAGTTGAATTTGTTAACGAGTGTAGTTCTACTGTTGATGACTCTGAATTGTGATTGTGATTGTGATCGTGATCGTGTGTCCTTGGCGAGGCCGGCACTGTGCTCGCTGTACGAATTTTTAGTTTTTCCATGCGTCTGATGTTGCTCACTGTGGACACATCTAAACACAACCTGCTGGTCCTAAGCACTGAACGCATTACCTTGCGGCAAAGCATTTTTTTACTTTACTTTTAATTTAATCCGCTATCGATCGCTTCGATTCTCGCAATCGCGCTCTCTCTAACACGCTCTCTCTCTATTTCACTTTTTTTATGTATATTGTTAGCGAATCGCACGCTACAAACTTGTTCGGCAGGGGGGAGGGAGAATCAAGAGTGGTGAGCGGAGACCGTTGAGCGGTAAACTCTGCGGTTACTAAAAAGAAAAAAATAAATAAATATATACATATGTATATTTGTATATATATATATATATATATAAATAAAATCATAGATAAAGTAAATTGACACATTTATAATATAAACAAGTAGAAGCGCTACAGTCGAGTATGCCTGACTGTTAAAGGCCCAGCACACGTATCTTCGCAGACTTTAAATTAAATAAAACCAAGTTTAATATAACTCTTGTATTCTAAGTATTAAAAATTAATTTAGGCGCCAATTTGTCGAACGTGCAACGATCTAAACTCAGCGCACATTTCCATTCCATGTTTAAAAAAACTTTTTTCTACTATTTCAAAATATATAAAAATAAGAAAAAAATCAAGAATTGCAGGGACTTTTTAAAACTCATAACTCCCAATGAGTTAAAAAAAATTAAATCTAAAAAAATTTAAATTAAAAATAAAATATTTAATAATAATAGTAATAAGAAAAATATTATTTTTGTTATTTCTAGCATTTATTCTATGTGCATTCAATTATTAACTTTCAATTACTTTCAAAACTTTCAATTGAAAATATATAATTTAATACATATAAAAAAATACCAAAATAATACGAAAAATACCAAGAAAAATACTTAAATACTTAACCATATTTAACTTGTTAAAAGAAAATAATTTAAAATACAAATTGAATGCATATATAAAAATACCAAAATGTATCAAGAAATACTAAAAATAATCAAATATAAAAAACTTATAAAAATAAAAATATAATCTATTAATGAACATAGATATTTAAAACAAAAATTCTTTAGTTTAAGCTATTAAAAATAACAATTATTCTAAGACTTTAACATTTTTTTTTTAAATTTCATAGATTAACATAAAAAAAAGAAAAGTTATTACTTAATTTTTTGATAAAAAAAATCAACAAATATTTTGTATGCTCTCATTCATACAATAAAAAAATAATACAAATTATAATGCATTGAAAATAGTAATACATTTGAGCAAGTTATAGAGCTAGCTCTTGAAGATTTTGAAAAACAGGTGTTTAAACGGACAAACAGACTCGTCTGCTGATGCTGAACAAACATTAGCACCAACTTATTATACCCTCGGCACAGGGTCTAACAACATTAATGCGTGGCCTGAACTCTGTAACCCGGCAGGTTTTGTTTTTATTATTAGTTCTTTTTTTATGTAGATTTAAAATCTGTCCTTGTGGGGCAATCATTAAATTTTTGAAATACACCTAGAAGGTAAATTACCCACTATATATACATATGTATATATATAATATGATAATAACCCGGCAGGTAATTTGAATTGATAAGATTTTCGAAAGCACATACGCAACCATGACATACAATTGCTATACGTGCGTATAGTATATACAACTATGTATGGCGAATCAATTGTTTTTTGCAATTGATTAACAAAAGATAACGGCCATTAGATAAGGCGGCATTTTCACGATTGTCCAAATGGTTATCGGTCTATGCACGATTGCGATACATTCACGATATTCACTTATTAAGTGGCAACACCGCAAGTGCCCATACACATGTTTACTCAACTGGCCACTCTGTTATCGGTATACAGGGTTACGATATATACACGATATTCACCAATTAGGTGGCAACGCGCGAAGCGCTCTCACACGTGTATTATATACGCACTCACTCACACACACACTCGAATACACGCCAATGTTATGCATTCACATAAACAATTCACAGCGAAATTCACAGCAACATGCAAAAGTGTATACAAAATGAAAGTGAATTAATTAATTAGCTTACATGACATGCACAGCTGGAACGCCTGGAACGCGGCTTCTCACCGTCTGCGGACAGTTTCCGAATTAACAATAGAATACATGCATAACTTGGAACGCGATGTGTGGCCGAAATCCGAAATATCGTTTGGACTGAAGTGTGAATGGACGGTCGGTTGAATGGCAAAGAGCGCCACAAAACAAGCAAGAGGAAGAAAAATAAATGTGACAATTTTGAGACAGCTGTTGCTGCGAGCAATTCAAAATATGAGTATTAAAACAAATATCAAACATGCTGACACTAAAACCGAAACTGACAAGTAAGTTCTATGTTTGCTTTGTCATCTGAAAAATTACACACAGTTTTTTTTATTGTTTAAACGCTAGCACAGGGTTGTATCATTTGGTCGCGCAGTGTTTAATGATATGTACTATGTGTGCTATGTTCGTCTGTCCATCCGTCCGTATTTCGACCCTGTCCTTTAAAAAACTAATACAGTTTGTGATAAAACTTTTTCTACGCCCCCTTCCAACCCGTTAGTCGATAACGAATTTACTAAAATCATATATAAGAAATAGCTATTTTAAAGCTAGAGCCTGGACAAACATCGCGGGCCCGATGTGTACTGAAAATTTCATTGCGTTCGAATAATATCCAATAGAATTAAAGGAAAATAGTTTTAAGCCTAGAGCCTAGGTTTTGGACCACTATCGATTGAAAATCAAGTTTTGTGTACCAAATTCGTTATTTCTTGAGATATCTCAACCAATCTTACATATTTTGTATATATACATCCCTACCAAATTTAGTTAAAATCAAACTAAGTACTAGATCATACTAGACACAATCGATGGAGAATTAAACACAGCACTTGGCATACTCAATTTAATCTTTTTTTTTTTTCCATTATATTTGACAGTGTATCGCGTCTGGGCAACTGTGAAGTGTGCGGCAACAATGCGGCACGCTATGCTTGCCCCAAGTGTGAGGTGAAGACATGTTCTGTCGCCTGTGTGCAAATACATAAGCGTGAACTTGACTGCGATGGCATAAGGGATCGCACCAAATACATGCCCCTTAGCGCCATGACGGAGCGAGAATTCATGAGCGATTATTGTTTTCTAGAGGAATGCACACGGTATGCGGAGAATCGCAAACATGATCACAGCAAACGTTATACACATCAGCAGCGGCAACTTCCGTTGCCGCTTTATCGCATGCGTCAGGAGGCATTGAAACGTGACATTCGATTGCAATTTCTCTTGCCGAATTTCAGTCGTCACAAGGAGAATTCTACGTATTTGAATTGGAAATTGCATCGTTTCTTCTGGCACATTGAATGGTTGTTTACACATGCCGCCGACAACGAGACAACGACACGTTTCATCGATTCACGTTGCGATGAGGAACAGAGTCTAAGCGTTCTTTTGCAAAAATATTTGGATTTGCAGGAGGAGACGGCGCGGGAACAGCGCAAATTGTTGCAACATCATCAGACCGCCGGCATTGGACAGTTAACACTTTGGCTACGTGCCGAGGGCGTCAGACGCAGTGGATCACGCTGTTATGCTCTGGCCACACACAAATCCCTGCGTGAGAATCTGGCGGGCAAAACAATTATTGAGTTTCCCAGCATTTACGTTAGCTACGAGCAACGTCCTCCAACTGGCTACGATATCATTGAAAGCGGTAAGCAACAGCATCAAATTGCAATTGCAAAAAGAATTCCACAAACTAATTTCTTTTTATATTGCAGATGAGGAAGCTGATGTTAAACCCATTGCAGCTGTTTCAGCTCCGCCTGTTGAAGTGGTCAACAAGTCCAAATCCAAGTCGAAACAGCGTCAACAATCAGCTGCCAAGAAACGGAAATTATCTCCAACGGAGCTGCCCGAGCTGCATAATATTTATGAATTGGCTGCAAGTTTTAATGCAGCGGAGAATGAAAATGACGAAGAAATTGATGATGATGATGATGATGACGAAGAAGATGATTCTGAATCGGAAACTAAGGAAAGCAGCGACGAGCTGCCCAGTGAAAATGAAGAGCCAATAACTAGATGAACGCCAGCTTAAACTAATATAATTTAAGCATTAAAGCTTTAATTGTTACCTGGAACTATCTAAAGTGGCATTGTACAGATGTAGGACATAGTTTATGCACTTAAGAAAGCTCTTATTATGTATTTAACATAAGGTTTACATGTGAAAAAGATTTTACTTGTATATAGAATAATTAGCTTATACTTATTCCTGTGTAATTGTATACATTTCTCATCGGAAAAACTTTATACAATATATATAAACTCAATTTGTATAATAAAAATAATAATAAATAATATAACACATTTTTATAATAAAAATTGACAAATAACTATGTTAAATTTTGATATAATTAATACAAAATAAGGAACATTCTTTGATTTTTAAATAAAAATTGAAAATTAATTACCAGATCATAACTTTTATATGTAGATAAAAATTATGTTTTCTATTAGTTTTTTGATAAAAATAAAAAGAAAATATTCTATTTTATATTTTAAAAATTATAATCGTTATGATCCCATCATTTAAATGTAAAAATTTTTGTTGACATATTTACCAAAATTTAAATTGTATTATAATTTTGTTCCTAAATGAGTAACACATGAAAGGAGGCATGTCCTCCTCCGACCCTATAAAGTATATATATTCTTGATCAACATCAACAGCCGAGTCGAAATAGTCATTTCCGTCCATCCGTCTGTCTGTCCGTCCATTCGTCTGTCTGTCCATCTATTCGTGTGTCTGTCCATCTATTCGTCTGTCTGTCAGCTTCTATTCAAATTAGTCTCTCAGTTTTAGAGCTATTTGTATGAAACTTGGTACAGATTCGTCTTTTTGCTGCAGCAGTTCATGTATCGAAATCGGCCGGATCGGATCACTATATCATAAAGCTGCCATAGGAATTATTGGTCATAAATCATACTTTAGTATGACAAACTTATATCCTTTTTCGACATACTCCAACCAATCTCATAGATTATGCAATTGGTCATGTCTTATACATCCTGAAAAAATTTTATATAAATCGGACAACTATATTATATAGGTGCCAAAGAAACGATTATACGAAATTTAATGTCTGCTATGAAAATCGCTGTTGTTTCTCAAGATTTCTCTTATCAAACTGACTGAATGTGTGGTTCGAGATATCATTTAAATTCTAATAAAATTTGCCATATAAAAAAACGGTTGAAAATTGAATACCGAGTTCTTCAAGGGTATAGAATCTTTGACATGCCAAAACTAACAAAAAAGACTGACTCAGGGCAGCCTACAGTTGCTCCCGCGCCGACTCTTCAGCTTGTTTCTAAATTAAATTAAAATGCATAAAATAAATGTAAAAATTAATTTATTTATGGTATAAAATATATCGATGGCAGCCAATAATTGTCTCTGAAAAATAAGAACTGTGATATTTTAGGACATCGACAATAGTTTTCAAAAGCAGTTCTGACTCAAATCTGCAGTGATTTGTAGAACCCACCTAAAATAGTTTATAGTATAGTATATGCTCATATTCCTGTGCTATTCTCATGCGAATAGATTTTCTTTTTGAAGTGTAGTTATATTTCGAATCTTTCTAAGTTAGGAGATATTAACTAAATTTAATTTGCACTATACAAGATATAGTTTATAAATGTGAGGTGAGGCTAGGTGATGCGGAATGGAAGATCCAGGGGATGGTATCATTTGAGTCTGCAGCGTTGCAGACTGTTGTCGAGGAGTTGCACTGCAAGAATGTTGTCGTGCTTCTCAAGACGTTACTCGTATCGGCGACTGAATTCAGAGATAGTTTCCTTGACGTTAGCGACTTTTGATGATTTGATGATTGTAAATTATCACTTGTTGACATTTTCTTACTTAGCCTGACAGCTAAAATTTGAACATCTGTAGAACAAACCATTTTATTAGCTACATAATAAGGTACTCTATAATTCCATTGTCGTGGAGCCCCAAACAAATGACACCCAATAGCTGTCTCTCTCTCGCTCTCACCAACAGCATATTCGCCGCCTTCCCTCTCTTATGCGTGTCACAGAATATAAATTTCATAAAATGATTTAATTTGTATACCATTGATTTATTTATTTATTCTTTTTAGGCTAATTAAATGATAAGAATTATGCCATAACGATGGCATATCAATCGTACAGTGGAAAAAAAGGTTAGTTACAGCCCGCATATGCAACTCCTGTATATAGGCATTATGTATATATATATATATATATATATATATCTCAGTGTATATTAAATTTGTGTACAATTTGTTAATGCATTTGTATATATGTAGTTAATATAGCTAATTCAATTTCGATATACCAATTAGGGAGGATGTTATCTTCTTTTTTTTTGTTTTATTTTTTGTACATAATACATAAGTGCGCTAGTACACAATATACATATATGTTTAATTATATATATATATATATATATCGTTATATATATGTATATATTGATTTAATTATCTTTTTATTTTTTTGCCTGCACCAGTTTTTTTTCTTTTTCCTTTTGTTGTATTAAAATAAATAAAAATAAACATACGCACAAATTCTTTAACAAAAATTAACATTTTTCAAATGCATTACATAAAAAAAATGAAAACAAACATTTGCTCTATAAATTAATTGGAATATTTATGTAAATATATATATATATATACGTTTATATATGTATGTATGTGATGTATTTATGCACACCAAAAATCAACACATAGAGAAAATACATCAAGAAATATAGAAACAAATAAACTTTTCTTTCATTATTTAAATTATACTATTCGTTTTTAAACCAATTTAATTCAATTCAATTCTTTATATACTTCATGTTCACTCTATTCCCACTATATACGTACATGCGTTTAGTTTTCTCTTCGTTGATACGAATACAAAACATTAACTTTCTTCATATATATATATATATTTATAATGAAAAAATATGTAGAGACAATTGCAAATTGCCTGTCTTTACGAATAATACAACTAAAAAACGATGCAACATATGAAAAAAAAATATAATTATAATAATAGGGGAGAAAAAACAATATTCAACAAAAAGACATGTGTTGCTTTAATTATTAGAGGGATTCCGGGTGGGGGCGTATGGGGAACTTTTTGACGTTCTACATAAAGAGAAGAGAAAATTTACACATATATATATATAAATTTGTTGCTAATAGTAGTACATAAAAATTTGTTATCAATTCGCTAAACGCGCACACACATTTGACAATAGTAGGAAACCAAAAAAAAAAATATACATATATATATATAAGACAACTAAATACAAATTATTAATTATAATAATATTATGTAAAAACAACAATGAAACACATTTGATATATTATTGTTGTTTGTCGATGTTGTTGTTGTAAACAGCAGCATGCAGAAAGTTCATGTTGTTATTCATGTTGTTAGCTTCCTGTTCTTGTTGTTAAAGTGTTGTTGCCGTCTCTTGGCTGTTGCTGTTGTCAATTGTGTGTTGTTTCTTGTGTTGCTTGTTGTTGTGCACGCATTGCAAACTTGAAATTTTACGTATTTCTCGATTCATCACTGTAAATAATTGAAAATTAGTTTAGTTTTTCGACAGTCGCCGTATTTTCACATTTCACCCACATTTACTACTCCTATTGAGGCTGCTGCTGCTGTTGTTGTTGCTGTTGCGTTGGCACTGCACCGGGCACAAAGAATCCGCCCTGCGGCACAGCAACTGGTGCCATCATTGGCGCCAGCAAAGTTTGTGGCGCCGCTGTCATTGGCGCACCCGATGGATTGAACACATCAACATAAGAGTTCTTTAGCGCTGCAGTGAAGAAAAAAAAAAACAATTGAGTAATTATTGATTTCGAGTATTTAAAAATATCAAAACTTACTGCGATTCCGTTTGATTTTAAACATATTTGATTGCAATTTGGGCTGTGCACCGCCGGGCGTTGCGGCTGACGTTGGAGCTGACAGCGCTGGACCTGCTGCTGAATTTACTGCTGATCCTGGCATGGCGACAGTTGGTATTGGTGATGTTGCTGGTGCGGGCACAGCAACAGGAACTAAGCCTGGAACTGTTGCTGCTGCTGCTGCTGTTGCTGGTGTTGGTGCTGCAAACATTTGCTCCGCATAGTTGGCATATTCATAATCAACCTGATTGTCATACAGATTGTTAACATTTGGCATCTCATGTGGTTGCTGTTGCGGCTGGAGCTGCGATTGCGTCTGCATCTGCATCTGTGCCTGTGTCTGTTGTGGCAACAGATTGGGCGTCGGTATATTGCCCAGTGTATTGAGTGTCGGTTGAGATGGACCTGCAATTCCCATTCCCATATCGCTCATCTTTGGTGGCGGCTTAAATGATTCCGTTTCTTCAGCATTGCCCTCTGTATTTGTCCAGCATTTGCGTTCCTTGTCCCAAACAATTGTTGGATTCTTGTCATCCGGTAATATCATTTGATTTTTCGGCTTCAACGAAAACTTATTCCACAAGCCACCGAACCAGCCGGCATTCTGATTTCCTTGTGCGCTGCAGACAGAGATGAAAGAAATCAGCATTTTTATTTTCAGAAGCGGTCACTTTAATATAGAATTTAGAATAGTTGAACGTCGTTTAGTTAGAGAATTAAATTGAAATCGAATTTTAATAGAATGATCTTTGTAGTACATTAAAACTCGAACAAGTGAATACAAATTGCATCTTAACATTTTGTGGTCGAAAAATCAGAGCTAAAGTTTTTGTAATAATTAAAAACCGACTGTCCGCCTGTCTGTCTATCCGTCTGTCTGTCAGTCCATCCGTCTGTCTGTCAGTTCATCCGTCTGTCTGTCTGTCAGTCCATCCGTCTGTCTGTCCGTCTCTTTGTTCGTCTGTCTGTCCGTCCTTCTGTCTCTCTTTCTGTCTGTCCGTTCGTCCACCTGTCTGTCCGTCTGTTCATCCTGATAAACGAAAGGATCTCAGACATGGTAAGAGCTAGAAGCTTGAATTTGGTCTCCCAGCACCGCTAATATTTGCAGGCGGATCAAGTTTATCTTTAATTTTGGATACTTCGCCCACATATCATGGTAAAATGATTGTTGTTTTATCATTATGGGCAAACAAAAACATTAAAAACCATCAAAGCTTCCTGATGTTCTCTTACATACAGATACAGATACACTACTACTACAACTTACCCGGGCAAACCGCCGGCTCCCGACTGTTGTTGCTGCTGCTGCTGTTGCTGTTGTTGTTGCTTGGCCGCCGCTGAAGCATTCTTAGCGTTGCCAGCTGTGGCAGCTGCACCACCAGCAACAGATGTTGCACCCCCATCATCATCATCGTAACTCTTTGATTTTGGCATTGAAATTGTCGGTCGCATTTGCTGCTGCTGCTGATGATGATCATGAATGTTCATGCCCATGTTCATGTTGATGTTGTTGTCGTTGTAGATATTTTATTTGATATTTGTTTTTTTTTTTTAATTTAATTTAGCGTGTGGCATGAGAAGAAAGTTTCGAGTTGTTGATGATGTTGTTTGTTGGACGTAGGGGGGGAAAGGGGGTTTGAGAAATGGCAGTTGATTAGTTTTGGTTATTTGCAAACGAAACACATAAAAGAGATTGTTATAGTGCATATAGTAAACACACACATATTCAAGTAGTATAGTATACATATACATATATAAATTGATGTTGAAATGTTAGTTTAAATATATGAAAATAAAAGACATTAATAGAGAGAAAAATGTAGAAAAAAAAACTGGCGCAGTCAAAAATTTGCATATATGTATGTATGTAGTACATTTTACATTTAGGCGCTCTTTTATAACATTTGCAATATATAAACATAATGTATTTATGTATGATTATGTATGTAGTATGTATGTACATAGCTTAAGCATAACATTATACAAATATTAGTACTATTCCATTTCATTGCATTGTTTTTTTTTCTTTTTGCTATTTTAACATTTTTTTGCCTAAAACACATCACAGAGTGCCATTTTTACATTTAGTTTACAGCTGTAAATATGTCTGTAAGCATGTATGTGTGTAGCGCGCAGGTACAAAAAGAGGAGCGGTGGCGGGGGCGGGGGCAATAGAAAAAAGCTGCACTGTTTAGGCAGCGTTAACATTCTGTTAATATTTTACAGGTAGGGTGCTCTCTGTTAAGCGCAGTGCGCATCGTGTGCGTTAACATTATGTTAACACTTGACAGGAACAATAGAAAAGCTGTTATGTTAAGCGCAGTGCGCAGCAATGTTGCCAAAAGATCAATTTAATAAAGAATATAGCTAGAAATAGCCTTAAAAAAATAATATTCAACTAAACAAATAATAAGTAAATGCAGATTACTATTAACTAATTCAAATACACAATGTTTTTCTCAACTTTTTTAAATGGCACAACATTATTTTGTCAATATCAGCGCAGTCATCGACTTATATTCGAATTCTTTAAAGTTCATATATATGTAGGTAAATTTAATTAGTTGTAAAATCAAATTCAATTAACATAATTCAATTATAATAAAAATTCTATATGGCAACACTGTTACGCAGCGCACGTTAACATGCTGTTAACACTTTACAGAAGGACAATAGAATGGCGGCTCTGTTAAGCGAAGTGCGCAGCGCGCGTTAACATGCTGTTAGCATTTCACAGAGGGACAATAGAAAGACGGCTCTCTGGCAACGCTGCGCACTTTGCCTTTACATACAAAACGCAAATTGAAATAGTATATGTATGTATATGAATAAAACTGTGCAATCTTAAGTCTATAGCTGTTTCTTAGATCTAAGAGCCAAGCCGGCAGCGCCGTTGCCATTGCCAATCCCAATTCCAGTCCCATGGCCATTGTCATTTAACTCGGTGGGTGCATCAATGTCAAAGGTGCGGACAACAGCTTTCGATGACGTTGTTGTTGCTGATGTTATATGTTTTTTGGCATCCAAGTACGCTTCGAATTTGCTTAAACTCTGCTCGACTTCACTGCACATTTTCTTATAGTTGAGCGGTATGGCCGGATTGGCAATTAGCTCCTGCATGGACCAAACATTTTGTGGTGTTGCTGCTGCCGATGCCGCTGCTGCTGCTGATGTTGTTGCTGCTCCAGCTGCTGCTGCTGCTGCTCTTGCTGCTGTTGCTGATCTAGCTGCTGTTGCTGCTGCTGCTGATGATGATGACGAGGACAATGTGTTTGCAACACGTTGCCTTGGCTGTGGACGTTGTTTGATGATGCCCAATTTGCTAAGCAAATCATTATTATGTTGTAGCATATAATAATCATCAGCATATGTACATTCATCATCATCAACATCGTCCTCATCATCGTATAGCTCATCATCGTCATCGTCATCCTCCTCGGCCAGCTCCTCACCCTCAGCATCCTCATCGATAACATACTCGTGCATCATATATCGATAACGTTGCAATTCACTGCGATCGGCATTCGCCTCGGCGTCATAGCTGCTGCGCTGCTGCTGCGACGCCGGCAGAGCGACAGCACCCAATGGCATATCAATGGGATATGTGCCATTAAATATAATGTGTGGCTTATGGTTGTTCTTGTTGTTGTGTTGGTTTCTTGGCTTGAATAAGCTGTAATTGCTGTGATTTTGTATTGGCCTTGCCGTCGTCAATGCCATGCTATAGTTATCGTTATCGCTATCGTTATCGTTATCATCCTCTTGTTCAGCCGCTTCATCAATTGTTGTTGGCAAATCAAAGTTGACGCGCTTAACACCGCCTGTTGCTGCCGTCGCTGTGGCTGTTGTTGTTGTTGCTGCTGCTACTGTTGCTACTACTGTTCCTGCTGCTGCTGCTGTTGTTGTTGTGGCTAAACTGGCTGTAGGCTTGGCTAACACCGGCTTGGCTGGTATAAAGCGTGTGGGCGTGGTAAGGGTTTTAGGCACAGCATTTGCCATTTTATTAAAACTATTCACGCGACTAGCAGCGATTGTTGTTGCTATTGTTGCTATATTGCTGCTGCTGGCGTTGTTATTGTAGCTGCTGTTGCTGTTGCTGGTAGCATTATGACGTTTATTTATGTTTATAATGCTACTTACATCATTCAAATTGAATGCCTTTGTTGTTGTGGTGGTAGTTGTTGTTGGTATTGCTGCTAGTGTTGTTGTTGTGAATGCTGGTGCTGCAGCTGTGGTTGTTGCTGTTATTGCTGCTGCTGCTGCTGTTGTTGTTGTTGTTACTGCTCCTGCTGCTGTGTCTTGCAATTTATGTGCCAATAATTTGCTTTTATCCTTGCCAACAGCGGGCAGCTTCAAGGCATTGTGTTTAAAGCGATTGTTGTTGTCAACAATGTTGCTGCTGTTCATATGTTGCTCTTGCAACAGCAATTGTTGTTGTGCTTGCTGCACAATGTCTGTTGTTGTTGTGGTAGTTGTATTGGCTGCTGTTGCCGTTGCTGCTGCTGTTGCATTGATATTGCTGTCAGCTATGTTGTTGCTGTTGCTGCTATTGTGATTGTTGTTGTCAGCAATCATCTCATTGCTTTCCATATGCGCCAGCTGCATTCCGTGTGTATGCATGTGTGTGTGTGGTTGTTTGTTGGGGGTGTGCGTGTGTGTGTGTGATTAAAAACGTTAGCAACATCATTTTTGTTGATTTACATGCAGCGCGTAAATTTCAAATTGGAATTTTGTGTTGCTTTCTCTTTAGCCAAAAAAACAAAAAACAAAAACAAATACACGTAAAACTAATACTAATTTAAAATTAAATAAAAAAAACCACATAACTACAACACAAACTAAAACTTAATACTGCAAACTAAGTACACAACAATTTAAATCTTTAACAAACATAAATCATTATATATATATTGAAAAGTTAAAAAAACAAAAGAAAAAAAGAGGCCATTGAGAAAATGTGTCAACTAATCGAGATGTGAGTGGCTGCTGTAAATATTGCTGGTGTTGTTATACTTGTTGTTGTTGTTGCACCTACCTCATCGCCGCCATACGGCTGTTGCACGCTGCTTGGCCAATAATCATAGCCGCCACCCGACTGAGCTGGCGGTGTTGCAACATATCCAGTATTGTTGTTTGCCTGTTCACCATATGCCTCGCTGGCGTGTTCAATGTGTCCATAGATCGATGGCTGATGTTGTTGTTGCTGCTGCTGCTGCTGCTGTTGTTGTTCATAGTACATTTGTGTCGCATAAGTAGCTGCATCGTTGTTTAATGTTGCCTGTTCGTGACTCTGTTGCACTGGCGGCGGCTCATAATATTCTGGCTGTTGTTGTTGCTGCTGCAATTGTTGCTGATGTTGCTGCAATTCTTGATGTTGCTGATGTTGTTGGTGCATTTCTTGCTGATGCTGCTGTTGTTGTTGCAACAATTGTTGATGTTGCTGCTGCTGCTCCTGTTGCACATCTTGCTCACGCTGCATATTATCCTCATATTGCATATTTAGCTCACGCATTTGTTTATTTAAATCAACAAATTGCTGATCAATATCGCTTTGTTGTTGCTGCTGTTGCTCCTGTTGTTGCTGCTGCTGCTGTAGTTGTTGTGGCTGCTGCAAGAGATATTTAATTTGATTAGCAATTGTTACTCTGTTTAGGACGAAACATTATCGATGCCACTGGGTCGTTATAATTTATTATGTTTATAGGCAGCGTATTTTGCAAAATCTTTTCATGAAATACTGTCACAAGCTTTCTTTTCAAAGTAAAGAAATCAGGTTTTATGTTTTTATAAAAACATTGAGTAAAATTTTAAGCTAGTTCTTTATATTTCTAAGGCAATCATTTTGGCACGAGCTTTGTCAAGTTCCTTTTTACACGCAGAGTGTGTATTAAATATTTCACATTGGTTTATGTTCGATATAATTGTACAAGAATTGGGTAATTTCATAACTTTTTCGTCACTTTAAGTGGCTGATACCTAAAGCTTCAAGTATTGCCCCGTATTGCACAATAAATTGGTCACATAATCGACATTTACCAAAGTTTCTATACGTTGGTTTATTTAATTTTCCACGTCCGATTTTGCAAATTTTGACTCGTATAAACGCAATTAGTACGACTTTCATGTGGCATTCACAGCCTCACGACACTCACCTGATCGGCCAACGAGCGCAGCTGACGCAGCCATTCCTTCTCCTCGGTCACACCTTGTGCTGGCGTCACTTGACCAGCATTATTGTTATTGCTGGCATTTGGTGGACTGGCAAAGGATACACGATTGATCAGTATGGGATCATGATAGCGCAAACGTTCCGCCAAACCACAAACCTAAAATACAACAACAATCGATTCTATTAATATACTAGAATGTTGCAAGCAATTTGGCATAAATCAAACTTACGCGTTGTATAAAATCACCATCGTAACTATCCGGCTTGAGCTCAATATGCTTGGCAATCTGTTCCAAATAATTGGTGCAACGGAAATGCTGACCATAGTCAAGAATGCGTGTGGCCAGCAGAAACTTATAATGCTGAAAGTTGACAATGCTAAACTTCTGATCGAACAAGGAGCGTGCGTACTCGTAAATTTCTGTCATAATGATCGCCTCATTGCTGGCAAACTCATTGAAAGGCTTGTAGTGCGAGGCGCCCAGCAAGATTAGCCTGAAAGCAAAGAAAGAAAATATATAATATTAAAACAACTACCAATAAAAATGCTAGGGTCAAGTGTGCTGTGGACGGGAGAGATACTCGCTATCCAATTCGTCACAAATAAACACACAAAACAAACATTGTTAAAACATTAACCTAACCTAATCTAAACTATCTGTTTAATGCTCACCTGGGCACATTGCCAGTGAGCGTGCTTAGCTCTGTGGCAGCGCTATCATAACGTCCAAACTCCTCCTGTGCCACAAGATAACAAAAGTGTGCAGCATAAATGTCGCCACGCTGGAAGAGCGTATCTCCCAATGCCACAACAGAGCTACGATCGTATTCGGGTTGACGTGACTTGTTTGTCACCAATATGGAGAGATGAGAACGCCAATCGCCCCAATTCTCATCACGCAATTGGCTAACACACGACGGCGTGTGACAGCTCTTCATTTGATACAGCGTCTGCAATGGATCATTTGCTTTGATCGCACGATTGAGGAACTTTTGTGCCACATCCGTCAAGGCATAACGATCCTCGTAGAGGGCCAAGAAAAATGCATGTGTCCATAGATTATGATCAGTTGCCCATTGCAATGCCTCCTCCACATTGCCACGCAGCACATAACTGCGAAACTGATCAGTTGCCGCCTGTTCCGACATTGTTGCATCCGTTGCCGCTGCATTTCCAGCATCCACATCCAGCTCAGTCTCGGCTCCATCACCAGTAGCTGCTCCCGTTACAATCGCGGGCTCACCATCTGAATCGTTAAGCATTTCGCCAGCATCAGCACGCGTCTCCGAAGACTCGACGTCCGCCTCTGCATCCGGAGCATAGGGATATTCCCGCTGATTCTCTAGCAACAAATCTCCCACATCTGTATCCGCAATAACCTGAAACGACATGAGATATAAATATAAGGTTTAAAGGAAAATTATAAAAACATTGATTCGTGTAACGAAAATGTTTTGCAATTCGATTAACTCGTTGGTTTTCCCCATAAATTTAGGGAAACTAATTAATGATCAGCAAAAAATTTTCTCTTTGCAATCATAAAGGTCATAAATTTGCTAAAAGTGACCAAAGTTAGCTTAAGTTATGTTGTAAATTGAACTCACTCCATTTTGGCGCAGCAATAGAATGAGTAAATGCCACATTAGCGCATGCGAGGCACGATATTTCTCAACGTTGCCCAGCGGCTTCTTCTGTGTGGCATACAACATGGTGCAAGCACGTGCTGGGCCCAAACGTATCTGTTCCTTGCAGAAACTTATGATCTTATCCTTGTGCAGCTTACGTCCTTGCAACGGACCCGGATAGGCGCGCAACAAACTGCTTGTGGCATCCTTTATCCGTGGCGCTGACACTTCAACATCGTTACGCAAACGACCGCGTCCAGCGTATTTGGGACGTACACGCAACAGCAGACTCATCGAATAGGATGCCACCAAATGTGGACGATTGTAGAGCAAGGGAGTGCGGCGTCTCGGTGGACGTGCCACAGTCGTTGTAGATGTTGTCGTTGTTGCCTCCGCATTGCTGGTGGCATATGTTGTCGTTGCAGCACCAACAGCTCTATGAAATTAAACGATTAGTTTTGTGTTTATTACCGAAAAAAAAACAAAACAGAATTTTTGCGGGATTTCCCTTTTTTAGAAAAACGGAGGCAAGTCAATAAATGATAATCGAAAAATCGAATAATCAAAATCAATATTCAATAATCAAAATCAAAAAAGACAAATGCATGCATATATATTGATATAAAAAAGGGGTGGCGGAAATAATCGGGAAGATTTTGTTTAAAAGTTCTTTTTTCTTCTCTTGATGTTTATAGAAAACACCTGCACCATAAAAACTTAAACTTTCGAGAGAGAAAAAGTAAAAGATAAGATAGAGAAATTTTAGATACTAGTTCAGTTGTTGTTTTGAGAAAAAAATAGTTCTTCAAAAGCCATAAAGATAACTAGGAAACCTTCCATAGCTAAAATGTAAAACTCATTTTATAATAATGTTGACATCAATATTTCAGGTAGTTCTTATAGTATACATTTCTATGACAATATTGCTTTTGAAAACAATCGAAGGAAATGTCAGCGATTTCAGTTCTTAGAGATGACCATTAAATTAATTCAAATTTCAACAAATTCATTACAAAAAATAAATTAATTTTTTATTTATTTTTTGACATTTTATTTCATTTAAAAAGGAATTCACGTTTTGAGAATTTAAATACAATTTTAAATTTTAGGAACAGGAAACTTTGCCTAAATGACATTTCGGAGTAGAACTTTATCTTATCGAAAAACCTATGTTAGCGTTAAAAAGCGCGCTGTTACTAACAGTATTATGTTAAGTTGTCACACTGTTAAAGCTGTATTCATGCTATGAGCTTAACATACTAAATAACATAAGCATTAACAGCGTCATATTAACATTGAAAGCAGTTTACAACAGAAATTACCAACTGATTTCAAGGAAAGATAAATAAATTCTTCTGTTTTCTTTCCCTCAGTTAAATATATACAGAGACAATCCGAAAGCAGCGAAAGAATCGGCAATAGAGGGGCATACCAGAAATGTAGAAAGAAAAGCACAAAAGGACTTGGGGAAGATATGTAAATGTACAATTTGAATGTGAATTGTGCATGAGTTGAATGTTGAATACTAAGCCCGAACAAAAGAACACAAATGACCAGACAGTAAGTGATAGATGAGAAGAAAGTGGAACCTAGTATTTGAGAAATGAATTTTGAATTTTAACATCAACGAGAATTTCATACTATTAGTTTTTAGTTAAGATTGAGCTTACGAGGGGAGGAGAATATGAGCTTTTGTTTTACACCTGCAGAGTGTATTATAATTTTGTCCAGTAATGTGTAACGCATAGAAGTTGACGTGCTACAGATATAACAATAAAGTATATTCTTGATCAGAACAACGAGTTGAGTCAATGTAGATTAAATAATAGCGTGTACATTTTATTTCGGAATCGGACAAAACGGATCACTACAATATCAAATAGCTGTCATAACAAGGATCGATCAATATTGAAGCTGTACGCATATTTTATATATGGTCGTCTGTCTATCTGTCCGTGTGTCTGGCTGTCCGTCCATCTGTCTGTCCGTCTGTTCATCCGGATAAACAAAAGGATCTCCGAGATGGTAAGAGCTAGAAGCTTGAACTTGGTCTCCCAGCACTGCTAATATTTTCAGTCAGATCAAGTTTATCTTTAATTTTGGATGACACGCCCCCTTCGCCCACAAATCAGGAAAAAGCTCATAACAAAAGCACAAAATGGTATAAGGGATTTTGTTATATGAAGTTTTTCTTTTCGCGTCAACTTTAGTATGAAAATCTTAGTTGTTTTTTTTTTTAGATATATAATAATCAATCTCAGGGATTGTATATTTCATAAAATTGTATATCTGTATCTTATAACTTGTCACGATCCGTCAAAAATTTAATACACACAACTCTGCAAGGGTAAACACAATAAATCTTCGGCTTGCCGTAGATAAACTTTCATTCTTTGTTGTCTTTGGTTTTTGTTTTCGAGTGACCACCTGATATCAACGCCGCATTCCGAGCCAGCATAGTATCGTGTGTATCCTCCAGTTGCTGTGGGATGAGCATCATCACCATTCAAATTGTTGAGGGAATGTGCACTGGAGATGCCATAGGTAGCCAATAGACGGCGACTGCTGTGTGTATCGCTTCCATAAAGACTGGCTGTATCTTCACCCAATGTTGTGTTCAAGAGATCCGTGTAGTTTTGTTGTTGTTGCTGTTGTTGCTGGTAGAGATTAAGCTGCTCGTGACGACGACGATGGAATTCATTGGCTTGTGTTATGTATGCGTGTGTGTACCTAAAGAGTAAGCACATGGCGGCATTTTGTGTGTGGTACGATTTTGTTGTTTGTTGTTTTTGTTAGAAACGAAACATTATTTTGTTTTGCAGTGTTAGTAGAAGACACAACACAACTGTACTTGAATGGGAAAGTTTTCGTTGTACTGGAAATTCTTTTTATTTATTTATTTGGATGGGAAATTACACAAAAAGCGCAGCGAGCAAATTGACAACGGAATGGAACGAGGTGAGCAATAGAAAGAGAGCGAGAGAGAGCGAGAGCGAGAGAGAAAGGTACACAGTGTGACAGTGACAGAGATTCTTCCGGGATAGAGGAGGGAAGGGAGTGTTTATAGGGATTGCGACACATAATTAATTACGCTGGGGGTTATAAGGTTAAAAGTTAACATCTTATTGCCCAATTCCAGTAATTGGTTAACATCATTAATATATTTATTGATAGGCTACGTAGGTAAGTTGGTAACTCTGGCAGCGTATATTACTCTGTTTATACGGAGCACATTCCGGAATATTAATTCATCAAATGCTGTCAAAAGTTTGTGAATAAACAACCATTCATGTATTCAACATGTCTAGGAATTCTGCTAAATACTTAAACGCAGTTTTATCATTCTTTTAAGAGATAGTATCTAGCGATCTGGTAACTCTGTTTCTTCTTTTATTTAGATTTAGCGAATTCATACTCCATATAAACGTAGTAATAATTAATTATGCTGTTAAACAACAGTCAAACAGTTGCATTTGTTATTATTAACATTATTATTATTATTGGTTTTCTTAATAAGTTTGGCAACTCTGGAAAATCATTAGCAACGTCTATGTTAGGCTCAATGTTAGTTCAATGTTAATTAACATAACGAGTAAGCAGCAACTCTAAGAGTGAGAGAAAAACAAGAGAGAGAACAACTCTACAGCTGATCGAGCGAATTCAGCTAAATATGGTAAGTAAACTGTGGTGAGTTAGGTAACTACAACATGCCCCCAAAAAAATATAGAATCATATAGTAATTAAAAAAAAATAGTAGGATAAACAAAACTAGTAACAAAACGAGCAATAGCTTCGATGCAAACCGAAGACCAACAGTTGCTTTTTTAACTTTGCAGACAGTCAAATTAAACTAAAATATTCTAAGACTCTTGCAAGTTTCGATGCAAACTGGAAATGAAACACAAGTTTTGTGTTTATTAATTTTTAAATCAACATTTTCGACATAAGACAAGGGAAGAAAATCGTATAGAAATATTATTTTGGTATTTTGCAATATCTTTTTTCTCAAATTTAAGTATGGGCCGACGGAATGAAACGTTTTTTAATTAAAATATGCACAAAACATTTCATTTTGGTATGGAACGACGGAATGAAAATGTTTAAAAATATAAATTTCGTGTAACAGTTTGCTGTTTCACTTACAAACGTTCCTATGGGATTTTCTTTATATAATAAATTACAACTTATTATGTTGTGAAACAATATAATGAAATTACCTAAAAATCGACACTTCTTTATGGACAATAGTTTTGAAACAGTTTACTGTTTCGTTTTCATACGTTCCAATGGCATATGCTTTATTTACTAATTGAAAACTTTTCTATTGTTGTGAAACGATTCAAAGAAACCGCCGAAATATCTTAAAACATTGATTGTTGAAACAGTTTGGGGTTTCATTTCCATACGTTCCTTTGGGATTTAATACATATTTTAAAGTGCAACCCAATTTGAGTATAGAACGATGGAATGAAATCGTTTCGAAATAGCTTTTAATTAATATTAAAGTGCATTATTATTTGTAAACAGTTTGATGCTTCATTTCCATGCGTTCATATGGCATACTCTTTATATATTAAATTGTAACAGGTTTAAAACGATGTATTTAATTTGCCTAGACATTATTATTATTATTGTTACGGACAGTGGATTTCATTTTATAATTTTAGCGTTTCGTTTCCATTTGTTCCTATGGATATCTATTCATATGCAAATTAGAAATTCATTTTGGTATGAAACAAAATTAAATCAACTAGATTAGTGTAGTTTTTAAACGGACATTGCTGTTTTTCACTTAAGTGTTTCATTTCCATTCGTTTTTATAGAAAACCTTAGGAAATTCTGTGTTTCTCTACTGCATCTGTTTAAATTGCAAAGATTTTGTTCGAAAACAATATGAAATCTTTGAATCTTTGAAGCAATAAACTAATAATATAAAAATGTAGCACAGTCTGCAAAGACTACAGTTGGCAGTTGGTAGAGTAATCGATTCGATTATATTGATAGCACTTACCTTTCACGTTCCCTGAGCAATGCTGCCTCATTGCCATCGGTGGACAACAGTTGCTGTGATGCAATGAGTGGTTGCTGTTGCTGTTGTAGTTGCTGTTGTGCTGCCGTTGTCGCTGTCGTTTTTGTACCAGCCGCTGCTTTCAATGCCGCTGCATTTACAGCTGCCATTGTCATTGAATTCATCATTTGGCCATAGAACTTGGCATACATTTCAGCATAGGCATTTGGATTCCTTGACATTTGCTCATACATGCCATACGGATCATAGGCAGCTGCTGCACTTGCATATTGCTGCTGCTCATAGTTGCGCAATTGTCGTTTGCTGCCAACACTATTGCTGGCACTGCCATTTCCATTACCAATGCCTGCAATACGTTCCTTTTCCATATCACTGTTACGTGAACTCTTGCCACGATATTCCTCATAGTCTCGGGCATCCCATTGCGGATGATGACGACGCTGGCGATTGTCACTGCCCTCGTGACTACGTCTGCCGCCACGTGGCTTTTCATGTGATTGCCGTTCACGACGCGATTGATATTGACTGCTGCTGTGACCGCTGCGTGGATTATTACTTGACAATTGTGGCTCATAATCATCGTAATCATCATCATTTACAACAGCACTGCGTCTGCTACGACCCGTTTTACTGTTGCGTCCACCACCAAGAGCTGCTGTTGCTGCACCGCCGCCATCGCTTGCTGCCGCTTGTGCCACAACATCAGCGGCAACATCTGATTCACCATCATAGTTGCTGTTACTATTGTTGCTATAGCGTGGACGACGCTCCGGTTTCTGTTCCTCACGACGCCACAAATTGCGTTCCCTTTCCCGTTCCCGTTCCCTTTCACGCTCCCTTTCACGTTCCCTTTCACGCTCCCTATCACGTCCAGTTTCATGACGTCGCTGATTTTCTGCATCACGACTGCGTCGTTTGGCATCACGTGTTGTTTTGCTACTTAGACTTTCATTCATTTGCATCGAATTGTTTGCAGTTGACGCAGCATTTGCCACACGCACTGAATCCTCAGTTTCACCTTCATAGTTATTGTTATTGTTGTTGCTGCTGTTGTTGTAGTGACGTCGTGTTGCACGCAAACTACGTTCATCTGTTTGACGACGCGGCGGCGGCGGTTCATGACGTTCACTTAATAACCATTCATCTTCAGACTCATCTTCTGTTTCTAGCTCCAAGGAGGCAGCAGGACGCGGCTTGCCCCGCACTGTGGCATGCTTTTTATCCAGTATTTGCTGTTGTGCAATTTGTATTGTTTGCTCATTTGCCTCATTGTTGTTGTGCTGTGTTTCCATATCCAATTCGACACCAGCTGCAACTGTTGCTGCTGCTCCTGTTGCTGACACAATATGCTGTGGCGCCACAGGCAATACAACGGGTTGATCCTCCAGATTTTCACCATCAAGCACCACTTCACGCTGTTCCCCGGAAAGCACCACAGTTGTCAGCGTTTCCACGCCGGTGACAACACGACGTGACGGCTGCAATAGCAACTGTTGTTGTTGATGTAATTGTTGTTGTTGTTGCTGCTGCTGCTGATGGTGTTGCTGCAGTTGTTGCTGTTGCAACTGTTGCTGCTGCTGCTGTTGTTGCAGTTGTTGCAGCTGTTGCTGATAGCTATCATTGCGTGTTGGCATTGCCTGCTCTCCCTCGGATGTATCCTCACCATCTGCCTGACGTTCAGACATGTCTAAAGCATTTGGCATAGTGTTCATTGGTTGTTCGGTACCTGTGACAAGACGTTGTTGTTCCACCAGCTCGGGTTGACCGAGCACCAAGCGTGACAAGCCAGGCGGTGGCAACAAACCATCTGCCTCCCAATTGCCCTCGTTGTGTTCCTCATTCTGATCGGATAAGTGACTGGTCTGCAAGTACTGTGCACGCTCATCATTAGGTGCTGCCAAAAGCACCTCCTGATTCTCATATTGCAGCTCGGCATGTGGCACAGACAGTGGCAATGGCTGTGGAGCTGCCACAGTAGTCACATCGCTTGTGGCAAGAATATTGACACGTTTACTGAGTCCTCCGGCACGCTTAAAAGGATTGCCTGCAGCTACTGTGCTGTCTAAGAAGGGTGGAGGTGCAACTGTTGCTGATAGCGGTGCAATTGCTGCTGCTGGAGGAACAATTGTTCCTGCTGCTGGTGGTGGAATTGCTGCTGCTGGAGGTGCAATTGTTGCAGCTGCTGGTGGCGGAATTACTGCTGCTAGTGATGGAATTGCTGCTGATGCTAGAGGTGCAATTGTTGCTGCTGGAGGTGCAATGGTTGCAGCTGCTGGTGGTGGAATTGCTGCTGCTGGAGGTGCAATTGTTGCAGCTGCTGGTGGTGGAATTGCTGCTGCTGCTAGGGGTGGAACTGCCGCTGCTGGGGATGCAATTGGAGCTGCTGGGGATGCAATTGGAGCTGCTGGGGATGCAATTGGAGCTGCTGGGGATGCAACTGCTGCAGCTGGAGGTACAATTGCTGCTGCTGGGGGTGCAATGGTTGTTGCTGCTACTGGTGCAACTGTTGCTACTGCTGCTGTTGCAATTGGCGACTGATTTTGAAAGGCGCGTGGTGGCACAATGGCATTTAGTTCAGGTTCTGGCACCGCCGGCAACTGCTCTGTGGCAGGTGACAACAATAACGGTGGCAACTCAAGCGCTTCATGATTGTTATTGTGGCTGATGTTGCTCATGTTGTTGCTGCTGGTGTTGTTGTTGTTGCCAAAAGCATGCCAACTGCTGGGCGCTTGCACATTAAATGCATCCTCCACAACGCTATTGTTGTTAATATTGTTATTGTTGCTGATGTTGCTAATATTATTATTATTATTATTGTTATTGGCATTATCATTCCAATCGCCCCAATCATCCCAGCCATCATTTTTAACACCACTATTATTGTTGTCAAACACATCCGATGACAGCTGCAATTGTTGCAATTGCTCCACTTGCTGCACTTGTGCGGCAGGCTGATAAAATTGCTGTTGCTGCTGTTCAGTTGGTGCTGCATATAGTAAAGGTTGCTGCGGTTGTTGCTGTTGTTGTTGTTGTGGTTGTTGTGCACCTGCATAGTAGTTGTTGTAGTTTAGCGTCTGTTGCTCCTCTGACCAATATTGTTGGTTACTTGTCTGTGGTGGCAACTGTGGTGGCAGCTGTGGTTGCTGAAACATTTGGCTGGCATAAAGTTGCGGAGGTGGTTGTTGTAGTTGCTGCTGCGGCGGCGGAGGCTGCTGCGGCTGTTGTTGTTGTTGCATAGTTAAAGGCGTCTGTTGCTGCAATTGCGGCAACTGCTGGGGAGCGGGTATAACTTGTTGCGAGTGATGTAGAGTGGTTGGTGTTTGCTGCTGCTGTTGCAGTTGTTGCTGCTGTTGTTGCAGTTGTTGCTGCTGCTGCGGCGGCGGCGGCAGCCAATTAGCGTTGTTGTGCAACATCTTGTTGCACTGGACAAACTGCAAAAATAAATGGTAAACAATTATTTCACACTTTAATATACAAAAAGTAATATTGAAATACATTTGGGCTGAAGAATTTTTAAAAATAATAAAGATCTATATGTATTCCCTTTAAATGTAGTTTAAGTATTTTTAAAAAAATAATTATGCACACTTTTAAATATAGTTTAAGTACTTTTAAAAATAATAAAAAAGTTTATAAAATTTTTAAAAATAATTAAAGTATTTTTAAAAATAATTAAAGTATTTTTAAAAATAATTAAAGTATTTTTAAAAATAATTAAAGTATCTTTAAAAATAATTAAGAAATTTATACAATTTTCAAAATTATTTTAAGTTGTTTTAAAAATACTAAAAACATATATGCCATTTTTAAAAATAGTTTAAATATATTAAAAAATAGTAAGGACATAAATGCAATTATTAAAACGAGTTTAGGTATTTTTAAAAATAATAAAGACATTTATGCAGAAAAGGTTTTTTTTTGCAAAATAACAAGTGTGAATTTTGTATTTTGTCAAAACAATTACTTTTTTTTCCATAACTCTCGTAAATATAAATATATTGTCAAATTTAACATTAATATGTTTCTTTCTGGGACCTTAACTCTAGAGCAAGAGCTAGACGGCTGAAATTCGCACAGTATTTTCGACGTATTGCTTAGGTGTGTGCTAAGTTATATTCTTACACAAAATTCAACCTATAAGTGAGTCCAAATCAACAATTAATGCACAGCAAAAACGGCAAGAGCTAGAGGGTTGACATTTACACAGTAGTTTCGATCTACTAGAGCTAGAAGGCTGAAAGTCGCATAGTCTTTGCGTCATATTGCTTAGGTGCGTGCTAAGTAATATTTTTAAGAAAAAATCAAACTGTAAGTCAAAATCAACAATCAATACGCAAACGGCAAGAGCTAGAGGGTTGACATTTACACAGTACTTTCGTTTGATTGCAGAAATGCGTGCTAAGAAAAATTCCTGAAAAGCTTGACTTGCAGATGGGTTAAAATTGTGTTAATCGGGATCTCACGCATTTTAAAACCGTTAGTAAACATATTTAGCGAGAGAGCAAACGTCGCCACGTTGCGTCAAATACTTTCGCTTACAGTGCACTTTGCCTCTGACAAACGCACTTTGACGACGCTACAATTGTTGCTGTTGTTTCAAAAGTTGTTGCCATTTCTTGTTGTCAAAATTAATAAAATTTTATTATTATGACAAGTTTAAAATAAACTCATTTCGGGCGTTTTTCTTGCTTGAAATTTAAATAGCTAGCAACTTGCCGTATTTACAGTTACATATTCGACAGTGTTGCCACGCCGCATTATTCAATTGACAGCTGATGCTGTTTAACTGCCATTAAATAACTGTTGTTGCCAAAAAAGCACACTTTTTGCACAAAAACGCGTTTAAAACGTTTTACCTGATCACCGTCGAAATGTTGTTCATTTTGTTGAATTTGCAAGAATTGTAAATCTAAAAATTTTGATTGTCCATTTGATTGCAGCTGCTGTGCGCGATGTTTTAGCCAAGACATGTTTTGGACTTGGTTAACAAATTAGTTTTGAATTATGACAACAAAGGAATGGAGAAAGAAAAAAACAGAAACAAAAAAAATATCAAGTCTACTTGCAAATTTGTTATGCGCTGCTTCTTCTTTTATTTTATTTTACTTATTTATTGTTGTGTACAATTTTGTATAATCTAACAATCACAATGGCACCACCAATAAAAACAACAACAACAACAATATTCACGCTGAGCTAAAAGTTTACGTGGACGTTTGCTGTGTGCTCCCTCTTTTTGCCTCGCACTCTTTCTCGACGTTTTTGTTACCACCGTTTCGCTCTGAATGTTGTTGTTGTTATTGTGTTGATTGACACAGCAGGTTTTATATGAATTTTTTTTTAAATAGCGCTCTGCGGCGTTTTTGCACATTGCAACGAATATAATTACACTTGCATTTTAGTATATTTAATTAATAACCTTTTAAGTACTTATTTATGATAAATATTTTGCGACATTGGACATAAAGTCAAAAGTGAAAACAGCCGAAAAATGGAGCAGTGGTCGAAAAACCAGTGGGTGAAAGAGAAAAAGAGAGAGCACGATTGGGAGGCGATAAATAACCAGAGAGAGAGAGAGAGAGCGAGCCAAGTGTCAAACAGGCGAACTGCAAATACAAATAATACGCACACATACAGGGTTGTTACCGCTCCAACATATATGTATTTGCTGCAAGTGCCCAGGGGAATTGCTAGGCACTGACAGACAACTATTTTCGCATAATTTAGTTGGTAATCAGCTGATTATCGTAATTTTGTAAAACAAAAAATATCAGCAGCCGTAGATTCACACATACATTTTCACACGCACCGTGTCCACAGCAGCTTCTCTCTCACGCACACACACACACTCAACACAAACACAAGGTGTCACTCCTGTGCCTTTCTTTTTTTTCTTTTCCTTTGCTTTGGCCTAATTATTAATTTATGTTTGGGACCAAGACTTACACAAAACTGTTGTTCAATTACGCGTACTTCCAATGTGTTAATAAACCATTTACTTGTTTAATAATTTGTAAGCAGTTAGGGTTATTACTTTAATTAAATGGAATTTTTCGAGTACAAATGCCAACTCGACTTTTTGCTAGAGCTGCAAAGCTATTCACAGAAAGACAGGGACGATTGTCAAGAGAATTTACTTTTAAGAGAAAACTATAGGTGGCGCATTTATGTTTCGTAAAACAGACAAAATGTGGTGTCACTGTTTTCAAAGGTTTGGCGCGGAATTAAATATGAAAATGAGCTTATTTAAGAAATTCTTAATTTTGCAATAGTATGATTATAATTAATTGCACAATTTTAAAATGATATTAGATTAAATAGAGGTGATAATTTGAATCAATGTTGTTTGACGGTGTATGCATTAATTGAAATTAAAATAAAATATATTAACATTTCTAACAATAAATACAAATGAAAAATTTCAAATCTCTAGCTTTAAATTTCGAGAATTGCCAAAAATAGATGCTTTTCTTTCGTGCGACATTAAGCTCGTAAATTGTATATATTTCTAGGAACCAAAGTTGCCACAAGTTTCGAAATTTTGGCGACACCTGTTGTTTGTTTGCCAAGCACAATTAATACATCTATGGTTTGCTTTTCAAACTATATTTCTATCGACAATCGTCCCTGACTAATCGGCCAACTCCGTCTATGTGTTGTTGTTGTTTTAAACATATGATAACTAAAACGTGCGTTCGTTCTTTGAATACAAAACTTTAAACTTTATATTTTATTTAATAATGGGCAAAAAGGACAAGAATAAGAAGAAAGGCAAGGGTGCCGAGAAGACGGCAATGAAAACGGATAAGAAACTGGCGGCCAAACAAAAGAAAATGCTGGAAAAATTGGGAGAAGTATAACACGCTAAACTCCGGTTTTATATATGTACACACTTTGTAAACAATGAATTCTGCACTTATAGGCCGACATAGCGGAAATTGTTAAGACGCTGGAAAGCGAGGAGGGACGCATTAAGGCAATAACCGAGGAAATATGCTCACCGCCCACGCCACGCGCCAATTTCACACTCGTCTCGCATCCCGAAAAGGAAGAACTCATTATGTTTGGCGGCGAACTCTACAATGGCGCCAAAGTGTCGGTATTTAATGATCTGTTCTTTTATAATATACCACGCAACGAGTGGAAACAATTGAAATCACCATCGGGACCAACACCACGCAGTGGACATCAAATGGTCGCCGTTGCCACCGACGGAGGACAGTTGTGGGTAAGAGATATGCTCTATTTGGTGTGAATATTCTAGCTATTTTATAGCTGAATATGAGACCGATCGAAATGCACAAAAGGATCTATTAAGTTTGTCAAAAAAAATGTGTAATAGGTATAAAGAAGTCTGGTAGACCCCATAAAGTATATATATATATATATATTTGATCATCATCAACAGCCCAGTCATGTCCGTCTGTCCGGCTGTCTGTCCGTCCGCCTGTATGAGCGCCTAGATCACAGAGACTTTTAGAGCTAGAGACACCAAATTTGGTATTTTGGTCCGTCTATGTTTTAAGCCGAGCCAGTTTGTGTTAAAATGTTGCCACGCCCCCTTCTGCCTCTGTAAATCGAAAAAAATATTTTTTTAAATTCCATATAATGAGAATTATTAAAGCTAGAGTCCTACATTTTGGCATACAAGACAAGCATCAGGTGCCCAAAATATATCCATCGGGATTGGATAACAAATTCGGAATATATTAAAAAAAAAAAACAGTTTTTTTTTAAATCCTATATAATGGGTAATTTTAAAGCTAGAGTTCTGAATTTTGGCATATAGGACAAACATTGCGCTCCAAATGAATCCTGTAAATTTCATTGCGATCGGAAAGTAAACTTGGTAGTTATTGAAAACAATATTAGTGTCGGCTTGTTTATAAATTATTTTATAAACTTTTTGTACAACATTTAAAGAAAACTTTAAACTGGTCTTTAAACCGAACTTTCTTTAAAATTGTTGAGTTTTGCAGTCTTGCCATTTATGATCATTAATTGTAATTGACTTTTCTTGTAATTTCTAGTTATTTGGCGGTGAACACGCAAGTCCCTCACAATTGCAATTCTATCATTATAAAGATCTCTGGACAATGAGTCTAAAGTCACGACAATGGACAAAGGTGACGGCACCCAATGGACCAAGTGCCAGAAGTGGTCATCGTATGGTCGCATCAAAGAAACGTCTCTTCATCTTTGGCGGCTTTCATGATAACAATCAATCGTATCATTATTATAATGATGTGCATGTCTTCTCACTTGAAACATATCAATGGCTTAAGATTGAAATTGCTGGAACAATTGCGCCGGCTGTGCGTTCTGGTTGTTGTATTGCTGCTGCTCCCGATGGCAAGATTTTCGTTTGGGGCGGCTACGCCAGGACCTCGATGAAAAAGGATCTGGATCGTGGCATAACGCACACAGATATGTTTGCACTGGACCAAGATAGTAAGCAAGGAATTAATATATATATTTTTTGTATTTATTTAATGTAATGAAAAAAAAGAATGAAGAGTTTAAAAGACTGGCTGATAGATTGACTCTATGACAAATAGTATATGATATAGTAGTTTGATTTTTGTTACATTTCTTAATTAATCCCATTAAAAAGTTGATCATTTGCTTATACTTATCTTATGTTATCTTTTCAGAATCCGGAGGCGACAAGTACAAGTGGAGCACTGTCAAGGCCGGCGGTTATCGTCCCAAGCCCAGGAATAGCGTTGGCTGCACAGTGGCACCAAATGGCAAAGCCTATTGCTTTGGCGGCGTCATGGACGTCAACGAGGATGATGAGAATGTCCAGGGGCAGTTTGGTGATGAACTTCTTGCCTTCGATTTAACAGCACAATCTTGGCGTCTGCTCGATGTTGTTGCCAAGTCCAAGAACAGCTCGAAGAAGGACAATGACAAGTCTAACGATATGGAAATGGATGAGAATGCTGCAGCAGAGCCAGCAAAATCGGTGACAACAACCACAGATGGCATTTTTACGGTGACTGTTGGCGGACCCGGCGCCAGTCAAGCGTCCACGCCCTTTGTCTCTGCCATTCCAAGTCTGTTTGGCAATGCTCGTCGTACAGATGCTCCGGCGCCACGCATGAATCCGGGACTCTGTGTTTGCAAGGGCAATTTATATCTCTTTGGGGGTCTCTATGAGGAGGATGAGAAACAGCATACACTTAATGATTTCTACGCTTTGGATTTGCATAAATTGGAACAGTGGAAGGTTATCATTGCGGGTAATCAGAAGGCACACGATTGGATTGATGATAGCGAAAGCAGCAGCTCCGATGAGGAATGTTCCAGCAATGATGACGACGACGATGATGATGATAGCTCGGACATGGACACGGATTGATTTTGTGTTAAATACAATATATATGCAAGAAATTGTAATTATTTTGTAATAAATACTACGAAATTGTTTGTAGAAATTAAAAAAAAAATTGTTTTTATTTATAAACAGTCAAACTTTTGCTTAAGTTACAGAAATTACAATTTTGGGAAGGCCCTGCTATCACTTAGATATAGCGAAAGGGGGGAAAACACCTTAAATATATGCAGAGGTTCCCCTTTTTAAGCAATATTTGGTTATAGTTTTATTTTGTTAAATTAAGTTATATATAAATAAGTTGTGTTTGTATTTTTATTTAAATTAATTGCTAAAATGTATTTTTAAACATTTATTTAGCACGTAGTCTTAAAAGCTGTCGATTACATCCTAAAACTTATCGATTACACAGTAGATAGAAAGTTTTGAAAAACGGCCACTGAAATATATTACAATTTGTAGGTAATAAACTCAAATTTTGTTATAAATTGTTGGTATAACTGTAATATAATGCAGCATGATTTATCGAATTTCTAAATTGTATTTGTTTTTAATTAAAATTAATTGATAAAACTGCTCTTTTTAAAATTTATTCAACACTTAGAGAACACCATACTAAACTTAAAATCTGTCGATTGCTAATCTCAAAACTTATCGATTACTCAGTAGATAAAAACCCTTTAGAGATGCGTGCAGCTTTTATAAACAAAAAAAAAAATTAATTTGAAATATATATTAAATTTTGTTGGTAAAACGATTATTGTTTGGTAATAACAAGTGAAATTTAGTTTAAAAATTATTTGGTACTATTGTAACAAATTTAACACTTGTTTATGCCATTTGTTAGGTATTTTAGTTTCGCGGCGTGAACTATCGGCACGTGCGCATCGCTAAAAGTGCGTGTGTGTGTGTGCGCGGCGCGCGGTTGCTAGTATTAGTGTAAGTGTTAGTGTGTGTTATTATTATTGTTAAGGTTAACCAACAACTAGTTTAATGCCTTAGCGCTTGCGTATCTTGTTAATTTTGTAAGTTAAGTGAGAGTCAAACGAAAGCCAGAGATGCTGCGCCTACTACGAACCAACTGCAGTCGCAGCGATATGCTCAGGTAATGCACTCGGCCAGCCCCCTCAAAACAAAACCCCTCACATGGCATCACAGGCATGGTGAACTATTAACAAGGTGGCATATACACTCAATTGTTATACTAGAACTATGCTTAAATAATTACATATGTATGTATTTTGTGCAACGAGCAGCGTGTTTGCAATTAACTTTATTCCCCATATTGTGTGTTCAAATATGTAGTACTAAAAACACGCGAATTAATGAAAAGACGTTACCTTGTAAATAGCTTCACCATGGCTGAAGGTTTCTCGACCGCCGCTGACTAGTGATAAAGTTTGCCCCTTGCTTTTTTTTCTTTCTTTTTATTGTGGTACACTATTTCTGTGATTATGTCATCGAACGGTTTTATGTGTGTGTGTTTTTTTTCTATAGCCGCAGCCTGTTGCAACAGCTGCCACAGCTGCCACAGGCTCAGTTGGGGCAGCGACTACAAAATGCCAGCAGGCTGATGCGACAGCATCGACACATGATGACAATGACGAGGCCGAATCCCGCCACAGTACCAAGCAATGCATGTCGAGCATTGCAGACGACACGTGCCTTACTCTTGGGCGGCGGCACACTGGCTGTGGGCGTGGCAATGCGCAGCTGTTGGGCTGGACGAACGGTCAGCTGCGAGGGAAATCGTCTGGCGGGCGTTATTCAACACACGCTGACAACAGCGGACGATGAGGATCAAAACTTTGACTGGAGACGATTCTGGACGTATCTGGAGCCACACACCTGGGAGCTGCTTGGTGCCATTTGTGTAAGAAACAGCTTTATTTTGATACTCGACCCGTCACTTGTGGCGTACAAAGGGTATATTGTATTTGTGTTCCGTCTGGGGGAAATTACAAACAAGCCGAACAGTCGACAACCCGACCGTAATATACCCTATAGGTCTACAGGAACCCGCTTAAATTCACTCTCGATGTACTTCTGTTGTAAATCGTTCTTTTCAATTTGTGGGCGAAGGGGGCATGGCATCGTGATGAAATTTTCTTAACACATCAACCCCAAGATACTTATCATTTGTGTCATATCTCAAGTCTCTAGCTACAAAATTACTTTGGTTATGAGTTTTTACTTGATTTGTGGGCGAAGGGGGCGAGTCATCAAAAAAAAATATATACTTGATCTGCCTGCAAAAATTCCAGTGCTGGGAGACAAAGTTCAAGCTTCTAGCTCTTACCATCTCTGAGATCCTTTCGTTTATCAGGATGAACAGACGGACAGACTGACGAATGGACAGGCAGACGAACAGACAGACAGACATACAGACAGACATACAGACAGACAGACAGACAGACATACAGACATACAGACATACAGACATACAGACATACAGACATACAGACATACAGACAGACAGACATACAGACAGACAGACATACAGACAGACATACAGACGGACAGACAGACAGACTTACAGACAGACATACAGACAGACATACAGACATACAGACAGACATACAGACAGACATACAGACAGACATACAGACAGACATACAGACAGACATACAGACAGACTTACAGACAGACATACACACAGACATACAGACAGATGGACGGACAGACAGACGCACATGGCTATATCGACTCGGCTATTGATGCTGATCAAGTATATATATATTTTATGGGTACTTCTGCCTGTTACATACTTTCAAAAAACTTAATATACCCCCACAGGGTATAAAAAAACAGATAGAAAGTTAATCAAGCAATCAAACCAAAGATTTAACACACTTGCAGAGCTCTGTATTCAATTTTTAACCGATCATTCCTATAGCAGCTATATGATATAGTAGACAGATTTTAATAAAATCTTGATCAAAATGTATAAGACTATATCAAATACATAATATGTAAGTTTAGTTAAGAAATCTTGAGAAATGACAAAGATTTTTATACTATTTTCGACCGATCATTTCTATGGTAGCTAGTATATGATATAGTAGTACAATATAAAAGAAATTTGATCAGGATGTATAAGACAATACCAAATACATAATATGTGAGTTTAGTTGGGAAATCTTCAGAAACAACATACATTTTTGTACTAATCGTTAATTTTCCACTGATCATTCCTATGACAAATATAAGATATTGGTGTCCAATTTAATCGAAATGTATTCTGACGACATAAGACAATATCAAATACACAATTTGTAAGTTTACTTTAGATATATCAATTAATCACATCGACTTTGATAATAAAACTTAATTTTTGACTTAACTTAATTTCGGGGCGGAAGCGATAGTAGGAAACGATATGCTACAGTCAAAGCCGACTATGAGAGACCCTTTAATTATTCTGTAAAACTCTCGACTATTCTTTATTTTAACACAAACTGGTTCTGCTTAGAACATAGACGTACCAACATACCAACTTTGGTGTCTCTAGCTCTTGGAGTCTCTGAGATCTAGTCGCTCATACAGACGGACAGATGGACAGACAGACGGACGAAAAGACAGACGGACATGGTTATATCGAATCGACTGTTGATTCTGATCAAGAATGGAATCTTAATCACTTAGTGTTGCGCACATTTTTCTTTTTGACAAATTTAGTAATAATTTTTAGAGTAAAAAATGTAATAACTAATCTGTGATTATGATTAAAATATCTAAATTTAAATATTCAAAGACTACAACTAAATATGACATACAGGTTTCAAAAAGTGGAATCGCCCCTTTCCTTTAAAAAGAAAACTGTAGTACTTATACTATAAGATTTACAGCCTTTAAATTTGTTAGACATAAGCGTATTGGTGGGTATTGGGATATTTAGTGCTCTTAGATTTTGCCACGCCTTTCACAGCATTCGAAAACCGGAAAAAAAACTCCAGCACACCCACAGTTTTTAAGATAGTACGTTCCCTTTTAGTATATTATTAATCATTCCCCTTAATCGCTTCAAGATTAGATAAATACAATAACAAATGTAATGACTGCTTTCAGTTGTTAAGCACTTGTTTCCCCAAATGAATGCAACAATTGTAATAACTATGTACATACATAAAGTTGTAATGCATTCGAACGACTTTAAAGCTCAAAATTTTTTCATTTTATCAACAATATTAGACTAGTACTAGTTTTAGTGCAAATAATGAAAGTAATTTTCGAATTGCAACTAGATGCAAATGCGAAAAATCTGCGAAATGCAAAATAATATTAGTTAGTTAGTTAGTTAGATAGTTTTCATATTGAAATATATGCATTTGTTGTTATTTCTTGAAGCGATGATGATGATTAATTGAATAACTTGAGCTATTTATAAATAATTATAATGTATCTAAACTTTTTTTTATAGAAATTACCAAACAGATTTGAAGTGTGCACTTTGCATTTTATTTCGATTTTAACTGCTTGCAAGAGAGATTTTTTTGGAATAATTGCAAATACATTATCCTTTTTAATTTAAAAAAAAAAACGATCTGTTATATAGAAAAACTAATTGTAAATTTATGTATGTGTAAAATGCATTAAGCTTAATATGTTTCTCGCAGATAATTTAAAAAAAAACGAAGAGTTTTTGATCAATTTAAAGGTCTAAAACCGAGTTGATATTTTCCTGGAAATAAGCAGACGCAATTAATTAATTTATTTAACGTCAATGAATAAAGCTTGACACATAGAACGATTTTAAAAACATATAAATACATAAATGGGTAGAAAATAATATTATAAAATTAACAATTAAATTATATTAAGCGTGATTTTAATCGTAGAACTGAATCGATAAAAAGTTTTAGTTAATTTAAGTCTGGGATTGTTGAAACAATTATTGAAGTGATCCAGAATTTGTGGCAAGGATTGGGGAAAAACCCAAGCAGTTTAATAAGTGAAGAAATAAGTATTGTTATGTTGAAATAGTTGCTAAAAAGTTTAGTATAAGGTTAGAATAAGGACAAACTACCGATGTTGCTCTCAGGCAACAGGCGTTGGGATCAATAGGGTTAATAGTAGAAAAAGGAGACCTCTGAGTTAAAAACTCGATAAAGTCTAGTAGTAGTTATGTAGTAGGGATGTACATAAATAACAATCGATGTATAGGATAGATCGATAGATTTTTGAAGGCGATCCTTCGATGCTTCCCGATGTTTTTGTTTTCGATAACCAAATTCAATAACAAAATGCAATAGTTTCGAGAACATCGAGGTTGATTTGGAAATAGCCGATGAATATCAATATCGAGGTTTCCATCACTGTGGACGGCAGTCCACGCTAGTGACGAAAGCAGAACGCAAAAACTCACACATGCATGGAGTTTGTTGGGCCAATCGCAATGAGTTATATATCATTCGAAAGGTAATATCAGTGGGGTTTTAATATGGCATACTAATATCTTCGATCGGTCAGATATTTTTCGAGTTATAGGCATATGCATACATTTGTCAAACTTTGCACGATAGCATGTGGAGCTTCGAGCCGTTTCTTGGATGCAGATAGTTGATACAATAGAATACGCTTCGAATGGTACATAATTCACCCAAATCGGACTATCCATTCGAAAGATAAGATTACGATTTTGATGACTTCTCAGCTCGATGAAAATCTTGTCTATTGGGTTTTTTGGACCAATCTTTGAGACATTAGAATGAAATTTCTTGAGTATGTTACTTGTAAAAATCAAAGAATCCTTTGTTCTAGAACATTTAAAAAAAAAATCCGCTAGTTTGGCGGTAAAAAGCTAGAATAGTTAAAAATTCAATTGAAGTGAACTGTGGCCAATTTATAGCCCCTATGAAAAATATAAAAAAGTAGTTTTGCAAACTATTTTTTATATATTAAATTGAAAATTGTTCGTCACAAAATTTGATATCAGTAATTTTGGGGCTTGAATATGCTTTCGTCACAAGAATTCTACCTCGTGTAGAGCTACAAATGTAGAACTCTACTAGTTAGTTGAAGTTTGATATCAGTAATTTGGGGGCTTGAATGTGCTTTCGTCACAAGAATTCTACCTCGTGTAGAGCTACAAATGTAGAACTCTGCTAGTTAGTTGAAGTTTGATATCAGTAATTAGTAAAAATTTAGAATAGGCGATTTCATTATAATATAATAATAATATGTTTATAACAGTAACAGAAATCTTAAAGTCAACTATAAGATCGTTCTAACTTCTTTTAATTTGTTCTCTTGCAGGCGGCATTGATTGTGGCGTTTATCAACATAAGGATACCCAATTTATTGGGTGATTTGGTGAATACATTGGCCCGCTATGCCAACACTTATGTGATGGATCCCATACACAATTCGTTTGTTAAGGATGTGAGCAAACCTGCTAGTAATTTGCTCAGTCTTTATATGCTACAATCGGGCTTTACCTTCATGTACATTTATTTGCTGAGTCGAATTGGCGAACAGATGGCGGCCAAGATGCGTCAGGATCTGTTTAAACAGATCGTATTGCAGGATATCTCGTTTTTTGATGAGAATCGTACTGGTGAATTGGTTAATCGTCTAACTGCCGATGTACAAGACTTTAAGACATCGTTTAAACAATTTGTGGCCCATGGACTACGAAGTGCTGCCCAGTTGATTGGCGGTAGCATATCCCTCTTCATGATTTCCCCCCATATGGCGGCAATTGCACTTGCCAGTGTTCCCTGTGTTGTCATGTTTATGACCTATCTGGGACGCAAGCTGCGATCGCTCAGCAAGAGTTCACAGGCTCAGGTGAGTTGAGAATATTTTTAAAGGTTTACAAATAAGTACAAAGACAACAGAACTAAGTATACATTTTCATGAAATAAGAATAGGAAATCGATTTCAATCGGTTATGCAAAAAGCAATTCATTGATGTTTACTTACATTATCAATTGTGCAGAATTTAAGCGCAGGGTATCTCATAGTCCATAGTGCACTCTCGGCTAAAACGTTTTCACTTATGGTTTCCCTTCCAGGCGGAACGAGCCACGGGCGTCTGCGAGGAGGCGTTGTCCAACATCCGCACAGTGCGATCCAGTGCCTGTGAATACCGCGAGATGCAATTGTTTGAGAACGAAACAAATGAGGCAGCACGTCTGGCACAGGATTTGGGACATGGTATTGCCATATTTCAGGGTCTTACCAATTTCTTCCTCAACACCCTGGTGCTCTCCACGCTCTTTATGGGCGGTCATCTGATGTCGACAGAGAGTTTAACGCCGGGTGCTTTAATGGCATTCCTGGTGGCCTCACAGGGCGTGCAGCGTTCATTGGCCCAGGGATCGGTGTTGTTGGGCACCATGATACGCGGCATGACCGCTGGCAGTCGTGTCTTTGAGTTTCTTTCGATGCAGCCTAAAGTTGAGCTTTTACGTGGTTATATCATACCCCAGGAACGTTTGCACGGCGAAATACGCTTTGAGAACGTTTCCTTTGCGTATCCCATGCGACCTGATCAGGTGAGTTGAGTGTGTGTTGCCATTGCCTAAGCATCATTAGACGCAGTAGTAAAAGCGTTTTAGGGATTATAAGTTTGTGACAATGTATGCAATGGGGAGAAGCAGACAACTCTGACCTTATAAAGCAAGTATAGCAGTGACAATGTATGCAATAGGGAGAAGCAGACAACTCTGACCTTATAAAGCAAGTATAGCAGTGTCCTTATGTCTGCTCATATGAAACCTAGACTAGAAGAGCTAGAGCTACCAAATTTGGTGTCTACTCAGTATGCATTGCTGTGCAGCTTTCATATCGTCTTCACGACTGCTGCAGTGCTTTTCAGTCGGAGAACTATGCAGTTGGGAAATAGACCAAACTGATATCCACCCTAGAGGGATCTTCAAGGAACATATCAATTTACATCGATAGGCAGGCGGCCCAAAAAACTCTGTCCTCGAATACCACAACAAAGACCTATTCAGTATGTCCTCCCCAAACTGATAAGAACGACGACGACTTCGGCAGATTGCATTGATTGCATTGATCAAAGGCCCAGGGCTGCAATGTGTCTAAAGCACTCTGGCCAAAGCGTAACCCACTGATCATCAAAATATATTATATCAGAATATAATATATATTTGGTCACAAAATGTGATATCAAAAATTTTAGGCCTTCAATATGCTTTCGTCACTTGGCTTTTAACTCGATTAGAGATTTTAATGGGATTCTAGCTGACCGAATGTTAGGGCTTGAATACGCTTTCGTCACTTGACTATTGACTCGCTTGGACGTTTTTTTAATGTGATTTTAGCTGACCGAATGTTAGGACTTGAATACGCTTTCGTCACTTGACGTTTGACTCGTTTAGAGATCTTTTGATGGGATTTTAGATGATCGAATGTTAGGGCTGGAATATGCTTTCGTCACTTGGCTTTCAACTCGTTTAGATGTTTTTTTTTTTCTTAATGGGATTTTAGCTGATCGAATCGTGTGTCTAGTGGAGTAATTATTGATGGCACTGCATCTTTAACAGTCGAGCATACTCGACTCGGCTAGTGTTCTCACTTATTTGTAACCCTTTCAATGTATTTCAGCTCGTGTTGAAGGACTTCAACTTGACGCTGCGTCCTGGCCAAACGGTGGCATTAGTCGGAGCCAGCGGATCGGGTAAATCAACGATAGCCGCGTTATTGGAACGCTTCTATGAACCTACCTCAGGCAACATTAAGCTGGATGGCTACAAATTGTCGGACATCTCGCCTTATTGGCTGCGAGCCAATGTACTCGGTTTCATTGAACAGCAGCCCGTGCTTTTTGGCACGAGCATATTGGAGAATGTGCGTTATGGCAAACCGGATGCCACACAGAATGATGTCTTTGATGCCTCCAAGTTGGCGCAATCCCATGATTTTGTCAGTGCCCTGCCGGAGGGATATGCAACAAATGTGGGAGAACGTGGTACACAATTGAGTGGTGGGCAAAGACAAAGAATTGCCATTGCCAGGGCGCTGGTAAAGAACCCCAAAGTGTTGATATTGGATGAGGCGACAAGTGCATTGGATGCCACCAGTGAAGCAGAGGTGCAAAAAGCTTTAGACACTGCCGTACAGAATCGTACAACATTAGTTATTGCCCACAGACTGTCGACAATACGAAATGCCGATCTGATAGTTGTCATGGATCAAGGACGCGTTGTCGAGGTAACTTTACATATATAATCTTAATTTAAATAAATTATTAAAACTATATATTCTCCCTTGCAGACTGGCAAACATGACGAGCTAATGTCCAAACGTGGCCTTTATTATGAGTTAGTACGTCAACAGGAGCGTAGAGAAATTCAGGATCAAGTTCAAGCTGTCGAAACTGAGGAATTATCGTCAGCCACAAAATTACCGCAAGGCTAGACGCGACAATATTTTAGTTAGTACAATAAAACGAATGAGACGATAATACACACATATTTACATACATATGATTCCCTCTACTGTACATACATTATTTTTTATTTATTTTGATTGCACTCAATATATAAGAGAAGAATTGTAATTTAATGCAAAAATGTTAAGCAATAGAATGTGGCAATCAAAGTGTTCAGCAAATTAAGCAAATCGAACAGAATATTGTTCATGTTAAATAAATGAATACTTTTGTTGATTTATGTATAATTATCAAATTTCTTTATATTTAGAGTGCTTAATTAACAATGAACACAAATAGATCTCTGAGAGCAATTTACTGTTGTAGAGCACATAGAATTTTGATACGTCTACGCAAATTGAAAAATTTGAATTATAATGATAATTAAAAGTGGATTCGAGTATGGAAGGATTCAGAAGTTTTCGTATTTGTATTTATACACGTTACTTAAAGAGATTAATAATATTTGCAACGTATGTAATATGGAGAAGGTCCAAAAGTGACTTAACAATATTTAGCACTCAAAAACACAAATACATGTAAAGAAACAAATTGTTTCTCGTGCTTGTCGAAACTGCTTGAAAAATGCTTCCTTGCGCGGATAATTCCATACCTGAGGGACACACAATGAAATTCCAGCACATCAATTTTGCTTTCGGGAGAAACATGGAACTATCGAGCAAGTGAACCAAGTAACATCAGTAATACGTACTGCATTCGAAAACCGGAAATACCGCAGTGCGATATTTCTCGACGTCTCTCAAGCATTCGACCGAGTCTGGCTCGAAGGTCTCATGCATAAAATCAAAATATTTCTGCCTGAACATACTCACAAGCTATTTGAGTCGTACCTCTGCAACAGAGTCTTCGCAGTGAGATGCAACGCTACTATATCCGACGACCACAGTATAGAAGCTAGAGTTCCTCAAGACAGCGTACTGGGGCCAACCCTTTATGTTATAATCACGGCGAATATACCCATAAACGAGCTACTGACAACATCTACGTTTTCTGTCGATACCTTGATATCTTAAGTCGCTCTAGATGTCCAATACAAGCTACAACACAACTAGCCCACCTGGTGGTGGTGGAGAAGTGGCTATCAGACTGGCGTATTAAAATAAACGAGCAAAAGTGTAAGCACGTAACGTTTACTCTTAATAGGCAGACTTGCCCTCCGCTAACTTTATACAATACGCAGCTCCCCCAAGCTGACGAAGTGACGTATCTTAGCATACACCTTGATAGGCGACTTATCTGGCGGAGACACATCGAAGCTAAATTCACCTAAAACTAAAAGCTAATAGCCTCCATTGGATTATAATTTCTCGATCGCCTCTATGCTTGAACTACAAGGACCTACTCTACAATTCCACTCTAAAACCAATCTGGAAATACGGCTCGCAGCTTTGGGGAAATGCGAGTAGCAGCAATATTGACATCATACAGCGCCAACTATCCAAAATCCTGAGAACTTTCACTGGGGCGCCATGGTATATTCGTAACGTATTTCTAAAAGTTTAAACAAGTTAACCAGTCAACAATAACATCATATTGGGAATAGAAACGCAACAAAAAACGCATATGAAATTGTTGTTGCCGGCATTGACAGAGAATTAAGATGAAAAACCAAATCTGTGTTATATTTTGCATTGCTTTATACTGCAAACAATTACAAAAACAAAGGATCTCGAAGAGGAGGTGGAGGAGATTTTGTACATAACATTGTTTTCATAAACATGCCGCAAATATATTTTGTTATACTGTTAAGTTAAGCTGGGTTATCCTAACAAACAAACAAATCTTTGAAAGCAATCGTCAATATTAATTTTACGTTCGCCAGTAGCATTCAGCTTTTCTTCAGCGACACAATGTATAGTTTTTAGTGTAGCTTTCAGCTTTTTTTCACCGACACAGCGGCTGACAGCGCAAATCAGATTATCATATGCGCTCTCGCTTGCGCAAATGGCATTTTAATATGCGCTCTCTCTCTGGCCAACAATTATATTTTCTTTATTTATGTAACAATCGCTATGAAACTTGCAGCAAATTGCTCATCGTTTGTTATACTTAAACTATCTATTAAGTTAAGCGGTATTATCATACAGATATATAAAATTTAAAAAAAACACCAGTCGGAAAGGCTACAGTCGAAGTCGGCTATGAGAGACCCTTTACTTATTCTTAAAAATGGATATAAGAGTAACACTAATAGTTCCCATAACGCGTTTGTAACGACAATATGCTCTTCTTCTTGCTTTGGCCCGACACTGAGTAATATTGAGTTTCGAATAACTTCCGAGATTATTATCCGATCGCGATGAAAATTCAGGATACATTGGGACCCAGATGCTTGTCCTGGGTGCCAAAATTCAGGACTCGAGCTTTAATGTTTTTCGTTTTATGGGAATTCAAAAATTTTGTTTTTAATTTACGGAGGCGGAAGGGGGCGTGTCAAAATTTTAAGATAAACTTGATCTGCTTAGCCCATAGACGAACCACCATACCAAATTTGGTGATTCTAGCTCTTATAGTCTCTGAGATCTAGGCGGTCATACAGACAGACGGACAGACGGACATGGCTATATCGACTCGGCTGGTGATACTGATCAATAATATATTAACTTTATGGGGTCTGCAGGACTTCCTTCGACCTGTTAAGCACATTTTGACAAACTTAATAGACACTATTTACTTTTTTAAAGTAAAGGGTCTAAAAAGCCGTAAAATATTGAATTTTAGTGTTGTAGCAATAATATGGAGTATATTTTGCCATGATTTCTCAAAGATCTCAGATGCTTTTAGCCTGTGCCCATTAAAAATGGGCAAAATCGGTCTAATGAATTTGTGTGAATGTATGTAACAGGCTGAAGGAAGCTTCTCCGACCCTATAAAGTATATATATTCTTGATCAGTATCAATAGCCGAGTCGATGGACACCTGTCCGTCTGTCTGTCCGTCCGTCCGTCTGTCTATATGAACGCGTGGATCTCAGCAACTATAAGAGCTAGAGACTTCAAATTTGGAATGTAGGTTCCTGAATACCATACGCAGATCAAGTTTATTTTCAATTTTCGATATCAAGTTTGAGAGATGAGATGAGTTTAACTTTTTGATCATTACTCGAGAATGCCACAATCAATGTAAAAGCTCTTTACGCTACCTGAAAGCCAATGAATCTATCAATTCATATACATACATATATTCCTATTAATGTACTTATAATACATTTTTAATTTTAAGCTTAAATTGTTAAATATTAATATTCTCTTTATTTTATATTTATGTACATACAATAAATAAATGAATAAATAATCATTTACACGCGTTTTGCAGAATTTTCAACATTAGTGTTACAGCTACATATATAAATTTGACATTTTTTTAAATTTATTTGGGTTTTTATTTGCGTTTTTATTTATTTATTTAGGTTTTTATTTGCGTTTTTTTATAAAGTTAAATAACAATTAAAAAAAAAGAAAAGTATGTTCATAATTACAATAGATTAATTATTAATTTCAAGCAAGACATGTTTTTGTCGATATTGCTGTTTTTTTCAACGTATTTCTTACCATTTTACAGAATAAATACAGTAGTTTTTTTTTATTTCTAACAATTTCAATATACACTTTGAAATTAACTTTGCCACCACAAATTAGTATTTTCTTGGTATTCATCGCCAACAACGTTTTGGGTATTTTAGTGTTTGACGCGCACGGTCACACTGAACGCTAACGCTAGTCTCATTTTGGTTTTTTTTTTAAACAAATGCATTTGTTTTTTTATTTTCGACTTGTGTGCAGTAATTCAAGTGCCCAAATGTGCAACCGGCAGTGGAAAATGGTGTGAAGACGAAAATCGTGAAAATTCGCAATGTGCGTTCAACAACAACAACAGCAACAGCAAAAACATAATATATGATAAATTATGTAAGTGTGTGTGTGTGCGTGCGGTGTACGGTGTTTGTTTCTGTGTGCATGTGTGCGTGTGTATAATTTTTGACTGCTTTGGCAGCAACAACAACAACAATTAGTAAGAGTGCAACAACAATAGCAACTAAAACAACAATAGCCACAAGCTTGCTATTTGTTAATGCTGAGATGTCGTTGTTGTTCCCGTTCCCCCACACACATTTTAATCAACATCAACTTTTTTTGTTATGCGCGCTGTGTGTATTGTATGTGTGTGTGTGTATGTTTTTGTGTGCATTCGTCATTTTGTTTGTGTTCGTGTATATGTGTGTGTTTCTTTTTCCAACTTTAACTATAATGTGACAATGTGCACATATACAAAAATAAACGGGGCTGCGTCATAACTTATATTAAACACTGTTTGCTATTTTTAATGCCTATTGTGCGAGTCATTTGTTGTTGTGCAAGAATCAGTCACTCCATTTCTCAGGGTCAATGTTGCCTGCCAATAACAATAGACTCTCCGCTCTGCTCGCACCCGTTGTTGTTGTTGCTGTTGTTTACTTCCTCCCACCACTTCCCCCGAAAATTCCCATAGAGTTGTGCACTATGATTCCACTTGCTGAACTAGTTCCACAAGTGTCAAGCCTGCCATCACGTGATAAATTCGAATAACAAATAATGTTAATCTAATATACTTACAACAAATACATTCGTACATACATATGTTTAATGCCGGCTCTGACCTCATATTTCAATTAGACATAAAAGCACACGCAGCAGCAATAAAGTTGTTTGACTTGTTTACATGCGTTTGTTTTTACTAATAGTTCATTTTGTAAAACCGGTTCATTAAACAAAGGCTTGCCAGATCGCTCGTCATGGATGCACACTCTCGCTCGCTCTCGTCTCTCAGCATCTTCGGCTCATCCACTCTCTCAAAGAGAGAGGAAGTGTTGCCATTTTAGCTATTTTAAAGCTGGACTTATCTGTGTCGCTAGATAGATTTTTGATATTGACAAAATTTTCTTTTCTTCAAGAATAGAGATAAAAAAGCTTGACAGTATAAAACATTTACAAAGTTAATTTTTTTTTTTTAGATATTTCTAGCTACTTTACTCTTGTTTTATTTGATCAACTTATCTTATTTACCGCATGCCATTCTGGCAACACTGATCCCGCTTGCCACTCAGCATCTTAAGCTCTCTCTCTCTCTGTCTTCTCTCAGCAAGCGGAACGCAATACACACATACATACATTTCCATGCATCAACAAAAAGAATTAAAACAACAACAGCGTGCAGCGGGCGTGCTGCCAACTTGTGCCAGTTGCCTTTGCCCGCTGCTTGCACACAAATACAACGATGAGCCAATTGTGATGGCACTTGGCCAGCAATGGCATTGCGATTGCTTTCGATGTTCAGTCTGCGATTCCCATCTCCACAATTGGTATTTTGAGCGTGAGAATTTGCTGTATTGCCGTGAGGATTATTACGCACGATTCGGCGATGCCTGTCAACAGTGTATGGCGGTTATAACGGGACCCGTAATGGTCGCCGGCGAACATAAATTTCATCCGGAATGTTTCTGTTGTGCCGCCTGCGGTTCCTTCATTGGCGAAGGCGAATCCTATGCCCTGGTCGAACGCTCCAAACTCTATTGCGGCCAGTGCTATGGAAAAAGTCTGCCCGTCGATGCCCGACCGCGCATCACAAAAGCAGGCAAACCGATGCACTCCATTCGTCTGGTCGAGATTCCCAAGGATGCGACGCCGGGACTGCGTGTGGACGGCGGCGCCTTGGACGACGGTTGTCCCACGGTGCGGATAACCGAGTAAGTTCTCAATGCCCTTCCTACATTTCCCGCCCCAATAATAATGCACGAATTCACTGTTTTTCGTATAAATAAAAAAAAACTAGTATTTAAATACTAAAACCTATTAAATAAGTATTTTAAGGGCAATATTTGTTTTTTTAAATATTGCAAATACTAAAAAAAGACTATATAATATATTTATAAAAAGGAATTAAAAAAATATAATATAAATCAATAAATAAAGCAAAACTAAACAAAAATACTTTAAATACTATATTGAATGCCCATAAATAAAAAATATTACAAATAAAGTATAAAAAATTTAAAATTCTTAATAAAAAGACTATTAATATATTTATTATCCATAAAAAGGAATTAAAAATACAATATAAATTAATAAAAATAAAAAATCTAAACAAAAATACTTTAAATACTATATTGAATGTCGATAAATTAGAAAATATTAAAAATAAAGTATAATAAATTTAAAATACATATAAAATAAACATATTTAAATAGCTTTCACTTTGAATTTGATATTTAAAATACTGCAAATACTAAACAAAAATATTGCAAATACTATATCCACGAAAAGTATTTAAAAACATAATCGTAAATCAATAATTAAAGCGTACAATTCAAATCTAAAACTATTATTACTTAAATACCAAAATCCAACAAATATATATTTTTAATTGACATTTTATATAAATTCCAGTCTGGGTCGTATTTGAAATACTGCAAATACTGAAGAATAATCCTAAAAATTTTTAATATGCAAATAATAATAAAAAAAAATATATATAAAACTTAAAAATCGAATCTAAAATTTTTTTAAATATTTAAATTAATTTTTTGGTTTTTACCAATTTGAGGGGCAATATAAATAACTTATATTTCGGATCTTATTTAAAATATGAAAATACCAAAAAAAAAAAAAAAAAATACTTTAAATACTATATACATAATATAAAGTAATGAGAACATGAAATAAGTTAATAAATCCAAGTAAAAGTATTTAAATATTAAAAATATTTAAATTGACTAATTGATCAAATTTTGATAATTGGTAAAAATACCTTTTAAAAGTACTTAAGTGCCAAACCCGAACAAATAACTATTTTAGGGACAATTTATATACAAACTTTCACTTTAAATTGTATTTTAAATATTGTAAATACTAAGCAAAAATACTTTAATGTATATTGAATATCCACAACAAATTATTAAAAATCATAATCGATCACCATTATTAAAAATAATAAATCAACAAATAAAATGTAGGAATCTAAACGTAAAAGATTAAATATATATTTAAATTGACTAATTAAAAGACTCTCAATTTGGTATTAATATCAACAACAGAATTTTGATTATTTGTTTTACCATTTTAATAACTTACAATTGGGATTATATTTTAAATACTTCAAATACTCAAAAAGCTTCATAAACATATAAAGAAATATTTAATAATAATTGCTTTAATAATATCTTAAAAATAAAACGAAACTTAAAATATTAGAAATGTTTCATAAATAAAATAACACAAATTAGTATTTTAAAAAATAATTATAATAACTTTCACATTGGGTCGTATTTGATAGACAAAAATACCTTAAATATTTGAAAAGCCTTAACAAAATATTAAAATTGCTTAACAAGCGACTTAACAAATCTGAGTTTGATTAAAAACTAATAGTATGTTAAAATAGATGTTTATTAATAAAAGGATCTGACTAAATAATTAATTTTTTTAAATCATATTTTGTTAACTAAACAAAATTACTTCCTAATTACTAAAGGTACAAAATAACTTTTTATATTACGTTTTTATTTAATCATGTTTTCTAATAGTTTTGTTGATAAACATTTTCAAAATACTCAAGAATATCATTTAGTAACATTTCAAAAATATATATTTTTTAATTTTAAGACATAAAGAACTTGTAAATTATGGACAGTTTGAAACTCACTAATAAATTCAGGATGGGGCAAAAGTAATCACACTATTGGAAAACGCTATAATAATTACAATACAATAATTAATAATTAAAATATAAATAAGTTAAGAGCACTTAAATCATTAAAGCTTATTTTTAACGCTGAAAGCACAAAAGCTCACTAATACTAATGCAGAAATGAATACAAATACAATGAATGGAAATTATTTAGAATACTTAACATTAACATTAATTTATATACTATTTAATGAAAATTTAACTCTGGTGCTGGTTTCATGTTTTCTCCTTCTTTCTCCCTCTAATTCTCTTGCTCCCTCTTTCACTGTGTGTTGGCTTTTCAAGTTTAATTTGTAAATTTTATGGTCGAATGGGAAAATACGCCTTCTCCCTGCTTACCTCGGTGGCGGATCGTTGTTGTGCTTCATATAGGTAATAAAGACATCACCTTAATTCAATTCCCGCAATTCGCCAATACTCCCCATTCATACTCATTTCATTAGCATTTAATATTGTCTAATCGAAATTATGCTCTTTATTTTTTAAGGATCGATGTGAATCTCACAAATCTACACATTGGCGATCGCATCTTGGAGGTAAATGGAACTCCGGTGAGCAATTCATCTGTGGAACAGATCGACAAATTGATCCGGAGCAATGAGAAGATGTTGCAGCTAACGGTTGAGCACGATCCGGTGCAAGTTTGTCGGAGTTGCAGTCAGGCGGATATACAACGTGCCAGTTCTGCATCGACATTGATTCTTCCACTCAGTACATCCGCTTCCAGTGTTGAGGTTGGCGGACGTGGACGGGAACGTCTCTATAAAGCCGCTGCTGTTGCCGAACAGAGCGTTAAGGCGCGTAAAATGCGCCAACAAACTGTACAAACGTCCAAGTCTTCAATGCAACAACAACAGTTGCAGCAGCAACAACAGCAGCTGCAACAACAACAGCTGCTGCAACAGCAACAACAACAACAACAACATCCACAGCAGCTTAAAGAGAAGGAACGCTGTTCGAGTCTATCCAAGCTGCTGGATGAACAGCATACGGCCCAACAGCATTCCGCACATCCTCAGCTCTATGATCTTTCCCGCACACAAAGCTGTCGCGTTGTCCAGAAACCACAGCGCATTTTTCGCGCCTCCGATCTTGTGATGGGCGAGAAACTTGGCGAGGGTTTCTTTGGCAAGGTGTACAAGGTACAAAGTTTAGAATTAGAACCGAACGAACTGAACAACATACAAGTTGTTCACTCAAAAACTATTAGGATTAGAACACATGAAACTTTGACACAATATAAAGCTTTAGTTAATGATAATTTCTGCATAATTAACTTAAAAACCAGTCGGAAAGGCTACAGTCGAAGTCGACTATGAGAGACCCTTTACTTATTCTTCTAAACGGAAATAAGAGTGACACTAATAGATAGTACCCCATAGCGCGTTGTTACGTCAACATGCTCTTCTTCTTCCTTTGGTCCGACACTCAGTAATATTGGGTTTTGAATAACTCCCGAGTTTATTGTCCGATCGTGATGAAACTTTCAGGATACATTAGGACCCCGATGCTTGTCCTGTGTGCCAAAATTCAAGGCTCCAGCTTTAAAATTGACCATTATATGGGATTTTTCGTTTTTTTTGAATATCTTCCAAGATTATTATCCGATCGCGATGAAATTTACAGGATACGTTAGGATACTGATACCCGTCCTGTGTGCCAAAATTCAGGACTCTAGCTTTAATATTTTTTGTTTAATGGGCTTTCAAAAATTTTGTTCTCGATTTATGGAGGCGGAAGGGGGCGTGGCAAAATTCTAAAACAAACTTGACCTTTGTGCAGCCCTTAGGAGTATTGTCACAAAATTTGGTGACCCTAGCTCTTATAGTCTCTGAGATCTAGGCGCTCATACGCCAGCACAGACGGACAGACGGACAGACGGACATGGCTATATCGACTCGGCTGTTGATACTGATCAAGAATATATATACTTTATGGGGTCTGCCGGACTTCCTTCGACCTGTTACGCACATTTTTTTTTTGACAAACTTAATAGACCCGTTTTACTTTTTTAAAGTAAAGGGTCTAATAGCATGTTACGAGTTATGAAAGTCTTGCAGTAAGCAAACGATATAATAATTTTCATTTAAATGTTGTAAAATAGACAATACCGTTTTATTTGCTAAACAACGATTACTTTACCTGTCGATTTATTGTCGATATGAGCTAGGCTTGGTATACAACTGTTTGGGGAGATGTCAATCTCTCTCATCAGTTTCATTGTTTTAAGTTACTTCCGACGCTTAAACCAGTTGAGAATTCTAAGGAAGCAAAATATAAACCAGTCAGTCGAGCGCGCGCGACATTAGAATACCCCGTGCAGGTCTTAAAAGAATGTATTATAATGGGTTGGCATTTACCTATGTATACTACATGTATATTTAAATATATCGCTTCAAATCGCGATGTTGCTTGCATAGAGAGTAGCTTTGAAATGAAATATTAGTTTGGGGAAAAAGAAATCAATTTTTGTTATCCTATTATCAATGTTTATTACGGCTTGGATGTTTCGATTTATGTCAAATATGTCCCATTTTGTTCAACGCCATTTTGATGATAATTTTAAAATTGGACTCTGAAAAAAGCTTTGATCGTTGGTGTTAAAAACTCCACCAATATAGTCCTCAATGAAATTAATTTTTTTGTCGTTTACAAAATTGTGTAAGAACAAAAAAGAATGAGAATAACTTGATGCTAGATTCGGAGTCCGAACAATTCGGTGAATGCATTAAAGCTTTCCATCTCAGCTCCATTATTGATGTGTTTGGTCTAGCGTTGTCCTGCTGGCAGATAATACCTTTCCTACTGGCCAATTCTGATCGCTTCTGGTCAATTGCAAAACTTCAAACGTTCTAATCATTGACAATCGATGTTTAAGTTGAGTGTTTTCCCTCATGGTTGATGATTCCCTTCCAAACGCACAACAAAGCCTTCCTGGCTATTAATTCTGATTTGGCTTTGACCAGGATCGTTTCCTCACAACATTGTTGTACTATGTGATCCATTTTTCATTACCAGTCACCATCCGTTTAAGAAATGGATCGATTTCATCACGTTTAACCTAGGGTTCGCAGACAAAAATTCTATTCATTATGTTTTTTTTTACACAATTCAAGAAACTAGCCTTTTAAAGGTGAATCCCTCTTTTCCAAGAATCACAAGTGTAAATCATTGTGACCAATAGTTTACAAATCAAAACATACCAAAATTAATTACTTTTTGCACAACCTAAGATTTATATGAATCTATTTCTGTTATAGGTAACACATCGTTTAACTGGAGAATTGATGGTGCTCAAGGAGCTCCATCGTGCCGACGAAGAGGCTCAGCGTAATTTCATCAAAGAGGTCGCCGTTCTTCGTCTGCTCGATCATCGTCATGTGCTCAAATTCATTGGCGTCCTGTACAAGGATAAGAAACTGCATATGGTGACGGAATATGTTGCTGGCGGTTGTCTTAAGGAACTCATTCATGATCCCAGTCAATCATTGAGTTGGCCACAACGTGTCTGCCTGGCCAGAGATATTGCCTGCGGCATGAGTTATTTGCATTCCATGAACATTATACATCGAGATCTCAATTCGATGAATTGTTTGGTACGTGAAGATCATTCCGTTATTGTCGCTGACTTTGGTTTGGCCCGTAGTGTCGATGCACCGCGTCTTCCTGGCGCCAGTGCCAATGCAAGTCCAGCTGCGGGATCTTCCTCTGCTGTGGACACCAGTGCCATGTCGCCCAGCGGTACTTTGCGAAGGAGTAAGAGTCGTCAGCGTCGACAACGTTATACGGTCGTTGGGAATCCCTATTGGATGGCGCCTGAAATGATGAAGGGGCTCAAGTACGACGAGAAGGTCGATGTCTTCTCCTTTGGCATTATGCTGTGCGAGGTGAGTGTTTCATTAAATAGCTCGAGGAAGTCGAATAAAGAGTGAGATCATTAAATATTCAATTATGTTTTTGTGCAGCATTCGTAAACGTTTTCCTGGCATTATCTAACATATAACATTAATGTGTGCTACTTTCAATGCATTTTGCTTCCAAAATCAAATGAATACCGCTTTGTGCTGTATTCGTAAACGTTTCACTGGCTGCAAAGGCGTGCCATACTTTATACTACTTTATTTCGCGCTCTCGCTCTCGCTCCCTCTCTCGCTCTCGCTCCCTCTCTCGCTCTCTATTCGTTATCATTGTCTCCCCTAAGCACTTTATTTATCAATTCAACTTTGCATAATTTTCGTAAACGTTTAACTGGCCATGTTTTCTTTGCAAACTCTGCATGTATTCCTACGATTATTATACTTGTCTCAGATGACTCTTTTTTCATTTTTTTTTTGCCTGTCCAATTGAATTTATTAATTTTTCTTTGAGCTACTTTCATAAACGTTGTACTGGCATATTTACATGCATATGTGCAGACACTTTTGTATTTATTTCGTTCTTTATCTCTCTTTCTCTAATTTTAACATTAATACTGCCTTTAATTCTAATTACTACTTTTGTTCTCTATCTCTCTCTCTCTGTCTCTCTCTGTCTTTCGCTCTCTATTTCATTATCTTACTCTTTCGCAATAACGTAAATTATCAATTCTGCTTTGTGCGGCTTTCGTAAATGTTTTACTGAGTATATTAACATATGTGCGGGCGTTTTCGTCCTTACTCTCATCCTCTCGGTATTGTTTTTAAGGTTACAAAGTCAAAGTCAATTTAGGCCTTTTTCTCGGCTCTCTCTCTGTCTCTCGCTGTCTATTTCGTTATCTTACTCTGCCTGGAGCACTTATTTGATCAATTCTGCATTGTGTAGCTTTCGTAAACGTTTTACTGGTTATGTTTACATACATTCGTCTTTACTCTCTGTCTAACTCCCTCCTTCAGTCTATATTTCCCTTATTATGTTATACATTCTATCATGTTTACTTTATGTTGCTTTCGTAAACGTTTTAGTGGCTAAATCTACATAAATATGTGTAGACTCTTCCGTATTTACTCTATACCTTTTTAGCTCTTTCTTTAATTTGATCAATTCTGCATTGTGTAGCTTTCGTAAACGTTTTAATGGCTGAATCTACATATGCAATGACGCTTTCGTATTTACTATCTGTCTATTTCATTTTTCCGTCAAGCTTTCATCATTATATTCTACATTCTATCCTGCCTGCTTTGTGTCGCTTTCGTAAACGTTTTACTGGCTTTATCTACATATATGTATATGTGCACACGCTTTGGTATTTACTGTCTCTATCTCACATTCCCTTCCTGCCTCTGTCTCTTTCCCATTATCTTATATTTCATTAACTCTGCTTTCGTAAACTTTATGACTTCAACACTAATTAACACTTTCCTTCTCTCTTTGTCGCAGATCATTGGACGCGTTGAGGCCGATCCTGATTATATGCCTCGCAACTCGGACTTCAGTCTGAATCAGCAGGAGTTCAGGGAGAAATTCTGTGCTCATTGTCCGGAGGCCTTCGTCAAAGTGGCATTCGTTTGCTGCGACTTGAATCCCGACATGCGTCCATGCTTCGAAACATTGCACATTTGGCTAGAACAGTTGCGTCAACATCTCGATGCACAACAACAGCCGCCAGCGCGACTTTTACATGAAATTGAAAACTTCCAGGATAGTTATATTAGCTCAGAGGATGCACTGTCGCCGACATCACAGCGAAGTCTAGACAATTTGGCCGTAATGACTCCGAAAGTCGAGTCAAAGCTGGAGGAAAAGGAAAATGTCGAGAATGTGGATGAAGAACAACAACAGCAGGTGGTGATGCGTACACAGGAAATACCAAAATCACCGCATCTGGGCAAAGATTTCTCGCCAAGTGGCGAGCGTTTAAGGGACAGCATGCGAGCGCGTCGTCGTCAACGTTTTCTCGGTGCACAACAGCAAGTACGTGGCCTGACGCCGGAGACAACATCGGCGGAGCGGGCCGTAAAGCAGGCGCTAAAGAAATGCCGTCCATTTGGTGAGAAGGGTTATCTTGTCGATTTGCGACCCGGAGCTGAGCTTCAATTGAACGATGTACGTGATTTAAACAATTATTCAGATGTCGATTCGAGTTGTGATACAAGTTTGAATTATCATGAAGTAAATGCAATGACAACAGCAACAACAACGACGACGACCACACCTCCGCCTCCCACACCGCCGCCTTTGCCGCCACTCGAACATCGTTTGGCCTTTGAGGATATGCGAACACGTCTCCATCAATGTCGCAGTAAATTTGAACATCTCGAGGAGGCAAATCGTCGCAATTTCAATCAGTCACAGCACTCGATGCGTAACTTTTTCAAAACTCCACCGGTGGCACTGAAAATGTTTCAACGTCTCGAGCATGAGGCGACATTGAATGGCGGCAGTGCCGCACCCCGTTGCACAACCGAACGCATCAATCAGACGCCCATCTTTGGACGTCGTCAGTTGCCGGCGACGTTGCCACAATTGCAACACGCAGAGTCGTTGGAAAATTTGGCATTGCTGCCGCCCCAACACAATAATGGCAAACAGCAGCAACAGCAGCAGCAGCAACAACAACAGCCGCAATTGTCGTCGGCAAGCAAACGCAGCACAACGCTTACTTGCACCGCCGAGTTGCATGCCCCAGCGACAGCTGCAATGGCCACAACAAATGTTTCCACATCAGCCATAGCCGCAAATGCGGATTATTTGCCCAAGAAACATAAATTAACGCTGCCATTGTGCATCCGTTCGACCGGCCAGGTTACGTATCAAAGTCAGAGTCGTGTTCAAGGTGGCAGCCACAAGACGAAGCCACTGAAACCACCAAACAACAGTAGCAGCAATAGCAGCAGCAGCAATAACTGTGTGTCTCCCACAAGAATACGACCCGCCTCGCCTAGCAAACATTTGGCTCAGAGACATACGGCCGCAACAGCTCAACGTCAGAATAATAATGGTAAGAGAGAAGGGAATGGAATGGTGGAGAAGAAGAGATATGGACAGATTGGAGAAAGAGTGAAGGGGAGTGGAGAAATCTAAAGGCATAGTTAAATCAAGCGAAAGGTTTATTTAATGAAAATGTAGCAAGTATCGTGTATTTTTATGTATTTCTTTTTATTAATCATACAGAGTTTATTCTCACAGTGCTACAAGACAAAGTTTATAAATTAGAGCGCTAGTCAATACAGAATTTAGAATTCTCAACTGGTTGAAGCCAGATATATATGTTTAGTTAGGCAAAGTTATTGTGAGTAAGAAAGGCAGATGAGAAGGAGTGGACTGATAATATAGAAGATACAGGAAATATTAAAAAGAATTTGTAGCAACTTTATTTAAGATAATTTTCGTTTATAATTTCCAACTGGTTTCAACTAAAAATTAGTTCAATTATTAATAGTGAGTGGCAAAACGGAAATATTGAAAAAGTAAAAAATTGCAAGTGTCATTATTAGCAGAAAACACACAGTTGACGGTATCGAAAACAGTTTATGTTCAAAGTTCTCTAATGGTTTAAGTAACAAGCCGATCAGTCGAGCGGGCGCGATAGTAGGATACCCTGTGTAGGTCTTAAAACAAAAGTATTTTAAGAAAACTAGCTATAAAACTGCTCTTGTTATCAGCTTTTTAGAGTTATGGGCGAACAGCGCATGACATCGCGATGAAATTTTCAGTGCATATTAAGCCCAAGTTTCTTAACATGTGTGCCAAATCTCAAGTCTCTAGCTTTAACATTACTTATATTATGGTGAATTTTCTAATTTTAAAAGAAACGGAGCTTTATATCGAAAATTGAAAATAAACTTGATCTGCGTATAGTATTCAGGAATCTACATTCCAAATTTAAAGTCTCTAGCTCTTATAGTTGCCGAATATCTTTATAGAACTCGGTATGTAACTTGATCTGATTGGACAATTCTATCAAATTTTCAGTCAGAAGTCGATTAATGTAGTATTGAATTCTTTAGGTTTAGTGTTCTTCTATTTATTCCATAATTATTTAATCGATATAAACGGAAATCCATTAATGTAGTACTAAATTCTTTGGGTTTATTTTTCTTTCATTTATTCTATAGTTATTTATTCGATATGTAGCACATAACCTTTAACCTTTCTCCATAATATATTGATTGATAGATTGATTAATAGTTTATTACATTTATTTACTTTGATCTCACAGTGTCCTCTGCCTATCAGCAACAGTCACAATCGCCGCAGTCGACGAAGAGCACGCGCCTCAGTATCCTCAGTCCGGAGAAGGTGCATCGTTTGGGGGCACGTCTCAGCGATCAGAAGCAGAAGCTGCGCGACGAGGCAGCGGCGGCGGCAGCAGCGATGAATCCCAATAGCAATGGACATGGACATGGACGTGCGGGGGGAACGGCGGGGAGTACAGGAGCGGGAGAAAGAAGAAGACGAGCGCCGCCGCCGCCGCCAGTGAGAACGCATTTCAATACACGTTGTTAAGTGTTATACACGCAAACACACATAACACTGCGACTGTTATACATGACAGCAACTTACAATAACCACAACTGTTATACAGGCAGTACCCACCACGGCGACTGTTATACGTGACAGCAACTTGCATAGTCAGAACTGTTATACATACAGCACAGTGAGTGTTATACACGACAGCAACTTACATTACAAGAACTGTTATACACACAACACAGTGACTGTTATACACAATCATAACTGTTATATGGCGACTGTTATACACGACAGCAACTCACATTACCACAACTGTTACACACACAGCACACCACAGCGACTGTTATACATGACCGCAACTTGCATATTCAGAACTGATATAAACTCAGTGCAGAGCACAGTGACTGTTATACACAACAACTCTTATTGACAAATCCGTTACACACGCAGCACACCACAGCGACTGTTATACTGGAAAACAAATCAGATTACCACAACTGTTATACGCACAGCGACTGTTATACACGACAGCAACTCATTAACATAAGTGTTATATATGCTGTGTACGGTGACTGTTATACAGAACATCAAATACACGCAGTACACACCCCGGCGACTGTTATACTGAAATGCAACACATTACCGCAACTGTTATACAGCAGAACTACACACATTACCAACACAACTGTTATACACACTACAGTACAGTCACTGTTATACAGCACAACAACTCACATTACCACAACTGTTATAAGCGCCGCATTCCACAATCCACCAAAAAAAAAAAAACAAAAAAAAAAGAAAACAAATCACATTCCGTCACACATTAAAAGGATAACGAAAAACCCCAAAAAAAATAAGAAAAAAGAAAAGAAAAAAACAAAAACGACACAAATCAACGAAGCTGACGACAAAAACAGAGAAAACGAAGCGAAGCGAAGCGAACAGCGATGCCGGCAGCGGCAGCGCAGCGACGACATTTAAGAAATAACTGTTCGAGAATAGAAAGTAGAAGAAGCACAAGAGAGTGAGCGAGAGCGAGAAGGAACGATGTAGTAGAGTAAAACGCTAGCGCTGTGACCAGCGTAAGAAAGAGAGACACCAGATGTTACGAAACTTGCGCTAAACTCGAATGGAAAAAGAAGAAAATAAAGAAAAATCGAAGCTCAAAACTCTGGTCACAGTTGCGGCGTCATGACAGTTATGCTCAATTTTTTATCAACTGTTATACAGCTAATTGCAAATAATACAATTTTTTTTTTATATACATATATATATATCTAAACTTGTAGTATATAATCGAGACACCAAGGTTAAGTGCCTGTAATATGAAGTTGCAATATTTACAAAATTGTATTAAAAATTATATATATATATAATACTTCTACGATTAGTCGCTAAGTTTACAGGGTATTGCTTGATATAAATACTGATATACAATATATAACAGTTTCCGAACAAAAGAAAACTCAACTAACTCTTAAGCAATACTTGAAAATGAGATGTTCAAGCATAAAACAAATTACGAATACACTTAGTTACGATGGGAAAACGAGAAAGAGAAAGAATATATAGTAAACCTTGTGCCATGCCCACCAATACGCAATTGAATGCGAGCGAAAGAGACGACGATATGGAAAATTGTCTGTGTTAGGTTGGGGAATATAAAAAACGATGCGAAACAAAAAGACAAACAAAAAAGAAGAAAAGAAGATAATTGAAGGACAACAAATATAAAAACAATTATTTTATATATATATACAACACATATTCAAATAAAATACATACATACATACATACATTATATTCCATGTTAGTGCTTAAATCTAATTTATTATATATAGTTCTTTATATAAGAAAATGCATAACAGTATAACAAAAAATGAGTACCCTCCTATTAACGATACTAAACAATAATGTTGCGCAACTACAAAATATATATGTATATCTCGATCGGTATTGAGAATCGAAAGTCTAACTTACACATTGCGTATAGTATATATAAATCAACTATATTATGTATAACACTGATAACTGTACTACGTCTGACGAATATCTATATATATATATATATAAATTCAATCTAACAGATTGCAATTGCAATTGCTCAATGCAAAAATTAGTTAGTAAGTAGCACAGTGCTAACTGTTATACACACACCCATACACTTGCGTTAATGCTGTTGTAAACTGTTATACATGCTGTAATTGTACTTTATATATTTAGGCATAAATTAAAACAAACAAAAAAACAAACGCTTGCTATTATGTGACACGCCCCCCGCCCGCCCCTAACTAAATAACTGATTTACATGTGTATAATAATAATATTAATGACATTTTTTGCTTAGCTTAGCTGTTATACTGTCATTGACTGTTAAGGCTAACAGCCGTATAACAGCTGTTGGCTACTTTAAAAACTGTCATACTATTGTGAATGTGCGCCTCTCAATGTTTAAACTTTAAACTAACTTAACATTCATGTATATGTATCTGTATCTGTATATGTATATACATTATAAATTTAGTAATACTACTATATTGCGTATATTTTTGTATGCAGTTGATAATTATTATTATTATGTTTAAAAATACATTTGATTCCATCAAAAAAAAAACCCCATATTCTATATATAAAATATGCAATTGTTTTCTTGATAAAATGGGCCCCATGAGTAATAAGTATATAAATATGCATCATCATCATCATCATCAGCAGCAGCAGCAGCATGAAACCTTATCATCAATTTTGTTAATAGATTGCCGGACGAGTTCACGAGTGCAAAAGCACCCGCAATACAATTACACCCCAATCTGTTCCGCCCACAGCGATAACAATATATGGCGAACGAGTCACCGACTACAAGATACCCGTTAGTCAGTCCAACTACCCTAACACGAATCACCACTATCCAAAGAATAAGTTTGACTTATGGAGACTTCGACTAATGGAAATTTAACTTTATTAAAATAGTTCAAATATTTAAATTTATTATCGTTCGTCACAAAAATGTATAACAGAAAATTTGGGACTTGAACCAGCTTTCGTCACTAGAGTCTTGCCTCGTGTAGAGGTTTTCTTTTGGGTTCATAATACTGTGGAACACAAAAAAAAATACAAAATCTGGGGAATTTATATTGTTAATGGTTATTTTAAACACTTATATTCAGTATTGTCAAGTAGAATACTTTTGCGACGAGTGCTTGTACAGCTGGATCATAGAGAGTCAATACCAGATCACCAATTTGGATTTAGGAGTCAGCATGGAACCCCGGAACAAATACACCGAGTTGCCCATCGCAAAAGGACAGGCTACATCGTCGACTCGGCCAGTAAGAGCAGGTGTTCCTCAACGAAGTGTTCTTGGTCCCACACTATACACCTTATACACAGCAGTCATGCCGATGCCTTCATCTGAAACTGGAATGCTAGTAGCGACATAAGCAGCTGATACTACAAATCTGAGCCGCAATCCGTCAGCGCAAGTTGCATCAGAAACGCTGCAAGCCTATTTAGACGAGTTCAAGATCTGGACGGAACGCTCGTGTATCACCATTAACCCGCAAAAATCAGTGCTATCACTTTTGCCACCAGAATACTGAGGTCTCACTGGGATCTCCAATACCAAGAGCTACCAAAGTCAAATATTTGGGAGTCACATTTGACGGACGTCTGATATACGGTCCACACATCACTCAGACAATTAAAAGCTGCAAATTAAAATTAAAACGAGCGGGCGCGACAGTAGAATACCCTGTGCAGGTCTTCAAAGAAAAGTATTTTCATTATAATGGGATTTAAATATATCGCTTGAAGTCGATTTTGCTTGCATCGAGTGTAGGTTGCTTGCCATAGTCTGGCAACACTGGACACTTGAATAACTTCTGAGTTCACTATCCGATCGTACTGATATTTGTAGCACACGTTGAGAGGAAGGATACTTACCATGTGTGCCAAATCTCAAGTCTCTAGCTATAAAACTGCTGTTGTTATCAGTTTTTCCAGGTTATGAGCGAAGGGGGCGGGGCATCGCGATGAAATTTTCAGGACACATTAAGCCCAAGCTTTTTATCATGTGTGCCAAATCTCAAGTATCTAACTTAGACAGTGCTTATGTTATGGTGATTTTTCTTATTTTAAAGCGAACGGGACTTGATATCGAAAATTGAAAATAAACTTGAACTGCGTATGGCATTCAGGAACCTACATTCCAAATTTGAAGTCTCTAGCTCTTATAGTGGCTGAGATCCACGCATTCATACAGACGGACAGACGGACGGACAGACAGACGGACAGGTGTAAATCGTCTCGGCTATTGATACTGATCAAGAATATATATACTTTATAGGGTCGGAGATGCTTCCTTCTGCCTGTTACATACATTCACACAAATTCATTATAGCCTTTTTTGCCCATTTTTAATAGGCACAGGCTATAAAAACTGGATTGGAGGAGTTCTAGTAAATTGTCGCTACGTAGCAAAAGAACAATTTACAATGCGATAGTAGCACCAGTTTTCACTCTGGGGAACTGCTGCGAGGACCCATATATGTAAAAAGAATCCAAACAATGCAGAACAAGGCCCTGAGAAGATGGACTGGAGTGGTCCTGCATAAGGACCTCAACATCCCTACCATAGCAGAGCTAATTGGACGACACAGCTCAAGATATACGGATAAGCTTTCAGCACACCCAAACCAACTAGCAACAAGCTTAGCCACAAATACAAACAGGCGAAGACTTAATAGATTACACCCCTTAGATTTCAGAAGCGACCTAAACTTTTGAAAATAAAAAAAATGTAAATAGTCTTAGTTACAAAGGCAGTTCGCCAACCCATTGTTAAGATTATTAGTTATAAATGCGCTATAGAGTTTTAAGACAATGAGCTGCAATAAAGTTAAATTAAATTAAAAAAAAAAAAAAAAAATTATTGCCAAGTCAGCCATTCTTGCGGACTAAATCGATTCATTGACTTGTCGATTTTGTATTCTGCGTGTGTTTTCCTTCACAAATGTCAAAACCGAATTGATATTTAGCCCCAATGCAAAATTTATAGCGTTTTCCAATAGGATGACTACTTTTGCTCCACTCTGTGTATGTTTAGAATCTTTGCGATACTGGAGTAAAGCAGATCGTAAAGGGCTTCAATATTTAGTGCCGATGTTATGGACTGATTCCCAGATAATCTGGGCGATCACAGTGAGGTACGAGCGGAACGGATTTATCAGGTTATCAGGAAAATGAAGGAAAAATATTAAGGTCGAAGGGGACCGCCACATGATGGCAGCCTACTGTTGAACTTTAACTAAGGATTGTCCTGAACATAGCCATAACAGACAAGCCGTAGAGTCGGACGGGACTTCCGAGTTTATTATCCGATCGCGATGAAATTCATTGAATCCATTGGTAGCCTGATGCTTGTCCAGTGTGCCAAAATTTAGGACTCTATCTTTAATAATTCTCATTTTATAGGATTTCAAAAATTTTGTTTAAATATACATCAGAGCCAGTTTGACAAATCTAATAATTTTTCTAGTATTCAGCACACTAGTCTCATACAGAATTGACTTTAAGCTACCATGCCGCAGTGTAATAACTAATTCTCTTTTTTTAAATATAGTGGAAATCGTATTCGCTGGGATACAATATTTCTCAGAGTCGACTCAAGGTCAATACGACAGATATATATGAACATACAAGAAACACACAAAAATACTTACCAAAAGATACCCGTCCTATGTGCCAAAATTTAGGACGTTTTATGGGATTTCAAAACTTTTGTTCTCGATTTACGGAGGCGGAAGGGGGCATGTCAAAAGATAAACTTGATCTGCTTAGCCCATAGACGAACCACCATACCAAATTTGGTGACTCTAGCTCTTATAGTCTCTGAGATCTAGGCGCTCATACAGACAGACGGACATGGCTATATCGGCTCGGCTGGTGATACTGGTCAAGAATATATATACTTTATGGGGTCTGCCGGACTTCCTTCGACCTGTTACGCACATTTTGACAAACTTAATAGACCCTATTACTTTTTTAAAGTAAAGGGTCTAAAAATTGAATGCAAATATCTTTTGAGCCAAGTGGTGAATAACAAAAAATTAAAAATATGGGTTATCTATGATTTAATACCTTTCATATGATACATCACATGTCCTTGAAGGACGAATTTTAAGAAATATACCAGAATCCCTAATAATCGTCCTTGAAGGACATGTGATAAATCATATGAAAGGTATTAAATCATAGATAACCAATATTTTTACATTTTTGTTATACACCACTTGGCTCAAAAGATATTTGCATTCAATTTTTATTTTCAATTTTTATTTTAAAAATTGAAAAATAATTTTTAATTTTAAATTTTTTTAATAAAAATTGAGAATAAGAGTTTTCTTTTAATATTTTTCAATAAAAATCAACAAATAACTTTTATGTTATAATTTATATTTTAAAGATAATAATCATTACGGTCCCTGGTATGTAGTATTATATGTATCTATGCATTTGAAATTCTTTCAGTTGAAAAAAAAAACGACTGCATACATTTATGCGCTCGTGTGGCTTGAAAACTTAAAAACATATATAACTTTTCCGATCTTCAGATGCTCTTAAGTTGAATGATTTGGCAATAATAAAAGCGGATGTTCAGCACAAAACTGTGACAGTTTTCTAATTTACAGGGGGAGGAAGAAGGCGAGACTATTTTTAGACCCTTTACATTAAAAAAGTAAATCGGGTCTATTAAGTTTGTCAAAAAAAAAATGGGCGTAACAGGTCGAAGGAAGTCCGGCAGACCCTATAAAGTATATACATATATTCTTGACTAGCATCAACAGCTGAGTCGATAGAGCCATGTCCGTCTGTCCGTCATGTCCGTCATGTCCGTCTGTCTGTATGAGCGCCTAGATCTCAAAGACTATAAGAGCTGGAGTAACCAAATTTGGTATGGTGGCTCGTCTATGGGCTAAGCAGATCAAGTTTATCTTAAAATTTTGACATCCCATAAATATTAAAACTAGAGTCCTGAATTTTGGCACACAGGACGAGTATCAGGGTCCCAACGTACCAAGTTCGGTGTCTCTAGCTCTTTTAGCAGTCTTTGACAACTAGGTAAACATACGGACAGACAGACGGACAGACAGACAAACAGACAGACGGATGGACAGACGGACAGGCAGACGAACGGACGGACAGACAGACATACAGACGGACAGACATACAGACGGACAGTCAGACGAACAGACAGACTGACAAACAGACGGACGGACAGACATACAAACGGACAGATAGACTGACGGGCGGGCAGACTGACAGGCAGGCAGACGGACAGATAGACAGACTGACGGACGGACAGACTGACATGCAGGTAGACGGACAGTCAGACTGGCAGACGAACGGACAGACAGACAGACAGACAAACAGCCAGACGGACAGACAGACAGATGGGCAGATGGGCAAACAGACAGACTGACAGACATACAAACGTGCAGACAAACTGACAGACAGACTGACGGACGAACAAATAGACAAACGGCCAGACAGACAGACGGCCATTGCTACATTGACTGGGCAGTTAATGCTAATCAAGAATATTTCCTCTTGCCTTGCTCGCAACTTTAGATACTTTTTTCTCTAAGTACAGGTTCTAAAAATAACAAATAAGTGCATTTTTTTTCAACTTCACTAGGCATACTATATACTACAATATACTCCCTGTACCCCCTCAACTGTGTAACGGGTATAATCAGGGCTCCGTTGTGTGTGTGTGTGTTTGTGTGTGTGTATCTGGTTTTTCCGCATTGTTGCTTCCAGGAAGCTCAATACAACAATTTGCTGCATACACACAAAATAAAGGGCAACACGACAGGTTGTATCCATCGTGGAATTTGTCCCAGACCATGGTCTGCATATCGATCGATATATGTATACAGAGATACAAATGGGTGTGTGTGTGTGTGTGTGTGCCAGGCCAACAGCCCAGGACAATTGTTATACATACACACGGCCCAGCAATACGGAGGCGTGGCGTTACAAACTCACATACATTTAATACATGCGCAGTTGTAACGTTTCCTGGTCACAAAATGGAATACATAACACACACACATACATAAATACAAATACAGATATTACATGCATACTATACAGAGCAGCGTACATTTACATATAGTAGCGCTGTTAAGTCTGTTAACAGCGCTGCAACGTTGCCAAGTTTCTGGCTGTACAATTAACAGCTGTTAAGACAGCTGATTTAGTGAATGTCCAATCAGCTGTTAGCGTTAATCATTTTGTTTTCCTGCTCTCCCGTTTTCTCTCTCTCTCTCTCTCTCACTCTGCATGCTTTTTATGAAATAACTGTCTTGAGAAATGCGTAATGGCATAAACGTCATTGTTAACGATATGATGAAACAGCTGCGCTTTTAAATGAAAAAATATCAAAGACAGCAAACAACAACAACAACAAGAAGCAATTGCAGTTGCAGTGACGTAGCAGCGACGTAGCAGCGATGCCGACTGCAGCCGTAGCAGCAGCAACGACGCGCCGTTACGTATTCAAGGTCTACATTTGTGTATCGATACAGGAACATTTGTATGGAAGCGTGTTATGTGTGTGTATGTGCCACAGTTCGGTGTGTATACGCCTGCCCATCATGTATAGTATGTATTAACATACATACATATGTATGTACATAGTATACATACAAAATGCTAGTACTGGAGCAACGTTCGTTGTTCTCGTTTCAACCCCCAAACACGAAACGCGCCCCTTTTGCACGACGTTCCCATTGCCCCTCCATCCAACTGCGTCGCGTCGCATAGCGTCGTGTCGTGTCGCGTCGCGTCGTCGTCGTCGTCACAGCCGTCAGCCTTGCTTTGCGCTTTGCGTTTTGCTTTTGCTTATGACGTGCTCGCACGTACGCGACTCACAACTGTTGTGTGTGTATGTATGTATGTATCGCGTCATACATGCACACGCTGCGACATACTACATGCATATTGAAATGTGTATGTCTGTTTGTATGTATGGATTGTATGCCAACAGTGGCAACTCGCTGTAAAGCACACAGACAGAAAAGCTGTTTTAATTTTAATTCGCATATTATATATAACAATCAATAATTAAGACAGCATAATCATGAGCACAGATATTTTATATACAATAAATTATATATTTTTAAACTTACTGAAATATTTGTTATTTTCAAACCAGAACTGAGAAGAGACAACATTTAAAAGAAAACTTGTTTATTAAGAAAATTGATGCATCGATTAAGACGATAATCGTTGTTTTCTCAGCTCTATAACTCAAAATATACATATGAACATGCATACATCCAATCGGAATGTGCACGACGAAGAGCTTCCACTGTACGTTTGAATGCATAGGTGTGTGCGCATGTATGTATGTGCCAAAAGCACACGCATACAAGCAAGCAGCGAGAGCGTGCGCGCATGAACTGAAAAATGTGTACAACATGAAACGGCAAGTAACCCAGTTGCCAATTGGCTGGCGTGCAGTTTGTAATGAGATAAGGCGTATTGTAAACGAATAACGTAATATTTCTAAATACAGCTAGACAAAATTCACAAAATGCACATCTTTTATTGTGTTTATTATTTTTTCTAATTTTTAAGTATTTATTTTATTTTTCTTAATGTATTAGATAATAAAACATAGAAATCGTATAACTTAATATTTCTATGTACATATGTACATACATATGTGTATACAACAAATAATGTTGACAAAACAATTACTTGACTAACTGTAGTTGCATTTTTTTGACCTTCATATATCAATAACATACAAATGACTATTATTATTAATCATTCATACTTAGTATATACAAATTGTATGAATTGTATTTCGATATCAAAGTTTTGTAGCAGTTACATGACCTACGTGTATATATGTACATACATACATATGTATGTAGCTATGTGTATTTTCTACTGGGTCGCTGTGCTGACTATTTGACGTGCCTGTTTTTTTTCTTCTTTTTCTTCTTTACGCTGCCTTTGCTTTGCGCACCGCTCATTTTCATCATTCTGTAGCCGAACGTTGCCGCGTCAAGTTACGCTTACGCTAAACATTCTTCGGTATCCGTTGCCCACACAATTTTAGCGTCGCTCGTGTACGTGTCGCTGGTCGCTCTAACAGTGTGTGCGTGTATGTGTTTCTGTGTATCACTCTCTCTCTGTCACTGTGCAGGCGACAAAGACGTACGAAAAACGTAACGCGTACGTGTATGCATATACATACTACATAGTTGTAACAGTGTGTGTGTGCGTGTATTGTGCGCCGCAGCGCAATAGAAAAATAATAAGTAAAAAAAAAACAAATTTTTTACAACTATACAATATATTTTTTTTTTGTTGACAGTGTAAATCAAAGTAATAAGAAGAAGAATATTACAAAAAAAAAAATAAATAAATTGTTACTGGCCATGTGTGTGTGCGTGTGCGAAAATCAATAACAAAGCGCAAGGCGCTGAGAGCAAAAAGAAAAATGTACAACAAGCCGCCGCAGCAGCAGCAGCCGAGAGCAATGATAAAAACAACAACAACAAACTGCCAACGCCGCCGGTACGTTTTTGAGCAACAACAACAACAAGCAGAACAACAACAACTAGAGCAGCATCAGCAATTGCAGGCGCCATTATTAAACAATTGTATCGATATTTGTTATCGGCAGTAATTAATCAAAATCGATAAACAGCCGCCAGAGCGCGCTTTGAGCAGAACAAATTGTTGTTTGTCTGTCTCTGTGTTAGTGTATACATATATATATATATATATTTATTTTTTGTGACTGTGTGTGTGTTTGTGTGTAATTTGCGACGCCAAAAAAAAAAATACAAAAAAAGTGGGTCGAGTTGCGCGCGTAAATTTGGGTCGCAGCAGCAGCAGCAACAGCAGCGGCAGAAATTGTGCATTCCAATCGACTTCCAGCTGAGCATTAACATTTATACAGAAAACCCTACGTAATGTCGCTGCACACAAAACGCCAGCACTGTTATTTGTGCGATCTGCCCCGGATGCCATGGGCTATGATCAATGACTTTTCGGAGGCAGTGTGTCGCGGTTGCGTCAACTATGAAGGCGCCGATCGCATTGAAGTTGTTCTCGATGCAGCACGTCAAATGAAACGTTTGCATCCGAGCAGCAAACGTGCCATTGAAAATGGTGAAGTTGTTGTCTTGCAACAACAATTGCCACAACAACAACAGCAGCAACAGCAACAACATCGTGGTGCGCCCAGCACAAGCGGTGGACCATCAGCGGGTGGTGGCGGTGGTGGTGGACCCGGACCGTTATCATTGACACATCATCATGTGGCCGCTTATCAATTGTCACGCATTGGACCGCCGCCACCGCCGCCGCAGCAGCAGCAGCAACAACAGAGCGGCGGCAGCAGCGGCAATCTCATGGATTTTCCGGTTAAATTGGAGGCATCACCTGATGTACGACCTGTACGCATTTCCCACATGACACCCCACCATATGGCGCCCTCTGGCGGCCAACGACCCGGTCCGGGTCCAGTTACACAACAGCCACCTGGCGGTGGTGGTGGCGGAGGAGGCGGCAGCGGTGGCGGCGGCGGTGTTTCCAGCTTGTTGCCAGCACTGTCTGTTAATTTAAAGCGTCCACCCTCCGATGATATTGATGTTGATCCACAACAACAATCGCATGGTCCACAACATGTGGGCGTTGGCGTCGGCGTCGGTGTCGGCGTTAGCGTTGCGGAACTAGCAGCGGGCAGTAGCAGCGGCGGCAGCGGACCATCGAGTGTTAAGCGCAGCGCCTTGGATGATCCTAGCGGCGTTCGACCGCCATTAACACGCGGCGAATCGCTGCCAGCTCCCGTCAGCTATGTGCCCGAGCGGCAGCTCAATTTGCGGGACAAACAGCAGCCGGTGCGGGCGCCCAGCTTTGATGCATCCACCTTTAAGGCGGGCGGTAAGTTGACACTTCTCTGCATTAGTTAATATCCTCTTTCCACTGCACGTTTATATATTATTTAACACTGGAAACAGTGCTGACAAATCAGCAAACTTTTTTCGCATATATCTGTTTTTTTTAGCCATTTCGGATGCATTTCTTTCTAATGCTACAACGAGTTATTTAACACTGAAAATAGTGCTGACAAATCAGCAAACTTTTTCCGAAGATATCTTTCCTTTTTGCCATTTCTTATGCATATCTTTCTAATGCGAGTTATTTAACACTGGAAACAGTGCTGTCAAATCAGCAAACCTTTTTCGCAGAGATCTCTTCATTTTTGCCATTTCTAATGCATTTCTTTCTAATGATACAATGAGTTATTTAACACTGGAAACAGTGCTGACAAATCAGCTAACTTTTTTCGCAGATATCTGTTTTTTTTTTAGCCATTTCGGATGCATTTCTTTCTAATGCTACAAGAAGTACACAAAGACTTGAATAAATTAGTGCATTTGTCACTTAAAAATGTACATTTGAACATTCATTGAAATGTACATTTGTTTGGAAAGAGTGCTGGCAAATCATTATTCTTTTTCCTATTTAATTTGAATATATTTAATACGAATTTCTTTCTAATGCTACAAGTGCAGAAAGAAGTATAAATATTTGCATTAATCACTAAAAAATTAATTTTTACATTATTTGAACACAGTGCTGACAAATCATTAATTTTCCGAATAGATTGCTTCTTTTGCTAATTAATACGAATTTATTTAATTTGACTTATTGAGTAGCGCTCTAATTGATAAGATTCGTCTTGTAGTGATGGGAATCAATATTCTAACACTACAAATATATAAAAACGTATAAGCATTAGTCACTTCATGTTCATTTGTTGATAACAGTTCTGCCAAATCATTATCATTTTATCATCCAACAGATCTGTCCTTTTTGTCATTCAATAGTATGCGTTTATCAACAAATACAATATGTGAATCTGCAATTCATCACTTTGATTAATGTCAATACCTGTACCTGTACTTACCTTTTTATATGCAGACACTATTTGTTTATAAGTTAAGATGGTATTTAAAATTGTGTTACCTTTTGAAAATTCACCTCAAATGTCTTGATTATCAAATGAAAAGTCTTTACATAAAAAGAATAAAGTAGGATAATCTTTAACTATGAGAGCTATACTATGATATATTAGTCTGTACTTAACCAAAATCTGTGGCATTGATTAAGATATCGTAATTAACAAATAGGTTTTTTCTTACTGTTGGTTAAACTTCAACCGATCATTCCTCTGACAGTTGTATGATTTACTAGTGATCTTGAATATATACCATATGTTTTTTAGCATATCGCTTTATTTAAATACAAAACCATCGATGCTATTAATTTTACCAGCTTTGATTTTTTGCAGTCTTAAGTTGAACTCAGTGAACTCAGCAGTTCCCAAATTTAATCAGTATAAAATGTGACTAGAGGCTAGAGTTCTTCTAAATTTGTTGTCATTTTAAATCTACAAATTGTATACAATGCACAAGCATTTGTTTAAAATGTCAAAATATTTGTTGGAAAAAAAAATAATTTTAAAATTGAGTCATAGAAAAAAACATATTGAATTATACTTTAAATTTGTATTATTTTTTTTTTCAAATTTGTGGCAACCGATCGTTGTGAATATGAAATTAAATCCTTTTGAGGTACACAAAGATTTCAATCGGTTGTTATCAAAAGCAATTGTCTTAAAAATCTCTAAAGATTTGTGAAATACATCTGCATAATATGTAAAATCAGCTTAAAACATAGGAAGGTTCAAATGTATTAAATGCATGTATTAAATAGATACAACAATTTTTTACATTAGACAAATATACATTATCTTAAATAGATTATACAAGAATGTATAAAGTTGCATACTTTTGTTGTAGAAAATGTCAAGCATAGCGAATACTCTAATACAAAGTTCATGTAAATTTTTTAAAAATATTTTTCCATTACTATAAAAATATGTACACATGTTGAAAATTTTACAATGCAAGAAATATAAATTTCTTCTCAATATTAAAAGTATTTGTTTTAAAACATAAAAAGTAGAAACAGTACGATTTTCGATAAAATTTTACTAACTCTTATTATCTTTATCAAAATAGAGAAATTTAACCATCTTCTGATTAAACGATTAGTTCAAGTTTGTAAACTGATTCCTTGTCAAATATTCTTGACTCTTAAAAAAAAAACTCTGAAGACTAACAAAAATTTTTCACTGAAATTAAGAAACTATTTTCAAAGCTAAAACTGAAAAATCTCGTTATCTGTTGAAGCATTTTCCGAGCTTTTGATGGGAAAATTGTTTAAAAATAGTTTAGTTTAGTCTGAACCGAAATGAACTGAAGATTTGGTTCCGTATATATGTATCTATGTGTGTGTGTGTATGAGTGTGTTTTGGAAGATAAGCGACAACAGCAAACTGACACAAATCCCAAGCAGAGTGAGTGAGCGTGATTGCCGCTTATCAGCGTGTGTGAGAGAGAGAGATAGAGATAGCGAGTGTGAGCGGGGGCACAGGAAGAGATAGAAGATAGGCAGACATATAAGTTGTGCTATTACCGCTTATCAGAGTGGACGACGAAAAAAACCCCGGACTATTTGACTGATAACAGCAGTTGGAACAGCGATTAGATAACGCTACAGACAAACGGCCATGTTCTCTTATCAATGCCCGCTGTGTCACTCTCTGTCTCGCTCTATCACGCTTCCTCTTATCGGGCAGCCGCTGCTGTTGCTACCATTTTCAGTTGCAGTTGCAGCTACCTTTTTTTATTTTGTTTTTATTCGCGTTGTGTGGGGAATATTAAGTTAACCCCATAAGGTATATACATTTATTCTTGATCAGCATAAGTCGCTGAATCAATATAGTCGTGTCTGTCTGTCCGGCAGTCTTTCTGTCCGTCTGTCCATTCGTATAAACGCAAGTATATCAGAGATAGTAAGAGCTAGAAGCTTAAAGTTAATGTCCCAGCCGAGTCAATAGTCATATCTGTGTATCTGTCCGTCTGTCTGTCTGCCCGCTAGTGTGTCTGTCTGTCCGCCTGCCAGTCTGTCTGTCTGTCCTTCCATCTGCATAAACAAAAGTATCTCAGATATGGTAAGAGCTAGAAGCTTAAAGTTAATGTCCCAGCCGAGTCAATAGTCATATCTGTCTGTCTGTCTGTCTGCCCGCTAGTCTATCTGTCTGTCCGTCCATCCGCATAAATGAACGTATCTCCGAGATGCTAAGAGCTAGAAGCGTGAACTTGGTTTCCCAGTACTGCTTAAACTTGTAGGCAGCTTAAGTTTATCTTAAATTTTGGTTGCCACACCCCCTGCGCCCACAAATCAAAAAAAGCTCATAGCAAGAGCAGTTTTATAGCTACACGGTTGAGATTTGCCACACATGATGCTAATCTTTTGATAGATGTATACAGAAAATTGCATTATAATGCCACCCCTCGCCCACAAATTGAAAAAAAGAGAATTACATGGGCAGTGAACTTAAGCGGTGCTCCCTACTGCTACAGGGTATATTACGGTCGGGTTGCCGACTGTTTTTTTTTGTATGCTGTGGAATGAGAGTTTTTTTTTGGTGTGTACGTTCTGTGGAACGAGCGAGCTCTTCCAGGCTCTAGGCCACAACAAATGCGTGTGAGTGTGTGTGTGTGTGTGTGTGTGTATAATAGGCGTACACACACGCACATTAACGTAAGCAAACGCAGCCATGCAAAAATTTCACCTGCAAGCGTTTGCAAAACAGGGGTTAGTTAAAAGGGGGGCAGGGGCGGAGAGAGAGAATAGAATGTAACTGACGACGTCTCCTGCAGATGTGCATTTTATAATTCAAACTGAAAACTGTTAAACACACGCACAAAACACACACACGCACACATGTACACACCCACACTGTTATACAGCTAGAAGTCAACGCATTTTGCAAGACGACAACGACAATGACGACGACGACGACGCAACCCTCGTTGACACGGCGGCACCTTTGGTTGCCAACCCTTGCCTATAAAAAGGCATTTGCTTGTCATGCGCACAAACGCAAAAAGCTAAAATACATAACACGCACACACAAACACACGAGTAGTACGTACATGCATTGCAGCTACGCACGCACACACGTAAAACGAAAGGACTGTCGCCGCAGCAACTCCCTACCCCCCTCTCCCTGCTCCACGCTTAACCATGCGACCCACAAAAGTAATAAAAACAGACGTGCAAAAGTTGAAGTCGTTGTCGTCGCAGTGTTGCCATTTTAGCTAATTTATTGCTAGAGTTAGCGTTTTTTTGCTATGCTTAAAAAATATATATATATTTCAGTTTATTTAATTTTTTTTACTTTGCTTTATTTTAATATGTGTATTTATTTTAAAAATCTAAAATTAAATTTAAAGAAAAACATTAAGAATAAAAATTGCATTTATGTTTTATAAGCATTTATTTTCTTGTTTTTATTTCTATTAATTTATTTTAATATATTTTTTATTTAAATCTAGCTGGTTTTTTTTTAATGGTCAAATTCTGGCAACACTGTTGACTCTCAACTCTGATGCTGTTTGGGGGCTGTAACTGTGTCTCTCTCGCTCTCTTCAAAGCTGCTGCTGTCACTGCTGCTGTAACTGTGCCTCTCTCGTTCTCCACAACAGGCTTGCTGTCGTCGTTGTTGTTGTTGTTGCTATTATTGCCTGGGCTAAACGAGTTTTGGCTTTACTGTGTGTTCTGCTTTTCTTATTCTTCTTTTTATTATTTTTGTGTGCGCGCGCAAAACGTCATTAAACTTGTTTTGGTTTTTGATTCTTCTTCTTTGCTGTTTTACGCTATGCGATAACAAGTTGCACACACATACACACACACAAATACATACAAATACGCGCGCATACGCAGAACAGCAAACAGTGTAGATAAAATTTTTAGTTAGTATACGGAATGAACTGCAACAGCAAACGATAAACGTACATGCTGCAATACATGCACACTTGATATATGTATGTATGTACTTTTCTATACATACTTGTGAATATACTCAGCAAAAGGCAAAGAAATAAAACCAACAAAATAAGGAGGATTTTTCGCGCATGCCGATGCCGTCATCTCGTGTCTGTTGTGTCTGTGTGTGTGTGCGTACTGTGGGGCCAAGCTTATTTTCATTGATGATTGCCGTTGCACTTTACTTAACTAAATTTGCTGCTGATAATGAAATTGAAATTAAAGCTTTCATTGATATATTGCGATAAAGTTATATCAATAGTATATACATTTTAAATTTATCAAGATAATGTTGTCAATTTACAAATCAAGTTGGCAACACTGTGCGTAAATTGTTTGTTGTTGTTGTTGGTGGTGCTTTTACGTTTTACGCTGCTTATTGCTTATTACGTGTGTATTTACGTTACGTTTCCCTATGTATGCGTGTGTGTGTGTGTTTGCATGTGTTTCATTACCAAAATCAAAAAGTGCGCCCGTGTGTGTGTATACTAAAAATATAACAAACTTTTAGGTATACATACACAAAAAAAAACACGCTGCATACATAAATTTGTACATACATACATACATACATTAATGCCGCTGACACGCTAGCGTCGTTTACAATCAAACACATAATGCATGGCATGCATATGTATATACATACATACATTGATACACTTATACATACTATGTATGAACGTGCAAGCTAGCTGCTCCCGCCCACTCTTGCACCGTCCCTCTCCGCACTGTTCCTTTTGTGTAAACGCCTTCGTGTCTCGTCGTCGTCGTCTTCATTCAGCGCACTTCGTATTATTGTCGTTGTTGTTGTTGTTGTTGTTCTTGCATTGCAGTATCTACTAAATATAGTGACGACCATTCCAATGCGCGTTTGTAAGGAATTTTTCATTGTGTATATTACAGCACACTCTCACGCTCTCTCACTCTTTCGCTCTGTCGCTGTGCTGTGACGTTCTCTGTCCTAGGCGTTAATTAGGCACGCTCTCTTGTCAATCAGCATCAGTGTGCAGTGCGGCACTTTTACCGTTATAACACGTGAACAACGGCGTGCAGAGCTACTGCAATGAGAGAGATTGTCCTATGCATGCATGTGTGTGTGTGTGTGTGTGTGTGCTGGTGTGCATGAACCTAAGCAACAACGTCGACGTCGCTGATTAGATGCATCAGCGCACAGTGTGACCACACATTGCATACGCATTTTATACTATTTTATTTGTGCATATAAAATAGCGTTGGTTTATTTATTTTTAAATTTTTTGCTGCTCATCATCATAATCATGTGTGCCAAATCTCAAGTTTATAGCTACAAAACTGCTCGTATTATGAGCGGTTTTATTTTGTATTTGCGGGCGAAGAGGGCGTGGTATACAAAATTGAAGATAAACTGGATTTAGCTGCAAATTTAAGGAGTGCTGGGAGATTAGGATTAAGCTTCTAGCTCTTACCAACTCTGAGATACTTTCGTTTATAAGGTTGGACAGACGGACGGACGGGCAGAGAGACGGATAGACAGAGAGACGGACAGACAGACGGATAGAAGGAGAGACATACGAACGGACAGACAGACAGACGGACGGATAGTCAGGACAGGATGGACAGACAGATAGACGGACGAACAAACAGACAGAAGGACGGACGGACGAATTGACGGATGAACGGACAGACAGACAGACGGACGAGCAAACAGACGGACGAACAAACATACGGACGGAGAGATAAACAGACAGACAGGCAGACGAAAGGACAAATAAACAGACGTGCAAATAAACAGACGGACAGATAGACGAAGGGACTGACAGACAGACGGACATATAGGCAGACAGACGGGTGGACAGAGAGACGGATGGACAGACAGACAAGCGGACAGACAGACAGAAGGACGAACAGTTAAACGGATGGGCAGACAAACAGAAGGACAGGCAGACAAACGGACTGGCGGACAGACAGACGGAAAGATAGACAGATATGAATATATAGGATATGATTATGAAGATATGGGATAGATATAGGGTCGGTCATCCCTTCTCTTTCCTGTTACATACTTATAACAAACTTGATTTACTCCCTCCGTGTATAAAAAATATGTAAATTTTGTATTATGACAAAACAATTACTTGACTAACTGTTATATTTTTGAATGAAAGCGAAATGGTTTTCTTTGTTGTTTTTTTGGTGCACCAATCAGATTTTGATAGTCCCTTAGCACTTGGTCCGTATGATAAGCGACAGTAAAATGCGTATCATGAGGTTGACATATCTTATCACAATATTATATCAGTTGTTATCAGTAACAGGGCTAGTGATAAGCAGTTAACTGCTCGATAACAGACCAAATGGACAGTGCTGATGGTTGGGAAGAAACTGCCTTTCGTATAATACGACGATAAAGTGAATTGAATGTTATCAACTAAGTGGTGTTCGTTTTCGATAATATAGATTATAAACGTATATATTATCAATGATATATCGATTCAATAAAAAAATTAAACTAATAATAAAAACGAGTGGTCTTTTTGGGGAGGGAGGAAACCGGACAATGAACCCAATATTACAAAACTTTGTTTTTAGAAAAATCTGTTATCGCAACAAACTAATCAGTTATAGTAGGTATTTTCCAATGATGCCTTTGTTTCTAAAACGAAACCTTCTACAATGTGTTTTTTTTTGTGGCTTTACTTATTCATTTCCCAACTTAACTGATAAAGTTATGCATGCGTAATACACTCTCGAGCTCTAAAACTGAATTGCGATAAGTATTTTCCCTATAGTATGTATGTATAATGTTATCGCCCCATTTAGACGTCATGTGTTTTATATTCGCCGCATTCCCCCGACATTGGTCCATAAACAGCGATATTGAGAGCGGCGTGTACTATATACATATATTATTATTATTATTCTTTTTTTTTTTTCTATATGTATTTGTAGACACTCCACTTTCGTTTGCTTTTGCTGCGTGTTAATACACACAGCTGTTTTTTTTTCTTTATCTTATCGTGAGGTGCCACATTGAGGCTCTAGAATATGCCCACTATCTTATCGCCATGGCCAACTATGACTGATAGCGAACAGAACACACATTCATATAGTATGTATTCCAATACATAATACTTTATATATTTATATATATATATATAATGTATTTGATTGCATTCTTCATGGAGGCAGATCACACGTTGTCTATATAGAATAGTTTTGTTTATTTTTATTGATTATGCATTGTGTGTTGGCAGTTTAAATTTGTGATTGTAAATCAAAATTGAATTTTAAAATGTTGAGTAGTTGATTCATCAATTTTTCTTGAATTTATTTATGTATATTATTTATAAGGCAATTTTTAGAATTTAGTTAACAGACAAATATAGTTGGAAACAATAGATTAAATAGTAATAGGTTGGGAAAATAATGTTTCTTTTTCAACAATTTTGAAATTAGCGATCTATAACATAATTTCAATATGTTAGACGGATGAAAAATTACAGCAAACTTACTTTGACATATTTAAAAATGAAGAATACACAATTATCCAAAGAAAAAGTTTGACTTGTGGAGACTTTCTGACTAATGGAATACTTATGAAGTAATAATAATTTATACTATAATTTTTTAATATAGTGGCAATCGTACTCGCTGGGATACTAATATATCTCAGCCACTTCCTTTTGCCTTTGATCCACTTTCGATTTCTTTAATAGGTTTAAATTTTTCATCAAGCGATAAACATTTTAAATACATGTTTTCTGTTATATTTAGCGACCGTTTTAGTTCGTGAATTGGGTCAATTTATTGTCGATATGACACATATATATCAACATTGCCAAAAGGTAACGAGCAAGACTTGTTATACAGCTGTTTCCAGAGATGCCAATCTCCCGCATCAGTACAATTTTCAGCTAGCTTAGCCAACGATTGAAGTTTTTCTCTATGTTGCGCTGCTAGAACCAGTTGAGAATTTTAAAGGAGCAAGATAGAAAACTAGCCTGCAAGTTGAGCTCGCCTTTTGTGTGTTGTTGTGGTTGTAGATGCGCTGATAATTTTCACAATGATTATTAAGAGCGCGGCTGACAAAGAAGAACTTAAAGAGCGTTATTCCTAAAGTTAAGAATGTAATTGTTGATGCAATATTCTATCATATTGCATCATCATATGTTCATTTACATCATTATAACATATCCGAACGAGCTGAAACGTAAAAAACTCGCACTTAATTGGGGATTTCCCCGAAAAACTCGACTTACAGAACGTGTCAATATTTTTGTTTGACTTATGGAAATTCCAGTTACGGAAGCAGAATTGTATGTAGTTTGCTAAGTAAACGCTATTGCCACTCGATTTAGTTCGAGTTATGGAACTTCGACTGTATTTGTATTATAAATTTGCCTTAACAATTTGTGTGAAATATTTATTTCTTACAAGAATGTCAGTCAGATATTTTCAAGAATATCGATTTATATTACTCGATCATCAACATCAACCAATTAAAAATTGAGTATAAATCAATTTATCGCCCAAATAAGTTAGAAAAACATTTATTTATTTTGCATCGACAAGAAATTATTGATAAATTTTGAAATAACATTTGAAAAATGAATTTTAAATAACAAAATAAATTGTAATTATATTTAAATATTATTTTAAATGAAAACTGAAAGATAAAGAAAAATTTAGAAAGTTGTAAGCTGTAAAATTCGATTTAAATCGCTTAAGCAAAAAATCGATTCAGCGATTCAACGAAGTTTTATCATAATATCACTAGTATTTATATATTTCTTCTTCTTTCATCTCCGATTGCACTATTTTTATACACTGTGCCCATTAAAAATGAGCAAATAGGGTATAATAAATTTGTGCAAATGTATGTAACAGGCATAAGGATGCATCTTAGTGTATATAGTAGTATATAAGTATACATATATATTTCTGATCAGTATCTATAGCCGAGTCGACTGTCTGTCTGTCTGTCTGTCTATCTATCTGTCTGTCCGTCCGTCTGTCCGTCCGTCTGTATGAACGCGTGGATCTCAGCAACTATAAGAGCTAGTTCTGTTTGGTTTTCTGATTTAATGAGTGGTTTTATCAACGGAAATCAATAAGAGAGTTCCGAAATATGAGTGCCCACTTGAAATAATCCGACCATTAAATTGAGTGCTACACACAATCACATAAAACAGCAGCGCTTAAATTCATAATTTTCAATTACGCACAACTGTTTTATATCGTAAACAAAATGTATATATATATGTACATGTGTATGTCTATAAATATATTTATATGTGTATATATGGTTCGATGTAAAGTTCTCACACCATTTTTTTTTGGGGTGTGGTTCCTTTTTTCATTCATGTCAGCTCACAAATTGTTGTACAATGTTCTTGTAATAGAATTGACAAATGATTCATGTGTGTGCAAAAAAAAAAAACAAATTCCAAAAGCAGACGGAAAAATTCTAAAAAGAAATAAAACCAAAATAGAATTAAGCTGGATAAATTTATTATTTATGTGAATGAGGAACATATACAAAACGTTTGTATATGTGTGTATGTTTAAAATTCCAATGTTTTTCTATTTTTAACATTCAATTGTGTATGACGTGAACTTTGTGAAATTGATTTGATATTGAGTAACTGCAACAAATTGCAATGCAACCACTGTGCACGCGGCGCTTGCTGAGAGAGCGAGAGTAACTCTCAGCCTTACTGTTTTGCTTATTGGCGCAGCTGCTCACGCTGCTGCTGCTGCGCTGCTTCTTCTTCTGCTTCCTTCTCTGTTTGTTATTGTTGTCGATTTTGCTGCCATTATTTATTATTATTATTATTTTTTTTTTTTTGTTATTATTTTTAACACATTTGCGTGCAAAAATATAAACAAATGCTATAAATATCCACGTTTCGTTATTGAGGAGGCCACACACAGCACACAGAAGCAACGACGACTACGACTACGACGACGACGACGACGACGACGACGCGTCGCGATGCTTAAAGTCGCTGGCGTCGACGTCGACAGCGACGCATCAAATTGCGATGTCTGTGCGCGTTTTTTGACTTGCCAATTTTTTTTTTTTAGCAACGTGCCGCGTGAGCAGCAACAAACAGCAGGAACATCCAAGCAACAACAGCAACAACAACAACAGCAATAGCAACGCATAGAAAAAGAACAACAACACGCAGCAGAGCAACAGTTTCAATAAATAAACATAACAGCACTCCGGGGCAGACAAAACATTTCGTATGCAGCCCACTGTGCGTCGCTGACAGCGTCGTCGACATTTGAGCAATGTGCACGGCCCCGCTAGGCATACAAATTAAAGTTCAGCTCAGTTTTAGCTTTTGCCTCCGTGTCTTGGTTTTTTTTTCGTTTTTTTTTTTTCAATATCATCATCAGCAGCAGCAAAAGTAAATTGTGGCTACGCGTGCGCGTGCTCTGAATACGTTTGTAAAACTTTTTACGAGTTAACAGCGCAGAGTTAACAGCGCAGAGATAAGCAGCAACAGAGTTAACAGCACAAAGATAGTATGTAGCGATAGAGTTAACAGCGCGCTGCAGCCCGGAGATAAGCAGCGACAGAGTTAACAGCGCCATGATTATCAGCGACAGAGTTAACAGCGCAGTGTTAAGCAGCGATAGAGTTAACAGCGTAAAGCTAAGAACGACAGAGTTAAGAGCACAAAGATATGTAGCGATAGGGTTAACAGCGCAATGTTAAGCGGGGCAATTACTTAGTTTATGCGACAGCTAAAGCTGGTTTGAATGGAATGAAGTCGAATCAATTTATTTAAAGGCTATTTACACAATGGCACATTCGACGGCATATACAACATTCTAACCGATTGTTGAGTATGCCAACATTTAAACTGAATTACAAGCGATATTATTGATGTCTTTTCAATTTTAGACCTCAATAGTATTAAAAATGACAATAGATTTTGAGATTGAGATGTTTTTATAGAAGCTTTTCATCGCTAGCAACTCTGTAATTGACAAATGTGACGCTGAGGCTGAAGTAGTAGACTTCAGGTGTTTTTAAAAGAATTCTAAGTGTTTCCAGACACTTATGTAGAAAGTGAAGGAATTTTCAGTAATGCTGGAATTGTTGTCAGTAATAAGGAGGGCTTCACTTAGCCCACAACTGTGGGCTATATATGTATATACCCTATGAAGTCGGCCACGCTTTCATCTGCCTTATATCAAATTTATATAAAGACCCACAGTGATAACAAGCTTGAATTAAAATCGGCTTAAGCTGCTGCTTTATAAACTTGGTAAAAAATGTTAACAGAGCAATGCTAACAGCGCACAGTGAATTCGAGCAAATGTTAACAGAGCAATGTTAATATATATTAACAGCGCAATGTAAACAGCACAAAGTTTACAGCGACAGATAAACGACTGCGGTGTCTGTTAAGTGTCGCAGCAGTTTGCGCATGTTCATGTACACAATGTGCGATGTATGTATGTATGTGCATAACAAAGTATGCATGTATATAAATAAATATATATACATATGTACAGATTCTTATATGTATGTATTGTATGTATGTATGTATGTTATAATTGGCGTGACCGTCGCTCGGCAAGTCACGCGGCGACCGAGCCGGCTGCGTGACGAAAAAAACCAAAGCAAATAGTCAAAACAAATCTTCAAAATATGTGTGTTGCGCATGTGTGTGTGTGTGTTTGTGTGTGCGTGTTTGGTATACATACACAAACGTCAACTTTGTCGTCGTCGTCGTTGTCGTTGCATGCTGACAGAAAATGAAAAGGAAAGAAGCAAAAAGGAAAGAAAAAGAAAAACCGGCCAAACTGCAAACTGCATTCATTCTGCACGTTTTGTTTCGCGCTCTCGCTCTCGCTCTCTGCATGCGTCGCTGCCTTGTGACGTATGCGCAGCAGCAACAAAAACTTGTTTCGTTTCATTTCGTGTCGCTGTTGCTGTTGCTGTCGGCGTCGCTGCCGTCGCAGCGGCTTCTGCCGTTTGGCAGTTTGCCAACTGACGTCGCTTTGCAAAAAACCAGCTGGTTGAAAGATTCTAATTGTTGTTGTTGGCACAGTGGGGCCAGCAACCTGCACCAGCCATTGCTGTGTTGTGTGACGTCACGTTGCTGCTGGTGAATGAAAACGTTGTCGTTGTTGCCAAGAATACACACAGACAGATATGCAGTTGTATGTGTGTGTGTGTGTGTGCGTGTGAAAACGTTCGTGCCAAGTTCTAAAATTACAAACAACTTAAACAACAACAACAATTTATGCAATGAAAATGATTTCATTTATTTTATTTTTGATTCATTCGCATGAAAAATCGAAAGCGCAACCTCCATTAACTAAATACTGTAAACATAAATACAATTATACAAAAAACAACACACACACACACACATGCATAAATACTTAGAGACATACACACACACATGTAAATGTATCTGCTTCTTCGTCTACTTTTTCATCTGCTTCTTCTCGTTGATTACTTACATACAGTGTGCTTTCGTTATAGTAAACTGTTTGGCAAGCAAAACTTTTGTTTTCCTTTTGTAAACAATATCCAGAAATAGTTTTTGTTTATTGTTTTCTTGTTTTGTTTTAGAAAATTGCTTCAAGTGTTTTCAGCTCATAGTATTTTTGAAGAATTTATTAGACCCTTAACTCTAAAAACAAGTTAAAAGGGTCTATTAAGTTTGTCAAAATGTGCGTAACAGGTCGAAGGAAGTCTGGCAGACCCCATAAGGTGTATACATATATTCTTGATCAGCATCAACAGCCGAGTCGATATAGCCATGTCCGTCTGTCTGTCTGTCCGTCCGTCTGTATGAGCGCCTAGATCTCAGAGACTATAAGAGCTAGAGTCACCAAATTTGGTATGGTGGTTCGTCTATGGGTTAAGCAGTACCAGTTTATGTTATAATTTTGACACGCCCACTGCCGCCTCCGTAAATCCAAAACAAAATTCATCACTACTAATATTATTTATGCAACACTTTTATAGATCTAATACTTATCGTATCTAGAGTCCTGAATTTTGGAACACAGAACGGGTATCAGGGTCCTAACGTATCTTGAAAATTTCATCGCGATCGAATAATAATCTCGCAAGTTATTCAAAAAAAACTTAAAATCCCATATAATGGTCAATTTTTTTGGCACTCAGGACAAGCATCGGGGTCCTAATTTATCCTGAAAATTTCATCACTATCGGACAATAAACTCGGGAGTTATTCAAAACTCAATATTACTCAGTGTCGGACCAAAGAAAGAAGAAGAGCATATTGACGTTACAACGCGCTATGGGGTGCTATTTGTGTTAATCTTATTTCCATTTAGAAGAATAAGTAAAGGATCTCTCATAGTCGACTTCGACTGTAGCCTTTCCGACTGGTTTTTTATTGATACCGATGTTTTATCCTAACATCGAAGCATCGGTAAACATAGGGATCAACAAAAACCTTGGGAAACGTCGAGGTATCGCGAGGTATCACAAATCCATTGATGTCCGATACATCAATGGTTTCTTACACTGTCCTTCACTGTCATCGTTATTTTATTAAGTGTTGTAAAGTATTCCATTAAAAAGGCCATTGACATTTGTGTGGGGAATTTTAAGCTGGGATTTTTTACGATTTACCTGGTTTTTTTTTGAATACTATTAAATGTATTTGATGGACATTTAGTCACGATGCACTTAACTTAATCTTGTGTATTTATTTATTTCGATCAGACTCATGATGTAATATAAAGTTTTTAAAGTCGTCTTCTAGTTAAGTGTGACTTAAACTTGGAATCTTAGTTAATGCAGACCAAAGTAAACTATTTTCCTTATGCAAATGATTTTTTAATTGGCTTTTTTCACGATTAGAATCTATAAAAAGAAATATAAGCACATTAAAGCAATTTAATGTATCGATATTATTTAATTTACATACTTAAGCGACTTTTAGTTAAAACATCAGTTCGAAATATTAAATGTCTCTAGTGTTTGAGCTCTTAAAATCTGTCAGCTACAACTTTTTTACATTAAAATAACATTAAAGCTGCAAGCTTCACTTCAACTTCAACGGCTCCCTCTCTCTTTGGTAGTTAAAACATTCACTTTATGTTCAGTATTTATTTTCATTTAGCACTTTAAATACACTGATAGAATTTTTAATTTAGATTTGTCATTTTTTACGTGGAAAACTAAAAATTTAGTTATATATAATAAATCTATTTCTATTAAACTTTTCTCGCAATCTCTCTCTTTAGTAGTAAACATTTAAAGTTAACTTATTTAAGTTTTAAAGCTTACTCTCTCCATATATTTTTAATAAAGCACATTAAAGCTAAGTCATTTATGCTTAAAGCACACTGTATAATCGACTCATTTTATTAAACTTCTTCCCTCTGTCTCTAGTAGTTAACATTATTAATTTTAAATTGTTCTGCTTGTTTTGGAATTACATTAAATCTAATTCTTAATGTGCTTAAAGCTCCTACTCTCTAAACTTCATCTCTATAGTAGTTAAGACATTTAATTAAGTTATTCCACTTCATGTTTTGAAAGCACATTAAAGCGGCTAACTCGTTAAAGCTTAAAGCTCACGTCATCTTTGTCTCATTTTATCAATCTACATCTCTTTTATTTATAGTACGAAAAGTTGTTCACTTGTTGTTAAAGCACATAGAGCTAATTAACTTAAGCTTTATTTCTTTCTAGTTGTTAAGAACTTTATTTATACTACACTTGTTGTTTGAAAAGTTTATATAATCTAACTTATTTAGATTATAAGATAGATATTTAGTTTTCAATCTCTCTCTCTCTCTAGTTGTTAAGAAGTAAATGTGTTTTAAAAGCACATTAAATCAAACTCTTTATATGCTTAAAGCTTACTCTAACTTTGTCTAATTTTATTCAGCCTCCAACTCTCTTTTTGAGTTGCTAAGAACTGTATCTCTACACGTGATTTAAAAAGCTCATTATATCGAACAGATTCTAGCTTAAAGCTCACTTCATCTTCGTATCATTTTTATCAATCTTCCATCTTTCTTTTAAGTTGTTTTTAGGTTTAACTTTACACTTGCTTTAAAAGCTCATTAAATCAAACTTATTTTAAGCTTAAAGCTCACTTTTCTTATCCCTCTCTTTTTATTATATTATCTTGAACACTGTTTATCTGCCGGCAACTAAACCTAATACAGTGTCCAATCCTTACTTCATTGCAGAGCACTTGTCGCCGGCCAGTCGCCGTAATGGTTCCAGCCCGCCCTCGGGTCCAATGCCCCCCCGCAGTGTCCACTCGCCCAACAGTTCGGGTGAGTTTGAAATATGAATATTATATGCGTTTATGTTGATTATTAATCTCTCTCTCGCTCTCGCTCTCTTCGGCATTGCAGGATCTTCGTCGGGTCGCCGTTCGTCGGGATCTCGTCATGTGTCGAGCACAACCGTTACAAGCAGCGAAGTTGGCGGCTCGAATTCTGTACAAGCAGCCGCAGTCGCTGCCGGTCTTGGTGCGGGCAGCGCAGCTGGCGTTGGCGGTTCTCTTGGTGGCAGCAATTCGTTGAGCAGCTGCAGCAGCGGCGTTGGCGTCGGTGTTGGCGTTGGCGTCGGCGTCGGTGGTGGAGGAGGAGGCGTAGGAGGAGGAGGTAATTCTGCGTCTGGCAACAATGTTGGACCCTCGTCGCTGCCACCGAATCCAAATGCTGTAGCTGGCGACGGCAGCGTCGGTGGCAGCGCTGTCGGACCAAGCGGCAGCAATGGCAGCGGCTCAGTCAATAACGGTCCCGGCAGCAGCGGCAGCCAAGGTACGCCGGGTATGAGCAGCAGCAGCGGCGTCGGTGGCGGTGGCGGCAGCAGCAGTGGCGTCGGCAGCGCAGCCGGCATTAGCGGTGCGCCCGGCAGCAGTTCAGCGCCAAACTCGGCAGCGGCAGCGGCCGCAGCAGCGGCACAAAATGCCACACTCAAGTGCACACTCTGCCAGGAGCGTCTCGAGGATACGCACTTCGTGCAGTGTCCCTCTGTCAACATACACAAGTTCTGTTTCCCCTGCAGTCGCGAGAGCATCAAGCGTCAGAATGTAAGTAACGCTCTCTGTTCCGGTCTCGCGTGGTGAAATTGTGAAACAAGCTGAAGTAATCGTTAAGGTGAATTTACATTGAGGTGTCGTATTCACCAAGGTGATATTACATTAGGGTGTCTAATTCACCAAGGTGTATTTACATTAAAGTAACAAATTCACCAAAGTCAAAATAACATTGAGGTGAATTTACATGAAAGTAAATTGATACTAGGTGAATTTACATTAAGGTGAATTTACATTGAGGTGACATACTGACCAAGGTCAGTTTACATTAGAGTGAATTTACAATAAAGTGACGTATTCACCAAAGTTAAATGACATTAAGGTGAATTTACATTATAGTAAAATCACATTATGGTGAATATACGTTATGGTAACAAATTCACTTTTGTGAAATTACACTTAGGTGAATATATATTCAGGCGACGTATTCACCAAGTTGAATTTACATTAAGGTTTTTATTTACAATAAGCTGAAATTACATTAAGGTGAATTTACGTTAAAGTAAGGAATTCACAAAGGTTAAACTACATTTAGATAAATTTACATTGAGGTGACTTTTTGCTACCTTTAATGGCACACTCTTTGTCACCGTCAGTTAATTTTTGATACACATTTTTCGCATCGGTTGCCAAATAAAAATCCCATCGGTATTTGTTCTAAGAAAATCTGGTCACACTCTGAACAATTTCATAGAAAAATGCGACAATCTAGTAGGCATTTGTTTTACTTCTATCGCTGTGCATTGGTCACTTTTTATTTGTGATTGTTCACACGAGACCGACGATTGTTTTTAACAAAAAGTGTCGGTGAAAGGTGTTCGACTGCACTGAGGTGTTGGCAACTTCTTAGAGCCTAAAAAAAGCTACAACGTTAAAATAAAAGCTAGAACAACTTGGAATATATTCCAAGAAAGCCAGATAACAAGCTATTATAGTAATTAGGTAGTTTTTTTTAACATGTGCCCATTGAAAGTGGATACAATTACTTTGTGTAAACGTAAACGCAACAATCATAAGGAGTAAGCTCCGACATTATAAAGCATATTTAATTTCTTCAGACCCTGTTTATGCTGTTTATGCTTATCAAGAATACATATACTTGTATTCTTGATAAGCATAAACAGCCAAGTCGATATAGTCATGTCTGTCTGTCTTGCTGTCCGTCTATCCGTCTATGTTAACTAGTCTCAGTTTTAAAGATATCTGAGTGAAACTAGCTACAGTTCCGTCTCTTTGCTGCAGGCAGTACATATGTACACATGTCGGAAACGGCCAGATCGGATCACTATATGAGAAAGCTACCATAGGTTTAAGGTTTAATGTGTAGTCGTTGTCGTTTATTCAGATATTTCAACCAGCTTGGTTGTTGTTTATATCAGCTTGTTGATAAATTCACCATAATTCACCATGAATAAGGAGGTTTCCACCCAGAATTTACATACCTATCAGCTTGTAGATGATTTCACTGTGAATAAGAATATCAGCTTGTTGATAAATTCACCATGATTGAGTTTTGTAAGTTTGTTGATAAACACACCATATAAATAAATATATTCAATTTTTAACTTAATTTACCACATTAATAAATATATATCAGCTTGTTGACAAGTTAACCATATGACTTAATATATCAGCTTGTTAATAAACTCACCACACTCTTGCCTACCCTCGTACATATATATATATATATTTAACTAATGCTTTCTCCTTCTCTCTCATGTCTCAATTGCAGGGCCTCGGCAATGAGGTGTATTGTCCAAGTGGTGAACGTTGCCCGCTGGCAAATTCCACCATACCGTGGGCATTCATGCAGGGCGAGATCACAACCATATTGGGGGAGGAGGTCAAGGTGAAGAAGGAGCGCGAGTCTTAATGTCCATTTTATTGTAAAAAGCTGCGCAGAGCTTTGGAGCATTTTTGAGCCAGCGACGACGATGAGAGAGAGCGAGAGAGTTGTGACAATTGGACGTTTTGATCTGATTAGTTGGCAAGCTCGTCGCTCTCGTACGCACGCACGCATTTTATAACTCACACTCGCTCTCGCTCTCGCTCACTGTTGCTCTCTGATTGCCGCAAGCGCGCTCACACATACTCCCACACTCTGTGTCTCTCTCCCGCTCACTCTCTCTGTGTATGCCGAGTGCATGATGAGCGAGCAGAGATAGAGAGAGAGAGCAAACAGTGCGTGAGCGATGACAACACTTTTTTTTTGTGGTGGCGACCGCGACGCCGGCGTCGCAGCGGCAGCAACAGCGAGCGCGCTCTGTCCATGACGACCAACAACAACAACAACAACAAACAACATTTGTAGTCATAAGCAAAAAGATAAACGAAACAAAAACAAATGCAATTTGTTTCAAACAACAAAATTTGTAACTTTTAAAAAAAGAAGTAGTAGAAAAAAAAACATACAAAAAACACCAAAATGCGAAAGAGAATGGAAATTTAAAACAAATATGATAAACGAAAAGAAAAAAATTTGTAGCATACTTATCAGCGTCAATGAGAAAGAAAGAGAAATAAATGTATTTTTTTTGTATTGGATTAGTTCAAGACGAAGAACGTAAACAACAAGAAAACAAAATAACAGTAAATTATTTGTAATACAAAACAAGAAATAAAAAAAATGTACACTTACGTATATAAACTATATATATATATATATATAATAATAATAATATAATTAAATATATTTATATGTGTGTCTATACACATAAATATATATTATTTTTTTTACAACTATTTGTATAAGATAATTTTTGTTGTTAACACATGCAAATGATTTAAATATGTAAGCTTATTTAGTTTGTACTAATGAATTAATTAATTTATTTTTATGCAGTCTTTATATTTTTATTCGATATAACTACAACAAAATGCATAAACAAATTTCTTTTTTTTGTAATTTTTTTTTTGTAATTTTACTTAATTTAAATAACCAGTTTTTATGCTAAAGATTTGTACATATGCATACCACATAAAAGAATTATAAAAAAAAAATATATATATATATAATAAATATATATATATGCATATAAATAAATATATGTGTGTATATTTAAATAAATATAAATATATATATATATTTGATGTTGACGGGCAACACAGAAGCAAAGTAGTAACTCGATAAAAAAAAGAAGAGCTAACAATGAATGTAACCAAAATATTTGGCTAATACGTAAAATTTTTAAAACGATTTTTAACACAGGCAACACAGAAGCGAATGGTGGGGGGAGGGGGATGGTGGGAACGAGAGGGAAAAGGGAAATGGAATGATCGGAATTATGCTGGAAATAAAGCGTAGTTTTATAGATTATTTGTTGTCGGTAGTTTTTAAAACTAATACATGCAAAAGAAAACAGCAGAAAACGTAATTGAAAACAGGCAACGTTGCCAACGTTGAAGAATGGCAACAGCGCCAAAGAAACGATAACGATAACGATATGTGTTTTGTGCTTGTGCAGCGACAAATTCAACAAGAATTAATAAAATATACATAAACTGGACCAACACAGTACGAAGCAAGTTTGTAAAATACAAAAGGAAAAACAAAAAACAATAACGTTTATTATACAAGATACAGATCTATAGTTGCCACAAATAGTTGCACCTAGTACAGACAACAATAAAAGAATACATCAATACATAGTAAACAAAAACAAGCTGATAATTCAATAATTAAAACAGTTTGTAATACAGCCGCAAAGTTATCGATATCAGCAGTAAAACTATCACCTGCAAAACTATCGATATATTGATGCCGAATTCCGTTTGTTAGCCATAGTCATATCGATAGTTTTGTTGTGGTCAACTGTACTGTACTTTTTGCAGTTTTTACTAACTTAACAATTATAAAAAGAAAAACAAACAAACAAACAAGAATATCAAATCAAAGAAAAGAAGGAAAAACGAAAACAGTAAAGTCGATAAATATATATAAATATAGATTAAAAAAATATATACACAACTTATATATATATATATACAGCTATAAACAATTTTATAGCAGGCACAACAGCTGTTCCTCTCTCTCTCTATCTCTCTCTCTCTCTCTGTCTCGCTCTCTCTCTCTGTCTGCTCTCTAACTCTTACACACTATGCGCTTACTTTCTGTCTAATTTTCTGATATTTTTTTTAAATATTTCTAAACACTTTTTGTGATAAAAGAAGAGAGTAACATTTCTCTCTCCCGCTCTGCATCTCTCTCTCTCTCTCTCTGAGTTTCTGCTGTCGATCTGGCAACGCTGTCAGCGTAAAAACCATTAACAATCAAACAATTTGCGCACATTTCACATACATAGTTCATCTTTTTGGAGTTTCTTTGTGGAGTTGGGAGATGGGGAATTCCCCATGAAAATAATCGACAATGTTTTATGATGAATTTAAGATCTCATAGTGTCGAAATTTGTAATTGTAAAACTGCGCAATAGGCCAATACCAACGTTTAAGTAAACTAAGTAAACTATACAAAAAGAAAAGAAGAAAAGAAGAAAACTAAATGCAAATTTCCTTTGTAAAACTTGGTGTGTGTATCTGTGTGTATGTGTGTGTGTGTTTGTGAGTGTGTGTGTGTTTGTTTGTCTGTAAAACGTAGTGCTATTTGATACAGTTTATCAAATATAATGGCAAAAGTTATCTAAGACGAAACAAAAAAAGGAAAAAAAGATAAATACAAAACAATATAAAGGCATTTTTTGTGTGCATTTTGTGTATGTTCGATGTCAACTAAATGTTTAAACTAAACTAAACTAAAGAAAAGTAAAGTAAAGAAAAGATCACATAATAAAAAATACCACACACATTTTGAGTATGCTAATCGAGATATCGAAACTGATGTCGTTTATCGACTATCGACTATCGAATGCGTATATACCGATATTTCTATGTATATCACACGATATCACACTAAGGCAATGGGGAATGATAACCGAAAACGATAACGATGATGATGATGAATATGGCAACGCCAACTGGCAAACCAATTAAAAATACTATAACAAAATGAAACTTAAATACAAATTCAACTCTGCAGTTTTAATCTGGGTTTAAACAAACATATATAACATATATATATATCAGTTTTATTCTGGGCTTAAGCATTTCTACACTTTATTTGCAACGAACTGGCAATAATATATATGTATATATTTTAACTTCAGTTGGGCTTCAACTTTCTATTTAACAGTCAAAGTTTACGAATTACGTACATGTTAGTGAAATTCATCGATTTATCGATTAATTCATCAGCTGGCAACGCCGATATATCATTTAATACACAATTTTCCATTAAGCTAACTTATAAAGTCCTTTCAATTTTCAACAAAAAACTGCTTATTTATTTTTCAAATTTTTCAATTTGATTTAAAATTCTAACCATTTAAGTAGGCAACATTTTGTTAACCAGCTGACTGGCGCCATCTATTGTCAGTTAACTCAACTACACGCGGTTAGTGCAACCAGCTAGCAACAGATGGCGACACTTTGTGCATGAATTTGAATATCCCTAAGAAATATCCCATTTTAGCCGTTAACACTGCTTTTCATTTATTCAATTATACGATACTATCGTTAAAACGGCCTGTTCTTAAAACTAAAATAGCTAAATGAACAAATTGTCAAGAGTGAAATAAATGTAAATTGTGACTTAATTAATACAGGTGTGTAAGCGAACCGTCATATTTGTTTTGCCCGGTTTTAAGGTCTGTTCAATGTTTACATTTGTGGAGAGAGGAGAGCCGTCATCAACTGACAGAGAGCGTAAGTAAGTAAGTAAGTAAGTGACAGCGTGAGCGTAACGGAATGCGGCTCTCAATTGTCGCTGTCACTGGCGCTGCTGCTGCTGCCGCCGCTGTCGCTGCTTTAAGTTGAACGTCGCTCGCTGCTTTGACTGCTTTATTTGTGCGTGCTCGTTGCCAATAAACGGGCAGAGGCTTCTGCTCCTGGCCAAGTGGCGCAGCGAATTTCGTTGTTTGTGATTAAAATAAAAAAAAAAATAATAATTATATTAATGTAAATTGAGGCGTAGCTAAGTTATTAAAGCATATCAAAGCGTTTCCGTTTCCGTACTTTTTGTGTGTGTGTGTGTGTGTGAAATATTTGTTATCCCAAAAGTAGGCAACAAAAAATTGTGACTGTGGATTAAATCATATTCTGCTCATAGCGAATTGTAGTTGTACTATCTGCCATCGCATTCGCACTCTTCACTCACCAGGAATTCCCTTACAGCGTCAAGCGCAAATTGTTTGTGTTATACACAGGATACCACGACGTCGACGTCGACGGTCGCCGCAGCAGCAGCAGCAGCACACGATTAGCTAGCGCCCACGCACGAGCAGCACGCGCGAACGCAAGAGAGCGGCGACCACTGAGAGCGAGCGAGCGAGTGTGCAAGCACAGTGGTGCAAATTTGGCAATTGCCGCCCAATTGGATGACTAATCCGCTGCCCAGCAGTGTTGCCGTCTTTTTAGGGCCAGAGAAAACTATTAAAATATTTAAAAAAAGTTAGAATCCCCTAGAGCAATTACCAGAATGCCAAAAAGTTTTATAAATATTTAAAAACAAACTACAAAATTTAGAAAAATTTTAAAAAAGCCAGAAAACAAGCTAGAAAATGAAAGAAAAGTTTCAAGAAAGTCAGAAAGCTATAGATAAAAATTTAAAAACAAGCTAGAAAAATAAAAAACAATATTGAGAAAGTCAGAAAAATGCCAGAAAACTATATATAAATTTCAAAAAAAACTATAAAAATATAGAAAAATTTCAAGGAACTCAGAAAGCTATATTTATATTGAAAAAAAGCTACACAAATCTAGTAACATTTCAAGAAAGCCAGAAAGTTATATTAATGTTTAATAGCATAGCAGTAACAACTGGAAATATTTTAAAAAAGACAGAAAGCTATATAAATATTTTGAAACAAAGCTAGAAAAGTCTAGAAAAATTTCAAGATAGTCAAAGAGTTATGTCAATATCTAAAAGCAAACCAGATAAAACTAGAAAACTTTCAATGAAAGCCAGAAACCTGTATGAATACTTAAAAAAAGCTAGAAAATTCTAGAGAAATTTCAAGAGATTGCGATATGTATAAAAACTAAAAAAAAGCCATACAAGTTTCAAAAAAAGCCAGATAGGTGGTCTTTATACCCTGTGCCTTAAATATATCCACATTATTTGACATTCCTTAAACTTCAGAACTCTCTGAAAAATAGCTGAATTGGCAACACTGCAGATTTATAGCTAATAGCTATATAAGTTTTGCCATTGCAAAACTGCTAAGTCTAGCTATAAAATAGCTACAATGATAACACTTTAAAATAGCTACAATACAACACGGACAGACAATAATTTCTGTGAAGAGGGCACAAAACAAATAACGAAATTAAAAGCTTATGTCGCCATGCGGCAGTGAAAAGCTTTCAAGAGTGCTTAATAAAGCTTTGTGTTTTGTCAGAGCTTTATTTGGCAAACTGTTGCTTAATTGTATGTCAACCATAGCTTGATTGCGATCTGTTGCCCGCTTAATGGGATCCACAAGCCTGTAAGTCTCTAAAGAAACACAAGAAGACAATGTCAAATACATAAGTAGGCGCTGTCTTAAGCAGTGTTGAGAAACGCGCGAAAAATTGATAAATAGCGGCTAGGAAAATTATAGCTAGATTAAATGTTAAATTAGGATAGTCGAAAACATTTTCAAATAACATAAAAATTATATATCAACACAGTTGTTTTTAAGAGTAGTATTAAATTTGAGAGTAGTATAAAGTTTTGACAGCAAATCATGATAGAACAAGTCTCTAGCTATAAAACTGATATTGTTGGGGGAAGGGGGCGTGATGACCTTAATTGAAGATAGATTTGATCTACCTGTAAATATGAGAAGTGCTGGGATATCAAGTGAAAGCTTTTAGCTCTTACCATCTCTGAGTTCCTTGCGTTTATATGGACGGACAGACAGGCGGACAGACAGGCGGACAGACAGGCATGACTATATTGAGTCTGCTATTGATGCTGATAAAGAATATAGTTTTACATATACTTTATGGGGTCGCTGACGCTTCATTCTGCCTGTTACATATCTTTAACAAACTTAATTTACCCCCATAGGGTATACAATGAACCTTTCTCTTTGAAATCGCTGCAGTTTTTTCAAAGAGACAAAGTTAAGAGTGTTAGCTACAAATCGGTAATTGCTATTGCTACTGAACCCGAATACATTTGTCTATATAAACAAGTTTATATGCTTTATAGCGTCAGAGTTGCCACCTTCTGACAGTTACGTACGTTTGCACAAAGACATTATAGCTATTTTAAATGGGCGTAGAGTATAATAAAAACCATTTAGAAACTATAATAACTTATTTAGACCTTTTACTTTTAAAAAGTAAAACGGGTCTATTAAGTCTGTCAAAATGTGCGTAACAGGTCGAATGAAGTCCGGCAGCCCCCATAAAGTATAAAAATTCTTGATCAGCATTAACAGCCGAGTCGATTGACACCTGTCCGTCTGTCTGTCCGTCCGTCAGTCCGTCTGTCTGTATGATCGCCTAGATCTCAGAGACTATAAGAGTTAGAGTCACCAAATTTGGAATGTAGGTTCGTCTATAGGCTAAGCACATCAAGTTTGTGTTAAAATTTTAACAAAATTTTTGAAATCCCATAAAACATAAAAATTTTAAAGCTATAATCCTGATTTTTGGCACAAAGGACAAGCATCAGCGTCCCAATGAATCCTGAAAATTTCAGATTTCGGAAGTTATTCAAAACTCAATATTACTCAGTGTCGTGACACAGAAAGAAGAAGAGCATATTAGTGTTAATCTTATTTCCATTTTGAAGAATAAGTAAAGGGTCTCTCATAGTCGACTTCGACTGTAGCCTTTCCGACTAGTTTTCTAGCTATTTTTATTAAATATTATTATAGCTTTCAAGTTGGCAGTTGGCTATTTTTAAATATTGCTATAGCTTTCAAGTTGGCAGCACTGCAAGACACACCACTTCAATTAAAAGCTAAATGCTATGTTACTCACAGCGACGGCTTGCAGCGCACTTTTGCGCGCAATCTCTGCCCACTGTTCGCATTGAGAGAAGCGAGCCAACAACAACAACAACAACAGCAGCAGCAGCAACAAGAGCAGCTTGACAACGACAACAACAAATGCGGCGCGGCGCGGCGCTTTCGTTGCCAACGCGTCGTTAAACTCTCCTGTTTTACTTTTACTTCAAGTGACTGTGCCTGTGTGTGTGTGTGTTTGTGTGTATTTTTTTGCGCTCTCCTCTCCATTACTAACGCAAAATTAGACAAAACGTGAAATGTGTGTCGTCGTCGTCGTCGTCGCAGTTTCAGTTGTCGCTGTTGCTTTTTGCTGCTGTTGATTGCTGCTATTTATGTGTGCATAAGTGCAGAATTTATCAAGTAATACAAAAAAAATAGAAGAAAATAAATACAAAAAAAAAGTGTAAAATAAGCAGACTACAAGTAGCGGCACTATTTTTTTTCTCATTTTTTTTGCGTGTGTTTGTGTGTGTGCAGCGTCGCTCAATTGCTCTCTGCACAATTCACAATTCATTTTCATTCACAAGTGCAATTGCAAACAACAACAACAACAACGGGGAGAGGAACAAGATGAATAAGTCAACGATAACAATGGCGCGTGCTTAACCTAAAAGTGCATGACAAAAGTTTTCGCGCACACACACAAACAGACAGAAAGAGATAGAGTAAAACAGAAGTGAGCTTTTGTTTGTGTTTGTGTGTGTGTGTGTTTGGTTAAACTCAATTCATTGCTTTTTGTTTGCCACTTCCGCAATCCGCAGATAACAACAACAACAACGACAACAACAACAAAGACAACAACTAAACCAATCGCAATCGCAACAAACAAATAAAACAACAACAACAACAACAACAATGCATAGTTCCTGCTGAGTAGCTTTTTTTTTTGTTATTGCGTGTATGTGAGTGAGTGTGTGTGTGTGTAAGTGAGTCTGTTATTGTGACTCTGTGTGCGTGTGTGTGTGTGTGTGTTGAGTCGGCAGCCATGTTGCTGCTGATGCTGTTGTTGCAAAACACAGCTGACAACAAAAACAACTAAACAACTGATGAACACTGCCACCTCGGAACAATAAGACAACAACGACAACAAAAACTACAACAACAAGTAAGAACGCCTACAGTTGAGTGTGCTCGACTGTGAGAGACCCGGTACCCAGGATACCCATAGCTACCCTTAGTTAACCTAAGACGTCACGTCAAGTAATTATAGTGATCGCCTTGTGTAACGTACGAAAGAAGGCTTGTCCTCAGATCCTATAAAGTATATACATACATATACTCTTGATTAGCATCAACAACCGCTTCGATGTAGCCATGTCCGTCTGTCCGCCTGTTCGTCCTTCTGTCCATCTGTCCGTCTGTCTGTATGAGCGCCTAGATCTCAGAGACTATACGAGCTAGAGACTCCAAATTTGGTATGTTGGTACGTCTATGGGCTAAGTAAAACCAGAGTGTATTAAAATATTGCCACGCCCCTTTCGCCCACAGTAAATCCAAAACGAATTTTGTTAAATATCATAAAAGAGAGAATTCTAAAAGCTAGAGTTCTGAATTTTGGCATACAGAACACGCATTAGGGTGGGAATGTATCCTGAAAGTTTCATTGCGATCGAATAATAAACTCGGAAGTTATTCCAAACACAATATTACGCAGTGTCGGGCCAATGGAAGAAGAAGATCACATTGACGTTACAACGCACTATTAGGGTATTTGCCCATTTTAGGCAATTAATTAAAACCTCAAGAAACAAACAAGATAGATAGAACAAAAAGATTGGGCTTATATTATCAATAGAAATCAATGGAAATCCGGATTGGTTCAGTTTTGACAAAGCTATAACAGGTTGGAAGTTACAAAATCCTATTCAAGACGAAGCTATGGAAAACATCCAAAATATTGAAAACTTCCAAAATAATAAAACCTTAATTAATGAGCTGGAAAATAAGGAATAGTCGAGAGTTTTACAGAATAAGTAAAGGTCTCCCACCCCTACTATAACTCCCGTCTCGACTTTCTGTCTTCTTTTTATAACCTGTGACCATTAAAAATGGGCAGAAAAGGCTATAATGAATTTGTGTGAATGTATGTAACAGGCAGAAGGAGGCAACTCCGACCCTATAAAGTAGATATATTCTTGATCAGTATCAATAGCCGAGTCGATTGACATCTGTCCGTTTGTCTGTTCGTCCGTCCGTCCGTCCGTCTGTCCGTCCGTTCGTCTGTCTGTCCGTCTGTCCTTCTGTATGAACGCGTGGATCTCAGCAACTATAAGAGCTAGAGACTTCAAATTTGGAATGTAGGTTCCTGAATACCATACGCTGATCAAGTTTGTTTTCCATTTTCGATATCAAGCCCTGTTTGTTTTACAGCTTAAGCAAAAGGGTCTTTCATAGTCGGCTTCGACTGTAGCATATCGTTCCCTACTATCGTTCCCGTCCCTATTATCGCTCCCGCCGCGACTCTTTGGCATGTTTGTTTTCAAAAAAGAGTTAAGCGCAATTTCATTGCTAAATAAAGTAATAGCTAACTATATATTCTTTATAGTTTTTATAAATATTGTTAAATCCAATGTATTTTATTATTTATCTGTTATTAAGTTTCTTAAATGTATGTAACAATCAGAAGGAAGCGTGGCTGACTCCATAAAGTTAAGTAAAAGTAATAAAGTTGTCTTGATCAGCATCAATTGTCGAGTCGATATAGTCATGACCATCTGTCCGCCTGTCTGGCTGTCTGTCCGCCCGTCTGGCTGTCTTTCCGCCTGTCTGTCTGTCTGTCCATCCGTATGAACGAAAGTATCACAGCGATGGTAAGAGCTAAAAGCTAAAACTAAATCAAGTTTAACTTCAGTTTTGGCTGCCATATTCGCTAACTAATTGAAAGAAAATAAAAGTTACAAGCGAATTGGAGCGGCGTCCTTTATTGCCTGTATTTTGAAGTTGATCACAAAAAAAAGAGCGCATTTAAGGCCATTTTAACCAGCTAGAGAACTCGACAAAGACTAAAATGTGTTTAGAAATTTTATAAATTCCTGTTGTGCTCTCATTTATATCTATCTGGATCAGAGATCGCAATAATTGGTCTCTCTCGTGACCATTCGTAACCACTCGTCCGCTGACACGATGCGTTGCTGTCCCGTAAGAACTCTCAAACTTCGTTCTTTCTTGGCTTGCTCTTCGCTCAGCCGACGATCGTTTCTGTTCGCTCGCTCGGCTCATGCGTGTTCACTCGTGACCCTTTACTTCGTAAAAACTCGGCAAAGGGTCTGCTGAGCATGTATGTGTGTGTGTTGCGCGTCTGGATAGCTAAACATTTACAGCGAGTCTTCATGCATACGCATATGCACACAGATGAGCACTCTATCCTCTTCTCTCTTACTCCTTAATGCTTTGCCTGTGACGAAATATCTAAGGCGACAACTTAAGGCAAACGCAACAACAACAAAAAAAAGACTCTTTGCTTGGTTTGCTCTGACTGACTGACTCTCAGTAGCTGAGCGACGAACGGTTCTGTTCGTATCGAGCGGTCAGTAAGAGAGTCCGATTCGTGTCAACCCGAAAACCAGAGAGCAAGAACACGAACGAAACGAAAAAAAGCGTTGCGCTGTTCAGACAGTCAGCGATTCCCTTTAATTTTTTCCAGTCTTTTAAGTGAGTAGACCGCGCAGAAAATTTTGGTTGAGCATATGTATGTATTTTGCGAGCTCTGCTATTGCTGAGTTGCTCTGTCGTAAAAAACTTTTGATGGGATGCCTACAGAGTCGAAAACTCTTTCTTTTGTCTGTTATATTACACTACCCCTTTTACACGTTTTGGGTACCGAGTTAACAACGACAACACTACAATTTTCTAGCTTCCTTGCCCAGCCCCTGTAGCTAGTTTCAATTGCCTAGAACAAAAAAGACAACAACTAGAATAACTAAAAAAAAAACAACGACAACTTTTGCACTAAACAAAATCTACAGTCATGGAGCGCATGTGGCGCAAAGTGAATCACAGTCTGCGTAACAGCAAATCGCAGTCGCAGTCGCAGTCCCAGCAGCAGCAACAACCGCTGCAACAACAACAACAGCAACAACAACCGCTACAACAACAACAATGTAATGCTGTAGCTGGCGCCGCAACACCACAATCCACCGACACCATTAGCTCAGCGGGCGGCTTTGGAGATGCCCAACTTGTGGTTGCCGTACAGGGTTTACAGGCGTCGTCGTCGGGAGGTGGCGCCACAGTTGGCACTGCTACGACAGTTGCTGCTGCTGCCGCTGCCGCCGCCGTTGGTGGCAGCAATGCAACTGGTCGTCGTTTGGCCAGCAGCGGACTACAAACTGCATCCAGTTGCCACAAATCGCTTAGCCAGCATGTGCTACAAACGCGGACCGCTTCATCGGAGCGTAGACGTCGACGTCGACGCAAGAGTCGACCGCGACGCAGCGGCGGCATGGCCAGTGTGACCAGCTGTGTGGGCGATGGCGGTGGCGATAATATGTCGTAAGTATTGAACCGATAAGGGGTTGCCAAATTGTTTAAACTGCTTGAACAGCATTTCAAATAAATCACATGATATAAATGTACTTCTATCTCTATCAGTTGAGTTAATTGTAATAGTATACGGTCACATTGAAGTGGAGAGAGTGCCCAAATGGATTGATAAGCTGTACAAGTCAGTTGAGCATTTCAAAAAAAAAACTTTACACCCAACTATAGTATTTATAAAGAGATGCGGTCATACTGATTGAATACGATCTATAGGGGCGATTATTAAATGGTCTTATCAACTTTATTTTTAGTTCCAGGATTATTAACTTCTCAGTTAAGTTATGTTTGTATAGTATACGGTCACACTGAAGTCGTTTGATCAATGAAGAAGGTGCACAAATAGGTTAATTATCCCTAAAAGATAGTTGATGCAGCATTGCCGACAAATTCTCCCCTCCCAATGAGTTATATACATTGGAATACGGTCATACTGAATAGGTTTGATCTATAGAGGGGGTTCCTAAATAACTAAGTTACTGAATTACTGACCTAATTCGAGCTATTTTATTTAGTTAGTTAGTTATTTATTAAGGGATACGGTGGTAGGATCAATAGAGAAAGTTTTCTAAATAAGTCTATCAGCTGTATTACTTAGTTGTTTCCGTGTATCCATGTAAATCTTCACTTCCAATTAAGTTACTTACAATAAGATAAGGTCACAATGAATAGGTTTAATCTATAGAGAATGTTATTTAAAGGGCTAACTAAGGATTTTCTACTTCTCTTTCTCTCTCTTTCCTTCCCTCAGTTGATTGGATTGATGGAGTGGGTTTTCAAATTGTACAAGTCATTCGCTTTAGACTTTTCGAGAAATTCTTCCCTCCCTATTAGTAACTTACTTTAGGAAAATGGTCACACTGAAGAAGTATGATATCAAGAGGAAATTCCCAATAAGTTTAATCAGCTATTCAGCTGCTTCTAGAGCTGTCACGTTTTCAGCTTTGATATTTTGTTCAAGCTATTTTATTCACTTGGTTAGTTATTTACAATGAGATACCGTCACACTGAATTGGTTCAATCTAAAGGGGAGGTTATTGACTGGGCTTATCTACTATATTTTCAATCTCTGGATTTTCCAAACTTCTCACTTATTTGAGTTTTTTATAATGCGATACGGTCACACTGAATTGGTTCGATCTATAGAAAAGATTTCTAAATAGGTTAATAAACTGTAGAAGTCTAGATTTTCAGGATTCCCAACTAATTCTCCCTCTTGGATGATTTATTTCGGTTGGGAAACGGTCACACTGAAGTGGAAGGTTATTAAGAGAAGAATAATCAGTCAAATATATTATTTCTAGGGTATTAAAATATTGATTTGAGATTATCGAGTGGAAAATATAGAGTTGAGTACATTGAGTACATTCGAGTTGTGGGATTCTATCTAGTAGTAGTATTAGTTATTTATACATATAAGTATGGCCACACTGTGATAGCATCTATAGAACATTGAGTTAGAAGTAGCTTTCAAAATGTAAAGATATTTGTCTTAGCTGAAAAGCTTTTACTTTAATTATTGTTTGATCGTTTTAAACGGTTTCTTTAGTGATATTATTCGGAGTTAGTTATGTATAAAAACATGAAAGATTCCAAGATCGATTCATTTTTGAAGGCGATACCTTTGATGTTTACCGATGCCTCGATAATTAGGTACTATAACATCAGCTCTATTCAATAAATATTTTAAAAGATAAAGTTGTTAATCGTAGTTCATTTAAATTGATAAATTTTTGATGAAACGACCGAACTAAGAAGCCAAATGATCTACAATCTACACACTGTGTAGACTTAAGTTGTTGTTACTTAAAAGTATATTTTTTTTACATATTGATCATTTCACTGATGTAGTTTTATTTTATAATTTGGCCTAAACAAAATCTATACCATCAAACAAACATCAAGGCATTAACAATTTGTACCCGATGCATCGATCAAAACGGAGATTGATTTGAAAAATGCCGACTAACATCGACATCGATGTTTCAATACAATGTTACATCCCTATTCGGAACTAAGTATTAAGCAGAGTATTCTTAACTTAGAACCTGCTTAACGTTTTACCAGTCGCTGATTTAGATTCGCTGTAAAAAGCGTTCCCTATCAGGGCTCTTCTTGATGGTTTTGTAAACATAATCTTATAAAATAACTACTTCTTTCGGACGAGAGAAATCTTCTAAATGTAGAACCAATCATATAAATACGTTGTTGCTTTCATAGGGAAACTTCTCTTTGGTATGTACATACTATCTGTTAAATCAGTTTCCATCTAAAGTTTGTGTGAGTTCGTTAAGACTTCGTTAAGATATACAAACATATGTACGTTGAACCTGTTGAGTTGACACTCGTATATTTCTGATGCCAGAGTATTATGAAAACTGTCAGAAAACTGTAGCTTCTTGTACTAGTGGTATCTCCAAACCCGCTTGCCACAGACCTCGCGAACTCACCTTCATCAAGACGCCTTCATCAAGATATCATTCTCAAGACCTCCTCCCTAAGAGGAGACTACTATAAACCCGACAACCAGACATTCACTTCATTTTAAACATGTAAACAGCTCACTTCTCATCACCTGTCAGATTCATAAGCTAAAAGAAGCTTGATAACTAATAAAAAAATACTATGAAAAAAACAAAGAAAAACATTTTTAAATCGTGGACGTTACCTATTAGATTAACCCTTGCAGAAGGATCTTTTTATCTCAGATATAATTATATCAGATACTTCACTTTGTTTGTAATGTTCAAAATTTGTATATTTTGGACGATCTGACATTTACATTAACAATTGTTAAAGACACGATTCTGTAGGGCAATTCCTGTGGGTGATGTCTTTTAAGTCTCCTGCTGCCTCTAAGGCAGAGTTAATTAGGATGCAAGGCCAATCTCTCTTTATATGTTTCGGCCTGTAATCAAAGGATATCTTCAATCCTGGGGATTCATAGATCTCTTTCGACATCTTTGTGTATTTTCCTCTGAGTATTTCGGCTCTGAGCAATTCGAATGCGTTTTGTTGGTGATGATTCCGTAGACTTCCGGACACCATACTTCCATATTGGACTTAAACTCATCTTGCAAATGGTCACTTTGTTGTTCAGGGAAAGCTTATTCTTTGCTGAGAGCAGCCACGTTATTTTCTCTAGAACAGTTCGCTGAATCATGGTTGTGTCCCGGCCAAAGTTTAGGTGCCTGTCAAGAATTACGCCTAGATATTTATACAGAAGTAATTTCCAATTCTGGTGGTGAAGTGGGCATTTGTGCATTTACTATTTACTTTATGAAATTTTAATAATAGATTTTCCACTTGTAGACACTGATAATAGTAAAAAAAAAAAAAAAAAAAAAAAAAAAAAAAGTGACTGCAGCTTAATATAGAACTTTTGCTCACATTTACAGTTCCTCTGGCGGCTTCTACACACTAAAGGAGCACCATCAACACTATAGACATGGTCATGGCCATCATGGAAGCGGCGGCGGTGTCTCTAGTTCACATCGTTTGTTTGCCACATCGGCGCCCAGTGGCACCGTCATGATGTATCCGAATGCACAGCGTGCGGCAGCTGCAATGGCTGCCCCGAGCACAGGAGGAGGTGCAGGCGGGGCAGGAGGTGCAGGCGGAGGAGGAGTAGCAGGTGCAGCGGCTCCAACGCCACCGGACATTTCGCTGAGGCAACGGGCTGTGGCAAAGTTGCGCATGTTCAACTTCCATCTCAACTGGGATCTGCATATGACGCACTGCAAGCCCTGCGGGTGAGTGGCACCTGTAGCAGCTGCAACTTGCAACAGCTAGCAGGAGTTGTAACTTGCTCTGCTTGGAGTTGCAACTTCAAAGTGGCATCCACTTGAACCTTTTTTTTTTTTTTTTTTTTTTTTGCATTGTTCTTTTGTTGGGCGACGACGAGTTTTGGTTTTTGTTTTGTTTTGTTTTGTTTTGTGGCAAGCTTTGGGGGGGGGGGGGGGCATTACAGAGTCGGTTAGTGCGGCAAAAAATGGCTAAAGGGCGTTGACTGAAAAACCCAAATGCAAAAATGCAAAACTGTGTCGTCGACATTCTTGCAGGTTGCGCCTTTAATTTGGTGGCTTTAATGCAATGCATTTTTGTGAGTAAATGACACAGAATCGCATCCGAAACTCTTTCAGTAGCAAATGTGTCAAATTTTAATGAACCAACGAAGCTAACGAGCTTCTTGCCACGTGTTTGTGGCAAGTGGGGCAGGCACAAAGTTCGGCTGGGGCCTATGGTACTAGTATGTTGACAAGAAGCCGCAAGCGCCACAGTTAATGATGTGGGCCATGGGGAAACATCTATTTACCTTCTTCTCTATTTTTTTCCATCAACTTTTTGTTTTTTTTCCTTTTTTGGCAGCTCACACTGTGGGGAAAGTTAATGGCAGGTATGGAAATTAAGCGGGTGAAAATTATATTTGTAGACTAAGGTTAGAGAGAGAGAGGGATTGCATGCAATTAGGCAATGGCTATTAGCTTAGTTACTCGTATTGAGGAAATTTGAGTGGGAAACAGATTGGGAGAGTACTTGGGGCATCAAATTGGAAGTTAGAATGAATTCTAGGGATGGAATTATAAGTTTGGATTGGGAAATTGAAGTTTTTATACCCTATGGGGGTATATTAATTTGTTTAAGGTATGTAACAGGTTTAAGATAGTCTGGAGGACCCCATAAAGTCTGTCTGTCTGTCCGTCTGTTTGTCCGTCTGTCCGTCCGTCCGTTCCTCCGTCTGTTCGTATGAGTGAAAGGATCTCAGAGATGGTAAGAAGCTAGAAGCTTGAACTTGATCTCCCAGCACTTCTTATATTTGCAGGCAAATCAAGTTTATCTAAAATTTTTGATGCGAAGGGGGCGTGGCATCGCAATGAAATTGTCTGGACACATTAAGCCTAAGTTTCTTATTATGTGTGCGAAATCTCAAGTACCTAGCTTTAGCATTGCTTATGTTATGGTGATTTTTCTAATTTCAAAACAACGGGGCTTGATATCGAAAATTGGAAATGAACTTGATCTGCGTATGGTATTCAGATACCCTACATTCCAAATTTGAAGTCTCTAGCTCTTATAGTTGCTGAGATTCACGCGTTCATACAGAAGGACAGACGGACAGACAGACGAACGGACGGACAGACGGACAGACAGACGAACAGATGTCAACCGACTCGGCTATTGATACTGATCAAGAATATATATACTTTATAGGGATGGAGATGCTTCCCTCTGCCTGTTACATACATTTACACAAATTCATTATACCCTTTTTTGACCATTTTTAATGGGCACAGGGTATACAAATAATGGAAATTTTGAGATTCCATATTAATTGACAATTTTATATTAAAATATATGCTTCATTAAGCGATTCATTGTGAAGTTTTTAAAAAAAGAACTTAAGGTCTGATTTTTGCTTAGCAACTTTCTTTCTGGCAAAACTGTTTGTTGACAGCTCACGCGGTTTTCGTGTCTTGTGTTCAGTTTGGTCTAAAATTTAACCATGAATCGACTTACAAACGATTATTGAATGTTATTATCAAAATTCATAAGCTTGGTTAAGAAAGTGCATTGTGTACTTCTTACATTTTATGGTCAGTTTGGTTGACCTTTTTGAGGCGGCTATTCAGACTATTTAGACTATTTTTTGTGGTGTTATGTTAAGGTTGATGTCTAGAGAGACAAGCCCGCAACGATTGACGGACTAATAAGTTAATATTGAAAAACTTATTCGTAAGATATTCGGCCGATACGTTGGAGAAAGTATGCCAACATTGAACCCAGCCCATGAATCCATTTGAAGCGCAGCGACGGCCAACATTTATACATGAAATTATCTTTAAACATTAGCTCCAAATATCATTAAAGATTTTGCTTTACATTGTAATATCAAATTTGAAATGGAATTGAGGTAGTTTAAACGAGAAACTTGCTAAGCTAAATCTAAGCGTAAAGTTAAGTAAAATAAGTGAGTAGAAATGTGGAAAACTTAAAAAAATACAGTTTGGGAGAGAATAAGTTGAAAGTATAAAAGGAAGCGGCTTTTAAATTTCGAATTTTTAAAAAGGATTATTTATCAAATGTAAAAACAAATTTGACACGAATTTAGCTACAAGTTTTGGCGGCAAAAGCAGCGATTAAAATTATTTATAGATCGTGGTCTCAAAACTCTATTGAAAACTATTTGGAAATAAACGAAAATAATGTTAAAGATTGTAAGAAATCCATAAAACAAGAGCATCACAGCAGAGAATAGAGAACTTTGGTTTGCAAGATTCTAGTTGAGAATCTCGATGTCGCAGTAATCGGAGTAACAAAATGTTGCGGTTATTTCAAGCTAAAATAGCAAATGAGTCTGTTTTTTTTTTGTTATCAAAGTTGCCTTTAAAAATATGTATGCTTTTTATTTAAGTTCAAGTTGATTTCATACTAGTATCTTGAATAACAATTGATAACATTCACTTATTTCTCTGTCTTTTTTTCTTCCCATAACTGTCTTTTTTTCATTGCTTTGGTACAGTCCTCGTCTGAGTGGCAGTGGCAACATCATAACCCGTCGACTGTGCCGCAATCGTCGACGTGAGGACAATGAGCTCTATCGCTCCAATAGCTTCAAGTTCGAGCGTTTTGAGCGCAAGGAATGCCTCGAGGAGCTCTCCAACACTTTGCAGAAACAGGTGAGTGGTCCCAAGTATATTCAAGTATAGTTGTCCACAAAAAACTAGTACTACGTCGTACGTTGACCGCTAATTGTAGTGGTTTCACTGACTATAAGATATCAGCATATCATATCTATGCATTTAAAACTCAACTCTGACTTAAAACAGTCATAGCTACAAAAATATAAAAATTAATGCATACTTTTAGGTGCTCGCGTTATTTAAGAAATTAAAAACAACCATAACAAAGCAATTATATTTATCTGATATTTATGTGATTAAGTGTTAATGTGATAATTTCTAAGAATAGAAAATGTTCAGAATCAAAAAGTACGTTTAATTATAATAAAAACTGAGGGTGTTGAAAAGCTTTTCACGATTTTGCGGCGGCAAAAGGGAAGGTTTTTAAAAATACTTTGATATTTTCTAGGCTCTAGCTCTTTAAGTGTTAGGGGTAAGAGTTTTTATTTATTTATTAAATTGCGGTGCGTTAAGGGCGTGTTAAAATTTTGAGTAAATCCTCAGCCGGATGGAGTTCGTACTAGAAGTCTGTTTATAAAATTCGGTGACTCTAGCTCTTTAAGTTGCTCAAATCCAGGTGTTTGCAACAAATCTATAACTCGTATAAAAAAAAAAACAATTAAAGAGTGGGCTGCGTAATTTATGCGTGTGCCTGGACCACATGTTGCATGCCACGTTCATCCATCTTGGCTGGCAAATTTATGCGCATAGATTACAACTAATTGAAGTGTCGAAGAAAGAAATTCTATTCCTTTCCCTCCCTACCACCTTCTAATTAGAAAGGTTCCACCCTCTCCATCCTCTTTGTTGTACGTATCAGCTGCACTTCAATAAAAATTGCATTAAATTTCAACTAGATTTTGGTGGGGGGGTTGTGTTGGGGATTGACGCCCGAGAGAGTGGGGTCCAATGAGAGATTGTGGGGTCAGGTTCTGTGGTCTTCGTCACAGGTGTCTGTCTGCAACTTGTTTTGGAGAAAGTTCATTAGCCAGCCCAGGAGGGGAATCTAATTAATGGCGCGCAACAAATTGAATTTTAATTGAGCGTCGAATTTGATTTGCCTTGTGAAGTGTGGTCCACGTTGCCCTTCTCGTCTATCAATCTATCAGACTGAGCGTCTGATTCTGCCTGGGAGCTATTAAACAAGTTAACTGAATTTTGTGTCATTGATTGGAGCTGGTTGTAAGAAAGCTGGTAATTATTCAAAAAAAAAAAAAACGACTGCCAACTGGACTTCAATATCATATGACTAAGATGACGAATACTATATAATGAATTTGTAGTACAGAAATAAGATTCTCTTTCCAATTGATTGCATAAAGTTATGACAAATTGCAGTTTAGGACCTAAAGAGTCAAAATTCTATTTAGATAATAATGTTATCAGTAAGTTGACAACAATTTAAGTTCAATGAGACTTTTCACATTGAATTAAGTTTAGTTGTTCCTGAGTTATACATTTGAAAAAGAATTTGACATGACAAGTTGACAGTTCTAATTAAATGAATGAAGAATTTTTGCCGAATACACTACGACAAATTGAATTCAATAGCTAAGTAGCAAGTTGGCAGTCCTAAATCTGTTGTAATCTTCAATTTATTGAATTAATGCATTATAAAATTAATGCAGAGCATCATTTTGGACCAATGTTAGTCGATATTTCATATATTTTTAAAGGTGGCTACAATTTGTGTATAACAAGTTGGCAGTTCCGATTGAAACTTTAGTTAAAAAAACGAGTTGGCAGCACCAGTGAAGCCTGAAGTCTGAAATCGTTGACACATCAGACTTAAAAGTATTTTGAGACTCTCCATTTAAAAAATGACAAGTTCGCAGTCCCAAATTAGGATTCATTGAATTCTAAAGTATATTCTTTTTGAAATGAAGCTGCGCAATTTGCTGCAAATTTAGTTCTCTACAAGAAAATCAATTAACAAAACTTTTGAGGTAGATAAATGTTGGTAAACATTAAACATGTTGGCAGTCTCAATGAGATCTGACTAACTGTTTTGAATTAATGCATTATTTAATTAATGTAGAGTATTATTTTAAACCAACTTTGTCGAGTTTTTATATATTTTTAAAGGTAGATACAAGTTGTATGTAACAAGTTGGCAGTCCCGATTGGCACTTTAGTTAAAAACGAGTTGGCAGTATAAGTGAAGCCTGAGATTTATGTAAGTCTGAAATCTTTGATGCATCAGACTTAAAAGTAACTTGACACTTTCCATTTAATAAATGATAAGTTTGCCACCAAGTTGGCAGTCCCAAATTAGGCTTCGTCGAAGTATAAAGTATTTTCTTTTTGAAATGTCTCTGTACAATTTGGTGCAAATTTAGTTCTCCACAATCAAATCGATTAACAAAACTATCGAGGTAGAAAAATATGGGTAAACACTAAACAAGTTGGCAGTCCCAATGAGATCTGAGGTTCATTAAAGCCGAAAATCTTTAAGGCATCAGACTAAGCGATATTTTGAGACTTCCAATATAGTACAATTAAGACTCGTATTGAAAACAAGTTGTTCAGCAAGTTGGCAGCGCCAAATTAAACTTTTAGCTCACTGTCAACAGTTCTTTTCTGGAAAATGGACATCAAATTGCCGCCAATTGAATATAGAGAGTCTTATCAAGCTAGACACAGACAGCTAACAACAAGTTGGCAGTCCCAATTAGGCCTTTGGCCCCTTAGACCTAACTGAAGTGTTAAGCATTAAGTGTGGCATGTCCTGTGCTAATGTAATTCAATTTTTAAAGCTTTGGCTGCCCCCCCCCCCCCCACCCTCAACCCGAGGCAATTGCGTGTTTGCGCCTGAATTGGCAGCTCTGCTATGGAAAAATCTCTCTTGCCTTAGAGGCACAAAAGTAAGGAGCGGGGGTGGGGACGGATGAATGGGAAACCGCGTGACAGGCGGACCATTTATCAGAGAAAAGTTGCAAGTGCGCTGCGGTTTTTTTTCGTCTGCAAAAGCACTTGAAAATGTTGTCGTCTTTTGCTGTGGATACTCGTATACAACATGGAGTCGCCTCAAAGTCCATCCGACTTATCTGTCAGCTGTCCAACTCGATAAGCAGCAACTCGGCGACTCCTGCAAGTTTTTCCTCAAGGTGATAAATAAATAAAAAATTCACTTGTCACCAGTGTTGCCAACTTTAGTTGGCTTAGAAGAACGGAAGAAAGCTAAAATCCATTACATTAAAAGCTCACATACTTAGAATGCTGATGTTCTTCTTCTAGTTCATTTGCTTTATACATTAGTACTAAATAATTAATATTCATTAATTATATTAAATTTCCACTTGAAGTTCATCCTCAAAGTGTTGAGCCAAATTATTTATTATTTGAACACTTTGTTCTTACTCTTATTTAGTTTCTTTATTATTGATGTAAATTTAAATTGCCATTGGAAAAATCGAGTATTTGATGTAAATAGATATTTTATACAACCTTTAAAAGGTTTTAAAAAAGGTAGCTTGGTTTTTAATTCTTAGGTTTATTCATTGATATTATTTACATGCAATTCTGCGAACTCATTAATGTCTTTGGTACAACTGAAAAATATAGAAAATTAAAGATATTGTTATTGTAAATAATTAATAATATTCTGTAGGAATATCTCTTTACTTAATCCACATTCCGTTACATAATTTAAATATGTATGTTTTTAGCCTTCTAGACAATGAAGATGACCTTCTACGTTAACCAAAGATTGGTATTGTGCTTAGGCAACTTTGAATGTGTTTTTTTTTTGCCTAGCAGAGGGACACCTTTTTTTCTGTTCTTAATAAATGCCAAATAATCGACAATGGCTTCATTGGTGCAATGCTAAGAGTGTCGAACTCTTGCGGTTTGGTTCTGGAGTTCGAAACCTACCAGAGGCACACACACAGTTAATACAGTACAATATTATCACGATATTAAGTGTGGCAATTTATGTTTTAACTGAAAGTGTATTAATATATATATTTTACTAGGGGGCTTCGCCCCCTGCTCGCTTCGCTCGCCAACCCCCGGCTCCCTACGCTCGCTGAAATCTCGGGAAGAATTGTGGAAGTGTGCAAGTGGAGAACACTTTTCACAGCTATCGCCAGGGCATGATGATCGAAGCGTCACTGCACTGTCTTTGACTCAGTCAGTTAAATCTCTATAGATTTATACTTTAAAAAAAAGTCCGAATTCCCGCTGCCCGCTAGACTTAAAATTTCTCTCAGCAACTGCACTTTTGCACTGTCAGATTTGACGGGAAAAAAGCTGTGCTGGCAACACTGCTTCCCTCCCACATTCAATTAAGTAGAGGCTGACGTTGTCTGGTCGAAAAGTTCTCAGATTTTGATGGGTTTATCACAAACTTGGAACTCCCAGCTCACGACTCTTAACTCCCAATTGGCAGCTCCCGTTTTCCGTATGCTATTCCTATTCTCACTCTCATACCCATTCCCTCTTCCATTTGGAATTTGAGCTGTAGCACTTCAGCTTAGATTTATGTTTTCTGCGCCACATTTTGACATGACGGGCTCACGTGAAACTCACCTGTCTGTCCCATTGCCATGCTGCTAATCATGCTGGAGTGCCTCTGGAGTAGACGTGTCTGCTGCGTGCCTCCTACGTACACTGCTGCCACATGGCTCATGCCTCATGCCTCACGCCGCATGCCACATGCCACATTCCACATCCTCCGTCCACTTGTGGCTGTCGCTGTCAATTTGATTTCCAACTGAGCGAGAAAAATGCGACGCCCAAGACAAATGGCAACGAAATTTTCTTTGGCAGTTTAAGTAGTTACCAAACCGCAGCAGCAGCTCCTTCTCCTAACTGCCCTACTCCTCACCCGAACTCCCCGCCTGTGTAGATGCCTAAAAATATATTTATACTTATGTAAATATTCAATTTTTTTTTGACTCACAGCTTTGTTTTTGCTTACGTCAGCACTGGAGCATATTTGAGCAGCTTCGTTTTGCTTTGATAGGGTATATCTATTAGCAAGCAATCCTGTAATTATAACATGTTAAAAAGCTGCAGTTTTTTTTGTTCTTAAATCAAGTTTTATATCTTTCCTCCTGACGTACTATTAGTAAATATTTTGAATATTCTTTTTTTTTTTTTTTTTTATTTATTTAAGAAGGCATACGGGGTAGTCGTATTACCCCTTTGTGACCTTGGTTTCTGTTAATTCAGCCCATTTGGGCGCACCTGATAGCCTATCGGCTAGCTTAAACAAATAACAAATAATTATATATCACAGTAACAATTGAACATAACAATCACAATCAACGATTTCTCTCCCTGGGAGTTCGGGACATCAGGTCCCTAGGTTGGCGCCTTTTCAGTCTTCTAGGAGAACCTACTATAGTCAGGCCTGTCGTTGTATCGGCTGGAGTGTTGATTTATCTCGTCGAAGACCGTGGAGAGCTCCAGGTCTCTATGGAGAGTGGTGTTACGGATAAACCAAGCACATCCAGTAATTAGCCTTGTGATCCTATTTTGGGTCACCTGTACTCTTCTGATCTGGAAATCGCAGCTGAGTCCCCAGATTTGACACCCATATCTCCAGATCGGCGCAATAATTTGCTTGTAAACTGTCAGCTTGTTGCCAAGTGACAGTTTACTTTTTGGGCTGAGTAGCCAATAATGCTTTGACACTGCAGCCCTTATGCGAGTCCTGATCGCTGTCACCTGTTTGGAGAAGGTATGCCTTCGGTCGAGTATAACTCCAAGGTACTTGGCTGAGTTTGCCTGGAGAACAGGGGCCCCATCGATGAATATGGTAGGCGGCGTTCCTCGACGCAATGTATAGCAGACATTTGCCGACTTGTCGCTATTTAAACCAATGTTCCAGCGCTTTGCCCATTGCGCGAACCTTGTTGCATAGTCCTCAACTCCTCAACCTACATTCCATATTTGATGTCTCTAGCTCTTATAGTTGCGGAGTTGCGCGCTTATACAGACGGACAGACAGACGGACGGACGGAAAGACAGACGGACAGGTGTCAATCAACTCGGCTATTGATACTGATCAAGAATATATGTACTTTATAGGGTCGGAGATGCCTCCTTCTGCCTGTTACATACATTGACACAAATTCATTATACCCATTTTTGCCCATTTTGAATGGGCACAGGGTATAAAAGGTCAATGCAGCAATATAGTAATGATAATATATGATTCAATCATAATTATTAAACACATAATAAATAATATAGTATATGTATCTTCAATATTCTGAACATTTCATGGCGATCATAGTCATTGACTGGTGCTAGTATAATTATTAGTAGTGCCAAAATGATATATAAATAATCAATGAATAAAAATTAAAAGTTCCTACAGTTAATATGAAAATGAGCAGAAATTAATAGAATATACAATATTTATTAATGCTCTGAAAAGAGAAAAAAGTTAGCAGGTTTCCTAAATAGCCAACTCTTTTATCATATGCAGCTCTTATAATATTTCACTTTTATATGTGTTGATGCTACCAATAAAACTTAAACAATTATTGGGAAATTTAATACGTATTTACTTAAGCAAATTAACAAACTAACAAAACAAAGTTTCATAGCAATCGCTTGGCAAATACAAAAGTTCTGCGGACAACAAGAGTTGAGAAAGGATGTAGAACTTCATTTCCACTCCTTAGTTAACCACCAGTCTTTCCATTCGTATACTACTCGTAGTATAATAAATATTATGTTTTGTTTCCCAATGGGCGTTGCAAGTTGGTCAATGAAACTTCAACTTTAACTTCAACTTCAGTTTCAGCCTTCAGCTCGTAAATTGTTTATTATAAAATAATAATAACAACAACAACAAAAAAATATGAAAAAAAAGAGAAAACTTTTGCCTTTTGGGGCCTTTTTAGACCCGGTGCACAAAGGATACAAGGGATAAATAACTTTGTTGTTATGTATGTACGTACAATAACAGGCAGATGGAGACGTAGATGTACAGATCTCAGAGTCTATAAAGAGCTAGAGCTACCAAAATTGGGTGACAAGATTTTTATAGAGTTTTTTAAGTTTGCTTAAGATATTAGCGACGTCTTCTTTGGCATAAAAAAACGACAAGTGCAATTTTAAAGCTACAGCTTATAGATTTAATAAGAATTACAGTCCCGATATAAACGGTAAATTTATAACTCTGATATCTCCAAAACAGTCGGTAGGGCTACAGTCGAAGTCAACTATGAGAGACCCTTTACTTATTCTTCAAAAAGGAAGTAAGAGTAACACTAATAGTACCTCTTAGCGCGTTGTAACGTCAATATGCTCTTCTTCTTCCTTTGGCCCGACACTGAGTAATATTGAGATTTGAATAACTTCTGAGATTATTATCCGACCATGATGAAATTTTCATGATACATTAGGATCCCGATGCTTGTCCTGTGTGCCAAAATTCAATGCTCCCGTTTTAAAATTGACCATTATATGGGACTTAAAGTGTTTTTTGAATAACTTCCGAGATTATTATGCGATCACGATGAAAAATTTGGGTTTCGATTTACGGAGGCGGAAGGGGGCGTGTCAAAATTTTAACATAATCTTGATCTGCTTAGCCCACAGACGAACCACCATACCAAATTTGGTGACTCTAGCTCTTATAGTCTCTGAGATCTAGGCGCTCAAACAGACAGACGGACAGGCGGACAGATGAACAGTCGGACAGACGGACACGGCTTTATCGACTCGGCTGTTGATGCTGATCAAGAATATATATACTTTATGGGGTCTGCCGGACTTCCTTCGACCTGTTACGCACATTTTGACAAACTTAATAGACCCTTTTTTACTATTTTTTAAAAAGTAAAGGGTCAAAAAAGGAAATGCATTACTTTAGGTTCCTTGTCCCTATTTTTTTTGCCAACATAAATTTCGAAAATTAAATTTTTTTGTGGTTTATATTATAAAATATACTAAATTTGTGTTATACTTGAACACAAATAGCGATATGGTATTAAGTCTAAGAGTTTACATGCATTTAATCTGGCAAAAAGAGAAATATGTTGAAAAAAAAAACAACAACAATTTTTGTCGCTATTAATTTTGAAACCATTGGCGGTCTGCTTACCGGGTCACTTAGAGGCGAGCATACACGACCGTAGCATTCTTACTTGTTTTCTTTTTTGTAAGCTATTGAATTATGTGGACTTAAAATTATTAGATATGTGAGTTCGCTTGGGCCTGACGTTGGTTTTGGCTTTGGCTTTGGCTTTCGCTTAGGGTTTGGGATTTGTTTATGTTTTTGTTGTTTTGTGGCCCAACGCCCAACGGGGTCAAATGCAATTATTTTAAATGAAATTTGACTGGGGGTCAATGCAACAACTGTTCAATAAATATTTGCAAAAATTTCATTTGTAAAACAAATTTATTACAAATTTCATTTGTGGCTTACTTTCCGGGTAAATTGTAAACTTTATCGTTGGAGAATTTATATTGTTTTTTGAATTACCGTGGCAAAATTTCAATTTGTATTTAACTTTATAATTTGTAGTTTAGTTGACAAAGTTTACTAACAAAATGCTGAAATTTGTAGAAAACTATCTACAAACTCTAAATCTACTTAAAAACTTAGCTGTGTTTGATATGATTATGAGTAAGGCGATTAAGTTCAATCTATGAAAGATAATATAATAAATAGATAATAAAATAATGATTGTAAATTCCATTGAAATGTGTTTAATACTATAACATAAAGACGCGTAAAGCTGATTAAATGCTAAACTTTTCTCTTAGTTTGTTTGATTAAATGAAACTTACACATTTAATGCTCAGTAAAAGCTTAATATATTGAGAGCTTTTAAGGATAGTTAGCTAAAAGCGCTTCAAGTCTGTTAGTTAGATAAAAGAGCTTCAAGTCTCTTAGTTATCTCAGCTTTTGTGTCCTACAGTATATAAAGCTCATGAAAGCTAAAGTTAAACCATTGGCATCACTTCAAAAGCTCATGAAAGATAAAGTTTTAAAGTTTCTTTACAGCGCTTTAAGCTCATTAAAAGCTGCAATTATTTTGTTTATAATATTTTGCAGCTTAAGCAATCAAAGTGTTTAAAAAACATGACTTTATTCTTATATATTTAACCCATTTTGGAGATTCAGTTTAAGATCTCTCAACATTAGACTTATATCAACTCTGTATCTTAACCCATAGCTGCCTAAAACTATTTGCTTATTAACTAACATACTCTAGATTTAACCCCTACTTTTCATTAGAATATTTCTTAACTTCTCTCAACCTTCACCTGTATCTTAACCCATAGCTGCCTAAAGCTATTCGCTTATTAACTGAAATACTCTAGATTTAACCCAAATTTTTCGCTAGAATATTTCTTAACTTTTCTCACCATTTACCTGTATCTTAACCTATGACTGCCTAAAACTATTTGCTTATTATTCAACCGACTCTTTAACCCCTACTTGCACTATGGCAACACTTTTCATTCTCTCTTCCCTTTAACTTTACTGCCCCCTTCCCCCTTATCATGTAATATATTTGTTTGAGCTGCAATTTATTTCAGTCTAACTGAATTTCTTTCCTCCCTTCCCCTTCCCCGTCCCCTTCCCACCATCCCATCCGCTCCTCTGTGTTACCTCTGTTGAGCCTAGTACGTCTCCCTCTCACTGTGTCCATCTATTTTCATCTCACACAACTGTCGACAGCCATTTGTTGGCCTCATCGTCATTGTCCTTTATAATTTCCCCAAAGCATCTAATGCGCTATCAGCGCCCCGCCTACACATTATTTTTGATGGCACAATTTGGAGTACGCTCTCTACGCCCCATCTTCCATCTACCCGCTTCCCCTACCACTCTCACTACCACTCCCACTCCTCCTTTCTCTCATTCCACTTTGAATGGAAAAATTGCGCAGTGATCTGTGTGCTGGCAATCATTAGCCTCAAACAATCAGTCGAAATAAGCAAGCTGGCTGGCTGTTTATTCATGCAACAATTGTTGATTGCGTTGTGTGGCTTAACCCACCACTGCCAGCATTTTTATTTAAACCCTGTGCCCATTAAAAATGGGCAACAAAAGGGTATAATGAATTTGTGTGAATGTATATAAAAGACAGACGGAGGCATCTCCGACCCTGTAAAGTATATATATTCTTGATCAGTAACAATAACCGTATCGATTGACACCTGTCCTTCCGTCTGTCTGTCCGTCCGTCTGTCTGTCCGTCTGTCCGTCTGTCTGTCCGTCTGTCCTTCTGTATGAGCGCGTGTATCTCCGCAACTATAAGAGCTGGAGACTTCAAATTTGGAATGTAGTTTCCTGAATACCATTCGCAGATCATGTTTATTTTCAATGTTCGATATCAAGCCGCGTTTGTTTTAAAATTAGAAAAATCACCATAACATAAGCAATGTTAAAGCTAGAGACTTAAGATTTGGCACACATGATAAGAAACTTGAGCTTAATGTGCCTAGAAAATTTTATCGCGATGGCACGCCCCCATCGCCCATAAATCGAGAAAAAGCTGATAACAAGAGCAGTTTTTCTAGTTAGTTTTCTTAAAATACTTTTGTTTTGAAGACCTGCACAGGGTATCCCACTGTCGCGCCCGCTCTACTCATCGGCTTGTTATTTATCCCTGTGTGTGTGTGAATTATTGTTTGGCTCATAATGAGAATTACTCTGTTAGCTGAGATATGATATGATATTTGACCCAACTGCAATTGAGAAATTAGTTAACCCGCAGTTGAGCGTGGTGATGAGGGGGCCGGTATGGGATGGGGGGGTGGTAAGTCTCCCCTCTTTAAATGAAATGCGCCATAAAACGAGTTAATTTCCGACGCCTCGAAATAAGTTAAGTTGCCTGCTGCTTACAAGTGGCAACAAATTTAATCAAACATTACACACGTATCCACATTGAAACCGGGACAGGAAGAAGGGGGATGGGGGGCGTAATACTACCTCTATTCCCCCCCCTACATTTCTCTTTCTCTCCCCCCTTTTTCAGTTCGCGTTGGGCGTTCTAAATAATTCATGTCGGCAACATCGTTCCTTGTGTCCTTTTGTGCTGGAATTTTGTTCGTCTAAAACTTGTTGTAATACATTCAAATGAGTCCACAGTTGTGTGTGTGTGTGTGTGTGTGTGTGTGTGTATGTCCTTATGATGCTTTTCACTCCAGCTTTTCCACCTCCTTCAGCCACTCACCCTCTCTCTTTCTCATTCTGTGCATGCGGCCATGTATTTTGTGTAAATCTCAAGTTGTTCTCCAAAAAAAAAAAGTATATATACAACAACGACGCAAAAAGTAGAAAGTTTTCAAGTTTTTCAGCTGCACTGTGCACTGCACAGTGGTAAAAAAAAAGCGCTACACATTGCTAGTAATTACGAAAATCGACTTTTTATAGAATAATCAACACTTTTTATTAGAAAATTTCAATTAATTCTAAAGCAAAACTTTCAATATTCTTGCATTTCTCCTATTCAGTTTAAATAAGAGCTCTGAAAACATTTAAAATATTAAATAATTGATTATAAATTAATATAAATTAAAGTAATAGTGAAAAAATTATTTAATTCATTTAAAGTAGTTGTTTAGAGCTCGTTTTAAGCTTTTTTTTATTGCTAGAATACAAGTTGATTAAAGATAAAATATTAAAAACTCATTAAATGGTATTATTTTTATAGTATATTAGTTTTTCAAGAGTTATTATAATGTCTTCTTAGGCATAATTTCAGACGAAAGTCTTTAGTTTGCTCTAAATTTTTAAAATTTAATCAATACAGTTGGATTAAAGTAGAGAAAGTTCATTAAAAGATAACGTTTTAATGAGCTTTTCATTGTTAAAGTTTAGCTTAGACAATGAATGTTGTTAGTAATTGTTTTTAATGACAATTTCACACTTAAGACTGTGACCTAAGCTGTAGGTAGTATTTCTGCAGTTTAGTTAAAACCAATAAATACAATTTAGCACTTAGGTTTAAAAATATTATTGGATTAAAATAACATATATGCGCTTTTTTGCTGCATTTTAGCAAATTAATTAGAGCTCTAAAAAAGCTTCGCAATTTATAATAAATTTCAACTGTAATCTTCGTCTTGCTTTAAGCACATTTTAAGCTTCAGCTTGCATCGAAGCTCTTCCAAAAGCTCATTAAAAAATATACATTTATGTTTACTTTAACTTGACTATCAAACACTTTAATTTTCGTCTTGCTTAACAATTTAAAAGCTTTCTTTAGCATTATACTTCTCAGTGTGGTTAAAAGCACTCCTAAGGCTCATTTAAAGCTTTTCCATTTATGTTATGTCAGCTTATCTTAAACTTTGATTTTTGTCTTGCTTGAATCAATTTATAAGATTCCTTTTGCAATACTATATACCGTTCAGCTTTAGTCAAAGCTCTCTTGAAGCTAATTTAAGCTTCTTAATTTATATTATGTCAGCTTCAATATCATACACTTTGATTTATGTCTTTCTTCAATATTTCCCTTTCCCTCTACTTCTCTGCTGACGTCAAAGCTCTCTTAAAGCTCATTAATAGCTTTAACATCTGTGTTATGTCAGCTGAACAAGTTTTCACTTTGATTTTCCTATCGTTTAAATTAATTAACAAAAGTCCCTTAGCAGTAAACCTTACTATTTGCGTTAAAGCTCTTCTAAAGCTCATTAAGAGCTTGAACATGTATGCTACGTCAGCTGAACAAGCTTTTACTTTGATTTTCGTCTAGCTTAAATTGCTTAACAGTTTTCCTTTAGAAGTATACTTTACTGTTTGCATCAAAGCTCTTCGAAAGCTCATTAATAGCTTTAACATCTGTGTTATATCAGCTGAACAAGTTTTCACTTTTTCTTATTGATTTGATTAATTAAAAAGATTCCTTTAGCAATATACTTTACTATTTGCATCAAAGCCCTTTTAAAGCTCATTAAAAGCTTTAATATCTATGTATGTTGTCAGCTGAACAAGCTTTCACTTGATTTTCGTACTATTTTAATTAATTAAAAATATTCCCTTACATATTTCCCTTTCGCTCTACTTCTCCGCTTGCGTCAAAGCTCTCTTAAAGCTCATTAAAAGCTTTGACATTTATGTTATGTCAGCTGAACAAGCTTTCACTTTGATGTTCGCATTGCTTAAATTAATTAAAAGGCTTTCTTTAGAAGTATACTTTACTGTTTGCGTCAAAGCTCTCTTAAAGCTCATTAAAAGCTTTATCATCTGTGTTAAGTCAGCTGAAAAAGCTTTCACTTCAATTTTCGTATTGCTTTAGCAGCATAATTCACTGCTTGCATTAAAGCTTTCTTAAAGCTCATTTAAAGCTTTTAAATATATGTTACTATGTCAGCTGAACAATTAACTTTGTTTTTCAACTAACTTAAATCAATTTCCCTTTGCAAAATACTCTTTGAAGTTTAAGTAAAAGCTCATTAAAAGCTTTTTTGCTAAGCTTATGTGATTGACCTTCTTACGCCACAACTGTGCTGTAGTTTTCACTGTGCGTTCTTAGCACCCCACGTTTCTCCCTCTACTTTAATCCGCTGCTTCCCCTGCAGCACCCCTCACTCTTCACACCCCTGTTGCATGCCCCCCCCCCACACGAAAAAAAGAAAAAGAAAGAAAAGTTGTCAGTGAATTGTGCGCAATGTACGACGGACTCGTTCTCGTTCTCGTAGTCAACTTAAATATGCGTTTCACTTGTCTTGCGTATTATTTGGCGCATTAAATTTATGTGCGCAATTGTGCTGAGTTGTGTGAAATACACACACACACACACACACACACACACACACACACACACTTGACACCCTCCTGTTGGTTGCCTCCCTCCCATTTTATGGTTGTATTACATGGCACTGGGTTTTCTTTGTGCACTGTTCTGGTCGCAACTCTTGGGTTGCCATCTCGATTTCGATTTGAATTTGGTCCTGGCGGCACCTTGGTCCTTGCCCTGGCTCCTTTGGGGAGGTCCTTTGTGTGTTATTATTCAAAATCCAGTCAATAATACGAAACGCGACGCTAATTTATTATCGCAAAATGTGGAGGCACTTTGTAAATATTTCAAGAGAGCAGTTACAATTACAGACTCTCCCCCCCCATTTACCCCACAACGTTTTCCCCTCCCCGTTCTCATGTGTGTCCTGGCTGGTTTTTTCAATTTTATCCCTTTTATTGGCTTTGCATTTTTTTACAACTGCTTAAAATTCATACACAAATATTCCGACAGGACCTCGCATTGCCCGACAATCTATCCCCCTTCAATCCCAATCCCAATCCCCATTCCAATCCCAATCCCAATCCCAGTTTTATTTCCATTTCCTTCACTTTCCCACACACACACACACCCTTCGCTGTTTTTCTCGCTTTCGTGTGCAAATTAGTTTATTGGAATTTCTTGTTTGCGTTTTACCCAACTTTCCTCTACCCTCTGCCTCCCTTGTTCCTTGCCCCTTGCCCCTTTACCCAATCCGCCTTTCGATGCGTTCATCACTTGGTTACACTTTGGTTTTATTGCATACATATGTGTCCACTCATTGCGGTTGGACCGAGACACATCAGACACAGGACCACACAGGAAGTCGCTTACTGTATTGGATTTGAGTTTTAAGTTTTAAGCGTTTAGCCAAATCCAAAGCCAAAGCTTTAAGCTCTTCTTGCCACAGACAGATTTCTGGCTGACATGCAGTATTTTTTGCCACATATATTTTATGTGAGCTTGAAATCTAAGCTGATTTGACTTTACGAAAATGCAACTTACTTGTCTTTGGATTAAATCAATAGAAAAGACGAAATACATAAGTTAAATGTACTTTATTTTATACCCTAATATAAGGGTTTATTTAGTTTGTCAACAAAAAATTTACGTAACAGTTCTAAGGAAGTCTGGCAGACCCGTCCGTCTGTATGAGCGCTTAGATCTCAGAGACTATAAGAGCTAGAGACGCCAAATATGGTATGTTGGACCGCTTATGGGCTAAGAACCAGAACCGGCTTGTGTTAAAATATTGCCACGCCCCCTACAGCTTCCGTAAATCGAAAACTTAGTTTTTGCAATACCATTCAACGAGAATTATAAAAGCTAGAGTCCTGAAATTTGGCATACAAGACAAGCATTAAGGTCTTAATGTATGCTAAAATTGTAATCGCAATCGTATAATAAACTCGGAAGTTATTCAAAACCCAATATCGCGCAGTGTGTGGCAAAGGCAAGAAGAGAACACTGACGTTACAACGCAGGGTATTTGTCCATTTTAGGGAATCAATTAAAATACCAAGAGCTAAACAAGATAATTGGATCTAGTTTTTATACGCTGTGCCATTAAAAATGGGCAAAAATGTGTATAATGAATTTGTGTGAATGTATGTAACAGGCAGAATGTGTGAATGTATGTAACATATATATTCTTGATCAGTATCAATAGTCGAGTCGATTGACACCTGTCCGTCTGTCTGTCCGTCCGTCTGTCCGTCTGTCAGTCTGTCCGTCTGTCTGTCCGTCTGTATGAACGCGTGGATCGCAGCAACTATAAGAGCTAGAGACTTCAAATTTGGAATGTAGGTTCCTGAATACCATACGCAGATCAAGTTTATTTTCAATTTTCGATATCAAGTCCCGTTGGTTTTTAAATTAGAAAAATCACCATAACATAAGCAATGTTAAAGCTAGAGACTTGAGATTTGGCACACATGATAAAAAGCTTGGGCTTAATGAGTCCTGAAAATTTCATTACGATACCACGCCCCTTTCGCCCATAACTCGAATAAGCTAATAACAAGAGCAGTTTTATAGCTAGAGACTTGCGATTTGGCACACATGGCAAGAATCCTACTCTCAATGTGTGCAACAAATTTCAGTACGATCGGATATTTAGCTCAGAAGTTATTCAAGAAACAAATTTATGCAGCGCAGCAGATGCGTCGCAGCGCAGTCGCAGCGCAGTTGCAGCGCCGCGGCGACGATTAATTTGCCTTTCGGCCGCTGTGGCGCTAAACATAAACAATCAACAGCCGCAGTCCAGTGTTGCCAGACTATCGCAAGCAACCTACTCGCGATGCAAGCAAAATCGACTTCAAGCGATATATTTAAATCCCATTATAATGAAAATACTTTTCTTTGAAGACCTGCACAGGGTATCCTACTGTCGCGCTCGCTCGACTGATCGGCTTGTTTTTAGTAATATATTTAAAAATAACATTTTCATATAGCCCCTTCCGACCATTTAGAAGCATCATTTCTATTCTATTTCTTTCCAATAATAATTCTTATTTCTGAAACTGCATGCACGTGATTAGCAGCTAGATTTAGCTTGTGGCTAGAAATATTGTGCGTGTGTATATTTTCATCTTAAAATGGCTTGTATTTCGTCTTGGAGCGAACAATAATCCAATTGGTTTGGCTATTTTATATTTTATAAGCTCTAGCTGTTCATTCCTGGCTACGCCCATGTAACTAAGTACTTAATTAAAACAAATTTTAAAAAATCTACTAAAAACCATGCATAAATAAAATGCAAAGCGTTTTACAGTCGAATTCTTCGTCATTCTGCTTTGCTATCATATTCGCTAACGTTTTGCATAGTCCAGCAGTATATTTGCTTTAGTTTTGCGAAATAAACAAACTAAAATATTTAGACAGTGAGAATTGCCTTTCACTTGAGTGTTGAGTGACTCTTGAGATTGGCGAGAAGGACATTGTTTTAGACAAGTTATGGATATGACTTGTTATAGTTGGCAGACAGGCAAGAGAGCAAGTTGCAGAGGGGGGACGGAAATAGGAGGAAAGAGTAAAGTAAAGAAATGGGCAAACAAGGCTATTAAAATTTTAATGAAAATGATGCCCATTGGGACGAGTTACGAAAGCAAGGAAACGACCCAACAATGACTCACATACTACTAGTGAGAGAAATAGTGTTGGTAAAAAGACTACAAGGGAGAAATCTATGGGAGGATAGGGTAAAGAAAGGAATGGGGAAAATTAAATATAGTAAGCTTTTAGGCGAGTGCGTGGAAAGAAGCGTTGTGCGTGCAACTGCCATATCAATATCAAAATAAAGTGTAGTTCATGTGTGAATGTGTGTGTGTGTGTGTGTATATATATATAAACATCAAGTCTGACTGACATGCCGCTAGATGGCGCCCTTCGCCGCCACGTTTAGTTGACAGACACGCAATGCCGCGTGCCAAATTCTGCAGCTTACCAGTTACTTCTATTATCCTCCAACTCGAACTTTTTCCACATCTCCTTCATAATTTAGTTGGCAAATTATTTGCACGTCTTTTGGCTTTAAGTTTACGCATAGCTTTTAGAAGTTAACTACTTACTAGATGTTACTTGTATATTGCGAAGTTTCTCCTTCTCACATTTCCTTTACCATTTTACTCTTTCCCTCGCAAATCTCCTTTAACAGTTTCGATAAGTTGCTAGCATATAGCAAAGGTTGTCTTTTAATTATTGAGCAGGTGAAAGATGCTTTTGTTGTTTGCAAATAACTTTTACTTCAAATGGGTTGATATTTTTGAGCAACAGGAGCATAGAACATGGCTTTATTGCGCGGGGTTTTCATGGTTCCTGGAATGCCTTTAAGAAAGAGAGAAATAATGGAGAATTAAACAGAGACTTCAAGCGACAAGGAAATCAACGGGGAAACCTTTAATAATAATTTATTTTTTAATATCCACCATTTTATTTAGATTGCGATGGCAATTGTCTTTAAAAACAACCGAATGAAATGTTGGACATATATTCGGACTCTCCAAAATTAGCTGCCATAAAATGCATTTCGAAATTCAACAAATTATTAATATTAATATTATAATTTATAATTAATATAAATATAGAATTTAAAATTCATTTGTTTCCTTTATATTGCAGTTCAACATTAATTTAAATCAATTCAATATATATTATATTGTATTAAATCTCTCAACAAATATTTGAACAGTTTATAGCAGACATTTAGATATTTTGTTGATACTTTTTTAGACCCTTTACTTAAAAAAGTAAATAGGGTCTATTAAGTTTGTCAAAATGTGCGTAACAGGTCGAAGGCAGTCCGGCAGACCCCATAAAGTATATGTATTCTTGATCAGTATCACCAGCCGAGTCGATATAGCCATGTCCGTCTGTCTGTCTGTCTGTACGGCTGTCCGTCTGTCCGGCTGTCCGTCTGTCTGTATAAGCGCCTAGATCTCAGAGACTATAAGAGCTAGAGTCACCAAATTTGATATGGTGGTTCGTCTATGGGCTAAGCAGATGAAGATTATGTTAAAATTTTGACACGCCCCCTCCGGCCTCCGTAAATCGAAAACAAATTTTTAGAAATCCCATTAAACGAAAAAAATTAAAGCTTGAGGCCTGAATTGGTCGAGCATCAGAGTCCCAATGTATCCTGAAAATTTCATCATGATCGGATAATAAACTCGGAAGTTATTCAAAACTCAATAATACACAGTGTCGGGCCAAAGGAAGAAGAAGAACATGTTGAAGTTACAACGCACTATGGTGTACTATTAGTGTCACTCTTATTCCCTTTTTGAAGAATAAGTAAAGGGTCTCTCATAGTCGACTTCGACTGTAACCTTTCCGACTGGTTAAATCTATGTTCTCTGGTTAAAGGGAATTACTTTTTTTCTTATTCCTAGCTATAATATAATTTTAGTCTTTACTTGTCATATCATTCTGTTTGTAGATGCTACACTGTAGTATATTACGATGCTCATCCTTCCATATTTATATGGAAATCAACAAGTTCATTTGTTTGTTTCATTTAAATTAAAACCAGAGATATTGATATTGTTGGTATGGCGGAAGTTTTGATATTTTTGTGCATCTGATATATCAATCGATATCGATAGCTTGGGTTACCAATACGCCACGATATTTTGCCTGCCATTAAGAATTCAGTTTCTTATATTAGAATCTTAATTAAATTTAAATGCATTTAAATTTGTTGCTTCTTATTAGATAGACTTGTCTGCACAGAGTTGTTGTTAGAATTAGAACAACATGACAAACGATGTGAACACGACGAACGGTTTCATTCAGAGTAAATTAGAAAGAGAATTAAGTAATGTAATTAGAGTCGCATTTCTATAAACTAAGAGATGAATAACTAACAATACAACATATCGACCTTTTATATGTAATTGGGTCGGCTCGGGGTCAATTTAGTGTCGATATGACAGACATATCAACTTTGTCAAAAGGCAAGAAGCTAGACTTGATATACAACTGTTTCGGGAGTTGCCAATCTCCCATATCAGTACCATTTTGAGCTAGCTTACCCAAAGATCCATGCTTGTTCTCTATGCTGTGCAGCTTGAACCAGTTGAGAATTCTAAGTAAGCAACATAGAAACAGAGCTCGCCTCTTGTGTATTGTTGTAGTTGTTGTTGTAGGTGCCCATAACTCCTTTTATACAATATCAAATTTCTGCCTGTAACGAATATATTTAAAGTAAACAGAATTTTGATATCGGTATCAATAGCCATATTATAATCAATATCGATATCAACATTTTCCTTTCGACTTACAATATTATTTGTGATATGTACATATAACTTGGTTATTGTTTTAGTCTATAGTATTGGATGCTTACCTCTTCGTAAGTTCTATAAAATCTCAGTTACAACAAACTGCAAACTACAGTTCAGCAATTTCTCGTCCTGTGGATTTACACAGTCATAACTCTGAAACTATTTAAGCCATGCTGTTGAAATTTTGGTATGTGGCAACTGCATATACTATGTATGTATTGTCAGTGTTAATACAGTTTAAGCCAAACGCATAAGCACTGCATAAAATGGTTACAAAAAAAGTTTGAAATATGCGGCAGAAGTGAACTTAATCAAAAGTGATTATAACTGCACTCGACTCAAATCTCGTTCAACTCTCTTCCTCTCTCTCTCTCTCACTCTCTCTAACCCCGTCGCTTTTTTCTTTGTTTGCCATTTTTCTAAAAATATGTAGCTAATTTTACTAGTGTTGCAAAAGCAAAAGTAGAAAAATAACAACTTCAAATTCGTTTGACAAATGCAAAATATGTTCAAATTGTGTGGGTGCGTTGTGTGTGTATGAGTTGAAGGTGCTTTGACAGTGCCAACCCTAGAGGCAGGCAGGCAGGCACAACGTTGCACAACACTCGCATCCCCTCTCCCCACCATCGTCTACCAACACTGAAGACGTTTTGAGGGTTGGTGAACGCGCGTTTTGCTCGAGGCGCAACGCAAATCCGTTTAAATTTATGGCGTGTCATTGTTTTGGCATAAAATTAAGTGAGTGCAGTGCCAAGAGTGGGCGGAGAAGGAGGAGGAGGAGGGTTGGCTTGTAATGAGGTGGGGCAGTGGGCAAGGGAAGGTTTGGGAGTACATGTGTAACTTGTGTGATTAAACATGCACAGACATGCTGCATGCAAATGATTGCAGTGCAGTGTGCCCAATGAAATTCAACACTCAACTGGGTCAGAGTGCTGTACGATGCGCTCAGGCGACACCAGTGTTTGTGCCAACTGTGGTGAAAGTCATGCATCTAGCTACAAAGGTTGCAAAGTGAGGATCGAATTAGCCAAGAAATTGAAGCCAACGACCAGATTGCCTCCCAACGGACTGCCAAATTTCAGAATTGATCAACGACGGGATAATTATTCAACAGGACAATTTATCTCTGACACAGTTGTCAGGAATGGTTTCACGTACGCTGATATGGCGAGGCGTAACGTGATCTCCGCCTCTAACAATTCAGCAGTGAAGCAGCCGAATACTCGTATGAGCAATGCAATGGAGGAAGATAGTAGCAGCAGACTTGCAATTTTAGAAAGGTCCATACAAGAGATAAACTCAAGGATGGACCAACTACTTAATTGTATCCAGGACTTGATGAAGTCAAACAATGCATTTCGGGACCTTGTCCAGCAACTAATTTCGAAATGATTAATTCCAACTTAATAATAGGGTTATGGAACGCACGAGGACTGCGTAAAAACATAAATGAATTAATCACATTTCTTAGCGCCAATTCAATAGATATTATGCTAGTTACGGAAACTCATATCTGTCCTGGTCAGAACACTTACTTCCCAGGATACTCCTGCTACTTCGCCAATCATCCTAGCGGGTACTGTAGAGGTGGGGCTGCCATAATAATTAAAAATAGCATTGTCCATTCACAAAAGGAGCCAGTTTCACGCTGGAAGGTGCAACAGGCAAGCGTTAGCATTTTAACCAACGACGGCAATATTACATTAGCTTCACTATACCTCCCTCCAAATGAAGCGTGGTCAACGGCAGACTTCGACAGGTTACTCTCATCGTTAGGCAACAAATTTATTGCAGGAGGTGACTTCAACGCAAAGCATCGATGGTGGGGCAGCATAAGAGCATGTAGTCGCGGTAATCGTCTGCAAGAAGCCATTGCGAATAGTAGATGTCAAGTCTTAGCTACTGGTAATCCGACATTCTATTCGTATAACACGCAACTGTCACCTTCTGCGCTAGACTTCTTTATATACAATGGAATTGCGAATGACAAGCTCACAGTGGAAAGCCGTTACGATCTTTCATCAGATCATCTTCCTGTTGTTGCCACCCTTCATTTTTCTCCGCAAATTAAGCCTGGTAGAAAAAGACTACTCGCCCCTGGGTGCTGCATCAATACTTTTCAAGTTGAGCTTGAAAATAGGATTAATCTGAGCATGAGACTCAATAACTCGGATGAAGTAGATGCTGCAGTATCCTCATTTATGGAGCACCTCAAATCCGCAGCCGATTCTGCATCATCGGCGTCTGCACAGACCCAACAGCACCATCACAGAGCAGAGTTGTCCCCTCAAGCTGCCGCACTACTGAGGCTCAAAAGAAGGATCCGGAAGGAATTCGTTAGGACTGGCGATGAAAGACTAATGCCAATCTGTAGGAGAATAGCGAATCGGCTACAAAAAGTGCTCATCAAATCAAGGCAAACACAAACTGATGAGCTTCTAGCTAGAGGAAGTTCCGACGCTTCTTCTAATTTCCTGCTTTGGAAGCTCACAAGCAAATATAAGAGACAGGCTATTCCTAAGGCTCCTTTGAAAAATCAATCAGGCGGTTGGTGCTATTCTGGGTTGGAGAAAGCGGAAACGTTTGCAGACAGTTTGGAGGACAGATTCAAGCCCCTTAATTTATCACCTAACTATATGCAATGGCACATTGAATCAACTCTGGATAGTCCGTTCCAAATGGCTCCTCCTGTTACACCAGTAACATATCAGGAAGTTTCTTTGCTAATAAAGGAATTAAAATTAAAGAAATCTCCTGGGCACGACGACCTGGACAACAGAACGCTTAAGCTTCTCCCGCCTAAGGCAGTGATTTTCATAGTCCTGCTCTTCAACAGCATTCTACGGCTTGGACACTTTCCGAAGATCTGGAAGTCTGCACTGATCACCATGATCCCCAAGCCTGGGAAGCAACCAACGGAGGTCAACTCATACAGACCAATCAGTCTCCTTCCAGCGTTGGGTAAGATGATGGAGAGAGTTATCTTAACTCGGATGCTTAATATGGAGAGCGTATCTCAAGCGATACCAAAGTGGCAGTTTGGTTTTCGTAAGAGACACGGTACACCAGAACAGCTACATAGAGTGGTGAACTTTGCACTGGAGGCTATGGAGCACAAGGAGTATGCTGTGGCGGTGTTCATGGACATTCAGCAGGCTTTCGACCGAGTCTGGCATAATGGTCTTCGCTGTAAGCTGAAGCAGCTATTGACACCACAACTATTCCAGCTGGTAAGCAGTTTCTTGGCTGACAGATCATTCTGTGTAATTGTAGATGGCGCCAAATCCTCAGAGAGACCAATATGCGCGGGAGTTCCGCAAGGTAGTGTCCTTGGGCCAACTTTATACTCCATTTACACAGTCGACATGCCGAAGCCGTGTGCAGTACGAGCAGTTGACTCACAGGACGTACTAATCGCAACATATGCCGATGACACCGCTGTCCTCACCAGGAGTCAATCTCTTGGCACTGCTGCCCAGGCCTTGCAGCAATACGTCAGGAGCTTCGAGATATGGGCCAGGGACTGGAACATTGGCATCAATGGAAGCAAATGCGCGAACATGACATTCGCAACAAGAATTGGTTATTGTCCTGGAATTAGGATGCTTGGTTCCATCCTTAATCATGAATCGCACTATAAATATCTTGGGGTCATTCTGGACAGGTACCTTAACTTTGCTCGGCATACGACAATGCTGCAAAAAACCGTACTTGCAAAGGCGGCGAAGATGTCGTGGCTGTTGTCGCCAAAAAATAAGCTGTCGCTTCGAAATAAGGTCACCATATACAAGGCGATACTAAGTCCTATTTGGAGATATGGACTTCAAGTTTATGGGGTCGCTGCCAAGACCAACCTCAACAAAATTCGAGTGGCTCAAAGCAAGATCCTCAGGAGGATGTGCAATGCGCCATGGTACATGCGGAATAGGGACATCGAGCGTGACTTGGGTGTACCTATGGTTGGTGATGTACTGCAGCGACAGGCCGAAAACTACTGGCAAAAATTGTCCTCCCACCCAAATGTGCTTGCCCAACGCCTATTGAGGTATTCAGGCAGAAGACGCCTGAAAAGACTGCATCCACACGACCTTCCTGCCAGAAGAATTACATAATCTCACTCTGTAAATATATGTACATAGAAAAATAATTTATAAACCTTGTATGTAACACTAAATTATAAGATAGTCGATAATTATTATGAATGTTTAATTAGGTTAAGCTGCCACTTAGGTAGCAATGTACTAATTTAAAAGCAATATTAAAAATCTAAAATAAATTGGAAAAAAAAAAAAAAAAAAAAAAAAAAAAAAAAATGAAATTCAATAAGAATGTTGCCTACTTTCAGGCTGCCGCCTAAAAAGGCAAGCCAATGTCTGCTTCTAATGGGAAAATATAATTCATAAAATTCATAAGCGCCCTTATAATTTATGAATACCTCCCACTACCCCCCAGTCAAAAATATACGCCCCCGAGCGATGCTGTGTAATTTTAATTAATGCGACCGTCGTTTAACATAAACGAAATGCGAATACGAAACGATAAATGAGAAGAATGCACAAAAAATAGAAAAAAACAGAAAAGAAAAGAAAGAATGGAAAACAAGAGTTGGGGTATAGACAGACAGCTAAAGATGCTAAGGAAAAATCTATGAAGAAAAAAGTTTTTTTTTTGCAGAGACAATGCTCAAAACTTGACAATTCGCATTTTCTTTTTCGCTATTTTTCTTTTTTTTTTATTAAGTATTGTATACCCTGTAGATATGCAAATGCTTCGAGAGAGTAGCTCGATGTGTGTGCCAAGTGTGTTACGTTCAGTTGAAGACTTAATCTGTCTCTAAAAATGTTAAATATGAAAGGAGAAATTGTTTTTGTCTCTTTTCCACTCTTTTTAACTCTACAATCTCAGAGACTACAAGAATACAAAATTAACAAAGTTTTGAATACCTTGTATTAACTTTTTATATAAATTAAATTTAATAAATCTATTCAATATATTAGTTTGGGGAATAATAAATCCCTTTATTTACCCTACTATTTTATATATTTTAATATATTTTGGGTTGGCTAGTTCGATTTATGTCAAATATGTCCCATTTTGTTCAGTGCCATTTTGAGGATAGCTTTAAAATTACACTCTGAAAAAAGTTCTGATCCTTGCTGTTATAAAACTCGACCAATATATGTAGTTTTGCAGTCCTCAATTGAATTAATTTTGATTGTCGTTAAACAAATTTTGTAAGGACAAAAAATATAATATGATAATCGCTTGGTGCTAGATCCAGAGTCCGGACTATACGATAGATGTATTAAAACTTACCATCCAAGTTCCATAATTGATGAGTGTGGTCTGAAGTTGTCCAGCTGAAAGAGAATACCTTTCCTATTGACCAAATTCTGCTCGCTTCTGGTCAATTGCAAAACTTCAAACGTTCTAATTGTTGACAATAGAGATTCAAGTTGAGTATTTGCTCATATCGAAGCAGCTCATGGTAGATGATTCCCTTCCAAACCCAGCAAATATACAGCTTAGTCTTCCTGGCTGTTAGTTCTGGTTTGGCTTTGACCAGGATCGTTTTCTCACAACACTGTCGTACTATGTGATAAATTTTTCATTAACATTCACCATCCGTTTAAGAAATGAGTCGATTTCATTTGGCTAAGGATTTGTAGATGCAAATTCTATCCATTATGTTTTATTTTAGACAATTCCTGAGACACCCATACATACATCTAGCTTCTTTCTAAGTCCAGCAGCCATGTTTCGGCTGTTGCAATAGTCTACATGATCTTATCAGAATTATCGACGACAAATCTACCAGCGGATCTTAAACGTTTCAATTTCCAGAGCGAAACCTTCGAAACCAAAACTGCGGATTATTAGCCGAGACAGTAGTATATGGGGGCCATCAACATCATTCATAATTTCAGTGATTGCATTTATGCCTTTATTAAAAATAAATTGAGAAATATAATGAGTTTTTTTTCATTGTTGGTCTTCATGTTTAACAAAATTGATCTTTTAATAAAATCGACCTTATGAAAAAACCGGACCACAGTGTATTTTATAGGGAAATCCCAGCCTTCCAAGTAGTCTAAGCACTGTTAACAAATAATGGATTACTTTTTCCCCAAACTAATATTTAATAGGCTATTTCCGCGAGCAGCATCATTCGACTCATTCACTCACATCTGGATAAGCCTGATTTTTAGATTTCCACGAGCAAATAACTTATAGGCTATTTCCACATTCGGCACATTCGGCACATTCGACGCCATTTTCATCATCCATACCGAATGTTCCGTTCATGCCGGTAAAAAAATCCCATATGGTTTGGATGTTCGGTTCGCCGTCATCCAATTTGGATGATGTCATTCGTTGCTAACGACCCTGTCGAATTTCAGTAATTTTGTTTATCGAACCCACAATATTTATCGATATTAACAGCTGACATCTAATAAAAGAATTAGCGCAAAATTTAAATTTCAAAAAGCATCTGAGTTTATTGAGAAATCATGGTAAAAAAATACAACAACACTTAAATTCAATAAGTTTACGGCTTTTAATTATTATAATTCAACTAAATACTATAATACGTTTATCAAAATAAAGTCTGTTTAAAGACCAATTAGCTGTTCTGACAAAAGTCTGTTTACAGTAAGTGGAAATTCGCTCGTGGAAATCCAAAAATCAGGCTCATCCAGATGTGAAAGAATGAGCCGAATTTGTATGCTCGTGGAAATAGCCTATAAGTTATTATTTAGTTTATCATTTATCTGTAAAGAAAGTTAGGCAAGATAAACCAGGACTTCCAAATAAGAGTAATTATTATAATATATAATGTGGAAAATACAAAAATGTTATGTATAACATTTCATGATGAAGGAAATAAACTTTTATCTGTTCTCACTTTGAAACTAAAAGAAATATATTATTAAATAATAATTACATTTATATTTATATTAAAAATATATATAATGACTCCTTTTTTTTTAAATATATTTTATTATTTTTTATTACTTTTTGCTTTACAAATTAAAAACAAAATTTATTCTTCAATTTCTACAGTTGATTTCATATAAGAAATATAAAAAATAATACAAAAAGATAAATGTTTGGTATTTTAATTATATACATTCAATTTATATTATAATTATTTTACAATCATATTTTTTATAAAATGTTATTAATTATGATTTTAAAATAGAAATTAAACTGTAATTATTATAATAATTATTTTTATATTTCAAAAAAAAAAAAACAATTGTAATTATTTTCTAAAATTATTGATAAAAATCAACATATAATTTTTATTTAATAAACTATTTTTATAACTATTATAACCAATTGCTAGTTGCTAATAAATACTTTTACTTACTTTACATACTATCTCCAGGGTATTCTCTGGTCGACCACACACTTTGTATGCAAAGTTTCTTCATTTTATTTGCTCATTTCCCATTTGGCATCCAATTGTCGACGGCATCTTTAAGTTTTCCCTTACTTTTTCTGCATACTAAGTATGCTATATTTTATAGGGGTAAATGGTGAATGGGCAAATGGTATATGGTCTATCCAGATGGTATGGTTTCGGGTATTTTGTGGTCCTGTTATACTATATGGATTCGTATATGATTAATGTGCCTGACAATGGCGTAAAAGTTGCCAAAAAATAAAGTTGAGAGCGACAACTTTTTAGCTTGTTTTGATTTTAGAAAGCAAAGAAAAAACTTTAAAAAAGGGTGGGGGGAGGGAAGTGGGGGAAACGCGTAAGGGAAATTGTGGCTTTTGGTGTTGTTTTAACTGCTTAACTGCATATTAATCAGTTTTACTTTTGCCTGACAATGGAACTTTGCCAAAACTTGAGAACATGAAACATTTAACACAGAACAGCAAAGGGGCGTGTCAAAAGGCGTCGTGCAGGCATTTGGGCGTGTGTGTGTGTGTTTGAGTGTGTGTGTATGTGTGTGTGTGTGTGTGTATGTGTGTGTGTTTGTGAATGTGTTGCAACAGCTGATGATGATGCTAAATTTGATAGAAAAATGCTTAAAGCTGTCTTCAGACAGTCCCTTTTTGAGTGCCACTTTTTGATCGACGAAAAAAGTTGCCGTTCACAATATTTGCATCGGTTGACAAACAAAAATACCATCGGTTTTTTACTCACAGACTCTGGTCACACTCTCAACAATTTAATACAAAAGTTCGTCAATCTAGTAGGCATTTGACCGACGCATTTTCTATTCTACGTTCTATTTTCATTGGTCAGCTTCGCTTTTTGACCGAAGCAATAAAATCTCGTGTGTTCACACGAGATCGATGGCTTTTTTAACAAAAAGTGACACTCAAAAAGGGACCGTCTGAAGACAGCTTAACAAATACTACTAGTTGTGACTGTGAATACTTAGAAGTATCAACTGATATTGCTTGGTAATAAAGAAAATTAAAGTGGCGATGTTTCTATGTTGCTTCCTTAGAATTCTCAACTGGTTCTAGCAGCGCAACATAGAGAACAAACTTGGATCGCTGGGTAAGCTACATAGTATCTGAAAATGGTATTGATGAGGGAGACTGACATCTCCTGAAACAGCTGCATACTAAGTCTAGCACCCTGCCTTTTGGCAATGTTGATATATCTGTCGTATCAATAATAAATTGACTTTGAGTCTGCTAGCACCCAAATCACGAACAAACCAGTCGGAAAGGCTACCGTCGAAGTCGACTATGAGAGACCCTTTACTTATTCTTCAAAATGGAAATAAGAGTAACACTAATAGTACCCCATAGTGCGTTATAACGTCAATATGCTCTTCTTCTTCCTTTGGTCCGACACTGAGTAATATTGAGTTTTGAATAACTCCCGAGTTTATCATCCGATCGCGATGAAATTTTCAGGATACATTAGAACTCCGATGCTTGT
>OY282582.1:44617516-44652516 GCA_958299025.2 Drosophila histrio
GAAAGTGTGCCTCTGGTAGGTTTCGAACTCTAGAACGACACCGCAATCGGCCGACGTTCTAACCAAGGAGCCAATGAAGTCATAGTGAATTGTTTGGCAATTACTAGTATTCTACAGAACTGCAATTAATAATAGTATTATTTCAATGCCTCAAGTTGCTGCCTTCAACCTTTATATATTCGAAAATTTCTTTGCTTCAAATCTCCGGTGTGTATTGTCCGATTTCGATTAAATTTTCAAAACACATCGGGAGTGAAGTAAATTTTATGTATGCCGAATTTGAAACTTGCATCTTTTAAATTACTCTTGTTATTCGGGCTTTTCCGATTTTTGGAGGCGGAAGAGGGCGTGGCCAAATTCTAAAACAAACTTGACATTTGTAAGTAGAACTCAGGAGTATTGCTAACAAATTATTGACTCTAGCTCTTATAGTCTCTGAGATCTAGGTGTTTATATAGCAGAACAGACGGACAGACAGAGGGACAGACAGGGGGACAGACAGGTGGACATAGCTATATTGGCTCGACTGTTGATGCTGATCAAGCATTAATGTATTTTATGATATCGGCCACGTTTCCTTTTGCATGTTACATACGTTTAACAAACTTAATATACCCCAACAGGTTAAAAAGAAACTTAATATAACCCCACAGTGTATAAAAAGAAGAAAAAAAAATCTACTAGTTGCTCTATAAATTCGTAAATTATCTAGTATATTAATTGTTTTAAGTAACATACTATTTCAACGATACGTCTATTTTGCTTTATCAATTCGTAAACTTAACGTTTTTGATTATTGAAAATTTCCTGTTGAATACAAGAAGGTAGTAAGTGAGAACTCTACCATTATTGTAGATATTGTGTTTATTAAACTGGTAAATAATATTCAAATTAAATGAATTAAGGAAATATCAATAAATATAAATAGAATGCACAGAAATTGTCTGTTATATATTATAAGTCTCTGATAAACTTTTATATTAATTATCATCTGTCATAGATAAGATTTGCTATTAAAGAGAACTATCTAAACAAAACTATATCTGATATTCTAGAAAATGCAACCTCATTCAATTGTCTCGCATACCCGTTTAGAGGAAGCTCATTGTTAGTTCGATTGGAAAGAAATTTTTGCCAAATCATTTGATATGGAATGCTGCTACTATTAATACTACCTATAAGTGTAGGATTTTCCCGAATCCCCAATCAAAAATCAAACCAGAGAGAGATGAGAGCTTCTATTCCCCTTCATTCCGCCCACGTTTTGATTGTCGTCTCCACTTTTAAGCTGGAAATAAACTTGTACTTGTAGCATAACAATGAATACATAGTTAAGAATAATCTCGCACATATCCGCAATTATTAATATAATGACAACAACAAATTTTGTTATTGTTACCTTTTGCCGGGTCTTTTTTGTTGTTGTAGTTATTCAAAAATAGCTGTCGATAAACGAAACGCAACTACATTAATTAATAATAATTAATGATGATGATGGTAATGATGAACTAATCAAATAAAAGCGTGAAAAGTGAAGTTCGCCACACTGCTAGCTTCAACAATAAATCATTATCGTCGTCTTCATCATCATCATCATCATCATCAAACATTATAGTTAGTTATGATGATCAACGAAGTGAATGTCGATAGCCCGAGAGAATTAAAGAACGCGTGCCGAGTTCTTTGTTCTTTTAGCGTCGAATCAACTGTAATTATCACATTGTTTCTATCAAAATAACTACTAAACATCAAACTGAACATCTATCTGTATATCTATGTTTCTAAACAACAATCTGACTTAGTATCTAATTTTGATATTATATTTATGCATTAATCATTTCAAGCATCTGTATATACATTTATATATAAGTATATCCGTTTTTAGACCCTTTACTTTAAAAAATAGTAAAAAGGGGTCTATTAAGTTTGTCAAAATGTGCGTAACAGGTTGAAGGAAGTCTGGCAGAAAGTGTATATTTTCTTGATCAGCATCAACAGCCGAGTCGACCATGTCCGTCTGTCCGTCTGTCCGGCTGTCTGTCTGTCTATACGACCGCGTAGATCTCAGAGAGTCGGGCCAAAGGAAGAAGAAGAGCATATTGACGTTACTATTAGTGTCACTCTTCTTTCCTTTTTGAAGAATAAATAAAGGGTCTCTCATAGTCGACTTCGACTGTAGCCTTCCGACCGGTTATTGCTATTAATGCAGCAATCACAAATTGACACAGAAGTCAAAGTAAAAAGTTGATTTCTAAGGCCTAAAGTTTTTTTTACACCAATGTAAATGCTTTTTGGTCTTAATTCTTAAGGTCTCGACTAGGGCGCCAGTGTAAAAGCACTACTTAACATTGTTCTACCCTATAAGTTGTTAAGTTTCTTCATCAATTGTCTAAAGTTCAAAGCCAGAGCTTAGCTAAGAGTGAGTAAAAACTTTCACATATCCCTTATACTAGTATCAAGAAGTGCATATCAAATGAATTTGCATACAAAAGACAATGACTGGGAAATGAGTGCGATTACGAGTACTTATTGAGCATATGAATGGGAAAAACGAGAACGAAAACGAATACGAATACGAATACGAGTACTTTTATTTGTATTCAGTGAAAGAAATGAGGAAAAGTTCGTATTACGCGTATTTAAATTAATGGCACATAACAATTTGATGCGCTGGTTCAAGTGACGGGAAAAAAATACATAGAATTGGGGGAGGCAACTTGTTTGAACAAAATGTTGGCAAAGTACGCACACAGTAGCGTGCTTTTTCTTCTACTTTTACACTTTTTCAATTAAACAAATAGCTGAATTTGACATTTTTCTGACTCCAAAAGAAAATGGCATAAAGTTCAAAGGAAAATCATAAGCTAAAGGAAATAACGAGCGGAGGACGCGAGCGCGATAACAGCGCTGTCAGCGTTGAGGACAAGGACATAACGCAGCTGAACTTCGACCTCTCCCCAAGACCTCCAACCCCCTCTCTTTCCACTCTCCCTGCTCCATCCACACTCCTTCCTCAGCCCTTGGCATCGAACATCGCTTATCGAGAGCAACTGAAGAAACTTTCAACATTTTCCTCGATACTCACAGCTGTTGTCTCAACCCCTCCCCCCCTTCTGCACCCCCTTACTCCCTGCCCCTGTCATTTTCCTTTTCCAAATGCTGCTTCTTCTTTTTCCTTTACTTCTTCTCAGTTGTTTCTTATCAGTGCATTGGCATCGACAATAACAGCTGCAATCGTCCTTCTGGCTAGGCAAATGTTTGTTTCCTCCCCTCCCCCCCCATCAACATCACCATCCCCTTCTTCTTCTTTCCGTCTTCCACACCCTGTGTACTCCACTCTTCTAAGCCTGTACCTCTTAAGCGATTACACACACATTTATGGGTATAAACATTTCTACAATTTCTTCAGAGCATCTCATGATTCAATTAGCCACAGCCCAATGCGCTTAGCTGGGCGTGTCTCTTGAGTTTGCAATTGAAAAATAACAAACAAAAATTATATAACAAAAAATAACAAAAACAGAAAAATTGCAAAAAGTGTGCAAGAGTGCTAGCGTGCTAGACTAATAGTTACCCTATGGTTGAGCACACAAATTTGATAATAGTCAAGACAGAGAGAGTCTCGCGCAGGTGTCAATTGGAAATATATGAAAAGAAGTCGGAGAGTCGAGCGACAGTAGGGTGCCCTAAGTCAGTCTTCTTTGTTATTTTTGGCAGGCCAAAGATTTCATAAGCTTTCAGAACCCTGATGCGCTTTTCAACCAATCTTTCCTATGGAAGCTAAACGATATAGAGATCTGATCAGGCCAGTTTCGACATATGAACTGCCTGCAGCAAAAAGATAGAACTGTACCAAGTTTCTTAGAAACAGGCGGACAGACAGACGAAGGAGAGACAGACAGACAGATAGACTAACAGACAGGCAGGCAGGCAGACAGACAGACTAACAGACAGACAGAGAGACGGACAGAGAGACGGACGGACAGACAGACAGATGGAGAGACAGACGGACGGACAGACTGACAGACAGACTAACAGACAGACTGACAGACAGACTAACAGACAGACAGACGAACGAACAAACGGACGGACAGATAGACGGACAGACAGACAGACGAATAGACAGACGGAGAGACAGAAGGACGGAGAGACGGACGGACGGACAGACAGACGGACAGATAGATGGACGGACAGACAGACAGACGGGTAGACAGATGGGTGGACAGACGGGCAGACAGACGGACAGATAGATGGACGGACAGACAGACAGACGGAGAAACAGACGGATAGACAGACGGATAGACAGACGGAGAGACAGACGGACAAACAGACAGACAGGCGGACAGACAGACGGGTAGACAGATGGGTGGACAGACGGACAGACAGACGGACAGATAGATGGACGGACAGACAGACAGACAGACAGACGGACAGACGAACATGGCTATATCGTCTCGGCTGTTGTGGTTGATCAAGAATATATATACTTTATAGGATCGGACATGCCTACTTTCATGCGTTACACATTTCGGAACACAATTTGAATACCTCTTATCGACATTTAGAAACAAAAACAATTATCATCAAAATCTGTAGAAAAAGTGTTTATAATTATTTGATAACACCTCTTAAATCAATATTTGCAATTACAGGGTATGGAAAGCAAGCAAAGCAATTATCTATCATGGCCAGTGCCTTGCCCCCATTTGCCATGCCATGAGTTATAGCCAGAGGAACAAGTTAAGCAACTGTCTTCTCTCCCCTCTCTTTCACACTCACTCACTCACTCTCTCTGTCTGTCTCTCTCTGTCTCTCCCCTCTTGCATTGGCAGTTTGTTAAGCTTTCAACTAATCTGATTTAATACAATTTTAATGGCTAAGAAGCGTCTAAAAATAACGTTGTTACCGCAAAAAATAAAGTGTTGCAATGTGAAAAAACGTAAAGAAGATAAAAAAAATAAAATGATGAACAGTTACTAGATCTATTACACTATAAAACTCTTCAAAGAGTTTACATTTTGGCTGAGAAAGTGTATAAAATAAAGTAAAGAGTTTAATTTAATATATGTGGTATAATAGTTCTATTTTCTAATAACTAAGAAACTTCTTAAAGGGGTAGTTTATTGTAGGAAGAACTAGAGAAAACCTTTAGCAAACATTTTGTAGATACTTAACTTTTGCTAAAGATGTCCAACCAAATGCTGAGAAATATATCTACACAAGAAACTAGTTTTTAAAAAGTCTTGAAAGAAACTGTAATTATATCTAGCAGCAGAACTCTTAGTTTAAGCATAGTTCAGCTTAAAACTTCCATATTTTTACTGACTCTATACATTCGCAATGGAATGTGTTTTTGAAACAGAAAACTTGTTGATATTTATTCGAAAGTACCCTTCAGTTCGGTTTGGATCGATCACTTTCAGCTCATCTATGATTTCCTGCATGAGTGGAATCAGACATGAACGAGAAGTGAACGTCTCAGTGGTCGAAGTAAGAAGAAGCATATAAAATGAGAGAGATTCGTAGAGAGGCATGTATTGAGAGCGTGTTACTCTCTTTCTAATAACTGTGAACATGCATTCCCTTTTCATACAAGCATGAGCGGTAAGCGAACGCCGAACTAAGCTTAGACCTGAATTATAACAATGATTCACCCCTTCATTCAGGCGTGATTGGTAAGCGAACGCCGTCAGACCTGTGGCCCAATGACATGCCTGTGTTAAATTTATGTGTCGAAAGCATGGGCTGGAAATTACAATTTCAGGCCTGAGCCTGAACTCTCACGTCTGATTTCATGCCTGCGGCAGGTCTGCACGGTACTGAAGGGTATGTCGACTTATTTACTAATAAAAAACTTTAAAAGACTTAACAATAAGCTTAACGTTATTTTAATGGTTAAGAAAGCCATAAAATAAATGTCTAAACTAGTTAGAAATTTAGGTTTGGTTAGCAAGACATATTTCCTGACATCTAAAACCATATGGAGTTCGTAAGAAACCAATTGAAAGAAATTGCAAATATTTGTAAATTACTGTCCGGTAAGTTCCCAAATAAGGGTTTCACAGCAACTTTCTTATGGAACCCAATAAGCTAATTGGAAACTGATTGCAGTTCGTAGGAAATCAATTGAGAAATATGGGCAAATATTTGTAATTTACTTCTCGGAAATATCTCAACAATTTTTTTTTTTTTTTTTTGGAGATTTTTCAATAACTTTCTTTGTCAAATCAATGAAAAATTTGTTAGAAATTAATTGAAAGATATGACAAATATTGATAAATATATCCCAAAGATAATACAACTATTTATAGATTTCTCCACAACTTTCCTACTAAAACCAGCAGTTAAAAGTATTAATTTGTTATTATTTTGACCTGAAAACAAAGATTGAAAGACAACCACAAGCCGTAACAAGATTATAAACTTAATGAATATGAAAATAGAATCTACTATTTGTAGATTATTGCATAATAAGATCTTCTTTCAAATTGAGGTACTAGTATAATCCGAAATGTTGCTCAAGTGGCTTAAACCAATAACAACAAAAAAAGTTGCACAACTTTGTGTCCCGTTTTTTGTTGTACAGTCAATGCCAAAAGTATATGAATACTACTTGTACACTGAGTGCCGTTTAGCAGCTGCCAGCTGCCAGCTGTCAGTGTCAAATTCATTGTAAATTACAAGTTCATTTGCGGCTGTGGAAGCGGCATTACATCCGCTTAAACGGTCTTAAGGTCTGAAATATACAAAGAGTATAAACTTTTGCTGCATAAATTATAGAGGCAGGTCGGATGGCAGGTCGAAGAACCAAACAGAGGGTATAAAGGTTTTGGGAGGTAGTACTGTATACTCTTACTGCAGTTCAGTTAGTTCATAATGAAACTTAATGATGCACCATTAGCGTTGAGACGCTGCAATATGCATTTTGAGGCGCCACCGAAGCGCGAAGTTCAAACGGACCAAGTGGAGGGAGGGAAAGAAGATTGCACTTGTTGTCTTTTTTAGTGTTTTTTTTTTTTTTTGGAGTCACTAAAGCCATTGTCAGACAGAGAAAAAGATAAAAAGATTTAAGATAACAGTTTGAATTAAAAAAAAAAAATATTAAAAACAATTGACAGCGATGGATTTAAGATTAAAGTTAGGAATAAAATATAATATAAAATATAATCAGAGAAATGAATAACAAGATAAACATATAGTTTATGGGTTTTAAACAAAATACAAAAAAACAATTTAATATAAAAGATAATGATAGATTTAAGATAAAAGACAATAATATTTTAGAAGATATACAATGAGATGAAGTCCGAAATAAAATATATATATATTACAAATTTATAGAAATCTAGTCAATAAGATAGATAGTTGTATAGTATATTTCACCGGCTGTCTGTATGAGCGCCTAGATCTCAGGAGTATTGTAACCAAATTTGGTGACCCTAGCTATACAATACTCCTAAGGGCTGCACAAAGGTCAAGTTTGTTTTTTGATAGCCAGACTCTCTATACAAATTTGGGTTATACTTAAGATAAATTCAAAATTATTATAGTTTTTGAAACAAATATTTTCGCTTATAACTCACATATAAACTATAGTTATATTGTTGATTATATGAAATTAAATTGAAATGAATTGAAATGAAATGATATGAAAAACAGGAAACTTATGAGATTAGATGATGATGATGATGATAAACCAATGTGATGTTAGACTTTTATTCTCTAATCAACTGTAATTAGTACTATAAATTAATCTAATAACTAATTGTAGTGAAAGGTATAGATTTTGTACTTTCACTCGGCTTCAAATCTATTGTATATAAAATTTCTCTAGATGAGTATATATATATATGTAATTCTACATACGTTTCAGTATCTCCTTCCAGTTTGTAATAGAAATGTTATACCTCCCATGGATGCTCTAACTTTATGGAGTTTGCTAATGTCAAAAATATATTTCAATATATGTTGTGTATATTCTAATTATTTCACTAGATAATTTTCTCATATCAAAGCTCATTCTGGAATATCTTGAATTGTTTCCCTGCCAATTCACTTGACTTTCTTTGCATATTTGTTGCTTGGATTAATCCATATTCCATTCACCCAACTTCTTTTAATTTCCCAACTCAACAACATTGAGACAAACAAATCTAATTTTGTGTTTTTTTTTTTCACTGTTTGAAATCAATTTCTACTCTGCATTAGCATTTGCTCTGTGATTTGCTTTAAGCTCTTAGATCGCTTATCCGCTTATGCCCTGTACAAACTATGACTATTTGAACAGTGGCTGACAAAAGTCAGCCGGTTGGTAACAATAACAATTTGTTGCTTATACACATTTTGTTTGAACAACGCGACTCAAGCCACAAGTGACCCCAGATCCGAGAGCAAACTCGACTCATTCAGAGAGCTTTTGGACGCGACAACATTGGGGCAGATTTGCTCAGATACGCAGGGTTATATATCCCTCAATATGCTATGCTATGTTTGATTAAGCAATTCCTGGCGGAAATTAAATGGACACGACACAAACAAACTGCGTACCAGGGGCGTACTACATCCAGAGGGGGTTGGGAAAAGGATGCCAAGGGGAGATGGGGGAGGGAAAAGAAGTTATAGCGCAGTAACCGACTGTAAGATACTCGTTACTCAAATGAAATGTATGCCAATTGTATCTGTGAAATGTAAACTTCAAGTGTACAAGAATTACTGCATACTTTTAGGCGCTCGCATTACTTAACAATTTAAAACAGTCATAAATATAATTATATTTCGACTATTTGGATGCGATACGATTTTGGAGATAACTGACTATGATAAAAGGCAATCTTCGCCATCTATTTTAAAAAACTGCAGCTGTGGAGGTGTTTTATCTAATTTAATATAATTGTAAACTGCTATAGTTTATATAAGTCAGTATGTCACATGTCATAGCTCTAGCTCTTATGGTTTTATCAAATTTAAAATAATTGTAAACTACCTGGGGCTTATATAAATCAGTATGCCAAATGTCATGGCTCTAGCTCTTAGAGTCTCTAAGATACTGCGTTTTTAAAGTCAAATTTGCCTGTTTCCAATTCCCAAAATATTTGTAGAAATGATTTAATGCAATTTAATATTTATTAATTGAATTTAAATGCATTTTCAATCAAGACGAGAAGCCTGTAAAATTTTAAAGAAATTCAGTTCGGTTGTTCGAACCATACAGGGAATTTCCGTACGGTTTCAGATTCCCTGCACACAAGATTGTGGTTCGAACCTTGCTTTAAATTAATATCAATTAATTTTTTTAATTTTCCCAAATGTTTTCCATTTTTTTTTTTGAATTTTTAAACTTATACAGTTCTGTGAACATTAAAATTTACTTTAAATAATCTCGAACTTAAGATTATGCGTTTATTATTATTTTAAGGACATTTTAAAAACAAGTTGAATAAAAATAACTTAAAGTGTTTCTTATATATTCTGAGCCTAACCTTTTTTAAGGAAATTGTTTCGGTTCCGGTTCGTGTTGCAGATAATTTTTAAGGTTCGGTTCATGATCTTCTTGTTTGTTAAGTCCAAAATTCCGAAACACCTTGGGTCTTCGTTGGTTCTGTTGAGAAATTCTCCAGCCTTCTGTTTAATTAAATAAAATATCATAAAATACACTTTAAAATAATGTATTTATTGTTTAAAATATACAAATAATTACATAACAATTTTGTAGGTATTCTAAATAAATTTAAAGCAGTCAAATTTTGTTACAGCAAAAATGTGTTGAAAAATTTTAAACGCCAACATTTCAAACTCAAAAGCAATTGTTATAAAAATCTCTAGAGTTTTTAAGACCCTTTACATTGAAAAAGTAATACGGGTCTATTAAGTTTGTCAAAAAGTGCGTAACAGGTCGAAGGATGTCCGGCAGACCCCATAAAGTATATATATTCTTGATCAGCATCACCAGACGAGTCATGGCCGTGATGTCCGTCTGTCCGGTTGTATGTCTGTCCGGCTGTCTGTCTGTCCGGCTGTCTGTCTGTCCGTCCATCTGTATAAGCGCCTAGATCTCAGAGACTATGAGAGCTACAGCCACCAAATTTGGTATGGTGGTTCATCTATGGGCTAAGCAGATCAAGTTTATGTTAAAATTTCGATCGGATAATAAACTCGGAAGTTATCCAAAACTCAATATTACTCAGTGTCGGGCCAAAGGAAGAAGAAGAGCATATTGACGCTACAACGCGCTATGGGAACTATTAGTGTTAATCTTATTTTCTTTTTGAAGAATAAGCAAAGGGTCTCTCATAGTCGACTTCGACTGTAGCCTTTCCGACTGGTTTTTGGATATGTATATTAAACAGGGAACAGAATTGGTAATGCAATCGAAACCTTTAACCAATATTCACATTTTCAAATGAAGAACGGAAATAAATAAGAACCGAGAACTGAAACATTTCCACCGATCTTCTGGTTGATATTTTCAAACTATTTATAGATGTTTTCAGTTTGTTAATATATGTAAAATATGTAGAAAATATAGGTTAAATTTTAATATATGATTTATATCAGCATAAACCACATATTTATGTATGTATGTGCAGAAATATTAATACAGTTTTGGTTCTTAAAGTTTTTAAACTTATACCGAAAGGGGACAACTCCGAAATTGTAGTTTTTACCGAATTATTAGATTCGGTACGTATTGAAACCGAAACCGGAATCGATACTTGTTTCGGTATTAATGCCTGATTTCAAACAATTGATTTGCATATGACAAATTTGATTGATCTAGCTCTTATAGTGTCTCTGTATACGTTGCAATGTATACAATATATACCCTTTCTGTCTGAGTATGAAGGGTATAAAAAGGGTCAGCTGGTGACTTGGGCTGCTGCTGGGGGGGAAACTTTGCCCGGGTGTCTATCAAACTTAACTGAGCAGCGTTCAAGTGAGAAGATTAAATCGCCATAAATATTAACTACAGTTGCTTCCGTTTGTATACGCATAGGGAGAGCATGGGGGAGGTGGGGGTGGGGTCAGGTGGTTCGAGAAGGTGGAGGAGGAGGAAGGAGTAGAATTAGTGTAGGAAGGTAAGGTAAGACAATTTGAAAACGTTTGCCTTGATTTAGCACCGGAAGGCACGCACATCACGTGTCCGAGTTGCAACCAGAACCCCCCGGAGGCAAAGACAGACGGACACGGTATACGGTATACGGTATATGGGATACGGGATACTAGTCCGGGGAACGCTTCAAGTTGCAAGGTTCCCTTTTTTTTGTTCTCGCGCTTTGGGGCAAGTGTACAAATCAAATGATTTATTGTGCTCAGTGGTCAGTATAAAAATTGGAGCACGCTAAAAATAATTGAAACGTACAGCTGAGCTGGTCAATGGGGAAGGAGGAAGGGAATGGAAGGGAGGGAGAGGATATGGGGTGATGCCAGACTTAGACAAATTCGAGCAGAGCAGTGGAATAGTGAAGGGGGGGGGGAAAGGTAAGTAAGACTTCAACTGGCACCTTAGTTGCTTATTTATCTGTTAAGCCATGAAATTTCTTTACAACTTTTGCTTTTGCAGCTGCTAATTGACACACGTAGTACTTGTGTGTGCTGCATGGTGCGTGTGGCATGATTAAGACTTGCCACATAATTGAGTTATCAACACATTTTGGCGACAATTCTCTGTCTACTACTGCCAACTCCTCCCAACCAATTTCACCTGACTAATTCTGACCAAAAATCCAATTGCTTTGCACTTTTCGAATTGCGGAAAAACGCTTCCGGTTAGCCAAATGAGCTGTTGGCCAATGTTACAGCCATGTTTTTGGCCGTAAACCATTACGCCAACTGTTGTAAGCCACAGCATTACAAATAACCAACGGGTTTTGTAGCTGGAGTAACAGAGTTAGATTATACTTCATACTCACACTCCATTGCCATTCCCATTGCCATTCTCATTCCCATCATCATCAACATCATCATCATCATCTTCTTATGCGTTGTGAAAGTCGTATTCGCATCGCATCCATTCAAAAATCAACCCCATTTTGTGTTAGTTAATTGCCAATATTACACAAGTGGCAAGCTGTGCGTACATTTTAGCTATTTTATAGCTAACACACAGTAAAACATTTGAGCACTTGGCATAAGCTAGAAATTTAGCTAATTACTAAAATATAACAAAATATATATACCATTTTTAAATGAAAAAGAAGCTATGTTCTTTTTGGAAATTTTGGTACTTTACTTCTGGTTCTTTCTATATACTGAGTATAATTTTATCTTGAATATCTGTAGAGTTTATTATCCGATGGTGATTAAGTTACTAGGAAATTCTTATAATGTGTGTATACAATTCAAGTCTTTAGCTTTAAAATTGCTCTTGATATGCGAGTTCTATCTATTTTTGAGCGATGATCTCAAGGAAAAAACTTTATTTCAAAAATAAACTTAATTTACATATGGTTACCAGGAATCAAGGTACATACCAAGTTCGAAGTCTCTAGCTCTTATAGTTGATGGATTACGTACATAAACGGACGTACAGACGGACAAACGGACGGACAGACAGACGGACGGACAGACGGAAGGACCGACGGACGGACGGACGGACGGACGAACGGACGCACAGACGGACGGACACACAGACTGACGGACAGACGGATGGATGGACAGACGGACGGACAGACGGACGGACGGACGGACGGACGGACGGACGGACGGACGGACAGACGGACGGACGGACAGACGGACGGGCGGACGGACGGACGGACGGACATACGGACGGACGGACAGACGGACGGACAGATTGACGGACGGACGGACGGACGGACGGACAGACAGACGGACGGACGGACAGACAGATTGACGGACGGACGGACAGACAGACGGACATACAGACAGACGGACGGGCGGACAAACGGATGGACCGACGGACAGATAGTCAGTTAACTCCGTAACGATCTGACTATATTTTCTTTTCCTGGTCGGAGATGCCTACATATGCCTCTTACAGACATTTGCAATGATCCATTATACATTTTATTGCCCATTTTTAATGAACACAGTTTATAAAAAAATTGGTTTTTTTAATACTAATCTCTAATTTGCATTTAAGTATTATATACTAAATTTTGAAAGGTTTAGAAAGTTGGCAGATTTTTGTATTATTTTCAATTTTTTTAGTTATTTTTATGAAATTTTTCCCACTAAAAATAAAATAGCTAATTATTTTAGCTCGTGAAATTCTGACAACACTGGTCATAAGCTAGAGCGCATAAAAGCATGCTACGCTCTCCAACACCAGCAACTGCTCTCTTTAATGTGTCCTGCTCTCGTGCTTCGACTCTCTCTCTCTTTCCCTCTCTCACTCTCTCTGTGTTTTGCTTGAGCATAGTGCGTGCGTTAAGTAATTGGTCCATTTTGGTGAAAGGCTAGCGTTTCTGCTTAAAAGTCATATAAATATATTGAAATGCATTAAACAAATATTTGTATAATTTCTTAAGTTTTCAAGCTAATTCCAGAAATAAATACATATATATATATATATATATGATATATTTTTAAATACATTTTAATGCATAAAAACATTCAAAATATTTATCTAGCAGTAAAAGCAGATTCATTAATTATTAGGTATTTTTGAAATGTTTATAAAATAGATTAAACTTCTTACTGAGAAATATATAACAATACAAAAACATAATTAATAAATAACAAATATAAATAAAATAAAAGAGTTTATGCATACATAAATGAAACCTAAATAATTAAATAAATATATATAACATAATAACATAACAATGTGAAGTAGATTCATTAAATTTATACTTTGTAATTAGTACATTATTATATAATATTATATATTGTAAGGGAATCCTTGTGAAATTAGTAGAAATAACAATTAAAAATGTAATTAAAAATCTTCGCTTGGAATTCAGTTCTAAAACAATCGCTGACAATAACAATATTATCAATGCTTCAAGTTTGTTACCCAATATCGATTCTATCGCTAGGATATAAATAAAAAGAAAAAATTATATGGAAACACATTATAATGGATTGTTACTGCAGCAAAATTCTATATTTAAATAAATTTTTCTTTAAAACATACATTTTGATAGTTTACAAGTTTGACAAATCGTAAATTTGCTTTTATTCTCATGTTTAATTTACATGCAAGCTTACAAATTTATAGTATTAAAGTTTTAAAATAATATTAATTTTTTAACTTCTTAGTACTAACAATTCTGGTTGCATAACTGCTGGCAGTGCCTGTTTGCGGCTGGGACGCTGCGTTGCTGCCGCGCTCTGCGCAGACGCCGACGCGACGTCAGGCCGGCAACTACGCCGCATAGCAATACAGGGTTGAGCTGCTGTTATTATTGCTACTTTCGCTCTGTTACTCTCGCTGTTATACTCGCTGTAGCTCTTGTTGTTGTTGTTGTTGTTGGTATTGTGGGTGCCGTGTGGTCGTCGCACGTGCCGCTGCTTTTGAGGGTTGCGCTTGCCGAGCAGAGCGGCAGAGTGCAAGAGTGCGAAAGTGTGAGAGCAAGGAAAGTAGCAAAGTTGGGACAGTGGGAGAGTAGAAGCAGCCTGCTGCAGCTGTAAGCTGAGCTAACTTGGCAACCGCGTGTCAGGTTTGCTTTTAGTTCAGCAGCAGCCTTTGCAGTGTACGCAACGCCAACGCAAAACGCGTGTTGACGTCGTCGTCGTCGCCGGCCATAGAACATACAGAACAACGACAACGACGGCAGAACAATAATAATAATAATAATAAGAGTAACAGCAACAACAAGACAAGTGACAACGATAACGAAAGTAGAGAAACAGCGCGCGAAAAATAAAGAAAGCATCAAAAATAATCATCATAATAAAAAGTGACAATTAAAAACAACAATTTGCTGTTAGTTGTTGTTGTTGTTGTTTCAAGCATTTTGTTGTATATTTTTTTGTTGTTAACTAAGAACGAATTTGCAAAGTTAAAAAAGAATACAAACATCATAACAACAATAATATTTTGCCAGCCCGGAGTGTTGTTGTTTTTGTTGGCAAAGTAACATACAGTAAACACACACACACACACACGCACCCATACACATATCAAAAGAAAAAGTGGGCTAAAAAACAACAACAACAAGAAGAAGAAGAGGTGAGTACAACAAATTGCAATAACAACATTGAGTCATCTGCAAATGAGCGGCATTCATTTACAGTTGATTTTAATAAGAGCGACAAACTACAGTTGCAATTATTAGGATTGTGAAATTCAATAAATAAACAATGCAAGAGCAAATTGAGTGCAACATTTGCGACTAATGAGTAATATTAAGGCGCAACACAGTTACAAAAACAAACAAACAAACAGCAGTGGGCGGTTGCATCGCTGTCGCTGTCGCAGTCGCTGTCAACGTCAACATCGACATCGTAACATTGCGAAATTGATTTTTCATAGCGGCTGCTCTCCGAGCGCCGAGAGCGCTCTCTATCTCTCATTTTGTACTTTTTTTTGAGAGCGCGCTGCCAAAATGTCTGCCAGGCGCGTCGTCAACCTGTCACAAAAACAACGACAACAACAATCATAGCCATTGTTGTTGTTACGACAACTAATCAAAGCGACTTTTGCTGCTGTCGCTCGCACGCCGTTGCCGACGTCGACGTCGCTGCTGGCTGCCTGCTGCTTTGCTTTCGTCATGACCTTCATGACTCATCGTTTGCCTTGCCAAGGGAGTGAAGTGTGGGCTGGTGTTGGGTTAAAGGCACAGGCGGCGTCTTGTGCCGCCGCATGGCCCGCCTTTTTAGCTCTCGCTCTTTGCCTACTACTATTTTGCCATTGCTGGCATGGGCTTTAACTTTGCTTTCCTATTCCTTTTTTTTCGCCTGCGCATTTAATTAAATAAATTGTCCTTACATTTAGCCGCAGCCATTGTTAATGTGCTTTCCCTTGTTGTTGTTGTTGTTGTTGTCGTTGTTGTTGCATAAATTGGAACGCGGCTAATTTATAGTTGGCCATTTTGTTCATTAATGTTGTTCACATTTAATTCGAGTTTTTTCTGTTTGACCAAAAAAAAAAAAAAAATACTGGCCGCACCTGTGTTTAGACAATACAAAACTGTTTTAACGGCTTTCCAAATATACATATGTATGTAGTATATATGTTACCATAACGCTCACCTATTGGCCAAGTTATCTAAGGTTAGTTTGTTGGCCAACAAAACAGACATTGAAATGTAATTTAATACCAAGTATTTAGCATATAGTAATCACGCATAGATTGGGAGTGGCTAAAAAAATGTGGAGGAAACAAAATGATTCCATTTTTCAGCGAAAATAAATTATCTCAAGTACGTAGCATACTTTTAAGCGCAGGCAGAAAATGTTTTATTTTTTATTAAAAGTACGAAAGATGAAAGTAAAGCAGGCATTCTTTGCTAGATAAATATAGCTAGAAAGAAAGACTTTAATATAAGTAAATATTAAATATTAATTAGGTAACTTCAGTCTTTCTTTATTTATAAATGAACATGTCAAATTTAACATTGCCAGTAGCTAAAATAATATTTGAGCTATGGATGCGTGGCAACGCTAGAAATTAATTAGATAATTCTCTGCATGGGTCACCAAATAATGATTTGTAAAAAGTTGTCTTAAAGAATTGACTGACAAGTCGAGAAGATTTAGGAGCAGCCCACGAATCTGTATTTGTAAATACTTATTCATCCTGAAAATCATTGGCACGCCAAAGATTTTATGCGCTTGCAGAAGATTCTTTTCAATTTTCAACCGATCATTTATATGGAAACTATATGATATTCGTTAAGTTTGCTTAAGAAAGCTTAAGACTGAACATTAAACATTAAATTTCGACCAATCGCTTATATGTCAGCTATATAATATAGTGTTCCGATTTACATCAAATTTTGCCAGGACCTATAAGAAATGACCAAATGCATAAGCTGTGAAATTGGTTGAGGTATGTCGAAAAACAAAATTGTTTGTCATACTAAAGTATGATTTTCGGCAGATTGTTCCTTTGGCAGCTATATGATATAATGATCCAAGTACCAAGTTTCATGTAGATAGCTCTAAAACTGAGAGACTAGTTTGCATAGAAGCAGACAGACAGACGGACTGACAGACGAACAGACAGACAGACGGACAGGCAGACAGACAGACAGACAGACAGACATACTTACATACAGAAGGATAGACAGACGGGAAATCACAGACAGACGGACAGACGGATAAACAGACAGACGGGCAGACATACGGACACACATACGGGCAGACCGACGGACGGACAGACAGACGGACATAACTATATTGACTCGGCTTTTGATGCTAACCAAGAATACGTATACTTTATAGGGTCGGACATACCTCAATTCATGCGTAACACATTTCGGGACTGATTATATAATATAAAACACCTTTTAATTGTTGTTGACGGCAGTCTACGCTAGTGACGAAAGCCGAACACACTAACTCAAACGCATTGAAGTTTGTTGGGCTGCAGGCCATTAGCTATTAATATACGCAATATTGGATATATAGAGATGAGTGATATATCGTTATATACCAATATCAGCGATCGGTCAGATATTTTTCGAGATATAGACATTTGCATATCATTGTCAAACTTTGCACGTTGGCATGTAGCGCTTCGGCTGGGGCAAAAAGCCCCAATTTTTTTTATCCAGGTAGTTACAATCAAACGTCGAACGGTATATCATTAAATTTAATATGTGAACTATTCTAAAATATAAAAATTTGGAATTTGACACAGCGCTAAAAGTTAAAAAGAAGCTAGTCGCTTTTGCGCATTGTAAGGAATATAATTTTTTGTTTTTTTTTTTAGAATAGTTCACATATTAAATATAATCGTCAATAAAATAGTTCGTCACAACATTTGATACTAGAAGTTTTGAGGTTTGAACAAACTTTCGTCATGTAGAAGTTTATTTTAGGGGATAGAAATGATTAATAAAAATTAGTTAGGTATATAATAACCAAGTGCATACTAAACGTTGTTTTTTGACCGATTGCTCGATAGATGTAATGGTAGCTATATGTTATAGTGATCCGATTTTTACTAAATTTGGTCAGAATGTGTAGGAAAATACTAAATATCTAATCTTTGAGATTTGTTATAATTTCTCTTAAAACTACAAAGTTTTTCATACGAAACTCTGAAGGAAAAGTCTACATAAATTAATTATGAGTATTATTTATTAGAATATCGAACTTAAAGTTTATTATTGTCATTAAACTCTCATATACATCGATTAAAAAATATATATTATATAATGCAGCTCCTCTTTACCAAACTCCCACACTTCTGAATTGCATTAGTTTGAGAATTCCTATATCCACTGTTGAAAATCTTTTTAAAATAATCAAAACATTTACCAAAAATAAATTAGTATATACAATTAAAAGTCTAAGTAGACTTTAGAATCTATTTAGAGGGAGAAAAAATAATTCTAATTAGTCAACAAATTGTGATAACTAAATTTCTAAAAAAACAAGCATAACTTGAAATAATCTTCAACTTTAACACAATATTCATTTGTCTCCTTTTATCCTGACAAATGTCTGCAATCGTTTTTTAACAGCATTTTCTTTTAGCACTTTTCATTCTTTCCATTCAGTCGACGCTTGCAAAAGCGATTAAAGCTAATGCGCTTTAGTTGTATAGTACTAAATACCATTTTTTTTATAATAATTCTAACTTGAAAATGCTCGCTTTTTCTCTATTTTTACGTGCATAACCATTCGTAAAAGTCCAATTTCATTTTATTTCCGTCCGTCTCATTTTTTTTTTTTGTTATTTTGCCAACTTTAATTAAAGTTGATTTTTGTTCTATTTGCTTGTTTGTTTTATTTTTATTTGCGGCTGTGGAAATTGCATTGGCATACAAAATTCGTATTATTTAAAAATAAGGGGCAAATTTTAAGCCTTTTAATGAAGCGCATGAAAGTTCAGTCTTCAGTGCCTATATATATATATATGTATATATATATATATATATATATATATATCGAGGACAAAGTTAATGAAAGGCGGCTCTCAACAGGGCTAAAATGCAAATGAAAAGCTTCAAAGTAGGGGGGGGGGATGATGTGATAAAACAGCAAACTTTTTGCCCGCGGGAGGCGTTAGGAAAAGTGGGCGTTGCCAGTTTCAACGTAATAATAAGTACGTATATCAACGGACTTACAACTAAGGTCAACTGTCTTGAGGGGAAACCCCAATTTCAATCCACCAACCCCAGTTTTTTATTTAGAATCTCAAGCCAATAATAGAGTTGACAAGAGAGTAAAATGTAATCAAAGGCCAGTCGACGTAATATTAACAAATGACTGGCCATCAATTTGAAGCTTATTTAATGTTGCAACAATTGTCAAGGGGCTGCGGGCGGCGGGCGGTTGGCACTTTACTTTTTGCCAGCACTGTCAAATTACATAAGTAAGCGACACTTTCCAAAGGCCCTTCAAGAATGAAAAATAACACACGACAAGCATGTAAAAATAAGAAAAAATAAAAAAACACAAAAATAACGAAACTGAAAAACACGTACATACGTGCTCTCGATTCGCAAATACCCTGTACTTTAAATTAGCTATTATTTATTTAAGTTTCTTGTGGAATTATATATTTGAGAAATTAAATAAGTTCGTAAACTATCTGCTGAGTTAATAAGAACTTTTTTTTAAATTACTTGACAAGCGTTTAGTATAAACAAATTACGAGAAAAGAGTTTTTTCTTTTAAAGAATATATATATACTAAAAAGAAGGCAAGTAATTTTTGAAACTTTCTAACACGCTTTGACTACAGGGCATTTAAATAATCACAATACTTTGCAAATCTACATGCTAGTATATATATATATATATATATATATATAGAAATGCATGAATAATAAATTATGATAGAGTCCGAATAAAAAGTTAAGTAGAATGAAGAGGGAAGGGGAAAAGGAAGACGAAGAGAGAGAGTGAGAGAGAGAGAGTGAGGGAAAGTGGGAAATGGAGACGGGAGGTGTGTGTGTAACTTTGGCTGGAGGCAGAGTCTAAAGTCTGTGTCATGAAGTGATTTTCCACAATTTTTCAGTACCTTTTGCCATTTACTGTGTTTACCATTTATTTTATTTTATTTTTTTTATATTTTGTATAACTGGTTGCTGCTGGAATTGTGGGTGCTGTGTGGGGCCGGGGGGGAGGCTGTTGAGGTGGAGGAGGCGGAGACGGGGTTCACTTTTCCGGCAGACGTCTGCGAAATGAGATAAAAAACATTTAGGCCTCACAATGGCATTGTTGTATCGTCATGCTGTGTGTGGAGTATTTGTTGAAATGCCTTGCAAGGCTAGCAAAAAGGCAACAATTCAGAAGCCGCTTAGCGCCCAAGCAGGGACATTGCCCAACACTGGCCCCCCCTTCACACACACACACACACACACACATATATATATATACTTTCTATTATCGTTGTTGGCATCGTCATCATCTGGTGGTTGCTTTCTTTGCCATAGACAGTCGCATTTTTGCGCTAATGATTAATGGTTGTCATCCTGTTCTCCTGTTGTCTTCAACTCCGTGTCCTCCTGCCGTCCTCCTGTCGCCCTGCCATCTCGTTGTCCTGCCGTCCCATAAGTTCTAAGCGCCTCGGGCGTAAAGCCGCTTCAAAAATGTAAAACTTTTTCAGTTTCAAGTCTCGACGACATCCCGTATTGCAGCTGTTGCAAATCTCAGAGTATAAGGACAGCAGTAGTAGCAGTAGTGTTGGTAAATGCACTTAATATTACCCGCTTATCGCCATTCAGTTGGAATAAAGCAAAGGATCACAGGGATTCAATATGCTTTCGTCATGCAAATACGTGTCCAGGTCATTCATTACATTCATTAGCTAAGGATTTGCTGACAGGCCAGACAATATAACAAATTTGAATTGACAAGCTCAACTTTTAGCCATTGCCAACACTATACAATCTATAAGTATATAGTATATTGTATATATATAAAGGAATATATATACTATATGTATAAATAGGCACGGCGACAAAAGTCAAAAGCCAAAAACGCAAAAGGCCAACACGAAACAGGGTCGGGCCGAAGGTTTGTTGTGGGATTTACTCTGGAAAATCGCAGTGCGGGGGGAATTAGAGGAATGGGAATACAAAGTATACAAGCAACCAAGTGAGAATGCTTTGGCGTAAAACGTTTACGGAATTTTAAAATGTTTTCTTTACTTTTTGCATTTTTTTGTTGTGTTTTTTTTTAGACTCTTTACTTTAAAAAAAGTATAAAGGGTCTATTAAGTTTGTCAAAATGTGCGTAACAGGTCAAAGAAAGTCTGGCAGACCCCATAACGTATATATATTCTTGATGAGCATCAACAGACGAGTAGATATAGCCATGTCCGTCTGTCCGTCCGTCCGTCTGTCTGTATGAGCGCCTAGATCTCAGAGACTATAAGACCTAGAGCCACCAAATTTGGTATGTTGGTTCGGCTATGGGCTAAGCAGATCAGGTTTATGTTAAAGTTTTGACACGCCCCGTAAATCAAAAATCAAATTTTTTAATTTGGCACACAGGACAAGCATCGGGGTCCCAATGTATCCTGAAAATTTCATCACGATCGGATAATAAACTCGTAAGTTATTCAAAACTCAATATTACTCAGTGTCGGACCAAAGAAAGAAGAAGAGCCCATTGACGTTACAACGTACTATGGGGTACTATTAGTGTTAATCTTTTTTCCTTTTTGAAGAATAAGTAAAGGGTCTCTCATAGTCGACTTCGACTGTAGCCCTTCCGACTGGTTTTTTTTATTTATTCGACAACACAAATTCGAAGCAGGTTTTTGCGGTAGCTAACAGTCAATAGATTGATTAGAGGTGTGAGTAATACCGTTTAGGACTTATGAGCGCTCACTGTGCACATTAATGAGTTCAAAATGAAGAGTTGTGGTTTTTATTAAAGTCTAGCTCAAGTATTTTTAAGTCGAAAAGTTGAAAAGTTGGGTTGATTACAAGGGAAATCAATTGCGTAGCCTTTTTTTGTTATCTGCTTTAATGTTGCAATAAAATTCTTAATGGCAAGAATTCAAATCAATATAGTATATAGAGAAAGTCAGCGATTTTCCCATATTCTTCATGACTGCCTGTACAAGTGTGACGCCTTGATCGATGCACAAGGCTGTCATTGAAAGAGAGGTTCTTGATGAAAGACTAAACAAGTAATTCGTAGCAATGTATTTCACTAACATCACAATTCGTGTTGACAATATTTATCTAATTATAAAATACAATAGATCAAGTGGAGTTGTTGCTACTCGTGAGTATCGATGATGACTGTCTTGACCAAGAGTATATGTTCGACGAGTGCAGAGAGTATGTAACTAACATAGGTCATGTTAATTAACATATCGATTGTTTGGGACAGTGGGCCTGAACACTGCCTATATTGCATTGCTTTCTATATGAATAGACGATGGAATAATGGAATATTAAAGTATAAATACATTATAGTATCAAGCAGAAATGATTGATGGCACACCTTTTGCAGTCTTTGTAAATCTGGAGTTATATCTGAGCAAGCGAAATTGTCTACAAGCATTCACTACAAATATTTTACTGTATCTAAAACATAATTTATATCCATCAGTCTTAAGCTTATGTTCTCATAGATGAGTTTAATCTAAACGGAGAGTTATATTGCCATAGAATAACTTATATGAAATATTGTTGAATGCATATAAAATTACATTGCTTTTATCCGTTTTTATATATTTTCGATGCGACTAACTATTATTTAATGCTTATGTAAGATATAATCTTTTGGGAAAACCAAAAATATACATTTTTTCTATTAGATCTCTTCAAACAACACAAGGCAAATTCCCAAAAGGCGTTTCAATTAAAAGCAAACGCAACTCTCCAGTGAGACAACCACTCTTCTTTCTATCTCTTTCTCTCTCTCGTTGTCTTCTTTCCGTCTCCTCTTTCCCTCTTCCGTTTCTTTCTGCCCTTTCCAGTCAAGCAGCGATCCATGTTAGATGCCTCCCATGTGAAATCTACATGTAAATTGCGTTGAAAGGTCGAACCAATGAACTTTCTTCATATGAGCTGAATTCCAAGTTAGGAGTTGGGAGTTGGCTACACGTGTAACAACAAGTGTTAACTGAAACATCCCCCCTTATATATTGAAACACTCCATTCTTTTCTGTCACTGGCCAGCACAATTTGTCATTTGGCAAATGAAACCAACGCGCTGGAAAAAAAAGAAAAACAAAATAAAGTCAAAGTCAGAACAAGGAGTTCTCGATGTTTTTTGGGTTTTGGGGGGGTTTTGGCCAGGTAAGCTGCTCGCTCTATTAAATATTCACCCTTTTTTTGTGTGTGGGGTGGGCGGTTCGAGTACACGGACAAACACGCCGCCCCTCAGCACACACACATCCCTCCCCACCTTGTGGCAACTTGAACATGCAAGTTTCGTTTATTCGCTGATGTTTACAAATTTTCACGCCAAAATGAAAAAAGTTTTGTTGTTTGGAGTCCAAAGTCGTTGGCAAGTCAGCAACAAAATTGAAGTTGTAGAGTTGCCTCTCTTTCTATCACTATCTCTCTCTCTCTCTCTCTCTCTCTCTCTCTTTTATGTTGTGTGGTTTTGTGCAACATTTACGGAGAAGTTGTGTGTGTGTAAGTTGCCTCTTCTTGTGACGACATTGCTATTGCTTTTGTTTTTGCTATTGTTATTGTTGACTTTTTTTCGCCGTCTCGTTGTCATGTGTCAAGTGGCAAAGTAGTAAACAACATGTTTACGTTGCCGAAACAACAACAACAACAAAAACAACAATCTACAATCTACAAGAATCTGCTGATATGGTTTCTTGTCCTTGAAGCCGCAAACCAAACTTGCTCCCATCTCTCCTTCTGTCTCTCTCACCAAATACTTCTCATAACTGAGCTTATATTTATTGCGTAACTTTGATTTCCCCAAAGACAACTACTCAATTGATTCGTGTTCCCGAAATCGCAGACAATTGTTTACAACTCTTTGTCAATTTTCGGCTAATACTCGTAAAACTTCGAATGATTTTTTATGTAAATTTATGGTTTTAGAATCTTCTGAGAAAGAGAAATCGAAAAACTCATCTATCATATTTAAATGAATGAATTTGTTTTGTCAGCATTCGATTTCTATTTTTAACTACATCTTTTATGCTTTTTGTGGTTCTCCTCTAATATTTTTCTAGGGAATTCAATGCTCAATGAGATTTTTCCTATGATATACAGTATGTTTGGTCTTCTCCAAAACCTGATCACATCAATTACATAATATTGATGGTATAAGCTGTTAAAGGAATGTTTTTCTACACTGCGAAAAAGTATGCTACATTATGCTATAATATAATGTGAAACTATTACGAATAAGAAATCTTTAAACCTTTTTTCACAACGCCTTGGTGGACAGACGATTAACTAGCTGGCCAATAAAGAGAAAGCTTAAAAGCTGTCATCCATTGGATCTCCCTACCAGATTCATTCAGTAATATGTATATTCAACAACTAGGGAAATACTGTAGATAATATATGTACATTTATCCTTATAGTTATATATGTACATATCACATGTGGTCAATTTTTTCTTGTTTCCCTTAAATGTAAAACTAGATCAAGTTGCCATCAAGGTAGCAGAAAACGTGTTTAAATAAAATACATAATATATAATATATATATAAATAATAATAAATGAAATCTTTGTTTATAATCATTAATTAATGTTTTTATAAATGTAATTATTTAATAAATATTGTTTTTCTTAGCAGGCTTCTCAAGGTTCAAGTGGAAATTACACTTTTTTACATAATTCAGATATTATACTTAGAACAGTGGAGTTTTTATTACAACCAAACGAATTGTCGCTGTTCCTGAGACTTAATTTTTCGTACATATTTTCGAAGTCACAAAATATTCGGCTGCCACAAATATGTTGCAAACCGATAACATATCTTTGTGATACACATAAAAATCAATTTGATTTAACTCAATAAATCAAAGAACGTGATGTTTGGCGACCTTTCTTGAGAAAGAAAGACCTCGAGCCAGCCAAACAATCCATATAAATTCAAGAACTTTATGAAATCTTTGAACAAATGTTTTAAAACCAAATAAAAATTATTTTTGATGTTGAATTGTAGCACTAGGAAATAAGATAGTAAATAAATAGTTATGTAAATAAACAAGGGAATTTAATAGGTAAATAAATACTTTAACAAATAAATGCATACATAATTAAATAAACAAACATAGTATAACTAAAGATAATAAAAAAGAGAAATGTAAATAAATGCAAAAATATATAAAGATAGTATACCGTAATTAATGGGTATCTCCTATTCGTATACTACCACTAATACTATGTGATTTATTAACTTCAAATTTCCCAACTTCATATTGTTTTTTTTGAGCATGTGTTGTTGAAAGTTTTTATGAGCAAGTCATGCATCAAAGGTCATTAATGTGGCCAAAAATGTTGGCAACAGTTTGCGGAAATTGCTTATTTATGCGAATGCTGTGAGTGTTGTGAGTGCGTCCAGTGTTGGCAAATGTTGTACGCGCGCGACAATTACAGCAACGCAATGTGGCAAACAACTTATTAGTTATGTAAAGTGCGCTTTGCTGTCGTTTGCTGTCGTCTGCTCTGTTTGTGGTTTTTTGTCCCTTGTCCTTTGTCCCCTGTCCCTAAACATGGCCTGGAAAATGCCATGGGATATAGGCAGGGGAACGGTTGGCGGTGGGGTAACATTTTCGCTGATTTGGCACGTACGCAGCCTAAAAATGTTGTGTCCTAATAAGGCCATTTGCACAGCAGATGGCGCTGTGGTCTCGACGACTGCCCAAATTGACCGCTGGTCGGCGCCAGCGTGTTAAATTTGTGAATTATGTTAATTTCAAGGCCCTATCTCGCTCACACTCTCTGTCTCTCTCTCTCTCGCTCTCCCTTTCTCTCTATCACTCGTAGTCATATGTGACGTGTCAAGAAATTTAGTTTGTTGCATAGACTGGCCAGTGTTGTTTTTTTTTAAGCTATTTTATGGCTAGACTTGGAAATGCTATTAGCTAGAAATATGTTCAGTATTTTCAAATTTTTTTAAAGATTGCTAGATAACTAAAATATATACATATAAGAATATTTGTATATCGAAAATTTTGCACTATATTTAAAATAATTAAATATATTTTAATATATTTTAAATATTTAAATATATTTTAATATATTTTAAATATTTAAATATATTTTAATATATTTTAAATATTTAAATACTTATAAATTAAGGAAATATGAGGAGAAAAGGATTGTGTTGCATCAAAATCAGTTGGGAAAATGTTACGTATACAACAAAATATTTTACTGAGATTTTTAAATGTAAAAATATTGAAGATATACCCGATTCACTTTTCAGCGATGTTTGTCGTAAAAAGAATGAGTCTCTATTAGTTGAATGCACAGGTTAAATAATTTTAAATCCAAATGCAGCTCGTTATGACCAATTTAAGAAATGGAATGCATCTAAAAACGTGATATTTGAGACGATATTTTATATATGAATATTGATACAATTTTAATTTTGTATAAATATTGTGTTCTTTGAGTTTTAAATGTTTGATTATTTATAATTCATTTATATATATATATTATTATTATATATATATTAATATTATTACAATTTTAATTTTGTATTCAAATTGTTTCCTTTGATGTTTGATTATTTATTATTAATTTTGTTATTATTTTAATATCTTATTTCCTAATTTAATTTATAATTTTAAAGACTGGTTTTAGTTTTAAATAAACAAACATTAGTAATATTTTTAATTTGGATTTTTTAGTGTCAAAAAAATCCGATAAAGATTCTTCGAGTGACGGGAAAATATATATAATAAATATTTTTTATTTTATTTTCACTACAAACTTAATATAAAACTATTAGCCTTTGTTTTGGTACACTGATTAAAAAATTTATAAATCTATGAAATTTCGTTTGAAGACCAAAAATTATTTTAAATAAAGAAAGCATTACAATTGTAAGACTACCTACTATTTTTATTTTTATTTTACTCTTATAAACAGCATATAAAATATATTCATATTTTTTCATTATGATTTGATGACAACAAACATAATCTTGTTTCTCTTTTCATTAAGAAATGTCACCTTATTTTGATTATGGAATAGAAACTACAATAGTAAAGTGTCTTTATTATTTAACATTACTGTTAAGAAAGTAAAATACTTGAAAAAAATAATCTGGGATGAAAAATAAACTCTTGTTATTTTAAATTTAACTTAGATCAAACTATTTCAGATATTCAAATTCATGCAAAATCCCCAAAAACATATTCAAATTATTATATAGCTATTGATATAGATATAGGTATAGATATAGATATAGATATAGATATAGATATAGATATAGATATAGATATAGATATAGATATAGATATAGATATAGATATAGATATAGATATAGATATAGATATAGATATAGATATAGATATAGATATAGATATAGATATAGATATAGATATAGATATATATATAGGTATAGATATAGATATTGATATAGATATAGATATAGATATAGATATAGATATAGATATAGATATAGATATAGATATAGATATAGATATAGATATATATATATAGATATTGATATTGATATAGATATATATATATAGTTATAGATATATATATAGATATTGATATTGATATAGATATATATATATAGTTATAGATATATATATAGATATAGATATAGATATAGATATAGACATAGATATAGATATAGATATAGATATAGATATAGATATAGATATAGATATAGATATAGATGTAGATGTAGATATAGATATAGATATAGATTAACAACAAATAGTCTTGATTTAAGAATTTTTCTTAGCCATTTTAGCTACTTTATTTTTAAAAAAATAAGCCCTTATAAGTCTGGCAACACTGTTAATACTCCTTCCTTGCCAACTTCCCTTCCCCAAGCTGTGTCCTTTTCGCCACGCACTCTACGCGATGCGTGTTGTGTTTCACAATTTGTTTGGGGGCATCAGTTGACAGTCCCAACGGCATATAGAGGGCCTTCCCCTAACGCACACACACACACACACTTGTGTGTGCTATGAGTCACCGTCTGCCCCACACACACACAGAGACACACAAGACTCAAACAAATGCGTCGCAATGTCGTCACATGTGCGCAACAAATTGCGTTTGCCGGTTTTGAATTTTGCGGTTACATTTCCGTTGCACCGACGGCATCGATATGCCAGTTGAGTCAGGGAGTGAGGGAGGAAGAGGGTAGGTGGCGGGAAGAGGCCAAAGGGGGCAGCAAACAACATTCAACGTTGACAGCATTTCAAATAACAGAAGCAGCTAAAGTCAAAGCGAAACCTGTCTAAGGCAGAAGGCGGCAGACACAGTTCGCAAAATCCCAGTCGTTGTTAAGAGCACGCGCACAGTGACTCAAAATGCATTTGATTTGCAAACAAAATATGACTTAGAATTAGATTACATGTTTTTTTGTTAAGTTTGTAGCACACGACTACGACATACCTTGTACTTTAAAAATATACAAGTAACATTCTCTTACGTTTGTCAATCAAACATGTGCAGGCAAAAGGATGTCTGTCTTTATAAAGTATATATATGCTTGTCCGGCAGTCTGCCTGTCTGTCTGTCCGCCAGTCTGTCTGTCCGTCCATCTGTCCGTCGGTCTGTCTGTCCGTCTCATCTCCTATTCATCCATCCGTCTGTATAATCACATAAATCTCAGAGTGCTTGAGACACCAAATTGGTAACTAGGCTGGTTTATATCCCAAACAAACCCAGTTTGTTTTAGAATTTCGCTACCCACACCCATTGATCAAATAAAAAGATCAAATAAAAAGGTGGAATTTTGAATTTCGACACAAATGATGAGCATAGAAGACCCGATGTGTCCTAATAAACTCGGGAGTTATTCTTAAAACAAAGTTACGCAGCGTTGGGCGAAAGGAAGAAGAATAGAACACTGTTTGTTTGCAAAATCAGAATGTGAACTCCACAATTGTAAATTCGCCTGGCTTTAAATGACAACAACAAATAAATATAGCATACATTGCAGCTGAAAAGAGCTACAATTAAATGGTGCAATTTCTTAACACTGTGCAGACGCTTGTTGTCTAACACTGTGCGCTGCGTCGCTGTCGCTGCCGCTGTCGCAGTCGCTGCGTCGTTGTCTTCGCTGCGGTTTCGCATGCAGCCGAAAAGTATGCAATGCAAAAGAAGCGAAAGAGAGAAAGCGAAAGAAAAAATAAATCTGTAAATCTGATTTATGCGTTTGGTGCGCGATGCGACGTCACGTGAGCACAAAAGAGATGGAAACAAAAGCAAAGAATGTAAAAATATATGGAAAAGTGAGTTAGAGAGAAAGAGAGAGAGAGGTGGGAGAGGTGAGAGAGTTAGAGAGAAAGAGATACAGTGGGGGGAAGACATGACTTGGAAGTTAGATATCGACTTGTGGCGGCCAACAAATCGCATCAAATTTTCATCCTCAGAGCCCGAATTACGAATTGGCAGATTATGGAAATTGCCTGTGCCACAGCTGGATGTTGCAAGTTTATTGATCAGCCGCATAGACAAATAATGACGACGATGATGATGATGATGATGGCTATAGATAAGCTTATGTCTCAGTTGTAGTTGTAGTTGTAGTTGTCTTATGTTATGACTCATGTCCGGAAAAGCTATAAAAGCGAAAGCGAGACAGAATGTAGAAGGAGGAATGTCATAATTTGATATGCGGCTAAAGTAATGCCAAGCTTAATACCTGTAGACAAATAATTACAACAACAAATCCAAGTGTGTGGGAGTTAAGGGAGTGTGGGGGGTTAAAGGTGGCAGGGAGATGGGGATGGGATGATGGTGCCACATGTAGCATATTTAATGACAATGAAGCTCGTGTCAAGGATTACTAATTAGTGTCTGGACGTTGACGACCAAACGCAATGGATGATGATGATGATGATGATGTTGTTCTCTCCGTAGTTGTTGTTGCTTTTTATAGCCCGTGTGTGTGTGTGTGTGTGTATGTGTAGTACTGTTATCTTGGGCTTAAGTGCACACACACTCAGACACACATTCGCATCACACACACTCGCATCAAGAGGCAAGATATTTGCTTTTTAAATTGACTTTGCCGCCCACAAATTGAGTTGTCCAGGGGAATATCAACTGTCACCCTCCTGCTATCCCTCCTTCCCTCTCCATCCCACTCTACCCCAACTTACCTTCCTCCCCTCGCTCTGCCCACAATTCGCTGCCTGTCTGTCTGTCTAGCTGTCTGATAAGCGTTCATGTCTTTGGTTACCTGCGGCTTAAGTGAAATTTTCGTTGATGTTTTTCCGCTCATTCCCTTTTTTTTTTTTTTTTGGGTCTCGTGTGTGTTGGAGAAGCGGGGTGGGAAAGTGGGAGGGACTGGGCGTTGCAGAAGGCGTGTCCGTTTAATTGCAGCTTCAGTTTGTATACATTTGCAGGGTATATAAGCTTTATGGCTTTATCCTTTTGCCCTTTGGGGAATTAACACAAAAAAGTGTACTTAAGTTTTTTTTTTTTTTTTAAGATTAATATTGGAATGTAAATGCATCTACAGCTTTAGAGTTTTCAATTGAAATGAAAAAGGAAGATGTGTTTACAGTTTGTACTCTTAGCGATTAAAATGAGCTAGTTATTATTTAACATTGGTATGTTTAGTTAAAGCAACTAATTTAACTACAGTCTGAACATCAATCATCAACAATATAGAGTCGGAAATTGTGGTAGATTGAGAACTATCAAATGTAAAATGTGAATAATACATTTTGAACTGTAATCGAGTGTAAATAACACAAAACCAAAGTTTATGTAACCAACAAAAACACATTAGTAGAATGTTAGTCATTCTAATTAGGTAATATAGTAGTAGAAATTATTGTGAACTGTGACTTTTCACACATTTATTTCTATAGAAATTTACTTAGCAATGATTCACATTTATTGCAATGTGCATAGTATAAAGAGTGAACTAAGTTTTCTGTTATAAATGCACACGATATGAATTAGATGATACAATGTAAATACTATAATTAAGTATAGAGAGAGCGTTTATCTCAGAAATTATGTAAGCTTTTTTTGTATAATTTTAGAGTATGTCTGAAATTCTCTAATGTTTCTTATAGTTTCTTTGATATACTTACTAAAACCTCATTGGGTTTAAGTTATTTAATTAGCAATTTTTAAATACAAAATAGTAGATAATTCTCTAGATATTTTGATGATAATTGCTATAAAAAAAAATGATCAAAATTTAATTTTTCGCACATAAACCGGATGCAGTAAATTTAATTTTAATTTCAACAAAAATGTTAACATTTTGTACATATCATTGAAGAAATATATTTACCTAAAGTCTATTAAATGTCTAAATCTTTAATTAAAAAATATATTTAATTTATTTAAATAATTTTAACTTTGTATTAAATCTTCCCGAAATTATCTTGAAATTTGAAAACAACCAAATTTGAACTAAGGGACGCGAACACATAAAATTACTTGAATTGAAAGAGTTACGTATGCTTTAAATATGAGAAAATCTTGAAGCTCTGAAATTAAAGCGTTAAGTAAATTAATTAAAACAAACCTAAATACATAAATTAATTGCTAAATAAATAAATAATAAATTTAGAATATATCTACATACAGTTTCGAATTTTCCTTGAATATCGATATATATTTATTGTTTTATTAAGATATTAAACAACAATTATTGTGACCAATGCCTTGAATATGATAACCTTGAAGAGTAAGAAAAAAATTTTTTTTTTTCAAAATTGTTTTTATAGCCTACTGTAACTATTAATAATAACTTATACTATAGAGGTATATTTAATATTCAACAAAATATATACATATGTACATAATTAAACCTGGATTATAGGGTAACTGAGTGGGAAAGAGGAAGATTAAAGGGCTGTGTGGGACAGGTCGGTTGGGTGAACTCTCTGGAACCTCCTTCTCAGCCTTACTCCGCGTATACATCTCCATCTTAGGAGCCTTTGCGCCAGCTGGTTAGGGTAATGTGCGAGTTTGTCCAAGTATGCAGTATCTTGGCGGTTGATCACTTCTCCGATCCTCGGTACATGGAGTTCTTTGTTGATGTAACATAGCGACTTTGCAGCTACGCCGTATACCTGAATATCATATCTCCAGATGGGTGCCAAATTGACTTTATATATGAGCGTCTTCTTGGTAATCGATAGCTTATTCCTGGCGTTAAGAAGCCAAGACATACTGCTCTCCTTTGCCTTGAGACACTTAACTATGTCAGTTATATGGCGCTGGAAATATAGCCGTTTGTCCAGAGTGACTTTAAGTTATTTGTGAGCATCCTTCTGGACTAAGAACTCACCATGTAAGAATACCCCGGGAGAGGTGTGTGTCCTAAGAGTGTATGTGACTGATACACACTTTTCAGGGTTTATGGCAATATTCCATCTACAGGCCCAATTCTCAAATTTCAGAAAAATAGTGATTAAATACATAAATAAATAAAAATTAAAAAAAAAAATGAATATATTAAACATATGAAGTCGATAATAAATGTTTATGTAGAAATATATAAGTACTATGTTCTAAGGATGCCAACTTTCAGTTGCCTATTAAATGAGTATACAAGTAAATTATAAAATTTATTAAAAACTCAGCAGAAAGTTTTAATTTAAAACCAGTCGGAAAGGCTACAGTCGAAGTCGACTATGAGAGACCCTTTACTTATTCTTCTAAACGGAAATAAGAGTGACACTAATAGATAGTACCCCATAGCGCGTTGTTACGTCAACATGCTCTTCTTCTTCCTTTGGTCCGACACTCAGTAATATTGGGTTTTGAATAACTCCCGAGTTTATTGTCCGATCGTGATGAAACTTTCAGGATACATTAGGACCCCGATGCTTGTCCTGTGTGCCAAAATTCAAGGCTCCAGTTTTAAAATTGACCATTATATGGGATTTTTCGTTTTTTTTGAATATCTTCCAAGATTATTATCCGATCGCGATGAAATTTACAGGATACGTTAGGACCCTGATACCCGTCCTGTGTGCCAAAATTCAGGACTCTAGCTTTAATATTTTTTGTTTAATGGGCTTTCAAAAATTTTGTTCTCGATTTATGGAGGCGGAAGGGGGCGTGGCAAAATTCTAAAACAAACTTGACCTTTGTGCAGCCCTTAGGAGTATTGTCACAAAATTTGGTGACCCTAGCTCTTATAGTCTCTGAGATCTAGGCGCTCATACGCCAGCACAGACGGACAGACGGACAGACGGACATGGCTATATCGACTCGGCTGTTGATACTGATCAAGAATATATATACTTTATGGGGTCTGCCGGACTTCCTTCGACCTGTTACGCACATTTTTTTTTTGACAAACTTAATAGACCCGTTTTACTTTTTTAAAGTAAAGGGTCTAAAAAAATATTCCAAGAATAACTAAATATAATTTTAGTAAGAATATGCAAGATTCGTTGGCTTAAAACCTTAGATGAAAGCACTTAAAAGATGTCTAAAAATGCGTCTGTTTGATGCTGAGGCTGTTGCTCCTCAAGTTGTTGCTAAGCTGATTTGTATTTAATGAGCTGTATATGCGATACACACACACACACTCACACTCACACACACACACACACACGTATCTGCGAAATGAAAACATTTACATTTTGTAAGGGTGGCCTGGTATGGATTGTGGATATTTGTTGGCTGTTGGTTGGCTGGATGGTTTTTGGGTTGGTTTCAAGTGCCGACTCGTCGTCTGGCTTTGCATCTGTCTCAGTGTCTCTTTGGGGGCTTGGCTTTATCGCAGCGTCTCAGGCTCAGGCTCAGGTTCTTGTCAGCTCGTCAGCTCGTCAGATTGAATAGTCATCAAAATGATTTGCCACAAAAACCACCTGTCAGCCGGCAGCCGGTTCGTTGCTGCCAAACACAAAGTTGTACGTGCCTCTCAGTCCCTTGTATTCCATTTGATATTAACATCAACATCAATATCGACATGCGACACGATTATTTGCCTTAATGTAATGCTTCGCTGCCGTTTTCTATCCTCGGGGCTCTAACAATTTTTATTTGTTTAGCATTATGCGTTGGTTTTGATGCCACCAAAGTCTCGATTCGTCTCGCTTTCCCCCTGCCGTATAATCCCCTTTCCTTTCGCAAATTTTGTCTGGCATAAAATTTTAACCCCTCGAGTGAAAATTCATAAATGAAATTCCGTAAATATTTTCGTTGGTTGATTTCTAGACTGCAAATGATGCCCATGGCGTTGCATGTTCATGTCCTCATACCCAATTTTCCATTTCCCATTTCAATTTCCCCTTGTTTGATGATTCCCTACAGAAATTTCAATTGAAATTTGACCAAGAGTGCATTTACTTTTTGGGCATCTTTTTAATTTTGATTGGTATTTTGACTTTAAACTGTTAAATTAATCAAAATTGTATTTAGTTTTTATAGCCTGTGCCCATTAAAAATGGGCAAAAAAGGCTATAATGAATTTGTGTGAATGTATGTAACAGGGAGAAGGAAGCATCTCCGACCATATAAAGTATATATATTCTTAATCAGTATCAATAGCCGAGTCGATTGACACCTGTCCGTCTGTCTGTCCGTCCGTCTGTCCGTCTGTCCGTCTGTCCGTCTGTCCGTCCGTCTGTATGAACGCGTGGATCTCAGCAACTATAAGAGCTAGAGACTTCAAATTTGGAATGTAGGCTCCTGAATACCATACGCAGATCAAGTTTTTTTTCAATTTTCTATATCAAGTCCCGTTGGTTTTAAAATTTTAAAAAACACCATAACATAAGCAATGTTAAAGCTGGAGACTTGAGATTTTTCACACATGATAAAAAGCTTGGGCTTAATGTGTCCTGAAAATTT
>OY282582.1:44657516-44692516 GCA_958299025.2 Drosophila histrio
ACGAAAAGACGCGTTTGTTCATGTATGTTTGATTTGCCTTTCGTCTGCTGTGGCTCTAAACATGAACAATCAATAGCCGCAATCCAATGTTGCCAGACTATCGCAAGCTACCTACACTCGATAACAGCAAAATCGACTTCAAGCGATATATTTAAATTCAATTATAATGAAAATACTTTTCTTTGAAGACCTGCACAGGCTATCCTACTGTCGCGCCCGCTCGACTGATCGGCTTGTTATTACTGAATTTAGGGATTTTCCTTTAATCTTTTTCATTTATCTAAAAAGAAGAAATATATATATTATACATTATATTTTGACGGGAACTACAACAACTAGAACAACACAGAAAAAGACAAGCTTAACTTGCATGCGTTTTTCGATGTTGCTCCCTTAAAATTCTCAACTGGTTCTAGCAGCGCAACATACTAGAAAACAAGCTTGAATCGTTGGGTAAGCTAGTTCAAAAGTGGTACTGATGAGGGAGATTGGCATCTCCTGAAACAGCTGTTTAACAAGTCTAGTTCCTTGCTTTTTGCCAAGTATCTTTGTGTTTTGGTATATGTTGATATAGTATGTATCTGTCAATTGATCTCGAGTCGTCTAGCAACCAATTTAACTATTTCATTTATCTTTTATGCTCATAGCTCTGGAAGTTTTCCACTTCTACTGCAATCTCTGTCTGTCTTTAACTATTATTTTGTCATTCAAACTTATCACAGATATTCTAATAATAATATAGATAATAATATCACCAAAAGTCTTGCTAAACTTCATGTAAGTGATTGGTGTTCTTATCACTGGCTTTGTCAACCTCTATCCAGTTTATTTATACATCTGCATAGTATTTTCTGGAAGACTTTTATTAGACTCTATCAATTATCAGTGAGAGTCTGATTTTCTTATTGATTTAGCATAGTTTTCTTTTTATACCCTGTGCCCATTAAAAATGGGCAAAAAAGGGTATAATGATTTTGTGTGAATGTATGTAACAGGCAGAAGGAGGTATCTCCGACCCTATAAAGTATATATATTCTTGATCAGTATCAATAGCCGAGTCGGTTAACACCTGTCCGTCAGTCTGTCTGTCCATCTGTCCTTCCGTCTGTCTGTCCGTCCGTCTGTCCGTCCGTCTGTCCGTCCGTCTGTCCGTCCGTCTGTCCGTCCGTCCGTCTGTCCGTCCGTTTGTCTGTATGAACGCGTGTATCTCCGCAACTATAAGAGCTAGAGACTTCAAATTTGGAATGTAGGTTCCTGAATACCAGAAAAGTTTTATAGCTAGTTTTCTCAAAATACTTTTGTTTTAAGACCTGCACAGGGTATCCTACAGTCGCGTCCGCTCGACTGATCGGCTTGTTTTCACTACAAGTTTTATGAACATTTGTCAGAGATTCTACACATTTTCTGTCGTTATTAACAACTTACATTTGTTGTTTGTAAAGAATTCCCAATTTTAATTTTTTGTATTTAATTATTTTATTACATTTACTTTTATACATAAAGGTATTTACAATATAACAACTAATAAGGGAATAGACTGCTAGCAAATGTGTTTGAATTCGTGTAGTAGAAAGTGGATAATTGAAGTATTCAATTAAAATTTCAATATGAATTTCTTGCAAGGGGATGAAAAAATATTGTTAGCTGTTTCCTTCAGCTCATTTTGCTTTACTTTTTTCTACAAATGCTTAGACTTTTACATTTTTCCGCAGTTAGCTTTGCATTGTCATCATTTCTTTTGCTTCTAAGAATTATTAATTTTTCCTGTTTTCTGATTTCCAATTATAGATTTTCTATAGACCGTGACTACGGCATTTTTATAATTGCAGGTAGTGCAATTATATTTTTAATTTCCTTGCTTTTCTAGAAGTACTATAAGCTTTTCCTAGAATTTTTCTATTGACTTGGGGTGGGGGAGGGGGGACCTTCTTCATATTTAACTCTATAAATATGTTGCATTCACAACAAACCGCTCAATTTCTTGGCAAGCAATTTCTTAAATTGTTTTGCACTCACAACTAATAATGAGGACGACGACAACAAGGATAAGCATAAGAGACTGCAATTGGGTAGAGGGGGGTAAAGGCTGAGGATTGGGATGATGAGAATGCGAATGAGAATGAGAATGCGGGTAAGGTTCTTCTCCCCCGAAAAAAGGTGAATCTGGCTGAGTCATGGACAACATTAATGTGGTCGTGGTCATAGTAGTAGTTGTGCACAGCGCGAAAAAATTGAGTACTTTTTATTTGTAGTTAAAGTGCCTCATTTCAAACTGGATTTCTCACTAGTTTTTCTATTAATTTCTTTATATTCTCAATTTCTTCATTATTATTTATTTGCATTTCTATCTAGTGGTGTTACTTAATATTTATCTTTCCATTTATTCCAAGAGTGTAATTTCATTTTTGATATTAATTTCCAACGATCTGTTAATGAAACTTTACTATCCACTTCGTTTTCGGCTACTGCTAAAGTCGGTTGTCCAATTAGAATGTGTGTTTGAGCCACAGGATACCATAGGCGTGAATACAATATGCCATCAATTTGTGCAAGCAGCTTACTTATTTCTTTGCTGTCTCCAATTGTTCCAGCTTCCCAGATTTCCCCATAGTGGGGACTTGCCGGCGGAATAAACTGCCATTCTACTTTTTCCTTATCCAGATTTGGGTTTATACTATTCTGTATAATTGTTTGCTTGAGTTCGGAGTTCAATTTCCTTTCTGCTCCTACAAGGTTTGTACCATTATTAGAATATATGTGTTGACACTTTTCTGTTCTAGCTATGAGTCTTTTTTCTTCTATGTGATTGTTATCTTCATATTCGTTTCTACATTGAGTTTTCTGATTTTTAAGATTATTATCTTTTAGCAATTTTTTCTCTGAGTTTATAAAACTATCGTTTTGTGATTCTCTCCACTCCTTATCTTCAGTAAGTGGTATTTTAACTGTAAATCTGTCATTTTTCTCAATTTGTGTTATGTCTTTGGAGAGTTCCGTGTTCTTTTCGTAGTTAGTAGTCGTTTTTGTTTGTATTTGATTGACTTCGGGCATTGTCACTCTTCCAGATAAGATCCATCCAAGTTTTGTGCATTGTCCTATTATCGTCTCCTCTTGTTTCAACCCTTTCGTTAGAATTGCCGGTAAAAAGTCGCCTCCAATAAGAATGTCAATTCGACTCCGCTTATTGAACGTGGGATCCGCCAGAATTTCATTCGCCCAAACCGATTGATTGTAGTGAAATGATTGTTGAGGTTGAGGATTTACTACTTTCGTTAGTATCACTGCGCTGGTTTCAAATTTGTCGTCACTTGGGAATCTTGGTCGAATTCTTAATTTTACGACGGCTTTAGATACTCCAACTAAATTTTCTCCAAGCCCATAGATTTCTGTTCGCTTTTTTTGTCTTAGTAATCCTAATGTTTTCGCTGCTTCCTCAGAAATTACTGTAATCTGTGATCCTTGATCTAATAGTGCGCGACAGATGATCCATTCTCCTGTGATCGACTGAACTTCAACTTGAGCTGTTGCTAGTAATGTATTTTGTGCTGTTCTGGTCGTCATTGTTGTTTTAATTTCCGTTTCTTGATGTAGTAATTCATGATGCTTTTCGTTGCATTTTCCACATGTCTCTTGACACTGTTTGTAACTTGAGAATTTATGGCTTAAGCATTGGAAACATAGATGTTCTGCTCGGACAAATTCCCATCTTTCTGCTGGATCTAATTTGGCAAATCTTCTACAGTCCAGTATATCGTGGCCTGCGAATTTACAATATTCGCATGCATTGTCGAATGCTGTGCTCATGACTCTTGGGTTTTCCTTGTATGTCCTTGGTTTTACAGCCTTTATTGTTTGCAGGTGCCTTTCCAGGAATTGTATAACATCTTCTAGGGTTTGCATTTCCTTCGTCTTGCTAGAGGCATGTTCATACTGCTGCAGACCTTCTCTATCAAAATTTCTAATAAGAATGCTGGCAATAAATGGCTCAGCATCCTTAACTGGGATTCCCATTCCTCTTATTGCATGTAAACTTTTATGCGTTGTATCCAGCATGTTTTGTATACTTTTATCTGAATCACTGTTCATGCTTGGCAAGTCCAAAATGCGGTTCCAGTGGTTCGTAAATAACAGTCTTTTATTTTCGTATCTGCTTTTCAATATATTTAAGGCTTCTTCATAGTTTTCGCTGCTGATGTATAGGTGCCTTATCAATTGAGCTGCTTCTCCTTTTACTAATTCTTTTAATCGTATTAGTTTTGCTTTGGAATCCAGATTGATGTTTGTGTCTATCATTTCTTTAAACATGTCTGCGAAATTGGACCATGATGTAATGTCTCCAAAAAATGGTGGTATTTCTATTGGTTTTAGTTTAATACTTTGCTCTGATGGCTTATTTTCTGTTAGCCATCTTATTTTTTCCCTTTTTGCTTCGTTTAGCTCTTCGTAGCGGTTCCTAACTGATGGTGTTGCTTGGCCATGCTCTTTCATTTCCTTAAAGATCTCCGTGAGTCTATCGAAGTCTTCTCTGATTTCATTTAAATCGTTTTGATGTTGTTTGTAGTTTTGTCCAGCACGGTTAATCGTCATTTGTAGTGCTCTTGTCGCTCGGCTAAATTCGTCTGATCGAATCTCATTTTCTTCCATTTGTTGTCGCATTGTCTCGTTCAATGTTTTCTTTATCGTCTTCTTGTTGATCTCCATCATAATTTTATTTTTTAAGGCTTGCGTCTTTTCGAATGCTCCCTTTGCGAAATACTCGCCTCCACAAAGGGATTCATTTTGTATTAATATTTGATGCTGGCTCTTGAACAATTCCCATTGTTCGTGGACTTTAACTGCCCAATCTAAGTCTGCATGCTCGTCCTGCATTATTTCCTCATCCCAACTTTTCAATTGCGCGTATATCGCAGATTGACTTATCCCGATAGCATTAAATTGATCTCGTGTGTATACCATGTTGAATAAGATATGTGTTTATAACTAATTATTTTTCTTTAACGAATTTTCTTTATTTATTAATTTTTCTTCTTCAGTTATTTCAAATAATTGTACCCTTTTCCTGGCTCTTTTTGTTGTCTTTATTTCTATCCTGCGCCGCAGTAGTCTCGTGGATCCACTTCGTATGCAATTTCGCGCGAGATTTTCTCGTACAGCCCTCGCTGCACTGTTTTTCTTAGAAACTCATGTTACTTTTTTTGCTGCTACTTGCAGGCTTTTCGGTGCTGCAACTGCAGGCTTTTCGGTGCTGCTACTTGCAGGCTTTTTCGGTGCTGCTACTTGCAGGCTTTTCGGTGCTGCTACTGCAGGCTTTTCGGTGCTGCTACTTGCAGGCTTTTTCGGTGCTGCTACTTGCAGGCTTTTTCGGTGCTGCAACTGCAGGCTTTTCGGTGCTGCTACTTGCAGGCTTTTTCGGAGCTGCTACTTGCAGGCTTTTTCGGTGCTGCAACTGCAGGCTTTTCGGTGCTGCAACTGCAGGCTTTTCGGTGCTGCTACTTGCAGGCTTTTCGGTGCTTTTGCAGTCTTTTCGTGCTGCAACTTGCAGTCTTTTCGTGCTGCTTTTGCAGTCTTTTCGTGCTGCTTTTGCAGTCTTTTCGTGCTGCAACTTGCAGTCTTTTTATGCTGCTACTTGCAGTCTTTTTCGGTGTTCGGTTGCTCCGGTTTCTGGTACCTCAGCGTAGATCTTGTCTTCTACGTGCTGTACTTCCCGTCGACGTTTTGTTTTGGTTGCTCCGGTTACAGGTACATTAGCGTAGATCTTGCCTTCTACCTACTGTACTTCCGTCGTCGCTTTGTTGATGTTGTTGCTCCACTGCCTTTCGTCCGATCCCACGCTGCAGTCGTTGTTTTGCTGCTTGGTGGTTTTTATTATTTTTATTTTCCCTAGCTGCGCCACAATGCACGGTAGGTGCGATCAATGGACTTGGTTGCGTGATACCGACTAAGGTATCTACTACAAGTGGCAGTCACTGAGCAAGATTGCTCGAAGGACCATATGCATGCAGATCTTCACTAAACTAAGTCGCGATGTTAGTCGCAGCGTTAGGATAGTGTGTATGCACGCTCGCCAATCCCCAAATAATACACTCTCGTGTTGGTTTTTAAGAACTGAACTTCGTTTATTCATTTGTATGGGGTTTTATAGAATATCTTATGTACTATTTGGACAGAGTTAGCTATAGTGCTAGACAGGGTTCACTATAGCATTAAAATATCTTATGTACTAATCAGATCGATTTAGCTGTAGTGCTAGACCGTGTACACAGTTGTGTTAAAGAGTCATATTTACTAATTATGTCAAGTAGCCTAAGTGCTAGACAGAGTTCACTATAGCTCTTATGTATTAATGTGGTCGAGTACGTGATCGTTTAAAGTAATCCTTGCTCCTTTCTTCTCATTGTCATATATACTTATGTGTCTATTTCTTCCTATCTATTAGGCATGCATGTTCGTTTATGTTGTAACTGTCCCTCGGTTTCTGAGCGCCGGGACTGCGGTCCGTGTGGTAACCCAACGCATTGGCGACCCTTTCAAGTGGTTGTTCACACGTTTGGCCGCGCAGACCGAGGGATGCTTCAGAAATATGTTCATTTATGAACAACTATATAAAAACCGAATTCCGATTTTATACAAATAAATTTCATACTTGAGCTTAACTTTCTTCAAGATTCTTTCTTTTTGGTATATAAATTATAATTAATTAATTTGTATGTTTCTTTTTTAGTATATCGTAGTATCGCAATTACTTAATTCAAGGGGCAACTTAATTTTAGTGCTGCTTTTATTTCTGTCTGTGTAGTTGGACGCTTCCTTCGACTCGTACCGCCCCATTTGGGGTCGCATTGGCCTTGCTTGGCGGTTGTTTTTGGCCTTCTTCTGCCGTTCCCCTCCCTTGTCACTTGGTTAGCAGCTGCTTTTCTTGGTCGCTTTGTCTGAAAGCCAAGAAACCGCCACGGACGGACGGCGCTTAATCGACTTTGCCAACATTTAATTCGTGTGGTTTGGCTGCTCTTCCCTGCCCTTTTTGTGCTTATCCTTGCCATTGAAAACTCCTCCCCGCATGAAAATGGCGTGAAAAACTGTTTTCCAACCCCCCCCCACCAGTTCCTCCCCCAGCAAACCTCATCTGTTTTGCGCTGCTACGACTTCTGTCTCAGTTTCTGCTATATATTATTTATGCCCATAAAAATATTATTGCCAATTTTTTCGCATTTGGATTTTTGTAGGCGTCATTCTTGTACTCTCTGCTCCCGTCCCATATTTTTCTCCCACACTCCACCCACAACCGGCAACGTCTTGTCAAATGTCAGGCGTGAAGTGTTTGTTGATGCGCTTTCTTCGCTGGCAGAAGGGATGAGGAGCAGGAGGAGTAGGAGGAGGAGGCAAAAAGGCTAAGGAAACGCCGGATGTGCTGTGTTATTGGACCCATATGCTTCGAACTATAGGGGGGGGGGGGAATTGTGGCCAAGAGAGGCAGAGAGAGAAAGAGAACGAGGGGTGTGTGTATAGTTTTGGATGGTTTCAGTGGTTGCGGCTTCGTGGTGACGCAGTTATCCACTTGCTCGGTGTACTGCAGATTAGGCTCCGTCTTGAGCCACAATTGGGTTAAGTTATGTGTGTGTGTGTGTGTGTGTGACTCTTCACTGTAAAACAAATGTAAGGTTATGTGTGCGTGTGTGTGTAAAATGTGAGGTTAGTTACGAATTAAGTCTGGTTGCGTCTGTCAAAAGTTGGGAATTTGCTAACGAAATTAAAGCAGACTGAGTATCAACTTTGGTAGTATTTATAATTTGTGAATTGTTAATAAAAGTTGGTTTGAGTTTGACAACAGAGAGCATAGATAGAAGAGTGAGGTTATGTTGAGAAGCTTTTTATTATTAAATTACCAAACTAATGTGAGGTAAATGTGAATTTTAATGACTTATATATCCGCCACATATGTGACATATATTGATTGATCAGTTTTTTGATTTTCCACAATGAAATGAAGAACACTTTATTTACTTTTTAAAAGAAAAAAAAAACATTTTGTAGTTCTTAGGGCGGATTTTTCAATATGCCAATAATCTCTCTCTCTGTATTAGATAACATGTCATTTAAAGGCAATTTCTGACATATAGGCACTATGTAACATATACTAGATAAATAACAAACCGAACAGTGTGGAACCCCGACCGTAATATACCCTGTGGCTCTAAAGCGACCCGCTCAAATTCACTACCGATGTAAATCTCCTGTAATTTTTGTGTCATCGTAATGCAGTTTTCTATACGCATCGACCACAAAATAATCATTATGTGTGCCAAATCTCAAGTTTCTAGCTACAAAACTGCTTTAGTTATGAGATTTTTCTTGATTTGTGGGTGAAGGGGACGTGGCATCAAAAAAAGTCAAAAATTACCAATGCTGGGAGACCAAGTTCAAGCTTCTAGCTCTTACCATCTCTGAGATCCTTTCGTTCATACGGACGGGCCGACAAACAGACGGACAGATGGGCCGACAGGCTGACGAACAGACGGGTCGACAGACAGACGGGCCGACAGACGGGCCGACAGACAGACGAACAGACGGGCCGACAGACAGACGAACAGACGGACAAGGCTATATCGACTTGGCTATTGATGCTGATAAAGAATATATATACCTTATGGCAGGGGTGCCCAAACGCTGCTTATGGAAGAGCAAACTTCAATACATATGCAAGAAAACACTAACACATCTAAAGCAAACCATTTTTTTCATTTTATTGTGTGCACTGAAAAAATGAGTATATACATTTTCATTAATTTTATAAAGTTAAGGAACTAGAAATAATGATATGAAATATAAATGAAGTATACAGTATGATTTTAACCTTTTTATAAAGAACTCAAAAAATGATCAATATTAATATTTATTTTAGTTAACGATAATTTTAATAATGCCTCCAAATGATCGTTTGTTAATCGACTTCTGTGTTCAAGCAAATAGCATATTTTTGTAAGGTGCAGGCCTCAACGAAAAGCAACAACAAAATTACACCGAAATTCAGTCGCGCAACAACAAAGTAATGAAGTGTTGTTGCTTTGCTCATGAGCCCAGCCAGCGAAAAGAGATAAGAAAGGGAACACGCATTATTGTTTTTGTATTATGCATTGGCTTATGACTAGAGCCGTGCATGTATGTATACGCGCATTGCTGCCTATGCCTAAGAGCAATTACAATAACAAAATGAGCCAGATGAGCAATGGGCTGGGCACCCCTGCCTTATGGGATCGGCCACGCTTCCTTCTGCCCGTTAAATATATTTAACAAACTTAATATACCCCAATAGCGTATATAAATATTTATTGAACTGACCGATGTTTTATCACAACATCGAGGCATCGGTTAATGTTGGGATCAACAAAAACATCGAGACAAAAATCCTTCGTTGTTCAATGGACCAAATCATTGTTATAAAAGATAGTAAATGTTATGCTTCTAAGATTTTGTATGTCAATAGCATACTTTAGTTTTCTTGTACTACGTCTACTTAATAAAGCTTTAAATACAAGATTGAACTAAAACAAAATTTAAGGTTAGAAACGTTAGTATAGGTTCTGTCAACTGCTGAAATTATGTGTATTATAATTCAGGGACCGTAATGATTATGATTTTTAAAATATAAATTATAACATAAAAGTTATTTGTTGATTTTTATTGAAAAAAATTTAAAGAAAACTCTTATTCTCAATTTTTATTATAAAAATTTAAAATTAAAAATTATTTTTCAATTTTTATTATAAAAATTGAAAATAAAAATTGAATGCAAATATCTTTTGAACCAAGTGGTGTATTTCAAAAATGTAAAAATATGGGTGATATATGAATCAATACCTTTCATATGATTTGTCACATGTCCTTCAAGGACGAATATTAAGGATTCTGGTATATTTCTTAAAATTCGTCCTTCAAGGACATGTGATGTATCATATAACAGGATCACCAATATTTTTACATTTTTGTAATACACCACTTGGTTCAAAAGATATTTGCATTCAATTTTTATTTTCAATTTTTATAATAAAAATTTAAAAATAATTTTTAATTTTCAATTTTTATAATAAAAATTACAAGATAATTATTAATTTTCAATTTATATTATAAAAATTATGCCGGTTTGTTTTTTTTTAAAGTCATAACTCTTATTTGCAATCCCTGTTATAATTATATAATTACATAAAAATTTAAATAGTAGACTGAGCAAAAAAAAAATAAATGAAATGTGGTCAGCTAAAGCCTTTGTTTGAATGCGTTGAATTGTTAATAAAGCAATTGGCAAATGCTAATTAATTGCAGTTTAATAATGCTAAAAGTTAAACAACAAAAAGTGATGTTATGTAAACTATTGAGGTTATGTTATGCCCGCATTCCATGGGATTATGTGAATAAATCAAACAAGTTTTTAGGCAAACTTATAATAGGGTTACGAAATACGTTATATACATAGTAGGCAATTGATGTGAATCATATTCATGTGAATGGTCACAAATAACATTTGCAAATGGCGATTTACCGTTATGTGATTTAGTGTTGTTCTTGTTGTTCTTGTTGTTGTTGCTGTTGTTGTTTTTGGGTTCTCTCAATTATTGCCCATTGGCAGCTGGCAATACAGTATCGGTTTGCCACGTAATGCCCATTTAAGTGACTACACACAAAAGCCGAAAGGCTGTGCACCACCCCCCCTCCGCGCCACCTCTTGTGCCCCCATCGTATTATCGAATGTGCAGCCAAGAGACGCCACCAATCAGAGTGGCAACAACTGGACTGTTGTTGGGGGGGGGAGGGAGTCGAAGCTACACAAATAAAGTGGCGATTGGATATTACAAGTTTCCGGTCACTGCATTTCTGCAAAGTTCACAAAACTACAACTGCACTTGCCGCCGCTCCCCCTTTTTCCGCCCCGTGCCCCCTCCCCCCCCCCCCCCCCCCCCCCTCACAACTTGTGCTCCCACAAGCAGAACAATTTCGAATGTGCGCTCAACTGTAGTGGCAAACGGGTTGGATGGATGGATTGAAATGAGGGGAAAACAGGGGGGGGGGGCGGTGGGGTACAGAGGAGGAGATGAACGGGTTGCTGCTTGCCACTGGGAGGCGTTGAATGTCGTGTAGTGTAGTTCAAACAGGAAATGGCATACACACACACAGACACACACACACAGACACACACACACACACACAGAGAGAGTCAGCATTTGGCAACATGTGTAGAAATTGCGAGTATTTAAAACTGAAATCGTCCTTGGTGGACAGCGGCCACAAAAAAAAAATGAATTTATATTTATTTTACGGTTTTGACCCACGCCCATTTTCTTCTTTGGGCTAGGCTCGTTTTTTTTCTTTCTCTCAATTTGCGCAATTTTCATTTCCCCTAACCCCCCGCTGGCAATTTATATGGCACGCCAGGGTTGTCACCCGCTCTCAAATGTCTTGTGTCCGTTGTGTCTGTGAGTGAGCAACCCCCGAAGGAGTTTTTCGGTGGTTGCATGGTTGCGACATTGAAATATATAGACTTGCCACAGTCGTCGTCAGGTGGTGCGGATTTCAAGTGGTGCCAGTTGAGGATCTCTGCTCTTGATCTCTGACTTCGCTACATACACGCCACAATTCATGGACGCTTTAAAAAAACAACAACAACAACAACAACATCATACAATGCCAAAAAAATATTTAATTAAAATTTATGGCACAACCCGAGGGTGCAGCCAACCAAGCGGACCACCTGACAACCCAACCAGACACAGACCCAGAGCCAGCAGACTGGGATGAACAGGATGAGTTGGTCGACAGGCCGCATCAGCAGTCAGCGAAATGCCAAACGATGACACCCTTCAACAAACGTTTCATTATACCCTAGCAGTGGGTGTTATAACTATGTCACGAGGTGTGTGACGCATCAAAGAAGGCGTGGCAAATTACCATAAAATAAGTATATGCATATAGTTGATCAGAATGAAGAGCTAAGTTGCTACACTGATACAATCAATGACAGAATGTGCCAGCCAAGTGGGAATGAAGCTCGATGCGGAAGACTAGTTTTTCACCGACACTTTTTGTTAAAAAATCATCGGTGGTCTCATGTGTACACGCTGAAATAAAAAGTTACGGCTCAACGTTTAAAATAGCATACATATGTTTCATTTTCATTGCTTCTTTTATTGCGTTGATTGACGCATTTTTGCGTGAAATTCTTCAGAGTGAAATCAAAATCTATGAGAACAAAAACCAATGGATTTTTTTTTGTTTGACAACCAATGCGAATAATTTGAATGGCAAAATTCACAGACGGTGAAAAAGTGTCGTTTAAAAGTGGTTAGAAAGAATGTGGCATCGGAATCGAATGTGATTCACTAAACATGTTCAGTGTTTAAATGAAAAAAAATATACAGGACATGCTAGATTTTCTTATTGATATTACATAAAATGCTGATTGAACATATCAAAACAATATTATTTGATGTTAAGTTAACGAATTGATTCCTAGGTGGCCTTAAAAAGCCATCATTTAACAAAGTTTCTTGTGCTATTTAACTAAGATATATATATACATAAAAAAAACATATCAAACAAACAGAAATCAAAGCAAGTGCTATTATATTGTCAGCATTCAAAACGAATGTAAATGAAGAAAGTATAAATATTGATTTAAATGTGGGCTCAGTGGAATTGGGTTATTAGACATGTCCGTCTGTCAAGTCTCTCAGTTTTGCGTCATTTTGCTGGAGGCTGTACATATGTCATGTCGTATATGATTATTACATTGGATTATATCAGATTGGATTCTTATATAATAACCTATACATAGAGCAAAATAAACTTGTACTAAATTGAAGTTCGACTGTTCTCGAATAAGGTATTTGTCATTCCTAAAATCTATACTTGATACAAGTGCGAATTATTGAAAAAGAACCAAGTACACATACGTTTAATTTAGATCCAGATGGAAATGGGTATGCATATTATTATTATATTATATTATATCATATAAGAGGATACTCACTTAACAAGTTCTTCACGAACTCTTAGATACTAAATAAAGACTTGTATATCCTAAAGCTAGTTTTGCAATCGCTTTGCTTAGAATTATCATATGGTAATAGGTAACTGGACACTAAAAAAAATAATGACTGATGTATTTGTAAGTAGTCTTCACTTACATTCACACTATCTGATAGCCTTAAACACTCACGATGATGATTTGTATGAATTTATTATTGATCAGCGTGGGGTGTTACGTGATCTTTCAAAAATAAGTTAAATTTATTAATTATAGTAGGTTAACACGATATGGATTTAAGTCTGCAGTATGCAAATAGATAAAGTATCATGTATTTATTTCAAGATATTTTTTTACTCAGTTGCATGGTTTAAAAAGGACAAGCTTGAACTGGACTTCAAAAAGGAAATGAATGCACTTACTTCAAGTACGTTTTGAACTCACTTTAAAGTATGAAAATACTAAAATAATTAAATTTGCAGACTTAAGAAATAGTAATTAAAATAAGATCAAAATCCTTGAATTCAGCATACTTCATACTTAGTGAAAAATCATGTTTAATTTGTGTTACTTTAAGTAAGAAGTCCCATTTTTATTATTTATCAGTTTACTAGATACTTCTTTGTTTCTTGAGATATCTTAACCAATCTCACAGACAAAAGTCTTATACATCCTTAATAAATTCTGATAAAATCGGACTATATATCGTACAATATATATTAGACTATATGATATAATATATAGCTGCCATATGAGGGATCAATCGAAAAATGGACTTAGAACTCTGTTAGTGTATCTAATTTTCGGCGTGCTGAAGTTAACATTTCTGTCGTGTTTTCTCCCGTTTCAGCCTCAAATGGCAACGTTGACTTTTGCCTTTACCCTGCCCCCTCCCTTCTCCCGCCAAAACAGAGTATATGCCTATGTTGTTTGCGTCCCTTGCTTCGCACTTGAAAGTTTGTGCTCCCAAATGTCTCATTGACGGCCATTTTTAATGGTCTGCACTTGAAGTATAACAAAAATTACAAAATATAAACAGAAACAAACATAAAGTATAAGCGTACACATTATGCTAGACAAGCAGATATCCTGGAATTTAAAATGAGATGCTATTGAAGAGCTTTAACAATAAGAAAATACATCTATCGAATTTAGTTTAACATAGTCAAACTTTCCTCTTAGATAGATATCGTATAGTCTCTAGAGATTTTGAAGCAATCCTTCCTGAATTAACTGGGATTTAATAAATTATTTTGATATTTTAACCAGTTTATTAATAATTGGTATATTATATATACTTAATAAATACATTTAATATGGCTTTATTGCCATATTATTCAATTTAAATATACCTTTAATTTTTAAAAAATAAATTTGAAATTTTTATCAAAACACTTAACAAATATTTTGTGAATTAAAAGCAGTTCAAGTTGTTTTTGTTTCGTTATAAATTTTAAGAACATGCCTGATACACTTGTAGCTAAAAGTGGATAGTCTCTTTCTTCATTTTACTGGGTATTGTGATGTAAATACACGCAACAGAGAGAAATATGCTGCATACTTTTGAGCGCACAATGCACATGCGAGCTATTAAAAAGTTGCAACGTTATAACAAAAACAACAGCCAAACAGTAGCGATAAGTTATGGCAGGAGGAACAGGGAGAAGGTCTATGGCATGTGGCATGTGGCAGGAGAGTTTCGGGTTGAGGAATGACGACGGGGATAGAGGGGGCGGTTGATGAGTTGGCGCTCTTCTGACTGAATAAGTCGAGTAAACATTTCATAAAGAAATTGACGATGGCAGGGCGGAAATTTACCTGTAATCGCACCGCAGAGCAAACAAATCAATTGAGCGTTAAAGGCCACGCAAGTAGTAGCACTCCCCCACCCACATACCGCTTTACCCCTAAACCTCCCACTTCTAGCTGGTGTTGCCAACTGTTGTTACAACAGTGGAAGCCAACAGGAATGGAACGATTTTTGTTGGTAATTGAAAGCGTTTCAGTTAATCAATCAGCTAAGCAGTCGATCAATCAATCAATCATTCAATCAGTCAAAAAGGTCAACGGGGTGTGTCATCAGAAGGTGGGGATGGTTCAAACTGTGTGTAGGTGTGTGTGTGTGCTTGGGAATGGTGCTAATTGCAATTAGCTCGCGACTTTGACAGCCAAAGTAACAACAATAACAACAACAACACGAGACGAGCGACAACAATAGAAGTAACAACAACAATAATAGTAGTTGGCATAGCGAGGTCAAGCGTTGAGAGGGTTAAAGGGTTAACTAACTGGTCAAGGGCTTTGACAATAGACGTAGAGTGTACGCATTCCATTGAAATAACTTTTGAAAGCACACTTTAAGTTGACTCATCAAATTAATTGAAGCTAGTAGCGTTTCTTTGGAAATAGTAATTGTTAAAAGCTCGATTACAAGTTTTAAAGCACATTAAACAAGAGCTTTTAGTCTTGAAAAGAAATAAAATGAAATAAAGGAGACGTACTCGTTAAGCTACTTAATCAATAAAGTACAAAGACATATATTAAGTGGAGGCGGACCAATATACCAAATTTGGTGTCTCTAGCTCTTATAGTCTCTAAGATCTAGGCTAACATACCGACGGACGGACAGACGGACAAACGTTTGGACGGACAGACAGACAAACGGACGGACGAACAAACAGACAAACGGAAGGACGGACAGACGGACATGGCTATATTGACTCGACTGTTGATGCTGATCAAGAGTCGAGGACTCCACATTGCATAATGATCTAATGATGGAGACCATAGACTCTCAAGTCGGGGCATTTGCCGATCGATATAACGAGCGTTTACAACGACATTGTAACCGGCTAGCCAGGAAGCTAGTTGAAAGAAGAGTTATACATAGATTAAACTGCAGATCCTTCAATGATTTAAATCTCCATCCTCAGAGGGAACGTGGGAGACACCACCTTTATAGGCTTATAGGTGATAGTAAATGATAGCTTTATGATGTTATAAATGTTAGTTTTTTGATCCGTCCCAACAAATACATAAGTATTATATAAAATATATAATATTATATAACTCTAAATGTGAGTTAATCTATGTTTAGGTTTGTCCTTCTGTCGAATTGACTAATTTTTGTATCTGTTTTTGTTATCAGCGTTGACATTTAATCGAAATGTCAAAGATTGGTAAATTAATATATATATAAATCTCTAGGTTTTATCATTTAAATCTTGTTCTTTTTCTAAATTTACATTCGTTCTGTCAAAAAGTGAGTTACGTTTGAGTGAGACCTAAAAGAAGATTAACGCATAACGTTGTGTAATGGAAGCAAACATGTTTTTCATATCCAAAAACAGGCTATTCCTGAGTTATCCTTGCTCAGCTTTCAAATGCTGTCAGTCCCTACTCAATTACGAGTAATTACGCTACATAAAAAAGTTGGAAAAAATGGGAGGTTGAACTTCTGCCATCGAAGGTAGAATTCGTGCAAAACAACGTTTTCCAACGTTGCAAATACATGCAATACATGCCAAAAGTCAGAGCTACAGATAGAAAAGAAAATATAGAAATAGAAGGAAAAAGAGAGAGAGAGAGAGAGAGCGTGAGATTTAGACAGAGACAGATAGTGACAATCAGGCAGTTTCATTTCCTGGCCCAAAACCTGGACAGCAAACTGTGTCAAAGCAATGTGGCAACATGTGGAAAGACTCTTAGTCACAATTTCAGCTTGCATCTTTGTCTTGCCTTCTTTCTGTTTATTTCTGTATGTATGTGTGTGTGTGGGTGCGGGTGTGTGGGTGTGTATTATAGCTGTTGCAGGAACCGGGCGCGTTGCCAAAGTGCCTGCGGTTATGCGCCAGTGTTTGAGCTTTGTCAGTGCCACCAAGGCTGCATGCAACTAGGCAAAGGCAGAGGGAGGGGTTGTTTGGTAATACACAGAGAAAATAAACACAGTTAATCTTACTTCATACACTTTGATGCAACTATTTTTACCTGCAGTTTGCAGCATATGCCCTTAAATCTCCGTTTTTAAATGGATACATAGTAATATTTACATATAGGTTTCATATAAAATTCATATCATTAAATATACTACAGATATTACATTTAAAATATAATACAACTACGTTTCATATTACATTCTATTGCATTCGTTATTAAACTAAGTAAAAAGAAACCTGAGAGATTTCATACTCTTGCAGAACTCTGATGCACTTTTCAACCGATCTTTGCTATGACAGTTATATGATATAGTGATCCGATTTAAATCAAATCTGGTCAGAATATAGAAATGACGACCAGATGCATTATTTGTGAGTTTGGTTAAGATATATCGTAAAAAATAGAATAGTTTGTCTGACGGACGGAGAGACAGACGGGCAGACGGACAGACAGACGGACAGACAGACAGACAGACAGACAGACAGACAGACGGACGGACAGACGGACGGACAGACAGACGGAGAGGCAGACGAACGGACAGACAATTGGACAGACAGACAGACAGGCAGACGAACGGACAGACAGGCAGACGCACGGACAGACAGACGGACGTGCAGACAGACAGACGGACGGGCAGACAGACGGACAGACAGACAGACAGACAGATAGACGGGCAGGCAGACAGACGGACTGACAGACAGACGGACGGACATACAGACAGACGAACAGACAGACGAACGGACAGACAGACGAACGGACGGACAGACAGACGGACGGAGGGACGGGCAGGCAGACGGATGGACATATATCGACGCGGCTGTTGATGCTGATCAAGAATATATATACTTTATAGGATCGGAGGACATTCCCCCTTTCATAGTTCATTTATATTTAAATCAATAATAATTAATTTTCAATTAAAATCCAGCATATTTAATTTCAAATTATATACTATTAATATTCAAACATTAAACCGGAAAAAATGAATTAAATTATTTGCATGGGTCTTAAAGGTAGCATAAAGTAGAGTCTTAATTATTTGTTTAATTTTGTAGTATTCATCGAACTTTTGACAAACTAGAACCGAGTGCGAATTCTTTATTTAAAATAATAAATAATTGATTTAAATATTTGTACCACATATAAATTACCAATGATTTTACCAACTTTTATGTAAATAAACTATCATTTGCATTGATTTTAAGTTTAATAAATAATTAAATATAATATGAAACATATTTAACTTGAGTTTTTAAAGTAAATAAGATTAACCTTAAATTAAATATCTTTGACAGTTAAGAATGTTTTTAGCTAAATATCAAAGTATTTAATTGATTTAAATATAAACTATGATATTTCGAAAGTAAATACACAACTATTATACAACAAATTTGCCTGTATTTCTTCTTTTTTTTTATCAGTGTAGGGCTAACTTGCAACGTGCAACGTGCAACTGGCAACTCGAAACTGAAACGAGCCGCATTAACGCCGCCTTTAAAATTTATGATATTTACTCGAGCAGACAGCAGAGGCCAACGAGCTGTGGCAGGTGGCAAGGGCCAAGGGCCAGGGGGCAGGAGGCAGTTTGCAGGTGGCATGAGGGGCAGATAGCGGCAGGGCGGCCACATTTTACTTAGGTGGGCGTGGACACGTGGCAGCCAAGGCTGATGGCTGCTGCTGCTGCCTGGTGCCTGCTGCCTGTTTTGGTTATGCATTTTTTATGGCTGCACATCAAAGCCAAACTAAAGAGACGCCAACAAAATCAACAACAACTTGGCAATCACTGCCGTTCAGCGCCGGCCAATGAGTAGCCCTTTAAGTGTCTGTGACTCATCTTGGCTAACTTGTGGTATAATCGACAAAGACTGACACTTCAAATACCCTGTAAAGTGTGCAAATAACTAAAAAAACAAACAAACGTATTTGAGCTTATGCAAATATGGAATTATGAAATGTGTACAGTACTCTTAAAACCCAATTTTAATTGGTTTTTAAATCTCAAAATATTCGCTGGAATAATTAACAAATTTTACAAATTTGCAAATTAAAATAAATGAATAAAATTAAATTAATACAAATTTAAAATAAATGAAATGTATTTTTTCAATGGAATAAATTAGTATAAAATACATTTATACATACATAAAATACATTTTCAATGCCTTTAATTAATGTATAAAATATACCAAGAATTTACAATTATGTTGGAATTGTAAATTTATGACAAAAAATACATTTTCAATGCATTTAATTAGTGTAGTATCAAATTTATCAAGAATTTACAATTGTGTTGAAATTTAAAATAAATTGATGGCATACAAATTGGCAGTTGATTTATGTGACTCAGAAAATGTATTCAAAAGCAATTCAGATAGTTTACTGCTTTGCTATAATAACAATTTAATCCGTTTAACTCTTTTTCTCCATTACGCTCTATCGTGTTTCTATTTTTTCCTACAGCTTTTTTGTTTTTTTTTTAAATAAGCCTTAATACCGATTTTCTTCTTTATCAATTTGCATTTAGTTAGTTTAGCATTTAGTATTTGCAGTGTAAGCTTATCTGTCTTATCTTTCTGCAAAGCTGCCCTATCTTTTTTTCTTTATCATAGATAGCAAAATCTTTTTCTCTCGCCTTAGTTATTGTATTAGTATTATCGTATTACTTTTTTACTAACTATCGGTTTCTTTCTGGTTATTTTTGCTGCTGCTCTTTCTTTGACCAATTATGTACCCAACTTTCCTTTTCTTTCTCTTTATCTAAGATAACTTCATGGTCTCTTTCGCTATATCTAAGATAACTTTAAATCTCCTTCAACTTTAGTTTTGCCATTTTCCGGATTTTGCTAACATTTTTCACGGTAACTGCCGTATTTGGCAGTCCAGAAGGTTCAGCCACTGTTTGTCGTCCGTAGTCTTTTTTTCCACCAAAAAACAACAGTGTTTTATAGTCGACAAAAAGCCAAAAGTTGTTGTACCACACTAAAATCGATCATTTAAATACCAAAAGTTCGATTGTTATGTAACTTTTAAGCACATGCCTTATACTATAAGTTGGAACTATCGAATGGCAAAACAGTTTTATTGTCAACAGCACCCCAATAAGTTATTAGTTTGGGAATGTAATCAGCAATGTGTTATCAGTTTATCTACATTGCCGTCTCTTTCCTATTTTAAATTGCCGTCTTCGCTTCCATGTTTTACTTGCTCAATCATCTTTATCTTATATTTTCTATCAACTAACCATTCTTAACTAAATACATCGACTGTTGGACCAGTAATTATTTTGACAATAAAATTCCGCTGTTCATTAAAGTTTAAGTTTGTATTATATTTAGCAAAGAAGACTTTCTTTGATTGCAGCGATTGCTTGCACAATTTACAACATTTTAAAGAAAACACTGTAAAAATACAAGAAAAAAAACATTTCTTAATGCTTGTTTCCTTTTTTCGAATATAAAATCTAATATAATAATATATTATAATAAAATAATTATTGAAAATATAACTTAAGCTAATATAACATATAATATAATAATAATCATATAGTAGTTATGGTTCTTAGAACAAGTTAGGCAGCTTTTCCTCTTTACTATTACTCTTTACTTATTCTTCAAAAAGGAAATAAGATTAAAACTAATAGTATCCCATAGCACGTTCTAACGTCAATATGCTCTTCTTCTTCCTTTGCCCGACACTTAGTTATATTGAGTTTTGAATAACTCCCGAGTTTATTATCCGATCGTGATGAAATTTTCAGGATACATTAAGACCCGATGCTTGTCCTGTGTACCAAAATTCAAGGCTCCAGTTTTTAAATTGACCGTTATATGGGATATCAAGTATTTTTTGAATAACTCCCGAGATTCTTATCCGATCACGATTAAATTGTGATCAGAATACATTGGGATCTTGATGCTCGTCCTGTGTGCCAAAATTCAATACTCTAGCCTTTATATTTTTCGTTTTATGGGATTTCAAAAATTTTGTTTTCGATTTACTGAGGCGGAAGGGGGCGTGTCAAAATTTTAACATAAATTTGATCTGTTTAGCCCATAGACGAACCTACATACCAAATTTGGTGACTCTAGCTCTTATAGTCTTTGAGATCTATGCGCTTATACAGACAGATGGACAGACGGACATGACGGACATGACTCGGTTGTTGATGCTGATCGAGAATATATATACTTTATGGGGTCTGCCGGACTTCCTTCGACCTGTTGAGCACATTTGTTTTGACATACTTATTAGACCTGTTTTACTTTTTTAAAGTAAAGGGTATAAAAACAAATATATAGTAACTATTTTAAACTCGACGTTATTCTTTCCACTAAACAACTTTCTGTCTCACTTTCTTCGCTTCTGCTGCTGCTGCTGCTGTTGCAAATATTCCATGAGTTGCATCTACGTTTGTTGGCATCCTGCAACTGCAATCTTGTGGCAAGTGTGTGCAAGCTTTGCTGTGTATTATGCACACTAACCAACTGCCTTCATTCACTCCGATTGGCCTTTCAATTTCAAAAGCGAATGCCCCAAAGGCAATGGCAATATCTGCCACAGTTTACATAGCTGTCACAGTTGCCACAGTTTGGCGCAGCTTGCCACAGTTTGGAATCGCAATCGCAGTATATTAAGTTTACCACCACGAGTCGCAGTTCGCATCTTGGGCTTGTTCTTAACTCTCAGTGCCGCGCTGCCCGTTCGCCTGTCAACACCTGAGGTTGCCACTTGCCACTTGCCACTTGCTACTTTGCTACTTGCAACTTTGCTACTTTTACTTTACTCCTTTCGTTGGCTTCTTGCAAATTTTTGTAATTTTCCTAAGTGTTTGTCCTGGGAGACGATTTCTTTCGTACCATTATCATCCCCATCGCTGTCTGTTGCCCAGACCAACAACTGAAATTATTAGCAACATGTTCTGTCGTCGCTGTTGGATTGATTTTACCGCCGGTGAGGATTACGTGGTGTGCTCGGGTCCCTGTGCCTGGCCGTATCATGCCACCTGCGTCAATCTCCCACGGGAAATGGCGCGTGAGTTGCGACGCATCGAAACCGGCAGCATTGCCAACTTTGCCAGCAACTTGGCCGAAACCAGCTACAATTTTGGCACTGCCACTGCCACGGCCACTGACTCTGGTGTGGAATGGTATTGCCGCAATTGTCGTCAACTTTATCGTCTGCAATTGTACTTCGAGGTAGCTATAAGTTGCAACATCTGTTCGGCGTTCAATTGACATTTAAAAGATGCACATATCGATAAAGTTGAACGTATAAAGATACTAATGTAGCTATAAGATGCAATGAATAGACATAATAGCTACAGATGCGGTCTGATATGCAGTTAGAGAAATGTTAGCAGAAATAAATATATAGTTGTAAAGATAAAGATACTATACAAATACAGATATATGCGAATAAAATATAGATATATATGTAGATGAAAATATAGATTCAATTAGTAAAATACAGTGACAGATAATGTATGAATATAATGAATTAAATATAATAAAATAGATGCAATAAATGAACAAATAAATACATATTTATTTATATTAATTTATGATATTTTTTATATATTTATTTATTTTTATTAAATTTTGATTGAGTTTATTTACAAATATGTAGAAATGCATCCAGCTTGTACATACAGATATGAAGATATATATATATATACAAATAAAGATACAAATATAGATATTAATATATATTTATATTTATAGAACTGTAGAATTCTATACAGTTACAGATAGTTCTGTAGATTTCTATACAGATATAGATTGCAAATATTAACTGAAGCATATATTACAATGCAGATACAACTATATATATACAGAGAGAAAGAGACACAAATATACTAGTAATAAGATACAGATACAGCATCACATATACTGCTGTAAATATACAGTTACAGTTACAGTTACAAATGCAGCTGCAGAAATGGAAACCAAAGTATCTATAAAATTTGTATGCAAATACAAATTTACATATGCAGATATAATTTGTAAGCTACACACACAAAGATGCAAATGCAGATGCACATGCAGATGCAGAAACAGAAACAGATACAGATACAGATACAGATACAGATGAACATGCAGTTGCAGTTACAGTTACAGATACAGATAAGTACTAAAATATACAGTTACAGTTTCAGAAATAGATCTGAGATACAGTTGCATATTAAAAGATCCAAAAAATACAAGCAACAGATACAAATGAATATAAGTATATGACATTTATTGACAACACAAGTCAAATATTTTCTTATATTTTTATAGACAACTGACCCCCCCCCCCTCCCCTTTAATGCGATTTCCCCTGTCCGCCCCCTAGTCCCACCTCCCCCATCTTTTTTTTTTTCTAACAGTTTTCCAACCCACTTAACGTTAATTGCAAAACTCGTGACATTTTTGTTCTTGCTTTTGCATGGCATGAGAATGAGGGGGAGGTGGAATGATGGAAGAATTGACGCCTCTTCTGTGTTCGCTGTGCACTTGACAAAAGATTCTCGAGGCGTCGTCCAAAGGCAGCGACGCCATTTTTAATTGTAACAGTAATTTAGCCATTGTGTTGAACACTTTTGATGACGCAGCAAACGACGCGACGCTTGCAATGCTTGCAACGTGTGCTTGCAACGCTTTATGTTCACCCAAAAATACACCAGGGGGTATCTATGTGAGTGTGTGTGTGTGTATGTGTGTGTGTGTGTGTGTGTGTTTGAGGTGCACAGCTGTGGCCACTTGACGTTGTTGTTGTTGTTGAAAGTGTTATTTTTAGCATACAAATTGTATGTGTTGGTCTCTCTCTCTCTCTCTCTCTCTGTCTCTCCATCTCTTACTTACTCTGTCCATCTCTCTTTTTTCCTTTTTTGCTTGCAGATTGCCATCTGTGATGATTACAGCCTGCCTGTAGACTTTGTTAAGAAACGACCGTCCAGTTTCGATCCCTGCCTGGCCGAGGCAATACCAACGAATCCGGAGCATTGGATAGCACCGAGTCCACAAACTGAATTTGTAAGTGAAACCCAATTATTTAATTTCTTAATTTCTTAATTTGTTTAATTTCTAACTATAAACTAGACCTTAAGCAAATCAATTGTCCCATTAGAAATTTAAATTTCTCAATGGAAATTGAAACATTTTTTTATGTCACATTTACATGCGAATAACAAGAATTTATGAAATCATGGTAAATCAAAGGGACTTTTAAATTGATCGCTTTTTAATGGATTATTTGTATTAATATATTTTAAACATGAGAAATTTTCATTTTATCAAAATCAGCAATAAGAACATGAGTTTGTCTGTTAAATAAGTTCTGTTTACAATTGCAATTTCAATTGAATTTATTTTAAATAAATATAGCATACTTTTTAGAGCTGAATATATGAGAGAAATTAGGTAACACTATGACAGTCACTTTCAAGTTAGTACTGAATTACAGTTGAAAACAAATCGAAATTTAACATTCAGGACTTTATTTCTAAATCAGATGTACAAAAAAGTGTATTTGTATTTCACAATCACTTTACTTGGCTTTTTAACTTTTATTTCCAAATTACATGCTTCTTAGCATTATTAATATTGTTTTTGTTTCCAAAGTTTTGTATACTTTGAAGTTTTTGTCGGCATTCTTAAAGAGAATCGTTTTAACATATTAAAGCTAACGTATACGTTAGTTATAGATGCTCAAATTAAGTTTGTGTGTCAGTTTTATGCAAATTCGGCACAGATTTAATGTTGCTGTTAACATTTCAGTTAGCTAACATTAACACAAACAACAATAACTAACTATGCAGTTTAAACTCGAGCACAACTTAAAGTGAAGGCTTAAGATTTTATGAGAGCTAGCTAACTAAGAAGTTGGCGTTAAAGTTTATTTTGCCAAAAGTCTGATTATGCGAACTTCAAAGTTTGCTTTTAAAATTAATTGCGAGCGAGTTCGCGAACTACAGCAAATGAACTGCAAACTGAAAGCTTTCAGAATCATCAAAGTTGCCAGCGAATTAAAGCTGTAAGTGCACAATTTGCAGTTGATGCAACATTGAAACTGAGCAGCAGTGGAAAGTGAGGGTAAAGATAGGGGTAGAGGAAAGGTGAAGGAGGTAAGAGGAAAGAGCAAAGCTTAAGGGGGTTGGCATTGGTAAAAAGCAATTAACTGCCCTCTGGCAGCTAATTGATAAACTGCACGCACCGACGAAGTGGACGACGACGACGTCAGACGCATCGGCAATGCACTAATGAAAAGCATGAAAAGCCTTTTCTCCCCCACTCCCACTCCCACTCTCGATCTCTCTCTCCCTCTCTCTTACTCTATCGCTCTCGCTCCCACATTTCGGCTGGCTTTTGATTATTTAACCGGAGCGAACAAAGCGGCGCTCAAACAATGCAAAAGTCTATTGGCTAAATATTTGCAAAAAGAAATAGGAATAAATAATAAACAGGCGAAAAACAGGAAGTAACAAGTAAGAGCACTGTAATCGACTACACGACTATGAGATACCCCATACTCCATTTGAAGAAATATTTATTGTATCTATGAAATTTAAGCGGCAACTGTAGAAAAAGTACTGCATACATTTAGGAGTCTCATAAAACTTATACTTATGTGACCATAACTAATTGCATATATTTTTTACAATATTTACAGAAAACTTTAAATAAAATTATGCAAAAAATCTCTTTTGAAGATCCATTAAATGGCACCTTTTGAATTTATACGATCCGGATGCGATTAATTGGGATGATTGATAATGCAACTAGTGGGAAGGTTAAATTAACTTATTAACTTCAGTCAAAACTCAGACATACGTGAACAAACACGCTGTAAGCTTTTCCCGTTGTAGCATCAGTGTTATCTTCTTTCGAGCTTATTATACGATCGTGATGAAATTTTTGGGATTTTTTGTAGGGTTCCCAATAATCATCATGTGGACCCAAAATTCAAGGCTCTAGCGTTAAATAGTATGCTCTTTGAAGTCGTTTTCTATAAAATTGATTTTCGAGCGTGGAAGAGGATTCACATTTCAAAACAAACTAATTCTGCTTAGGATATGGGGAAACCTACATACCAAATTCGTTTCTATAGCTACTTTAGTCATATAGGACTGTTTGACGGGCAGACAGACGGACGAAAAGATGGACGGACGGACGGACGGAAGGACAGACGGACGGACGGACGGAGGGACAGACGGACGGACGGACGGAGGGACAGACGGACGGACGGACGGAGGGACAGGCAGACGGACGGACAGAGGGACAGACGGACAGAAAGACGGACGGACAGACGGATAGACATACGGACAGACAGACGGACGGACAGACGGAAGGACAGACGGACGGCTGGATGGACCGACAGACAGACGGACGGACAGACAGAACGACGAAAAGACGGACAAACATGTGGACGGACGGGCAGACAGACGGACGGACATAGCTATAGTCTGACTGTGCTGTTGACGTTGATCAAGAATATAGATTCATTATGGGGACGACCAGACTTCCTATTCCGTGTCATGCGTATTTTTTTTTTGACAAACTTAATAGATCTTGATACATTTTGAAACAGGGAATGTTCGACACAATGTCTTAAGAACTGTGGGTGCTGTGGAACTTTTCATGATTTACGGATGCAAAGGGAACATTTTGAAAACACTCCCTAGGGATAATATGCGTTTGTCCACCAAATTTAGAGACTCTAGCTCTTAAAGTGTTGTTTATTAAATTGCGGAGCCCGAACAAGTCGTTGCAACACTTTTAAACAAACTGAATCTACATAGGTTTAATATAAATATTTGTGACTTAAATGTTTGGTTATTCTAGCTCTTAGAGTTTCTAAAGGATATTATAATATCTAATCAACTGTTGCTGCTGATCAATAAGATATATAATTACTTTATAGTTTCTTTACTGTCTACTTCTACCTGTTACATGCATTGCAACGTATGTAATATACCCTTGTAATGGGTATAAAAATGAAAAAAAGCCCCGTCAAAGTTATCCCAGCGGGTGGTCAGCCATAAAAACAGTCGAGCTACAGATACTAAGCATTAAGAGGGAGAGATGAGGAATGGTAAGGAGAAGAGGGCAGCAGATAAGGAGGAAAAGGGACGCAACACACAACCTCAGCCTGCAGCAAATGTTGTTGCCCACAAATCAAATGGCGAATGCGAATGCGAATGCGAATGTGAAAGCTGACCCCCTCCTCACCTTCTCCTTCGCCTACACATCCCTCATGCCCTTGCTCTACTCCTCTGGCTCTTACCCCTCAACAGGCAGATTCAAAACAAAAAAATCTCAGCGCGTTATCTCGAGAGTTGTGCTTTGGGAATGGGAATGGAGAGAGAAAAAACGAGCAGGAGTTGGAATTCAGTTTTTTATGGCCACATACGAAATATATTTTCGCTCTTCTTCTTATACTTGTTGTTGTATATTGTTTTGTGTGTGCTGCATTGTTATTACTCACGTTGTTGTTGTTGTTATTGTTGTTGCTTTGTCCTTTTGCATATTGGTCGTAAAGTGAAAGCAAAAGCGAAAGCTGTGCGCCGCATGAGGCGCATAAAAAATGTTGCCTGCCACTTGAATTTCTTTTTATTGAAATTTGCTTAGCCGCGAGCCATGCCACACCCCCGAGTTCATGTGTGTGAGTGTGTGTGTGTGTGTGTATCGTTGTGAGTGTGGCGCAGAACAATTGGCAATATTCACTAATAGTCTGTTACAGTTTAGAAGATGGTCAGCATACATGAATAGCATCAAGAAGATGACTTTCATAAACGTTGCACTGGCTGCAAGCTTAAGAAAATACTTTGAAAGGAGCAAGATTATCAATTATGACTCCTAACTACATATGTTCTTAAACGTTTCACTAGCTGCGAACGAGTTGCAATAAAAAACATTCTCTAAATGGGTTTTGCTGCCAACTCGAATTTACTGTGTCTATTAGTATTCTTAAACGTTTCACTGGCTGCTGCTCATTATTTACTTAATAACTTCGCATGCCGTTAATCATTTGATTTTAATAAATTATTCTTAATTTTGCATTCAAATTCTCTTCACAAACGTTTTACTGCCTCTCACTTTTACATATGTATTTAATTAGATTTATATAAAGTGCGTTCTATGTGGAGAGAGAGGTTAAATCACAGCATTCGTAAACGTTTCACAGGCTGCTTCACATGTTCTTCTTTGAAACATTAAGCTGCAGATTAAGTGTTTTATGAGTTTTAATTATGTTCTAAAACGTTTCACTGGCTGCGGACAAGTTACAACTGGAAACGCCCTTTTACACATGTCTTATGCTTTTGGATTCTCTTCGTAAACGAGCTGTCAACTCGAATATACTATGTCTCTCTTTAGAGCGAGAGCTATCAGGTCTTTAATATCCTAATGTTCGTAAACGTTTCACTGGCTGCTGATCAGTAATTAATTAATTACGCGCATTTCATTTGACTGTAATGAAATACAGTTAACTTATCATTTAAATTCTCTTCTCAAAAGTTTATGGAGGAAGCTGTATCTCGAGTCAAAGAAAGCGAATCAATTTAACTTAAACGAAGCATTCGTAAACGTTTCACTGGCAACATATTTTGCACTACACACAAATCAGAGCGTATTGTATAAACTATTCTATTGATTTCCCAATATTGTTTTCAATAATAAACCCATTGTCTATACTTCTTCGTATCTCATTCGTAAACATTTCACTGGCTACACATTTTCTCTTGAGCTGCCTACGAAATTATTTCCTACAACTACAAATTTTTGTCTATCTCTTTTCTCTTTCTTATTAAATACATATATATCACATCTTTACTATTTCTTTCCCTCCATTTGCCTTTCTTTTCCTCTCTCCTTCTTTTCAATTGACTAAACTTTAGACTATGAATAAATTGCAAATTTCATTGAGCTGTTACTGGTCAAACAATTGATTTGAATTGAAATGCATTTGAAATGCTGCTTAGTGTGGATATTGATTGGTCATAAATAGCGTATCCAGTTGAGAGTGCTCATGAATATTGGAACGAGTACTCGAAGCATTCATATGTGAGTGTTTTGCAGTGTTGCAGTTTGCATTGAGCAAATAAATTGGATACTGAAGTGAATAGCAGAGAATATTTGCTGATCTGTCTCTTGTCAAATCTTTTGCCGTTGCTGTGACTAGTCATTCCCTTCACCCTCCACACTTATTGCTTTCCCCCTGCTCCCACTTATTCCACCGCCCCCCTCACCCACCCACTCGACTTGAACAACCAATGGCCCAAAGCGACAACGTTTAGCGCCAAGTTCACATTGCTTTACGTTCTCTTCTTGGTATTCCTTCAGTACTGCTCATACACAGAACGAAAAAATGAGACATTTCGTTCTTGAAACCATACATACATTCATAACTTGATTTCTCACTATGCTTGGAATTATACGGAAAATGTTTCAAGTAATATTCCAAGAATATAAGAAAATACATAAAGTACTTTTCAAGCTAAAAAGTGTGCTAAAAATTTACTTGGAATAAGCCCTTCATTTACTTACTATTTCAACTTGAATCAAGTTCTTTGAATTCTCTAATTGAGAACAAGCAATTTTTGTAGCAAGAACAATTTACTTAATCTAGGCATTCTGCAGACTTTAATCCAACAAGTATGTATATATGTAAGTATGTAAAATGTTCTTGAAGTAAGCACCATTTATTTAAGATTTTTACTGCTTCAAACTTATATCAAGAATTCTTGTACTCAACTTTAGTATATTGCAAGTTTTACACTGAGTTTTAAGTTGCTTTTCGCTTATATAAATACTGTTTGTAATTGTTTTAAATACTTTTTGTGTGACAAATTTGATTTGACTATCTTTTTAAAGTAGGTAAAACTGCTTATTTTTATACAAAATTAGCAAAAATCTTTATTTGACTCATAAGTTATAACATAATAATTTTGTCAATTTTGATAACTTTGCAACTTTGAGTTCTGAACGTTGTCATCTAATTTCAATTGGTTGCACCTCATTATTTATCGAACTGTGGCCAAATTCACAGTCAACTTTTGTGTGTTAGTCGAATACATAAAATGGTGTTTATAGTACACACACTTTTGACAATTTTACTTGAAAGTATTTCGCATATTGGGACCCTATAATCTGATCGATATCTTAAAAAATTTGCGACTCTTGTAATTTATATCGATCTGAGTTCGTAAATTTTACAATTTCCTATTGTTTTGCCAGCCTCAACATTTGTCACATTCGCTTACATTTGAAAGAGTCTGAAAAATGCGCCAAATGTGTCGTAGTGGAAATAGTCTAAAAGACAAAGTATTTTAGGTAATTTCCTATAGTAATGAATTTGTTTTCTCAATGTTAAGAATGTTTAGAATATTATATATTAATGTTAGAAATGTCCAGAGAAATGAGAAATTAATGGCAATGCCGTCGTGGAAATAGCCTATTACATCACCTGAATTTTGTCATTTTTTCTGCTGTGTATGTCTGCTGTCCTTTCGCTCTCTCTTTCTCTCTCTGTGTGCTTCACTCTCTGCCATTTTCCCACTCCATTATCCCTATCCCTTTCCCTTGCCACAGTTATTAATGTAATTTTATCTTATGACTTTTGTTTTGCGTAAACAGCCGCGACGCGTGTCCACAAATAAATGCTTCAGGCATTTGAGTGTTTGTACGTGTGTGTGTGTGTGTGTGTGTGTGTGTGTGAGTGTGTGAGTGTGTGTGTGAGTGTGTGTGAGTGTGTGAGTGTGTGTGCCACATAAATGTGTTGCATGTGTTGCTCTTTTTGTTGTTGTTTTTGGCGGCGGCTCACGTTTTAATGGCAACGCGCGCGACATTTTTCGATATGAAAACCGCTGGCAACAGCCTCCTATCTCTCTCTCTCTCTCTTTCGTTCTATCTCTGCCTTTCACTCACGCCGTCTAGGTCTGGTCTGCATTGTGAAGTGCACTCAGTGTGGGAGTCGTCGACTGTTTAGGGAACTCTGCCTGCCGTAGAGCTCTTGTATTACTCTCCATGGAGTAATATCAGCGATAACTCAGCAGCTTCAACACTACACACGTTTTATTCTTCTTGCTGTGTGTGTGTGTGTGTGAGTGTGTGTTGTTGTTGTTGTTGTTGTTGTTACTGTGCTCTTTTTGTTTATTTCAATAACATGGCTACAGGCTTTGTTTTGTTGCATACACATACACATATTACTCATACGCCGCTTTGTCTAGCTTAGAAACTAGAAACAACAATGACAATAACGAACTTTGGATGCCTTTTGGGGAATTTGAGGTAACTCATATTGTTAATCATTTAAATAAATAATAATTCACAGCTTATACACATAGTCTACGCTTTATTTTTAAATAAATAATTCAATAGGCTTGTTCAACAAATCTCTAATAAGCCAAAAGTCATTGTCGGTGCTGCGAAAAACCAAAGTTGATTGCTTTCAAATGTTAAAATATTTGTTGAGAATTTTCGCACATTTTAAAATGCATTTCATTGAATTTAATAAATTTGTAAATGTATTAAAATGTATTAAAATGCATTTAATTAATTTAATTAAATTTTTAAAATATTTAAAATCTCTCAAATATTAAAGTAGTGGTTGAGAGATTTAATAAATATTTAAAATGTATTTAATTAAATTAATTAAATTTTTTTTATTGTATAAAAATGTATGAAATTGATGTAAAACCAATTTGTTTATTGTTGAAAATATGCAGTTAAATAATTAATTTATTGTAATTGAAAATATATTCATATCATTATTGTTTAAAATACATAGTTAATTAATAGTTTTGTTGAAATTGTACATAAATTTATAGCAGTTGATTTTTGTGACTCTCAAAAATTAAATAGAATCTCTGACAGTTCAGGAACACCAGCATTTTGTTCGATTGTTTTCAAATACAATTTTCAACAAAAGTTTTAGAGCTTTGTGGAACACATCTGTATATTTGAAAGGTTTCATAGCGCATAAAATTATTTTTAGGTACAAAGAAGCTAGACCTTTGTGCGAAATGCCAAATATATCAGTTTACATTTTAAATTTAATATTGTTCGTCACAAAATTAGAAATTGAACATTTTTGGGATTTGAACAAGCTTTCGTCACTAGAGTTTTACCTTATGTAGAGCTTTCATTTGGGGGTAAGTTATATAATCATAGTGAATCATATATTTTATATCATTAATCAGCTATTATAGAACATTGTTGTCTATCAGATTGACATAATTGTGAAAACAGAAGTAATATATAAAATTTGCCAGCTTATTCCTAAATTCCAAGGGACAGATAATCGTATCACTGTGTAGGAACAATTGCATTATTAATAACTATTATCAATAATACTTTTCAAGTATGTATATCCTTCTAAATACATTATATCGTTCGTCACAAAATTTGATATTGGAAATTTTTGGGACTTGAACAAGCTTTCGTCACTAGAGTTTTACCTCAAAGAGGTAGAGGTTTCTTTCGGGGGTTAGTTTTACACTCATAGTATATCAGTATATCGTATCAGTTGAGGAACAATTGCATTATTCCATATGATAATGAATAATACTTTTTTCGCTTTATTATTTAACGAGACAATTTCAATTCTAAACTTAACGTAACATTTGCATAATCTCCAACATTTCCTTTGACCACTTTTCATCTGTTGTAACTCATTTATTTTCTTAATTTTGAACTTGAAGTAGGAGACGTGCTTTTATTATAATAGCTCTTTTGGGAATACAGTTTGTTAGTTAATCACAAAGTTATGAGACCCGTTGGGCAAAGTGTATTTAGAACACTCGTCATAACCATTAACAGATAGAAAGCTGTTGACTGAGAAAGGAAAGGAAAGGAAGGAAACATGAAGGATAGAGATAAGAGAGAATTGTATAAACAGACAGAGAATTTGCTCATGTGTCTGCTCAACATATTTGTTTTTGTTTTTTAAAGGAAAAACAACTTCAGCTCGTTAGTTTGCACGCTTCTTATGACTGCCACATCATCATTATCATCATCGTACGGCAACGTTTTCATTAACGTTCGCATAAAAATCACGTTGCTTTAGCAACAACAACAACAACAACAACAATGAGAACAACGACCGTTAGACATTGAGTCAGTTTGTTGCCCATCCGTCTAACAATTTAGATTGTAGTTTGTCTAGCCTGACAGCCATATTTCCCATTTCCCCATTTCCCATCTACCACTTTCCACATACCCACATGTCTACTACCATCAGTTCCATGCTCATTTCTAAACTCCTGCTTTTCCCTCCTCTTTATACACATCAACCTCTTCCTCTTTTCCGTTTCTCTTCTTCGTTTTCCACGTTTTCCTCTATTGATTGAAAGACACATTTGTAGGCGAGCCAATCGAGACGCCCGCGTAGAAAATCCACGTTTGTCGATAATCAAGGGCAAATATTTAAAGAGCAATATGTGTGCACAATATGTGAATAAGATTTCCAATTCAACCCATGCTCCCAAAACCCCCATAAACCATCTTGAATACATAACTAACGATGACAATGAGCTTAAATATCGTAAAGAGCTGCATTTCTTTCGATTTGTGGGATTATCAACAAACTATATGAGACTTTTTTAAGACTTACCATAGTATCATTAGTCTATAAATGGAATTAACTGATAATAATGTATAATAATTTGATGAACTCACTCTAAGATTTAGAAAACTTTAAGACAGATTATCTTAAAGCAATATTTATTATTGAGATTTTTAAAGATTTCTATATCTACATGTGATCTGAAGATAGTATTATCTGAGAATTATTTAATTTATTGATTAAACTTACAATTTATATGATTTATATATCTTTAATCTTCAAATGGAATTGAGCTGAAGAGAATATCAATTCTTAAACTCGATACAATATTAATATTGTATTATCTGACAGTTATATAATTTATTTAACTCTCCTTTAGACTTAGATATCTATAAACACTAGATTTTTATTGACATAATATATATTTCAATAATTGAACTATATATTGATCTTTTTTAAGATTCATAAGCATACATAAATCCATAGATATATCTTAAAAGTAAACGTAAATACTTTATTGAACTCACCTTAGAGTATATTTATTTCTTTAATATATAGATTGATGTCTTATCTGATAAGCATATAATTTATTGAGATTTATTAAGGATTTATATATCTTTAATATAAATATAATATTATCTGAAAAGTCAATAAAGCTATGGAATTTTTTTTAAGATTTATCTTAAATGAATAAATGAAATTATTTGACGGGGATCTATCTTAAATTAATTAATGAAATAATTTGAAGGGAATATAATTTATTGAACTCGTTTTAAGATTTATATATATTTAATCTCAAGATAGTATTACCTGAATATTATATAATTTATTGAACTTTTTCTTAAGATATATATGTAAATCGTTTATATAAAAATATCTTTTTCATTTATATATGCTTTTTTATTGCTTAAATATGCATTTATACGATAAATTTATACGATATATATATACATACATGAATATATTTAAGTATTTGACAAAATTATTGGCAGATGAATTAGTTTTATTATAAAAAATGTTTTTATATTTTTAATTAAATATTAAATTTTTGTGACATGATAAGTGAATAATATTGCAAGATTTCTCAGGTTGGAAAGTGTATTCACGCCTCATACCAACTCATATCCTCACAGCCTTAAAATGATATACGTCTGTTATTAGAACTGCCTTTAGACTAATTACTTGGGCGGGAAACTGTGCTGTAATAGAATTCTCTAGCTACTTTAGAATCTCAAGTTAAGTATGCATGAGCTTTAAGGATTTTCCAGTAATACGCTTGATATGTACGAGCTAGAAGTAAAGTTCATCTCTATATAAATATGATATGCACACACACGTTTAACACCCTAGGATCAACCCCATCAGCAATATGCCAGTTATTGAGTGTGTCTACAAACACACACATGTGTGTGTGTGTGTGTGTGAGTGTGTGTTTTGAATTTCTCTATCTCTATTGTCTCTGGCATTTATGAGTGTCGAGTTGGATACCATGGGACTTGAGTTGAGT